>JAPXFQ010002633.1:85000-1285000 GCA_028564705.1 Apricaphanius iberus
TGGAACAATTTTAAAACTCTACTTCAAAAACTGTCTGAGTGGTGTACATGCTTTATTTTTTATCTTTTAAATTACTTTATTAGGTCTTTATTTTGTCTTCTATTTTATTTGGTTGTATACTTAAACAAATTTTAACAGGTTTCTATTGTATGCATCTTTTTTGTTTTGTTTGTTTTGTTTTGTAGGCTGTACAACAATAAATATTAAGTCATGGGATCACCCGGCAAAAATAATAATTAAAAAAATTAAATGTAATTAAATTAACTATTTTAAAAGAGCAGAGGCTGAATATTTATGCTCATCACATTGTCAGAGTTATGTATGAAGAAAGAAAACTGAAAACCATGTGTTCTTTAGGCTCTACCCCGAAATATGGGAAACTTTTTATGTTGGTCTGTCACATGCAATCCCCATGGAATACACTGTTTGTTGTTGTAATGTGACAAAATATAAAAAGTGCAATTTGTATACTCCTGCAAGGAGAGTAATTCAAACTAACATTGAAAGCAGGTCAAAAAAGCAAGAGGTTTTACATATTCTCTCTTAAAATGGAAAGCAGGATATTTTATTTACACCTTCGACTATGCACCGTCTACAAAACCTGGTAGGAAGAGGTTATTTCCTCAAGCAAACCATCAACTCCTTTTTCACTGCAGTGGAAAGAAACAGCTATTGCTGTGGATAAAAAAAGAACCTCACTCAGGTGGTAAAATGGAAAAGAATGAAATAAAACTTAGCGAGACATACCCAGAACACCAAAGATGCTGTGGGCTGATCAGTGATACATTGATAAGGGAGGGTTCCCACCTGATGACCGCGTGGATTTACCTGTCCTCCTGTACATTAATCACGATCCACTCCCATTTCCAAGGGTACTGAATTTTAACAGCAACTGAAACACGAAGTCCTAACAGCTACATACCGAAACAATTCTTAAGAACAATGTTTATAAAACTTTAGTCTTTTGAGATGTGAACTCTATTTAATTCAGTCAAAGCAGACTCACAAAATCCAATTATAAGTGCCCCTTTGTCTCTTATCTCTTACTTTCTTGGTTTGCACTAGCTTGATATCATAGGTATTTAGAATTTAAAACATTTACCCCATGCCTCTCAGAGTCTCCAGAAACATTGCATTATAATAAAAATCCTCCTTAAAATATGTTTCTTTTTTGTTACAATATCTCAGGCTGCCTCTTTTCTTATCAGACTTGTACTTGTTTAGATTCTGGTTGAAGTTCCAGACATGAGCCAAGCAGTCAGAGCTTCCATCATGATCTCTTTTGTTATTTTAGATTTTTTCTTTTACTATCAGGATCTACCCATGCACCATGTAATTTATCTCATCTTCTGCTAATGAGATAGAAACTCACCCTTTATTATCTATGAAACCCTGCAGAACCTGGAAAGTGAGCTGAATAATCTGCCTATTGTGATGGCTATTTCTTTTTTCTAATAGCTGCAAACTTTGAAAAAAAGGCATTCTGTAAAAAAAAAATCTGTTTGCTAATCTCTCTCCCTGTTTAGTAACAGGAAGACATGCTGCCTCTCCCTGTTACTAAAATTACTGTAACTTGACAGACAAGCACATTTTTAAAGTGAACTAAAGCTATTATTTTTTGTGTTTGGCCAAACAGTTTCTTTCACGGTCATAATCGGAAGGCTTCTTTAATTGCTTTCTTGCTGATAAACAAAAATTTGAGTCGTCTAGATGCAACTGCTTGCAACAGGCTAAATTTGTCAAATAGACATTGATAAATGGGAATTCTCAATCAAACACATTTAGTCTATGTATTTGCTTTGTGAAATCTAAAATAAAGGAATTAATAAATAAAGGAAAGAAAGTGGTTAGCACCGTTGCCTAGCAACAGGAAGGTTGTGGGTTCGTATTCCTTGTTTTATGTCATCACAATCAGATTTCAAATTTTTTTGGAGGAACAGCACTGTTTACGCAAGACGTCTGTAGATAATGATGTTGGAAGGGCATGTCTTTCTATTTGCTTGTTTGTTTTTTTTGTTAGCAATATAACTCAAAACCATTATTGACCGATTTTGATGAAGTTTAAAGAGTATGGAACACCGAGTGTGTGCTGAGCTTAGACTCTCCGAGTGTTTTTCTAGTTTACAGGGAAAACTCCATAAATTAGAATATCATGCAAAACTTTATTCCTTTCAGTAATTTCTCTTAAAAGATCAAACTAATATTACACTCATTGTATGCAAAGTGAGATATTACCAACTTTTATTTTTTATAATATTGATGATTTTGACTTCCAGATTATGAAAACCCAAAATAAAAAATCTCAGAAAATAAGAATATTACATGAAGTCAATAGGACAATGATTTTAAATAGAGAAATTTCAGATCTCTAAAAAGTATCATCATGCATATGAACTCTGTATTTGGACTGGGTCCCTTTTACATAAACTACTGCCCCAGTGTGATGTGGCATGGATGCTATCGGCCTGTGGCACTGCCGAGGTGTCATGGAAAACCAATATGCTTCAATAGTGGCCTTCTGCTCTTCTGGATTGTTTCATATCATGTTTCTCATCTGTTTCTTGGCAATGCTCCATTGATTCTGCATGGCGTTCAGGTCAAGCAAGTTTGCTGGCCAATCAAGCACAGTAATCCCACAGTCATTGTACCATGTTTTGGTACTTTTAGCAGTGTGGGCAGGTGCCAAGTCCTGCTGGAAAATGAAATCAGTATCTCCATAAAGCTCATCTACAGAAGGAAGCATGAAGTGCTCCAAAATGTCCTGGTAGATGGCTGCACTGACTCTGGACTTGATGGCATGGCTCCCCAAATCAACACAGACTGTGGAAACTTCATACTGGATTTTAAGCATCTTGGATTGTGTTCCTCTCCATTCTTCCTCTGGAGTCTTGGACCATGGTTTCCAAATGAGATGCAAAAAATTGCCCTCATCAAAAATATGACATTATCAAAATATGACTGAGCAACAGATCAGCAGCGGCTTCACAAGAGGAATACAACATTTGAAGCCCATGTTCAGGATCGGTCTGAGTGGTGGGTCTGGTTGCATTAACTCCAGCCTCAGTCCTCTCCTTGTGAAGGTCCCCAACACGTTTGAATGACCTGTTCCTGACAATCCTCTCCAGGCTGCGGTCATCACTGCTGCTTTTGCAGCTTTTTCTTTCACACTTTTCCCTTCCACATAACTCTATTAATGTGCTTTTATAACACTTTGGGATCCTCCAACTTCTTTTGTAATTATCTTTTGAGGCTTTTCATCCTTATTGAGGGTGTCAGTGATGGATTTCTCCACAACTGTCAGGTCAGCAGTCTTCCCCATGGTTGGGATTCCTAGTGAACAAGACTGACAAAAAATTTAAAGTCTCAGGAACCCTTTGTACGTGTTTAAGATAGCAGATTGGAGTGTGGTACTTTGAGCACTGAAATATTGAACCTTTTCATAATATTCTCATTTTCAAAAATTTTGAATTATGGGTTCTCATAAGCTGTAATCCATCATCAACAAATCTATTTCAAATAAAGGCTTAAAACATATTGGTTAACATGTAATGTGTCTATCTCATATATTAGTTTCACCTTTAAAGTTAATTACTGAAAAAAAGGAACTTTTGTAGGATATTTAAGTATTGAAGTTTCACCTGTATCTTGTTTTTTTAAGCTTCCTCTTTGATTCTAAGAATTTAGCTTGTGACTGTATCTATTTTGGTCCTGAAGCTTTAATATGGAAAGTGATGATTAAAACATAAGCAACTGATTACCAACCTGAAGTAAATGTGATAACATGTTCGGCCTGGGCTTCAGCGGAGCAGGGGCTAGAGTGCAGTTGCCGGTGGATTATGGACCAAGCTGATGGAGGACTGTGTGTTCAGCCCGGGCTTCAGCGGAGCTGGGGCTACAGTGCAGTTGCCGGTGGATTATGGACTATAGTCTCCGATGTGACGGAGGACCGAGTGGATTACGTGTTCGGCCTGGCCTCCGCTAGAGCTGCGACCGCTGCACTAGGGGGTTTGGTGAGCTATAGATATAATCTAGTTACGGCGGAGGGATCCATAAACAGCAGCGAGCCTCTCATAAATGCAGGCTCCTCGCCACCTGGAAAACGAGACCTGCTCGCCCAGATTGTGCCGTGAAGGTCCAAGCTTCGCCTGCCGAAACACCAACTACATTTCTGACCAGCTGTCCATCTGTCTGCGGTTCGTAAAAGTTTATAATATTTGAGCAGCGTGGGACGTGGTGCGGGAGCTGCAACCAGGAAACCAGGTGAAGTGGCTGTTTCAAGGCTGATTTCTAGGCCGAGAGGTGCTTTCACAGCAACAACGGCTCTTTTAAGAGCCACCCACAAACCTCTTAAGAGCATTCCTGACTAAATAGTTTCACCTATTTATATATATATTTTTTCCTGTCTCTGTATTGAAAACAGCTTGTGTCATGTAGTTCAGGGTGATTAGCCACGATGTTTATCAGTAGTTCCTCCATGTCCTGCTGAGGCTGTGACTCCATGAAAGTCACAGATTCACTGAAACTCTGTCCCCTGATTGGTTGACACGGCGCGAATTGAAGCTGGAGTTCAGACTTTTTCAACTTGAGAAAAATTTTTCACGTGCCACAAACGCCTCATTCGCGCAAATCTTCCGCGCAGATTAGGCAGAAAAGCGTTTTTTGCGACGCAAATCTGCTTCTGACTCGAAACGGACCCCCTGCCGCGCTTCATCGCGTTCCTCCATTGACATAACATGTACACCTGACTCGCCGCATGCTTAATTCGCTTTTGGTGTGCACATACAGTTAGTGTCACATCTTAGATCTGCTTCCCAGAAAATGTTTCATGTTTATATATTTGGTTTTTCTACTTTTTGACATGCATGCAGTATTAAATTATCTTTAGAGCTCAATCAGATAAAAAATATATAAATAGATGAAAAGGTAAGAAAATGATCATGTCGGCAGCTGTTAAGAGACCAGAAAGTAGCCATACTTCAGTGAAGCTTGTAAAACCATGCATATGAATGCATGGTTTAAGTTCAATAGGTATCTCTGTGGTTTACTATCTATTTCACCCACAGTAGGCTACTGCAATTGCAGGTAGCATCAAAACAGTTGAATACACATATTTTTAAAGAAACATGAAAGGTCATTAGGGCCAAAAACGTAAATTTTAGCTTAATCACGCCAAAAGTCATCTCAAAAAAATGATTTTTGTCCCTGTGTGCATTTGCAAACTGAAATAGGAATATTTTTAGGTTGCTCTTAGAGTAACTGCTTCTTCTTTGCCTGTTAAGCCATGTTGGTGCAGGATTTGAATCACTGTTGGCAGTGACACTCTTAGCTTCAGTCAGTATCTTCACATGGTGTTTTGCTTTTGTTCTGGGGTTGGTGAGCACATTTTACACCAACACACTTTTATTTCTGGGACACAGAAGCATGTCTCTTTCTGAAAAGTAACACAGCTGGACATTAATGTGGCCTATTAAACCTCCTGAATTGGGCACCTTTGAGTGTCTGGAAATTGTATCTAAAGACTTGTGGTTATCCCTATAACACTGACACAATTAAACAAAATCTCATAATTTAAGAGAATCAGGGTTAGGGAGTAATGACACATTTTAGATTGTATCCAAACAATTTGAAATCCATGATTTTGAAAGTTATGCACTCCTTTGTTGTGCTGGTCTCATATACCATTCCTACGTAGCCTGGCGTCACAACTTGGAAAAACAATAAGGTTTAAATGGTATGAGAACTTTAGCCAATCAGTAAAATAGCAATAACTTTAAACGTGCCTACTTTGAAGTCCCCGCCCTAGACTTTCTGTGCCTCTAGCCGTATGGACCGGTGCGTCTGCTGGCAGACCCCAAACTGTATCACCCGCCTCAGCCGGGCGAACGCCTCGGTGATCACATCACCCAACGGCGTCATATCGCATCCATCTGTTATTAGCAGCTTGCAGCCTAATCCTGGAGCAGCGACTCGTCTACAGACAAGGCTGCACACCGACACAGGGGAGGGAGAGGGAGAGACCCAAGAAGGAGCTGGTGGGCGTAGCGCCTCCCGGGACAAACCGCTGCACAGTGTGAAAGTAACTGCAGGAAGAGGGACGCGTCGTTGTATTGGTTTTTTTAAAACGAAATATAAGGACGGTGGCTGTTTTCGGTCTTCAGCTTGCAGCGCTTTTATAGCTGGCCCACGCTGCTAGTGTCCGGCATATTTCCTTGGAGATAGCGATGCGGAGAGAAGAGGGAGGTCAAGACAAAGTCACTTCTGGCAATGAAAAGAGGTGAAAACCCGCTAACAAGGGAGTGATCTTGTCATTTATTTTAATTACAAAAGTGTACTCTCGCTTTTCTGTATATTTTTTTTCCAGCTTATTATTTTTATCCACCTTTTGGGACCCAATAGCATCCATCAACGAGATTGGATTATTTTTCCCTAAGGCAAATCAGATGCATGCAGAGATGAGTAAAATGTGCTCCTTCATGTGCAGCGGTGACAGCTGAATGGAGATGCGCGGAGCATCTTCCAAACAGAGCGGATCGACGATCAGAGCGCACTGTGGTTTGAGTTCTGCTCAGCACCGTTCAGATAGCGGATTCCAGTGGTATCAGCTGGGTGTTTATAGCTTTCGCTTCTGATCAACCAATCGAGTGGACAGAAACACAAGAGAGATTTCAGGAAAAAAAAGTAGTGGCGCGCCGGTTCATCTGGAGCATCACACCAATTCTTCGATTTCTGTCCCAGCTGATTTGTACACCACTGTGGGTTAGGGAGGCTGCCACCGGGCGGTTTAGGGGGTCGTTTTTGGTGCATACTCAGCGGAAACTAAACTGAAACGCCTCGTTTATCTTCCACATCCTGAAGAACCCTGCTGCCCGACGACAAACACGAAGGAAAGTGGATATGATGGCTTATTCGTATTAAAGACGCGTGTGTGAGAGAACAGGAGGAGGATTATTTAAGAGGCTTTTTTCTCAGGAGAGGTATTCACCTGGCTCATCAAGCAGAGGGAGAATACACCAGGAGACGCACAGGTAGAGGCTGTAATTTCATTTTCTGTACAAACTGTTTCTCTATTCACGCCTTAACTTTAAAAAATGTATTAACTGGAGGAAATTTGTTTTTTATTTATTTATATTGATAATTTTTTTACAAATACATCTTGGAAGTTAAGTCCATAGATGGAAAAGAAGAGATGACAGATGAAGGAGATAATGGCGCTGGTGTTTATCTCCCACACAATTCAGAGAGAAATTGATACCCTCTTGCTCGATTAGATACACGAGGAAAGGGGCATCATGGTTGAAAGGGGTCTGAAACGGCCGAGATGAGAATTGCGGACGGTCAGAGTTTCGTCAGGGGTGGGTGGCAGATGGCTGGGTGAAGAAGGTTGATCTGAGCACAAGGGGAGGGGTTGTCGGGGGTAGTAAGACTGAAGAGGCTAAAAGGGAGTTGTTGGGGGGGGGTGCTCAGATGGCATACAGAGAAAGTGTGGGAAGATGAGATGAGCTAGAGATGGGGGGGGGGTGTATAATGGCAGCAGAGAGGGCGGTGTTACTGAAAAGGTAAGTGGAGAAAATATGGGGGGACAGCAGAAGATAATGGAATAAAATAGATTGGGAGGGCAGAGTTTAACAGTTGGAGGGAGGTTGAAAGAGAAATGGACTAAGATGAATGGAAAAAAAGATACAGAGCAGAAGTGTTGCAGCTTTTACTGAAATACACCCCTTTGGAGAACTTCTAAAAGTGCGTGCAAAATAATGTCTGTACTATAGCTGTATGCGATTTGGGAAAATCCTGTGCATGCATTGCTGTATATCTGCTCCATGGTGGAGACATGAAGACACAAAGAGACCATGAAGAGCGTTCAGGCAACAATTTAGTCTGCTTTGTCAGCTCTTCTTTACCTGGTACATTTTCTTTGTTGATCACTGCTCAATTTGCATTTTGATTGGGTTCTGCAATGGCTCAGAGCCCCATTTAAAACACATGTAATCACACATATAAGCTTAATTGACTTTTGTAGGAAGATGGCTACTAGTTACATAATTCCGGTCCCAGGATAGGTCTACCTTTAAGTCAGCTGTGCATCAATGGTGTTGCCAAACAATATTTTGATCAAATCTATAGGGGCAGGGTTTGGCATCGTACCCTTTTACATTTTCACATTTTGTCAAATTAAGACAAAGTAGCACTTAGCACGGTGAAGTGGAAGAATGACTTTTTTTTAAATGGTAAAAATATATATATATATATATATATATATATATATATATATATATATATATATATCTGGCAGGTATTTGTATCCAGCTCTCTTATCTCTGATTCCACTAAATAAACTCAGCCAACTGCTTTCAGAGTCACCTAACTGGTTATTAGAGTCCACCTGTGTATGATTGAATATAATTATGGATGTGAAAAACCTCAGAGCTTTAGTAGAGAAGATCAAGAAACAAGCAGTATCACATGCGCAAGGGAACACCACACACTGGTCATGGATTTGTTGTGTAGAAGTCTAAAGCAAATCCAAGTTTAATTTTTTTCCCCAAGCTTAGAACATCTCACAGAACACTGTTCAATTAATAATTGGATAATGAAAAGGGTATGTTACCACTGCAAACCTCCCATTACATGGTCATCCTGTTAAACTGGCATGAGGGTAAAGTACAGTAGAAATCAAAGAAGCAGCACATGGCAAGACTGAAGGAGTTGCAGAAATCCACAGCTCAGATGTGAAAGTGTGTTGATCATGGCTTTATGAAAGAGCAGAGTGAGGAAAGAAATTGCCCCGGTTATGAGTTGAAAATGTATGTTTTAAGCCAAGATGCATGACTCAATACATGGTTGAAAACTAGTTTGCATCTTTCTTGAAGTACAGCTTTCTGCAAACATCCATGAAACATTGTCATGAAAGCATAATTGTTTGGGGATGCCTTTTTTCTGCAGTTATAGGGAAACTATTCATGCTTATCGGGAAGATGGATGAAGAAATCCTAATTGCAGGGCAATGCTAAGTTAAACAGACTTTAGACTGAAAAAGAGTTACATTTCTGGCATAACAATGACCCTAAATACAGCTTGCATTGCTAACATTACATTGCTAGATTTAGACCAAATTTCTGCTTGGAATGTCCCAGTCAACGTCCAGACAAGGAAAATTAACAAAAAATGTCCATCTGTTGATGTTTGAAACTGGTAGGTGTATTCCCCAAAAATCGTCCTATATGTGCAGTAAAATTTATTTAGACAAAATATTGACTCAGGATAGCTGAGTACAAATACACACCACACTCTCAAATTTATGTAAATAAATGTTTTTCAAGGCCATGCATCAATAAAAAAAAAAACCTCATAGTATTCATGAATTGTTCTTGCATAAATGGTAATACTGAAATCCCTGCCTATAAAAACTCAATCTGATGGCTCACACAATACATTCTCTCGAGAGGGTTGCTATTTGCTAACCAATGAAAAAAGATAAATGCTTATCATGCTATTGTATAATAAAGTAAGCAAGTTAACAAAGTCCTTGAGTATTTTATTTGCCTTGATTCATTAAATTATCTGTGAACCTGACACATCTTCTGTTGTTAAAACACATCAAATTAGTTTCATTCTCATTTTCTGGTCATTTTTCTTTCTTTTTATTTAGCTAAATGCACCATGAATGCATCATGCCCCTCTCAGAAATAGCAATGCAAACAGTAGGCCACACGCACAGCATACCTTTCTACTGCCATGGAAACAAGAAAATATGTTAGCAGTTAGATTATAAAATGACAACTCTGCATCATATCTGCCTTTTTAATTTCTTCTCCACCAAATGTTAAATAGGTAAGCTTTAGTGCTGCTGGACGATCAATCAGTAACATTATATATCGACTGATAGACATGTGGTGCGATAGAAACAAAGGGTGCTGATAAAGTGTTCAATACAAAAAAGTTTCCCTTTAATTTTTAATCATAGCATGTTGGGTAGCTTATTAATATAGTCATTACTTACAGTTTGAACCCATACGGGATGTACAAGAGCATTAAGTGTAACTATAATGAACAAAATAAAACGTATTAAATGCTGTCAAAAAAGTTGTTATGGCAGACCTCCACCAGCCGGCCCACTAACAACCACTTCTGCTTTCACTGACATAACTGACGAATTTAGGAGTAGCTTCCAAAAAATGTGGGCGTGTCACTCCTTAATTTAGGACTCCTAGTTTCTTAAGATAAAAGTAATTCACAACCGCCTTTAGGCCTAAAAGTAGCTCCTAAGTCTGGGAGTCCTTAAGAGGAGTCGAGAGGACTTCTAACTCCCTAAGACCTATTCACAAAGACTCCCAAAACGATCGTGAAGGTTTTGAACTTTGTGCGGGATGCAATCATGTCTCCAACTAAACGTATAACAACCCGATCAGTCCAGAAATTAAATGTTTACTGACACTAAGATATTTGGCCACAGGGATAATGCAACTTTGTAACGCGGACGACTAGGGTACCTATATAACAACCATCTATCAGCCGATCAATCCACCAAACTCTTAAAGCTTTCTGTCGACCACACATTATCCAACAATTCGTCCGTTTCCCATTAGACATCCAGCAACTGCTTTGAATTAAGGCCAGTTTTATGGCGATTGCAGGTATGCCAGGGGTGGTCGGAGCTGTGGATGGCAAGCATATCAAAATAATTGCGCCATCAATAGATGAGGATGTTTATGTAAATAGGAAAAGATATCACTCCATAAACACACAGATTGTTTTTGACTGCGAAAACTATATATGTATATATATATATATATATATATATATATATATATATATATATATATCTGTATTCCGGACAATGTAAGGTATCCATATCAAACAACAATACAAAAGAATACATAGGATTAAGAAAATTAAAATAAATAAAAAATAAATAAATAAATGGGAACATGTACGTCAGTGATCATTCAGACATGTGTTCTAATATACTTGACATTCTGGCTAAATGAGCTGGGTCCACCCATGCCTCCCTTTTCTTATTATTCGTAGTCCCGGCTCCGAATCGCCCTTTGAGGACCGTCCACCTCTCCAGTACCAACTGTGCCAGTAGTAATAATTGGTCCTGCGACCAGTTAGGTTTCCTTGCTTTTTTCTTGGCACTAATTTTTTTTCAGTTCACGAGGTGCTTTTCATGGTAGTGGGGGGGTCTATTTGAGATGTGTCTGATGTGCTCATTAGACAGCCTAATTGTTTACAGCCTACTTACAATCACTCCCTTAATATGATGCATCCGCTTTCATCCAATTCAGGGTCGCGTGGAGGGCGGGCTGGAGCCTATCCCAGCTATCAGCCGGTGTTAAGCAGGGTAATATGATGCATTTAACGTTTGTTTCATTTTTAAACTTCACCCTCTCTGTAAGTAGGCTATTGTGTGTAAGTTGTATGAAGTGTCAGTCTCGTGGCCGACCCAAAGATGTCATCATGCATTATTTCTGCTATTTGCGCTGTTCATAAGTTTTCCATTTCCTGGTTTCACACGTGTCATTGAACAACCAATCACACTGCTGTCTGTGTATTTACTCATGCAGAGGAAATTACGTTTTCCTTGGCAACGGGACGTCACTCTTAGCTACTTTTCTCGTACGTAAAAGTAACTCTTAGTGTGTTTGTGAATAGATTTTAGACGTCAACTCCTACGTAAGACATTTTAGCGCGAGTTAGGAGTAACACCTAGCAGTAAGATAAGAGTCTTTGTGAATACGGCCCCTGGGCTGCAAAACACCCAAGGCTTTAAAAAATGTTTGCCTGGAAAGCAAAAATGCAAACTGGAAAGTGACGACAGTGAAGGCACTGACTTTACTCAGCCATTGGTAAGTAGCTTGCTAGCTTTAGCTACACAACTGTTTTATTGGCCGAGTTTTTGCACACAAACTAAACCAATAGTCTGAGCCATTAATATAGTAAAGGCTTATAAAAAACTTTACAATAATACAAAAAACATCATGATATGGATAAAGTTGAAATTACTAACATAATAAGAAATTTCTTTAATCACTGACATAATGGTGTATAACATAAACCAGTTGTCAATATTTACAGATGTAACTGGTCTTTTAACTTGATTTTTTTATTTCTTATGAGTTTTCAGGTGTGTTAAAATTGTGTTTGAATGATGGATTGAATTGGATTTAAAAACACTCTTAGTGCAGACCACATAGGGCCTGATTTATCAAGATTACTGATAATGACTGGAAAATTGCATTAATTGCGCTAAAAAATTGTGCGAGTGGGATGTCCTTAATGTGGAGGTGATTTACTAAGATTGCTTGATCAATTCATATCAGCTGCAAGTAGCACTATTCAAATGAGGAGTTTGCGGCCGCTTGTGCAAGCGGCTCCATGCTAGAGAGAGGAGGAATATGCACATGGATTCATGATGCATCTTTGGCAGAAAAAAAGGAGGGGGGGATGACATGTATAAATTCTTTAGCTGTTACAGAATGAATTACTAATAGGCTAGAATTTTGTGAATCCTGTTTCTCATTCATCAGTAATAAATGTAATTCATGCTGTTTACATGCGCTGCTCTCTGCTGCATGCACACATCGTATCGCATGGTTAGACTGATTAAAACTGCATTATTTCCAGATCTAGGTCGCTAAAATGTCCTTATTCTACTAATGCTGTTGAAATGCATCCCACTCTATCATGGCCTCTATTGAATGTCAAGTTGCAGTAGAAAAAAATTAAAATTTGAAAATATGTAATATGGAATGTCTGACTTTTGTTTTTAAAATTTCATACAGTATATAATGACAATTATAATTGTGGTATTGTATATGATTACTACATTTTATTTATTGGACTCCAGGAAGGTTAACCACTACAGGGGAAACTAATGAGGATCCACTAGGACGATTACTCACTGTGCACCCAGCACGTCTTCACCAGGTGGAGACGTGATGAAAGCACAGTGAGTTATGATGCATATATGTGGGGAAAAAAGGGGAAATATTTACATTACTGTCAGGTTTAATAAACTTTTGTTGAATGTGGTAGTGAAAGAATAAGACATGCTTTTCAGAAGTGCTAAAAATAGATGCTAAAATAGCCGTAGCAAACATTTTTATGCTTAGTAAATCACACTGCACCTGGAACGCCTACTTATTTGCCTATTCTCCCAATATTTTGAGTCTTCTTACAGAAATGCCCAGATTGCATATTCATCGAGGGCCAAAGCGTTAAATAGATATAATAGTTGCGTCTTGCCGTGGGTTTAACAGGCGCAATGCTCTCTGCACTGGGTTGATAGATCAGCCTCAGCATGTTTGTGCGATGCTGTGTGGTTTGTGCTGGTTTTAACAAGCGCAAACCGTTGATAATCAGGCCCATAGTGTTTTTTTCGTTGGAACACACTTTGCGGTTCCTCTAGTTAAAAAGGGTATAATTTGGCTTACTGAATTTGGCTTTCACATAATATAGGACGCGAATCTACCGCTAATTAAACAGTTTTAGCAGCTGCTTTGCATGACATGCAAATACATTCCCAAAGCATACATTTCCAAACCCAAAGCTGTTAAAATAAATTCCGGCTCTTACCGACATCACTCACATCAAGCCCTCTCATCCACACATCAAGGAGAAAAAGAATGTTCTTACCTTAATAGGTATTTTAGTTCGGCCAGCCCTTTCTTCTCGCTGTGTGGGTGAGACAGCCGGTCAGAGCTTGTGTCAGCCTGGCTGGCTTCGCCAATAATGTTGGTTCTCAGAGTATCATCAAGTATTAAAAAACACAGACACAGCCTTAGAGAATGGATATGCAGCCTTGGGCCAGGTTTTAATCAAATGCCACAAAATTATGACAAAAGATCATACCTTAATACAGCATCAAACGATTGTACCGGGGACTCTCACTCGAAATAGGGTGCACAGATTCTTAAGTACTTTTCTGCGCACAGGGGAACGTGCACATCTTGCATACACACAGGTGTGGTGCCAAAATGATGGATTCCAGCTATGCTTTCCTAGACTGGAGCCATGTCATGTCGACCCATATCAGATTTTGACTAATGTTTTCTTGGAAATCCTCAGTAAGTCGATGTTCTGCCAGATCTTCGCACAAACAATCCTTTGGCCTTATCAAACATTCCTGGCTAATGGGGGAAATCTTGCAATGTGGAATCTAGTTGTATAAACATTAATCCTAACAGTATAATATAATATGAATCTGCCTTCTACAGGGTGACCATAGAGTGTGTTCCAACTACAGGGGGATCTATTCAGGGGTTTTGGAGAAGAGGGTCCAATGAATACTCGAACCTTGGATTCAGGAGGAACAATATAGTTTTTATCCTGGCTACGGAACACTGGACCAGCTCTACTACAGGCATGGGAGTTCACCCAACCGTTCTACATGTGTTTTGTAGACATGGAGAAGGCATTTAATTTTGTCCCTCGGTGAGTCCTGTGGGGCGTATTCCGGGAGATACGGGCTTTTAGGTAACTGTACAACCAGTGTCAGAATTTGGTTCGCATAGATGGCAGTAAGTTGGGCTCGTTTCCAGTGAGAGTTGGACTCGGTCAAGGTTGTCCTTTGTCCAATTCTGTTCATAACTTTTGTGGACAGGATTTCTAGGTGCAGCCAAAGTGATTAGGTGATCCGTCTCAGTGGCCTTAAGATTGAGTCTGCTTTTTCTAGATGATGTGGTCCTGTTTGCTTCATTGGAATGCGATCTACAGCTTTCGCTGGAGCGGGTCGCAGAGTGTGAAGAAGCTGGGATAATAATCAGCACCTCCAGATTTATGACCATGGTCTTGAGCCGGATAAGGGTAGTTTGCCTTCTCCGGGTCAGTGACAAGATTCTTCCTCAAGTGGATGAGTTAAGACATCTTGGGGTCTTGCTCACGAATGAGGGAAAAATGGAGTGGGAGATTGATAGGTGGATTTCTAGGGCATCTGCAGTGATGTGGGTGTTGTATCAGTCTGTGTTGGTGAAAAGAGACTTACCGGTCGATCTACGTTTCTATCCTCATCTATGGTGGCGGACTCTGGGTGGTGACTGAAAGAATGAGATCACAGATACAAGGGGCTCAAATTAGGGTCCTCTGCAGGGTGTCTGGGCTCTCCCTTGTAGATATTTTTTCTGCCTGAGATATTACGCTTGTAACCCGACCCTAGATAACCAGAAGAAAATGGATTGATGGATGAATTGAATACAGTTTCTGTGTGTGTTTTAATAAAAGTAGTTCATTAAACAACAGCATAAAATCTACAGGGCTACACTTAAGATACATGTTATACCTTTTTTGATAGTTATTGATCATTATCAATATAGATCAATATTACTTTCTCTTTATTGATATGCCCTTTTTATATAGTCCAGCCGTATTAGAGGTTAACTATATACAAACACCTCAGCAACCACCAAAGGACTTTCGAGCTTGTAGGGGTTGTCGTTTTAAGAAAAAAGCAATTTCATATTACAAACAATACCTTCACCTCTATAGGACATAATAAAACAAAAACTTTAACATTTAAATATAGGTACTTCAAATTTGGAAGCCAAGAGAAGCAAGGTTCATTTATTAATTTACATTTTTTTTTTGATAGAGTTCTCATTGTGTATGCATGTGTTCTTTCTGGGTATTCAGGCTTCCTCCCACACTCTGAAACATAACTGTTGGGTTAATAACACTCAGTAAAATGTCATTATATTTCAGTTTGTGCCTGAAGTTTGTGGAAGTTTCCCATCCAGTGACTGCTGGTGGAGATAGATTCCAGACCACTGGTACTCCCACCTCCCTCCACTTTTCAGTAAGAACAAGAGTATAGAAATAGATAGATGGTTGGATATTGTCTACATAATTGTTTCTGTCCTTACTATCTAATGCAACAGCTTGTAGGGTAATCAACATTGTAGGTGCTTTCAAGAAATTAGGTATTCAAGAAATACACTAGCTCGGTGTGTGGATCAACATCCATTCAGTGACTTTATAGTAAATATTATTTTGCACTTGCAGCTGGGAAATCAAATCAAATCAGTTCAATTCAGTTTATTTACATACTACATATATGAATAAATTTCAGTACAATTATACAAACCTTCCAATTAGTTAAATGTTTTCTATGTAAGGTATCCCAGGAGATTGCGTTAAATTGTTAACGCGAGGTGGTGCCCTGTAGATGCAGACTCCAACCACAGCAATCCCTCAGTAATCCCTCATACTGAGCAAGCATATAGCGACAGTGGAGAGGAAAGACTACCTTTTAGCAGGAAGAAACCTCCATGACAATCTGGCTCAGTACAAGCGGCTATCTGCCACCACTGTCTGGGTTTTGAGAAGTAAGAGAAGAGACACAAAAGTACCAAAATGAACTGACGTAAGAGTAGTTTCTATATTAAATACAGTAAAAAGTTGATAACAGGACATGGAAGATGTTCGGTCACTGGGAGCCTCATCTGAATCAATGCTCCCCATCCAACAGGGCATTGTCACTGAGCAGGATACCAAACCAGGTCTAGCAAAACACTGAGAAAAACCAAAGGTAAAAATCCGAATAGTTCAAGAGAAAAAGTAGAAGAGTGAAGCAAAGTGGTCAGTCTGTCCTCCAACAGTCTAAGCCTATAGCAGGAATGTGTTCAGCAAAACAGACTCTCCTGTCTTTGGGGGTAACAATATATATGCCACTTATCTTTTCTGGCCTTTACTGTTATTTTCTATTTCACAATTTGTACAGAATTTAGATTTAATGTTTGTGGTGTACAGTCCTTCAGATTTTGTGCTTAGTTATTAATCTAAAGAATCAATTCTGGTGTCAAAGGGTTGCTTAGAAACAAAAAAAAGCATTTATATCTTAGAAAATAAATTCTACATTACTTTTTGCTCAGCTTTGTTTATTTTTAACGTTCATAACGTGACTTTTAATATCATGCAAAAATAAGAATCTTTCAAAACAAAATCTGGAACAGTGTACAGTAAACACATTAATTTTAATCGATGTGCATGTTTAACAAATACAAAAGGCCATTATTTCCTTTGGTGCTATTCATAATCTACAACAGGTATGCAAGATTTTATCTTATTTTTTTTCTGCTGTGAAATTTACTTCATATTTATCTAAACAGAAAATGATTACCTTCGCAACTAGGGGGACTTTTATTCATTTGAAATTTGTATTTTCGTATGTGGATTACTTTAGGATATAGTCTATTTTTGTTGGAAATTTGAATACAGGTGGAAGCAATGTGTTACTACCTTAAGTTGTAGAAATGTACATGGTTGTCTAAATTGGTTATCTTTAACTTAACAGCTTATCAGACCAATGCATAAAGACAAAGACATTTTTCACAATATAACACACCCTATTAAAAACAGTGATACAACTTTGAAGAGATTCTATGATAGGTGTTTCTATTTCATAGTTTTCATGCAATTAGCCTAAAGCAAGGGGATGTCATACATGTTATTTACTGATCATATTCAGGATACACGATTTATTAACCTAAAGCAATGTTTCCCAAAGTTGGGCTTGGAGCCACATTGTAGGTCATTAAATACCAATAATGAGGTCATGAGATACAGTAATCTTCTGTTTTACATCAAGTTTAAATGAAATGAAATACCATCTACACTCCTGAGCAGATCTTAAAAACGAGGAAGACATTAGAAGCATGTCTCTTTTTTTGGTGGTGGATCATTACCACGTCGTGAGTAGAGCTTCAAAATGTAAAAATAAACTGGAGCAAGACACAACATGAAATATCAATTTAAACTCAAACTTGCAGTTTGAGTCATCTGAGCAAAGGCTTAGGATCATTTGCTAAAGAATAATTTTTGCTCATAATTTTGACTGTCATGTAATTTCTTTCCATTTAAAGTCTCTGTTGCTATGGATTTTTAGGTCACTAGCAGAAAATTGTCATATTTTCACAAAGAAGAAAACAAGTTTTTGATATGATCAATACACTTTTCTGCCTAGGGTGGCATGTATTATTGGAAGAGGGGTAGTGAGGCTCTATAAAAAAAAGCAAAACAACAACTTAGACTGACACAGGTTATAAAACACAATATATGACTGGGTAAATGTAGATTGATTACTCCACATTTATGTATAGGACATCCGAAAAAGTTTCGTATAAAAAACCCCAGCTATTTATAGTTCACTTAAACGGGACATTATACCCTTTTAGAACAAGTAATAATTGGTCTGTGTTCTGTAGAATTTTTTTTTATGAAGTTCTATGCACAAAATCCCTCTTACATAAAGTGGTCTCTTCAGCTTAATTCTTCACAATTTCAGTCCCTTTCAGTATTAGCTGTTTGGGGGGCTATGTCACTTTAAAAAAAAAGGTTTTTTGGGGCAGAGTGACATTTATTGATAGATGACAGAGATTGAAGGGGGAAGACATGTGGCAAGGGTCGCCTGGGACGGGACTCAAACCAGGTACGGCCACGTGGAAGACTGACGCCTCTGCATATGGGGTGCCTGCTCTAACCACTGTGCCATGCGACGCCCCGACTCTGTCACTTTTATGCAAATTAGTGGTCGCAGACCAAACCCACCCATCTTGTTACTAGACGACAGGTTTGCCAAACATGAGAATAGTATAGAATTGGAATTGGTGGGAATTGGTGTCGAAGTACACAGTTTCTGAGGAGAAGAAAATTGCCTAAAAAGAAATTGAAAGATGATTTTTTATTTATATAATATGTGCACTTTAAGAGTATTGTGAAAATCAACTAAATGAGTTATATAGATCACTGTATTTTAGATCATAATGCTATTCAGAAATTGCATAAGTAAATTCTTTTTTGCTAAATATGCTGTATCGTCAAAGTAATTTTAAGTACAGTGTCCCTTGACATCTTCTTGTAATTATTGCTAATTTGGTCTTTTAGAGTTGACAATTTTGGAATATTTTTAAAACATTTTTTTGTAATTATATTTTGATAAATGAACTCATCCTTGTGGCTACAGCAAGTTATTAACCTGCAAGGATGTGCCAGCAGAAACTCCTGCAGGTGATATCTTCTCTTCCCTGCCAATTCCTGAACTGTGAGTGCACTTTATATGGAAATCAGGGTAAACTTTGTTTTGCACTAAGAAAACTTGCTTCTGGCTTGAAAATGTGCAAAAGATGTCAGCCACATGACTTTACAGCTGAATCATTGAGAGTCAGCAGGCCTGTAACACAACTGTGTTTTGTCATCTGTCAGTGAAAATAAAGAAGAAAAAAAACTGCTCGCTGTATTTGATTAAACTTAGAGGAGATTTGTAACATGGGCAAAATAAGAATCCATTATATTTAATTGGATAGAGATCACTTTCTATAAAACAGAAAACTGGGGCATTGGTATTAGTGGAGGATGTAATCTCTAAGTGCCCTTCTAGTTTTATTTTATCCCATTAATGTCTGCTGGGAGCCCATAAGAACCCTTGGCTTCACCCTTCCAGCTGCCTTGATTGATGGTGAAGTGCATGCTCTGTTCGGCCCAGTTTTGAGTTCATATATGTAGCTGAGCAACTTTGATGAAGATGAGTGAGAAACCTCAATTTAGTACATCTTGTCTTTTATATGAGTTCAAACTTTACATGTGTTTGATCTCTCATTTGCATTTAAGCCATCAATGGACTGGATTGGCTGGCTCAAATACATAATCAGTCATAATCCAGCATAATGGACCTACATGCACAGACAGGATGGGGTCTGTGTGGATTTATACCCTCGTTTGACCTTGATTTTTATTTTAAAAAGGCTGCGGAAGTGATGCTTTATGATCCCTCTGGCTTACTGGGGGTTTAGGCTGAAGATTTCTGAAAATCGACACAAGGAATAAGAGAGACCAGATACAACTGCTGTCAAACCTAGAACAGTTAGGGGATTTATTTAGTCCTCCAAAACCAGGAGCAGCATAGTTAGGGGATTGTGTGGTAGATATTTTGTGACATTTAAGAACAAAAGTCTTTAAGAACGGCTGATTGTGCAGCAGTTGACAAAGTGTATCAGAATCAGAATCAGAATCGGTTTTATTGCCATTGTTTGAGAACAAGTTCACAAACTAGGAATTTTTTCCGGTACAGTTGTGCACATAAAACATTTAACATAAGTAAAAATAAAATAAAATAAAAAATAAAATAAAAAGAATGAGCCATAAGGCTAAAGTCTTTATAAATATTATAATCTGTATGTATATAAAAGAACTATGAAGAGATAAACATCCTTTTTAACATGAGAACAGAAGCAGGGTTCCATTCACAGTAGTCCGTGATCTCGATTCCCAGGTATTGATACACATTTTATGGAATGATTTGTTTGAGAGTAAAAGGAGATTCTATATTGTACTAAAAAAAACTCTTATTTTCTGCAGCATTTTCTCATGCATTTTATCATTTTAGTTACTTTTATTGATCTTTATTAAATAATGCTTTTATCTCTTTTGTAAGTATCTAGGTGTAATTACATTCTATCTCTGTTGTTTGCAGGCTTATGCATTTTCTGGTTGTCTGTTATATGTTGACAATGTACTATGGGCTTCTTGCAACTTAATTCCAGTGTGTTTTTATTATTAAAACTAGGAATAAACCGAACTGAACTGATTTTATTACACATCACAATATTTCTATCATCGTTTTACAATTTAAAAATTATGATTTCAATGCCTTTGATAAAAAAAAGGAAATATACATCCTCAATCAAATAGGTTTTTATGAGCTGCAATATACATTTTGAGAAAAAGACATGGCTGTGATTCATTTTTTCATAGAAAATGATTCAGCAATAATTATTGAGTAAACTTTTGTTTCTTTTAGACTTATCCAAACTTCTGCTGATGGTATTCCTCATGTTTGAGTAAAAAAACTTTTACACTACAGATCTGCAGGAAAAATAATAATACAAGTTAGTTTTTTTTGTTCTAAAGGCAAAAACTGTTGTTCATTGTAAATAAGATACCCTAATATGCATAAAAACATAACATAGACATATAAACGAAGTAAATAAAATGGAGTGGAAAACGATCTGAGACAGGTTTCATTTATGTGATCAAAAAATATAAGCCAGAATAAGTACATTAATTATGTTTCAAGTTAAATATATAGATTGTTTGCATGGTTAGAAAATGCAGTTGTCGTTCAGATAATCAGAACTACCCGTTAACTCTCTTAATACTCCATGTGGAGCTACCTTTCTATTTATGTAGTCATAGGCTCGTTGTTTTGCAAATAAGTTTCGTGGAACTATAACATCTAGTTTGAGGTTTGATTATTCAGCATCTCTTGTCCATTTAGGATCTTCAACGTTTATGTTAATAGATATAGTTTCGTTTTTATTTCTAAAATTCTTCATTAGGTTTTATATCTTGTTCCTTGTCAAACATTTTTTCATTAGAATGGACATGATCATAATACAAGGTCAAGAAATTTACTACACCTTTGACTGTTTCATATTAAACATTTGTCAAATGTTTCATTCAATTGAGGTGCATAACTGTACAAAGGCTATATACAAATTTTAAAACAGACCGTCTATCTTTAAACATTTGACAGGAAAGGAAACGTAATTATAACAGTTTAACAGTTTATTGTGTCTTTTAGGTGCCTGGTTGTTTTCATTTAATATTATGCAAGTGTGAACAGTTTTTATACTTTACTATATTCAAACCTTTAGATTGTTTAATTTTATTCTTTACAGCCTCTTGTCTCCATTCAAGTGTGTAGCTAAATATGTTTACTTCTGTTTTCTTTATGGATTCGTGCAAGATATTTTTGTGTGTACATACTGTGGCTTACTTTTGTATTACTGTGTTTCTATTATGTTTTTACCGAGCAAACTGAAACCAAGACTGCTTTTTTGGTTCACTATTTTTGTAGTGTAATGATTGTTTTAGTACAGTTCTGTCTTCCCTTAACCGTGATTTGAAGCTATTTGAATTGCCATGCGTAATTCACTAACAAAATTGAATTGCCTTGCCTGCCTACATCACTTAGAAGCATGAAATAGTATATATCAATGGAGAACACCCCTTGCAGTCACAGAGGCTGAATAGCATGGCTCTGTAGCATGAGTCCAGCTTTTTAAGAGGTATAGAGAAACTATCTAAAAGCAGTCTGAGTTTTATACAAAAGAGTCATCTATTTTTACCATGATATAAAATACTTCTCATTCTGTCGATGTTAAATTGAATAATGACGCTAAAGAGAAGTTTAAATTCTTGAGGAGTGAAAAGTCTAATTGATTGATGTGGCTGTGCGAGGGAGACAGAATGGAGGAGAAATTGAACCCACACAGAGAAACTCAATTTTTCTTTTTGAGGGAGAGAGAGAGTTTTTGTCGTTATGGCTGGAAGGTTATTTAGAACCACACATGGTTTCAAAAATAATGTTTCAACTATATATATATATATATATATATATATATATATATATATATATATATATATATATATATATATATATATATATATATATATGGATTTACTGGATCTACAATGCCTTGCAAAAGTATTCATATTTCTTTAAACATTTTCACATGTTCTCATAAGCACTTCTATTTAGTAGAATGTCTTTGGTATCCCTTAATAAACATAAATGCAACAAATGCCATTTAAAAGTAACCTAATTAGTAAATAAAATACATCTGCAAATTATTTAAACTTGGTAAGAAAATATAACTCATCAGGTCAGGAATAAAGTTGGGGAAAACTTTGAGGTAATATTAAATGAAGGGTACAGCATAACAGGTAACCTTCCAAGACCTGCAGAGGAACAGTAAACATTAATCAGAAACATTGAATAGGCCCAAGGTTAACTCTGAAAGAGCTGCAGGGATCCATAACTCAGGTTGACTAATCTATTGACAGGGGCACTATTAGTTGTATGGTTATGGAAGAGGCTCAAGAATCAAGTCATGTTAGCATATCACCAGAAGTTATCTCAGGGACACATCATGTGGAAAAGGTGTTTTACCTACCTGCAAATTGTCATGGGTGACATAAAACTAATACCCTGATCATACAATCCCCACTGTGAAAAAAGATGGTGGCAGTAGCAGCTGTGGGAGTGCTTTTTTCTGGAATAAAACCTACGATTGGATGCTCTACATCCAGTCTGACTGAGCTTGAGTCTTTTTGCAAAGGAATATGGACTAAAATTACAGTCTCTTAATGTGCAAAGCCTGTAGTGACATACTCCAAAAAAACATTCAGCCAAAAATAAAACTTTAGATGCTATCCAAATGGACCTATTTTGAGTACGTCTGTTTCTCTTTCACCCAAGAAGAATACGAACATCCTAATAGTAAAACTCATATCTGGATGTTAAAACTGAGAAAATGTGAAACAGTCACAGGGGTATGAATACTTTGGAAAGGTAATTTAGTATATATATATATATATATATATATATATATATATATATATATATATATATATACTAAATTATTTACACAGAGTGGATTTGTTTCAAAACCAAAAGAATGCATAGCCTTTTGATTATGCTGTTGCGGGTGAGGTGTGTTGTTGAACAACTGAATTATAACCTTGGATGAATAGGTGATGCATAAATAGATGTATTAAAACACAATAGAGCTGGAATTGTACTGCTTTTTGCGAGGAAATGAATTTAAAACTTTAGGTAAAATCAGAGCCAACCATATGTTTAGGTGAATGACAAAAAATCTGTTAAAAAGATACATCAAAGCAGAGAAATAAAGAAAATAATGGCAAGGGCATACGAAGACAAAAAAGTAGAATTTAAAAAAGTTAATTATTCGAGAAAATGTGGCAGATGGAGGAAAAATTTGTAAAATTTTGTAATCAAGCAGTTACCTTGGCTTCTAGTTTAACAGTCAGAAGAATGTCTGTGTGATGTTTTCTACAGAAACCTAATATCTCCATGGTCTTTTAACATCAACCCAGTGTGTACATACGATGAGATGGTGGTTCAGTGGTGCAGTGCCTCAGCACCAAGGGAGAATGTGTAATAGATGCTGCTGAAAAAGAGTGAGAAGTGAGGAGAATGGGGGGATGGGTAGAGGCTAGGAGAAAGACAGTGAGTGTTGTGCTGAATGCCAAGCACCCTGGTACTAGAAGGGTGCTGTATTGAGCAGACAGAAGGACATATCGGTTTTTCAGCCAAACCCACAGTGTCATGTATCGGACCAGATGCCACCCTCTGGAATTTCTCTGTTATACCTTTCTCTACTACTAACATAACCTTGTTATTTTAGATTGATTTTACAATCTATATTGTGGCTTCAGGAGTCAAATAAAGCGTAGAAAAAACTTCACATCCTATTATTGTGATTTCCTTATAATCCTGTGCACAGTACATATTGTATTTACACAAATGAATCAAACCATGAAGGCTTCTAGACAGAGATTGCCCTGATCCCGCTTGAGGAGCTCTGACACGATTGGTCTCAATGTAATGTTTATTTTCTTATTCCTGTCTCTGTACAGAAAACAGCTGCTGTCATTTAGTTTGGGGTGATTAGTCACGGTGTTTATCAGTTTACATGTCCTGCTGATACTGACTCCATTTAGTCACGGCATCATTAACACCCCTCAGCTTATTGGTTGTTATGGTGCGATTTGAAGCTGTAGTTGAGATTTCTCTGACTTCTGCGGCAGACATATAATGCAGCGCATATTTTGGGTCGAGCCTGAAACACATCAGCCGCACTACTTGTTTGCATAAATCAGGCAGAAAAGCTTTTTCGTGTCGCAAATCTGCTTCTGACGTGTCGTGGGATCCCAAGTCGCGCTTAATCGCGCGCCTCCATTGACTTTACATGTCAATTGGACTCTCTTGTCTTGTCTATCACATTTGATGTGTAAGCACCGTAAGATCTCATGGGCTCTGAAGCGGCTGCTTGACTTACTTACGCTACCATTTTTCACAATACCAGCCTAGCTGCGGCGAACATAGAGTTGGAACATAGAGACCGTATGGTCTCTATGTAAAATAACCCCGGCTTGGTGTATATATTATCCTTTATTATTTACGATCTGATATTTATTTGTATTTTTACTTATTTTTGTTCTTATTTTTCTTTTTTTCTTTTTTTATTTCACTTATTCAAGTTCTGTACTGGAGGAAAAAGTTTGCCGGAGTCAAATTCCTTGTATGTGACATACTTGGCCAATAAACTGATTCTGATTCTGATTCTGATATGTCACCCCACAGCTGATAATGGCTGGTAGATGTAAACATCATTGTCGTGCCCGTTTTAAATGTACATTTTATTGTATTTTAATTCAAATATAATTTTTTGAGGAAATGTTTTGCTTTCATTTTGCACCCCTCTAAAAGACACATGGATGTATTTTTTTTAATGTATCATTTTATGAAAATATTCCATATTCAACCTTTAACACTTAGCCTTTGAATGAATGAGTTAAAAAGAAAATGAAACAAAATCCAGATGAACTGAATAAACTATGATCACTATCATACTTTTTAGTTTTCATTTTATATTCATCAATTTTGAGCAATAATTTTTTAATCAAAAGAGTGTATTTTAATTTGAGGATGTCCTAGTCAAGATTCTGAGAAAGCATTCACTATGATTTAGTTCAATTACATTTCTTTATTTTCCAATCTTTTGCCAATCACAGAATAGGGGCAGACACTCAAACAAATGCCTTAACGTTCCCAAGTATGAGCATGCAGCTCACAGACGGCTAATAAATTAAACTGGTGAGAAAGGGGATCTGAAGAGTTTACTTGATTAACCTTGAATGGTAGAAGAATTGGCCTGAGTCCGTTTTAGCACTCTGCTGAACATAAGAAATGCTCTGAATCAAACACAATGATTAAAGAATGACATTTACATATTTTGTGGTGACCTATTAGTACTTTCACTTTTGTGTGTGTGTGTGTCTTAATAAAACATAGAGAAATTTTGAAAACTCACAGGCAGCCATCATTTGTATTAAATGGACTGAACTTATATAGCGCTTTTCTAGTCATACTGACCACTCAAAGCGCTTTACATTGAAGCCGCATTCACCCATTCATACACCCATTCATACACCGACACCCAACATGGCTCGGTAGGACAATGTAGAATTTGGGGGTTAAGTGCCTTGCCCAGGGGCACATCGACATGTGACTGGAGGAAGCTGGAATCGAACCTACGACCCTCCGATTGCAAGCCAACTACTCTACCACTGAGCCACAGTCGCCCACATATTACATATGATGCATAACTATGCTATGTGGTGAGAAGGCTGGTTTTTATGATGTCTCTCTCATGTTTACTTTTTTTTCCTGTTTTGTGTGTGGAAATAAAGAAGACTGGTTAGCAAAAGTCTAATTGTTCAGCAAATATTTAGTTGGCCTGTGAATGAACTATTTTTCTCCACACCATTTGAAGATTTCCTTTTACCGGCATACGTATGATTGGGTTTGGTGCGAGCAGATCACTTCAGACTCCTTTCTGGTGAGTTAAAGTGAACAACATAGTGCTGTGTATAGCTCTTTTAGTAATTTACATGAGGCCCATATTACTGTCCAACTAAGGGCTTCTGCTAATCCAAGATTGTAGTTTTGTCTGTACAGACGTTTTCCAAGTGCCAGTTGTTAAAGTATTGTGGTTAATTTAGTGTATACCAAAACAGATGGATTGTGTCAGATGAAGGATGCCTCTACTTGCAGCATCTTTAAATAAACATGTGGGAATACAATAACTTATGCTTCAAGGCTGCCAACTCCCATCCACAGAGTGTGTGATACTCACACATTTGACACTTTCCTCAAACTCCCACACCAGTCACCCATTTCCTCATACAATGAAAAACAGATTCAGAACTGATAACTTTGCAGCAAAATGAAGGACACTCACAGGAAACAGGAATGACATCAATGTGCAGTGTTGAGTTTTCTTTTTTACCATTCCTGTTAGTCTGCTCCTGTTATAGCAAACTTTGAATTTATCCTTACATTGGTATTAGTTACAGGATTGTATTCTCACTAAGGAAAAATGTTAAAGAGGACCTAGTTCTTCAGGACATTTATGTCAGGGTGTGTGTGTGTGTGTGTGTGTGTGTGTGTGTGTTTTTACCTCTTCTCTACAGAAGCTGCAGCCTGTTGTCCGGGTCCAGCTGATCGCACTCAGCCATAACATGTGCAGCCAGTCTTAAGCGAGGCGCCTACCCAGGGAGCATACGCCAGATCGTTCAGCTGCTGTAGGCTGGTTGCTGTCTCATCTCTCCAGGTTTCTCTGCTTATAGCTGAAGACTGAGTCGTTGTCCCTCCCTCGTCCCCTGGTCGCTGCTGCTGCGCAACACTGAGCTGGTTCTGCCTGACCACCCTCCATCCTCCCCGGAGATCGCTGCGTTCTGGGTAGTGTTTATCCAGTTACCTGGAAGACCGGCAAGCACGCCCTGTCCTTCCCAAGCGGAGAGCAAGCCCTACGGATTCCCCAAGTAAGCCTCGTTGCATTTGAGCTTCTCTCCACGTCACGTGACTCTGCTCACCTTTGTCTCCTCTCATCCCCAGTCGCTGCCCTCTTCCAAGTTCGTGTAGGCTCCTCCTGAGTTTTACGAATGGTCTCCCGGCTGTCTTCCTTGGCAACTAAACAATAAATTGTTTTTTCATTTCAACCCCCTGAGTTGCTGTCCGTTTGTGTGTCTGCACTAGAGTCCTGGTTCTGGGAACATGACAGAACGATCTGGCCAAACGGACTCTGCGACACACCTACGTTCAGCGGTCTCCGAGCAGGGCGTGCTTCTGGGCCGTCATGAGGCAGCTTTACAAAGCATGCAGCAGCAGCAGACCGCGCTTCTCCAGAGTTTCCACGAACTTACCAGGGTTATCCACGACCTAAGTTCCAAGCTCACTATCCCGGGGTCTGCCTCATCAGCTGCCGCTGATCCGCCTCCCACATCCGCCTTCCGCGAGGTTGTCTCTCCCCCTCCAGAGCCCTTCTCTGGGGAGCTGTCAAAGAGCCGGGGCTTTCTGCTACAGTGCTCGCTGGCGTTCGAGCGTTCCCCTCGCACCTTTCGAGATGACGCCAGTAAGATCTCCTATATGGTTGCCTTATTCAGAGACAGAGCTCTTCAATGGGCTCAGGCTCGTTATGACCTAGACTCTCTCGGCAGCTGTTCTTATGATCAATTCATTGATCGGTTCAAACAGACCTTCTGCTTGACGAGAAGTGAGGAGCAGACCGCTAAACTTCTGTGGGAGCTTAAACAGGGCAATCGCTCGGTGGCGGATCTGGCTGTTGAGTTCCGCACGTTAGCCGCTGAATCTGGCTGGAACAGACCAGCACTTAAAGCCGCTTTTCTACAGTCCCTTAATGAAAGGATTAAGGATGAACTCGCTTATCGAGATGAGCCCGAGTCTGAGGACGATTTAATTGATCTCGCCATTAAGATCGACAACAGACTCCGCGAAAGGGCAAGAACAAGGTCTAAACCACAGTCTGTTTACGCGCCCCCGTTGGCCGCCTCGTCAGCGCTCCCCACGCCTACCGCCCAGCCTCCGCGGCAACCTTCTCCTGAGCCGATGCAGATCGGCAGGGCTCGGCTCTCTCCGGCCGAGCGGCAGCGACGTATGGAAGGCCGTTGCTGCCTATATTGTGGAGCCCCTGGTCATTTCATTTCAAACTGTCCGGCCCGTCCAAAAGACCCAGTCCGACAGTGAATCTGGGGGTCCTGTCGGGCGGTTCTCTTTTAACTAATCCCCGGCCTATTCTGCCCGTTTTAGTTTTAGACCACCAGATGCATATTTCCCTCCGTGCACTGATTGACTCTGGCTCTGAACAGAATTTAATTTGTCCTAAGATTGTGCAACAGTTTAACCTTCCAGTGGAAGCGCTTTCTTTTCCGTTTAAAGTAACTGCCCTAGATGGTAGGACCCTTACTGCTATCACTCACCAAACAACACCCCTTAATTTGGTCCTTTCGGGAAACCATCATGAGCAGGTCTCTTTCTTTGTCTTCCCAACACGTGATGCCCCCCTAGTTTTGGGGTATCCCTGGTTAGCAGCTCACAACCCAAAGATAGATTGGGCAAAAGCCCGCATTGAGTCCTGGAGCAGCTACTGCTACCAAAACTGCCTACGTTCGGCAGTACCAAGAACTAAAACCACCCCGTCTTCCTCGATCACTGACCAGCAAGATTTAACCAGAGTCCCTTCCGAGTATCACGATTTGCACCTTGCCTTCAGTAAGTCCAAGGCTCTCTCACTCCCTCCTCACAGGCCCTATGACTGTGCCATCGATCTCCTTCGTGGGGCTCCTCTCCCTTCCGGTCGCCTCTTTAATCTCTCGGGCAAGGAGAGAGTCGCCATGGAGACGTACATAAACGATTCCCTGGCTGCAGGCATAATTCGCCCTTCTACTTCTCCCCTAGGCGCGGGTTTTTTCTTTGTAGAAAAGAGAGATAAAACCCTGCGTCCCTGCATCGATTACAGAGGTCTCAACTCCATCACCATAAAGAATAAGTACTCCCTTCCACTAATCACCTCAGCATTCGAAGCCGTGCAGGGGGCCACAGTCTTCACCAAACTCGACCTACGTAATGCCTACCACCTCATCCGCATCCGTGAAGGTGATGAATGGAAAACTGCCTTTAAGACCCACATCGGCCATTACGAATACCTGGTGATGCCTTTCGGCCTCTGTAACGCCCCAGCGGTTTTCCAGCATCTGGTAAACGATGTCCTTCGGGACTTCCTGAATGTCTTTGTTTTCGTTTATCTAGATGATATTCCTATTTTTTCAAAGGACCTCCAGCAGCATCACCAGCATGTCCGTCAGGTTCTCCAACGTCTCTTGGAGAATTCACTTTTTGTTAAAGTTGAGAAATGTGAGTTCCATCTAACATCTGTCTCTTTCCTGGGATATGTTTTCGAGGGTGGACGAGTGAAGGCTGACCCCGGGAAAATCAAGGCTGTCCAAGAATGGCCAACCCCGACGTCCAGGAAGCAGTTGCAGCGGTTCCTGGGGTTCGCAAATTTCTACAGACGCTTCATTCGAGGCTTCAGCGTCCTTGCAGCCCCCCTGACCTCACTTACCTCCACTAAGCGACCGTTCGCCTGGGACCTGCCGGCAGACCGGGCCTTCCAGGAACTCAAGGTGAGGTTCACCGAGGCACCCATACTCATCTACCCAAATGTCAAGTCTCAGTTCATCCTGGAGGTTGATGCCTCAGAGACCGGAGTAGGGGCCATTCTCTCCCAACGATCATCCCAGGACAAGAAACTTCACCCCTGTGCTTTCTTCTCCAAGCGTTTTACTCCAGCAGAAACTAATTACAGCATCGGTGACCGAGAGCTTCTCGCCATCAAGCTAGCTTTGGAGGAATGGCGCCATTGGTTGGAGGGCTCAGAGCTCCCGGTTGTTGTCTGGACAGACCACAAGAACCTGCTCTATATTCAAACAGCTAAGAGATTAAACCCTCGCCAATATCGCTGGTCTCTTTTCTTCTCCCGCTTTAATTTAAACTTAACATACAAGCCAGGTTCCAAGAACACCAAGCCCGATGCCCTGTCTCGGCAACACTCCCCGGACGTCCAACCTGAAGCGCCTGCGTCCATCCTTCCTCCATCCTGCACTGTGGGGTCACTCACTTGGGATGTTGAGTCCCTAATCCAACGCGCCCAAGTCGATGAGCCGGATCCAGGTGGTGGTCCTCCACATCGCATCTATGTCCCTTCCTCGGTTCGCTCCAGAGTCATTAGGTGGGGACATGCATCCAGGTTCTCGTGTCATCCCGGTACCAGCCGAACCATCGCACTCATCCGTCGCTATTTCTGGTGGCCTGGTCTCAACAACGATGTTAAGGGGTACGTAGCTGCTTGTCCAGTGTGCAACCAGAGTAAAAGTCTCCATCAACCTGCCTCTGGTCTGTTACAACCTCTCTCCATCCCAACACGACCCTGGTCACACATTGCCTTAGACTTTGTCACAGGACTCCCTACCTCTCATGGAAAAACAGTCATCCTGTCCATAATCGACCGTTTCTCCAAGGCCTGCCACCTCAGTCCCCTCACTAAATTGCCTACCGCAGCTCAGACCGCCAAGCTCCTCTGTCTCCACGTCTTCAAGTTACACGGCATCCCTACCGAGATCCTCTCGGACAGAGGACCCCAGTTCATCTCCAGGGTGTGGAAAGATTTCTGCACAGCTCTCGGCGCCCGAGTCCAACTGACATCCGGTTTCCATCCCCAATCAAACGGTCTATGCGAGAGACTCAACCAGGAGCTTGAAAACGCCCTTCGCTGCCTTTGCACAGCAAATCCGTCCACCTGGAGCACCCATCTCCCTTGGATCGAATATGCACACAACTCTCACATCTCCGCAGCTACTGGTGTTTCGCCTTTTGAGGCCTCCCTTGGGTTTCAACCATCACTCTTTCCCAGCTCCATTCCCAATTCAACCTTACCATCTGTCAGAACGCACATCAGAGCCTGCAGAAGAGTGTGGGAACAGACTCGGGCCGCCCTGCAACACTCATCAGCCATGAACAAGCACTACGCGGACCTACGACGCCGCCCAGCTCCACAATATACACCTGGCCAGTTAGTATGGTTGTCTGCCCGTAACTTCCCCTTTAAAGGGGTTCCAAGGAAACTGGCTCCCCGCTTTCTGGGCCCCTATCCCATTGAAGCAGTCATTAGTCCTTCAGCCCTCCGTCTGAAACTCCCTGCCCATCTCCGTGTGCACCCAATTTTTCATGTCTCCCAGGTCAAGCCTGTCTCTGCCAGTCCCTTGTGCCCTCCTTCCGAACCCCCTCCTCCCGCCCGGATCATTGACGGGCATCCCGCCTACACTGTCCGGCGCATTTTAGATGTACGCCCCCGGGGTCGCGGCCGCCAATACCTGGTGGACTGGGAGGGTTACGGCCCAGAAGAGCGCCGTTGGGTTCCCGGTTCCTTCATTTTAGATCCTTCCCTTATCACTGACTTTGAAAGGGCTTCTGCCTCTTCCAGCCGTGCTCGGCCGCCTGGAGGCGTCCGTTGAAGGGGGGGATACTGTCAGGGTGTGTGTGTGTGTGTGTGTGTGTGTGTTTTTACCTCTTCTCTACAGAAGCTGCAGCCTGTTGTCCGGGTCCAGCTAATCGCACTCAGCCTAATCAGGGTGCAGCAGTCTTAAGCGGAGCGCCTACCTGGAGCAGACGCCAGATCGTTCACGCTGTTGGCTGGTTGCTGTCTCATCTCTCCAGGTTTCTCTGCTGATAGCTGAAGACTGAGTCGTTGTCCCTCCCTCGTCCCCTGGTCGCTGCTGCTGCGCAACACTGAGCTGGTTCTGCCTGACCACCCTCCATCCTCCCCGGAGATCGCTGCGTTCTGGGTAGTGTTTATTATCCAGTTACCAGGAAGACCGGCAAGCACGCCCTGTCCCTGTCTCTTCGGAGAAGCAAGTCCCTACGGATTCCCCAAGTAAGCCTTCGATGCATTTGAGCTTCACATCCACGCACGTGACGCATGCTCACCTTTTGTCCTCCTCTCTCATCCCCAGTCAGCTTCTTCCGAGTTTTTGTAGTGTAGGCTCCTCCTGAGTTTTATGAATGGTCTCCCGGCTGTCTTCCTTGGCAACTAAACAATAAATTGTTTTTTTCATTTCAACCCCCTGAGTTGCTGTCCGTTTGTGTGTCTGCACTAGAGTCCTGGTTCTGGAAACATGACAATTTACTACAATTGGAAAGAATGTGAAAGAGGCCAAATAAAATGGTAAATAATGTTCCAACCCCTGCCATTACATAAATACAAAACATTTTAAAACAGTCAGTTCTCTATCATCTTTCTTGTATTAGATCTTTTAGTTATGTTGGTGATGTATTGGTTCCCTTAAATCAGTAAATACAATAGCATATGGAAAGCCAAATCAAATCAATAATATTTTGAATGTTGTATTCTTTCTCTTTGTTCTATGTTTAGGTTTATCAGATTAATGGTACTACAGACGTGGACAAAATTGTTGGTACCCTTCATTAAATCAAAGAAAAACTCATAATGGTCACAGAAATAACTTTAATCTGACAAAAGTAATAATAAATTAAAATTATATAAATGTTGACCAATGAAAGTCAGACATTGCTTTTCATCCATGCTTCAACTGAATTATTTAAAAAATAAATGCATGAAACAGACCTGGACAAAAATGATGGTACCCACAACTTAATATTTGGTTGCACAACCTTTTGAGGCAATCACTGCAATCAAATGATTCCTGTAACTGTCAATGAGACTTCTGCACCTCTCAGCAGGTATTTTGGCCCACTCCTCATGAGCAAACTGTTCTAGTTGTTTCCGGTTTGAAGGGCGCCTTTTCCAGACAGCACGTTTCAGCTCCTTCCAAAGATGCTCAATAGGATTGAGATCAGGGCTCATAGAAGGCCAGTGTTTTCCTCTTAGCCCTTCTTGGGTGTTTTTAGCTGTGTGTTTTGGGTCATTTTCCTGTTGTAAGACCCGTGACCTACGACTGAGACCATGCTTTCTGACACTGGCCAGCACATTTCTCTCTAGAATCCCCTGATAGTCTTGAGATTTCATTGTACCCTGCACAGATTCAAGACACCCTGTGTCAGATGCAGCAAATCAGCCCCAGAACATAACCGAGCCTCCCCCATGTTTCACAGTAGGGACCGTGTTCTTTTCTAGATATGCTTCATTTTTCCGTCTGTGAACATAGAGCTGATGTGCCTTGGCAAAAAGTAAAATTTTTGTCTCATCTGTCCACAGGACATTCTCCCAGAAGCTTTGTGGCTCGTCAGCATGTAGTTTGGCATACTCCAGTCTGTTTTTTTTTATGATTTGTCCTCTCCTTGTTCGTCTCCCATGTAGCCCTCTTTGGCTCAAACAGCGAAGGATGTTCCGATCTGACACTGATGTTCCTTGAGCATAAAGTTCAGCTTGGATCTATTTTGAAGTCTTTCTAGGCTCTTTTGTTACCATTTGGATTATCCGTCTCTTTGATCTGTCATCAATTTTCCTCCTGCAGCCACGTCCAGGGAGGTTGGCTACAGTCCCATGGATCGTACATATTTACTGAATGACATGTGCAGCTGTAGTCACAGAAACATCTAGCTGCTTGGAGATGGTCTTATAGCCTTTACAGTTAACATGCTTGTCTATGATTTTCTTTCTCATCTCCTGAGACAACTCTTTCCTTTGCTTCCTCTGGTTTATATTGAGTGTGGTACACACCACGTCACCAAACAACACAGTGACTACCTGGAGTCCTATATATAGGCCCACTGAGTGATTACAGGATTGTAGACACCTGGGATGCTGATTAGTGGACATACCTTGGATTAACATGTCCCTTTGGTCACATTATTTTCATTCTTTTCTAGGGGTACCATCATTTTTGTCCAGGCCTGTTTCATGCATTTATTTTTTAAATAATTCTGTTGAAGCATGGATGAAAAGCAATGTCTGACTTTCATTGGTCAACATTTATATAATTTTTATTTATTATTACTTTTGTGAGATTAAAGTTATTTCTGTGACCATTATGAGTTTTTCTTTTATTTAATGAAGGGTACCAACAATTTTGTCCACGTCTGTATATTGTTGCATATGGCATAGCTTTTAGGCCAGGCTATGTATACTGCGATCCATCCATCCGTCCATCCAGCCGTATCCAGCCATCCATCTATTCTGCTTATACTCAAAGTGTCGCTGTAGACCAGGCGCCTTTCTCAAGCGACCATTGAGTGAAAGGTGGGTTAAACCCTGGACAGGTCTACAGTCAGTCGCAGCTGTATTGTGAATTCTATTTTTGTTTTTAAGTATTTGGGCTTTCAGCTATTAAAAAAGATACTACAATCTCTGGCTTTTCTGTATTTTTTTATATTGATTAATTCAAAATAGTTTTTTTAACATGTCCTCTTTGACAGTGTGAAACTCAGAATACATCTTTGAGTACCAAATAGAAGCCTACAGATTTACTTTCACAAGTGAAGCATAAGAGCTATTGCTGTAGTTCTCCACTTGATATATATATGTGTAATAAATAAATTGCTGTGGGTCAAAAGAGGGGAAAGAGAGAAAATGAAGAGAGGTAAGGAAGAAAAAGGTGAAGACGGAGAGGGTATGTTCAAGATACAAGAGAGGAAGGGGAACAGGGAAAACAAGAACACACAAAATGAATTTTAAAAACTCTTCACAGTATATTTCATATACTGTGAATCTTTCAAATTGAATATATTAGATAGAAAGTTGTGATGATTTACACACAAAAAAGTTAGTGTTGCTGCCAACTTTTTGGCCTCCCAGGCTCCAACACGATTTTGACAATAAATTAGTATTTAAATGGGTGAAAAGTCTGTAGATGTATGAATATTTATTAGGCATCCATAAGAAGAAAGCCAATCATGACATTCCTTAAATACCCACTCCGTAACCTTTACACCTTTAAAACACAGGTTTTCGAATTATTTTGGTGATACAACACAGTTTATGTTTATTTTTGTAGCTGACACTACATGGGAGAGTTGTGCAGCTGATAACCGCACTATAGAACTTTTCGCCTATGGGCCGCTTCCCTGGATGTACTAGCTGCGATTACATGGACACAAGTAATCGGATTAAAAGCCTGATCAGAAAAAAAATAGCTTCATATAAACATGCCATTCGGATTACTCGATTACACTCATTCGGATCAAAATTTAATTCCGACTGAGACAGGTGGGTTATGCCGATAGTTAATCCGATCGCTGCACATGTAAACTCTTATTTCGAATGTAGGTCATTACTACACGTCTGTTACCTCATGGGTTGACGTACCTTACGTTGGCGTTGACTGAAGCTGGATGAAACGATAGCAGGCGTGAAACAAAACGGAAAAAGTTTATACTGTTTGGCTTGTAAGTGTAAAATTGTTTCCAAAAAAAAATAAAAGCATGCTAAGAAGATTGTACCGCTCCATTTTAAATTAACACAACCATGTTTTTTTACAACTGAAGTCTGCTGATTCTTCTACGTCCATTTCCGGTATTTCGGATAGTTCTGCGCATGTCAAAATGATTTAATCCGATCTAACGTGTGTCGTTAAATGTAAAAGCTTGTCATAATCGGATAGATGTTTTCAGGTTCATGTACACAGTCAAATTTGAATCCGATCAATGATCAGATTAAAAACATTTGGAACATGTAAACTCAGTTACTGAATGAGTTTTGCTTTGTGACAATGTGCCATGTACTACCTAATGATATAAACAAACCTGCAGTTTTGAGACTTGAGCCATGGCAGATCTACCAAAAAAAACCAAAGAAGATGCTTTAAGAAGAAGTGAGGAAAATGAACTAGGTTGAAGAGCTGAAATCTGCTGGAGCTTCATTGCTCTTAATGCACCATCAGAGATACAGGATGAGATATTGATGATAAGCTAGACGTGTTACAGGAGTGATAATTAATAAATGCTTGGGTTATTTGGTCATGATGATGTAATACAGTGCCGTGTTGTGGCATGCACTGACTCCCTAAAGCAGTGTTTGCTTTCCCCGGCTGTTTAGGGTTTATCAACTGACACACGGTTAGTTTGATGTTTTATTGTTTTGGCTGGTGAGCTTGTAAAATCATCAGTACACTTGTTCAAACGTGCTCTATCAAGATTTGTTTTTACCATAGTAAGGTTATGCTGCAAGCCTTGAGAGAATGAGCAGTTTTGTGTCCAATATATGCAGGTGGTGCACTACATAAATATACAGTAATAATATAATATAACTTGAGAATGGGACTATTCTCTGGACGAAGACTGATTAGAGTGAGTGGTATTGATTCTGGTCCATATCCTGTCATCAATGAAAGGCTTCTGTAATTTAAATTAAACTGATCAAAAGCTCTGAACTGAATTAAAAGCTTTTATTTTCATTGTACTAAGTACAAAAGCTCCATAAAAGTGTATATGCAGTCGAACATCAGATATAGGTATTAAAAATATTGTGACAAAGTTTCTCTATCAAACGTACAGTAGAACTAATCTTAGTCACCTTCAGTAGTACTTGCTTGTAACCAGGTGTGAAAAACTGAATGCTTCATTGTTCATCAATCTTTCTGCCTCATGTTATTTCTATGTAACTGTATCTCTCCCCCACTCCCTCGATAATTGTTTTGGTCTGTGGTAACAGAGCAGCCCTGACAAGCAAACCCAGATAGCAAATAGTGCCACATAGAAGAGGAGTGTCAGCTCTCTCCTCTATATCTCCCCATCTATTACTTGTGCCTGACGGAGGCAGGACTACATAATGGATGGATGCCTCACTTTAACTCTGTCTGCTTCTCACTCCATTTACTCTGATCACTCTGACGCACTCATTTTTCACTACTTGGTTTCTCTTCATGTTCACATTACTCAGTTTTCATTTTTTTGTAATTTGTCTCTCTTTGGCCATATTTCATTTATTTTCCATCTGTTTTCTTCCCTCTGTTATCCACACTTTTAGCTTAGGTGGCAGGATGTGCATTGCTGCATTTGTTTGTATATATGCAAGGATTTAAATGACAGACTTGATGTATGCAAAACTAAAGATCCAAATTACTGGGACGCAATCATCTATCACTGTATTTTTTACATTTATTTATATGCATTCATTCACTAGCCTCCCTGTTTCCTGTCTGTATACACATACTACTCTAAATTTGATACTGGTGGCATGGTGGCCTGTAAATAAATTAAAAAGAGTTTATTGTACACAAATTATTGATAGTGAAGGTAATGCCATGTGAACATTAGGCATCAAGTAGTGAAGACAGCCACCAACTTTACTTTGTTTTGACAAACAAAATTACTGTTAAACAAATTTTCTGTAAATTATTTGTTGATTCTACAGGCCGGGCATGAAGTAATATACAAAATATACAAAACATTAAAAAGTAACACTTGTTGAGAAAAGATAATAATATATATGCAAGAACACAGAAGAGACATTACCCATAAATGAAAAAAAATAATACTCTGGACTTATGCAGGAGGTCACATGACAAGTCATAACCATATCTAAAGCACTTTCAATTTGAATGGCTCAATACAAAATACGAAAGAACAAAGGTTTTTGACTGGCCTCATCAAAGTCTGAGCTTAAGGAGGCGAATAGTTTTTAAAATAATGAATTATAAATGTATCTTTATTAAATGGATATGTGCCTCAGGAACTTAAGATTGCTCTAATTAAACCTTTACTTAAGAAACCCTCCCTAGATCAATATGACTTAGCTAACTACAGACCTATATCTAACCCTCCGTTCTTATCCAAAATTCTTGAGAAAATAGTTGCTAATCAAGTATGTGAGCATCTAAACAGCAACAACCTGTTTGAAGAATTTTAGTCAGGTTTTAGAGCTCATCATAGCACTGAAACAGCACTGGTAAAAGTTACTAATGATATTCTAATGGCCTCAGATAATGGATTTGTGAGTGTTCTGGTCTTGTTAGATCTCAGTGCTGCTTGTGACAGTCGATCATAATATTCTCTTAGAAAGGCTTGAACATGTTGTAGGGATCAAGGGAACAGCACTAGGCTGGTTTAAATCATATCTGTCCAACAGATTCCAGTTTGTTCATGTCAATGATAAATCTTCTGTACACTCAAGGGTTACTTGTAGAGTACCACAGGCTTCTATGCTTGGACCGATTCTCTTTCCTATATATATGCTTCCAATTGGTAAAAAAATTAGAAAACAGGGAATGAATTTCCAGAGTTATTGTGATGATACACAATTAGAGTTATCCATAAAACCTGATGAAACCAATCAGTTAGGTAGATTAAGCATGTCTCGAAGACATAAAAACCTGGATAACTTTGAATTTTCTACTTTCAAATTCAGACAAGACAGAATATGTTGTCCTTGGACCAGAACCTTTAAAAAGGAACCTGTTTAATCAATCACTTCATCTGGATGGCATTAATTTGGCCTCTGGTAATAATGTAAAGAACCTTGGTGTAATTTTTGACCAAGACATGACATTTAAATCCCATATTAAACGGATTTCTAAGATTTCTTTCTTTCACCTCTGGAATATTGCTAAAATTAGAAACCTCTTGTCCAGTGGTGATGCAGAGTAGGGATGCACCGATCCGACTTTTTCAGTCCCGATACCGATGGCTGGATTTTGTGTATCTGTCGATACCCGATACCGATCCGATACTATTTGTGACAGTGTGGAGGTCCTGTCACTATGGCTCCGATAGATCATGTGCCCTGGCTGCTTGGCCACATGGATTAAAGGCACCAGACTTTACAAACTAAACATAACTGAGACGAAATAGCAGATGTAAAATATAAAATTACTACAAAAATAAAATTTCAAGCGAAAAATGTATCTTTTTTGGTGAATTTGTTGCAGATTTTCCCCATTTTGAGTATTGGTTCATGGTATGGTATCATGGTAAAAAGAGAGATCACATTTCTCCTGTTTTGGCTTCTCTCCACTGGCTCCCTGTTAAATCCAGAATAGAGTTTAAGATCCTTCTCCTTACTTATAAAGCCCATAATAATCAAGCTCCATCGAACATCAGAGATCTGATTGTTCCATATTTTCCTAACAGATCACTTCGTTCTTTGAATACCGATTTACTGCTAATTCCTAGGATTATTAAAAGTTGAATGGGAGGCAGATGTTTTAGTTATCAGGCTCCTCTCCTGTGGAACCAGCTCCCAGTCTTAGTCTGTGAGGCAGCTAGTCTTAAAACCTTCCTTTTTGATAAAGCTTATAGTTACAGGGGCATAGCTTATCCCAGTTTTCTCTCAGTATTTCCCCCCCCATAGAAGCTCCACATGGTCTGGTACCCGGCCCAACTACATTGCCCCCTGCTGGTTGGGTTACATCGGTCCAGATGATGCTCAAAGTGACAGAGCATGCTCCATGCTGTCTCTTCTCTGTCTTCTCAGACCCCCAGATGATCGTGGCAGATGACCGCTTGTACTGAGCCAGGTTCTGCAGGAGGTTTCTTCCTGATAAAGGGGAGTTTTTCCTCTCCACTGTTGCTACATGCTTGCTCAGTATGAGGGATTGCTGAGGAATAGCTGTGGTCCCCTCATGAAAGTAGCTATTGGCTGTTCCAAAAGCTAGAAGTCACCTCATGACATTTTTGCCTGATTTGCATAATGTGCATTTAATTGTAATGGACGCAGTACTCTGGTGCTAACCCATTCAATGATTTATGGATTAATAAAAGCATTTTGAAGTATATCCTTTGAGCTACAGCGAGCCAGTGTAAGGACGTTTGAAGTAGGGTGATGTGTTCTACCTTCCTGGTTTTAGTGAGAACACAAGCAGCAGCGTTCTGGATCAGCTGCAGCTGTCTGATTGATTTTTTAAGCAGGCCTGTGAAGATGCTGTTACAGTAATCAAGGAGACTGGAAATAAATACATGGATGGGATTTTCTAGGTCTCCTCGTGTCATCAGTCCTTTAATCCTAGAAATGTTCTTCAGGTGATAGAAAGTTGACCTTGTTATTACCTCTATGTGACCTTGTAGGTTCAGGTCTGAGTCCATTATTACACCTAGATTTCTGGCCTGGTTAGTAGTTCCTTTGACCAACTGAAGTTGTGTACTGATATTTAATCTTAAATAAATCTTAATCTTTTTGGGGTCTGAAGAAAAGTAATTCAGTTTTGTTTATGTTCAGTTGGAGGAAATTATGAAACATCCAGCTATTAATTTGCTCAATGCATTTATTGACGATTTGGATGGGTTCAACATAATTTGGTGAGATTGAGATATATAGTTGAGTGTCATCAGCATAGTTATGGTAGTTAACATTGTTGGTGGTTATAATTTGGCTTAATGGGAGCATGTAGATGCTAAATAGAAGGGGCCCTATGATGGAGCCCTGGGGGACCTCGCTTGTGATTTCTATGTTTTGTGATGAGAAGGTAGGATTTGAGGTAGGATTTGAACCACTTGAGTACCGTACCAGATAGTCCAACTCAGCTCTCTAGACGTTCCAGTAATATATCATTGTTAGGAAGCTGTTTAACTGTTGGAACACAGCTTTTTCAAGAATTTTACCCAAAAATGGGAGATTAGAGATTGGTCTGTAGTTTTGCATTAATGTGCTGTCTAGGTTATTCTTTTTTAGTATTGGTTTAATTACTGCTTTTTTTGAAGTCTTGGGGGAAAACACCTGATAGGAGGGATGAGTTAACTCTTTGGATCAGATCTGCCCTGATGGCTGGGAGGTCTTTTTAAGAAAACATGTTGGTAATATACCCAAACAGCGGGTGGCAGAGCTTAGTTTGTCAATTATCTAATCGAAGCTTGGTTGATTTATTGTTTGGAAATCAGTCATTTCCTTTGCATGGGTGTAAATTGGGCTCATTGTTGGTATTGGTGCTGGAGCTGATGTACTGATTGACCTTCTGATGTTCAAGATCGTTTCAGTAAAGAAGCTGGCAAATTCATTACAGGCCCTGGTGGAGCTTAGTTCGGGGGCTACTGTCACATGAGGAGTAGTTAATCTGTCCACTGTAGCAAATAATGTCCTTGCATTATTGTTGTTTCTGTGAATAATCTCAGAGAAGAATGCTTCCCTTGCATCCTTCAAGGTTAATTGATACTTGTTCAGTCTCTCTTTATTTATCTCATAATGAACCTGGAGTTGAGTTTTCCGCCATTATCTCTCGGCGCATCTGCACTCCCTTTTTTCATTACATACCTTTGGATCACTTCTCCACGGAGAATTATTTTAACTCATGACAGTTTTAACCTTAAGTGGCACAATCTCATCCATCATGTCTGTGATTTTGGATAGAAATTCATCTGTCAGTTTGTTTACTATATGTGTGTTGGTGCGTGTTTGGGATTGGGATCTGGTTGGAGTGTACATCAGTTTAAAATTTGTAGCCGGGTTTTCTTTGAGGAAGTGTTTCTTAATAGCGGTCTTACTGTAATTAGAAATTTTAAGCAGATATTTCAGTTTTAAAAAAAGCAGGTTGTAGGTTAATTAAAAAGGAGTACTTTGACTGCATCACACAGCATTCTGTATTGGCCTAAAATAATCCCTCTAGTAATTTAATTGACTTGGTTGTAAAAAATATTTTTGGTAAAGTCCTGGACAATATGTTCCTGTTTAACTTTACGTATCAGGAAGACTGGTGACACCAAGAATGAAATAAAAGAAAAAGACCCTAAATTTTGGGACTGTAGCAAACAAAAAGGAAGCAGGCATCCTTGTTTTGCTTATGAAATAACTTTACCTGTGAACACAATCTTTACCATCAGAACAGTAAGCAGATGCAGATTCCCTAATTATCATGCACAAACTTAAGTACAGATGTTAGTTAGAAAACTAACAAATAGTTGTAACAGTAAAAATGAGCACCAGAGATCGGACAATCAGTTTATTGTATCTTCCATATTTGTTTGAGTTTCCCTCACAAAGAGAATAAATGAAATGTTAAGTTGCAGCTAAACAGATTTTTGTAGATCATTTCTACACAAACGTATTTAAGAGTTTGGTCAATTCAGCTATTTGTGAAAAAATTAATAAATTGGAAAGCATTTGTGATATAAGCAATAATTTACTGCATATTCTGTAGATTGTAAGCAAGCGTAGCAGTGTGCACAGTTCCGGTGATGGAGAGGGGTGAGCCACAGCTTGTATTGTAGATTTAAGTAGGCATATTTAGGAAAGAAAAGGTTGGTACCGTAGCACATGTATAATTGAGACCTGATATGTAACTTTATTAAAAAACAACTATTTTGTTCCACCGTTTGATACTAATTTAGCCAAATAATTCCTATTAAAGGTCAGCTAAGCTTTCCCCAGTCAGAAACTTACATACACAAAGATTAATATCCCTTGAACATACCTCCAGCATAGAGTAGAGCCTCATTTTCTGACTATATTAACATATCAAAGGATTTTAGGCAATAAATGAAGAAGGGCTGTTGAATTATTATTTACATCTTAATTTCAAGTCATCAAATGCCTCATTTTCAGTGGGTGCTACGACATAGGTCGCTGCAGTACAATACACATTTCATCTGTCAGTTGGTGCCGATTCACCATAAATCCATTAATTGTGATGTGAAATGTGCCATATCGATAGTGATTCAAAAGGGTTCATTATTATTATTATTATTATTATTATTATTATTATTATTATTATTATTATTATTATTATATTCATAATAATAGAAAGAAAAAAAACATCACAGTCCAGGGGACTGGCGGAAACAGTATGGTTGCAGCTAGTGTTTTAGCCTGGAACACAAATGTACGTACCATGGCAGATATTTTGCATTTTAAATAACATCCTGATACTTTCTAAGTACCACACACAACCTTTCTTCAGAAAACCCTGAATATATCAGAACATTGTAGTTTATTATAAATGCAACCAAATACTCATATGCACAAACAAGTACAGTAATACTCTACATTTACTTAAAAGTGACCAAGCTATTTAGAATTTTAATCAGTAACAAATAGTATAAGTTGGATTCGAAACTGTTTAAATTTGAAACTGTTGACAAAACAACCTTCATCAGAAAATTAACTAACTAACTAACTAACTTATAAAATGAATTACTTATAAAATAATTAACTTATTCAGTTTACCAGTTAAAGGATGAAAACATAGGAAGTGCCTTTGTTTCTAAGATGGATCTAGTCTTTCAGATTGATCTAAAGAAAGAAAACAATCTTGTTTAGAAAGCAGTAGATTGAAGTAGAGGAACATGCTAATGTTTTTGTTTTTTTTGGTGTGTGAAAGAACAGATGCAGAAAGAAATGCATTAACCTCCAAGTTTGAAGGTTGATTACAACCATTTACTCACTAGATGAAATTATTATATTATGTTGGCTGAGCTTTTGTGTCTCACCAATGTTCATACAGCAATTTCAGATTTTGCAGGAGTGTATCACTATTTATATGGTGTTGTACTTGAAATCACATGAACACAATTTGTCCAAGATTGTATGTAGTTTAGAAAGAAAAAAGACATGTTATGGAAATATTCTGCTGTCAACAGTTTGAGAATTTATTTTTGAAACCGTCCCTATGAGCAATGCTTTGGTAGAAAAAATAAATCACACCAGGCCCAGGTTTTTCGGGATACTGTAACTCTTTCCTAAGTCTTAACTAAAAGTTTTGAAATTCCAAAATAAGGTTTGTAAAAATGTGTTGGAAAGTATTCATGACGTGAGCAATAATTTGCTGAATATTCTGCAGATTTTGAGCAAGTATATGAGTGTGCACAGTTCCGATGTAAGGAAGGGGTGTGCCACTGCTTGTATTTTAGATTTGAGTGGGTAGTAACTCTTTGGGAAGTCTGAACTACAAGTTTTTAAAATCCAAAATAAGGTTTGTAAAAATGCATTGGAAATTATTTATTATGTGAGCAATACTTTACTGAATATTCTGTAGACTGTGAGCAAAATGAATCACAACAGTGCTGACAACACATTTCTTAGTACTGCAACAAGAAATATGCATGTTGGAATAATTGTTCTTGCTACATAGATCTTTGGTATGAATGTGTTAACACATGGGGTTTTGTCCTGTTGCCATGTGATAGAATGGTGACCTGTCCATGGTGTATCCCACCAGCAAAGCTGTATGGATAAATGTGTTTTGATAAGAAACGGAAGCTTTTTCAATTCAATTTAATTCCCTTTTATTTATACAGCACCAATTCACAACAGATGTAATCTCAAGGCACTTTACAAGAAATGTCACAACTGGTGCTACAAACAATGTAGTGGTTATGCCTGTTGAATTTAGTTATGGTTTTAGTTTTCATACAATTGTTTTCAGCTTCAAGAGTAGCAAAAGCTGAAGGCACCTCAATGGTCTAAAAATGCGTTTTGAAACTAAAGATTCAAAGTAAAGTATATATGGGTTGAAATGGTTCTCCTGACCCACTGTGAGCCTGATATCGACATGAGCCGGATGTCGACATGACGGTTGGATACATAATCAGAGTTTGAAGGGCATTATGTTGCAGATAAAGTAGCTCTTAAGAATTTAACTGTTAGTTTTCAAAATCAGCGATAATCCATGCTTGGAAAAACAATGTTGTGAAATAAAAAACTGCCAAAAATCATTAGTTATTATTGTTTGCATCTGTGTGCTTATTCTAATCTGTATCACTACATGGTTTAAGGGGCTTTGTGCTGCATTTTAATTGTCTGTACATTCTGGCTCGCTACTGGTCATTATGATATTGACTTTGCAGTCATTGCCTTCAGTGCTTAGCTGGTAAGAATTCCCCTATGTAACAATTAGTCTTTCTGGGAAGCTTGGCCGTGTTCAAAAATGTATTTCTCTCAGTTTCTGAAAGGAAGGGAACTCTGTAAGTGCTATGAGAGTTTAAAACAAATGAACATCGTTCTCTGAGGATATCAAAACAATTCTTAATTTTTAACCAGTTAATGCTTTATCAAGTGTCTCACTTGGGGCACATATTCTGGCTTTATAGAAACAGTATATTTGCATTGTCTTTTTTCTTTAATTTTCTCTAAAACAACTTTCAAACTGGGCTCTGTTTGCAAAACCTGCAGAGTCTACACCATCCACACACCAGGAAGCTCCACCAAATGACCTCAAACTCCTTCATGAAATATGTTTTTTGCAGTGTTTGTTTCTACTTAGCTGGTTTGCTTCAGAGTCCTAAAGCAAATGCAGAAGCAGAAGAATGTTGTCCTCAATATATTAGTTTCTCACATACATACAACATGCAGCAGCATGAGATACTACCTATATTTCAGAGGCAATATGCATCAACTGACCCCTTTAAGAATTGATTGTGACTTTCAAACACTATATGTCATCATCCACTGCACCATGCATTATTTACATTTATTACATGTCAGTTCATCTGCCAGATTTTCTTTAGCGATATACTTTGATTTAAATGCATATAGTTTGAGATGGGATAATCAATGGGTGATACAATAGTTGGATACAAACAACTCCTGAATATCAATAGCAAAAAGACTCTTGATTAAAGAGAAACTCAACAAAAAAGTTTATTTTGGTTTGGTTTTCTAATCTTCTTTGTGTACCTCCCTATCTTGTATCATCAGTTCACACTCCTACCTGTCCTGTTTCTTATTGTTTCTCATGTTTTCTTATTTTTTGTGTCCATAACTTTAAGAAATTAAACCCACAGTAATCATTAATAAAGATTTCACATAAAAAAAAATATATTTTTTTGCATGGTCCCGCTTAGTTATACAATAAGTTTCAATTTTTTTCATCTTCCTTAAAATTAGCTTTAAAAAACTCTTACCAAAGTCAGAATTACTTTGCACATAAAATAAACCTGTTTTCAGAAAGGATTATCAGATGGCTCACTGCACTTAAGGGGGGTGTATGAACTAAAAAATCTGGCTGATGCTTCTGCTGCAGATTAACAAATGGGAACCATTTGCTATTAATGTGCCAAATATTCAATGAATAGGTTCATACTCAAACACAAATTACAATGCAATGCCCTGAGGGTTGATTGTACAGACAACATAGCTGCCATATACCGTTTTTTTTTGTTGTTGTTTTTTTTGTGGTGGGTCTTATTTATTCTAAAATTTGTTTGTGGTGAGTTTAAAATGTAGTTTTATGTTATAGTAGCTTAACAAGACATTTATTTACTATATTTAATATTTCCAGTATTGTACTCTGTGTGAATATGTTTGTTTCTGTGACAGCTGCAGAAGTCCTTGTCCCAGCTGTTGTGCTTTGCAGCCAACTCATTGAGCTGGCAGCTGTTATAATCAACTTACTGTGCACTCTCCATTTCATTTTATACTTATCCTGTGGAAATTTTAAGCTGTTTTGATTACTCTCATCTCAAGTCTTTGTCATGGCTGCTTGTTCTGGACCTTTTCAGTCCACTGTGGTTTCTGTCTCAAGACCTGCAACAGTTCTGAGGTTTAATGTAAATCACAGTCTGAAGAATTATGATTTAATCGTCTCTTTCCCTTGAGGACATATAGTCATGAACCCAGAATATTATATAAGAAATAAATAAGGGAAAATGTTAGAAAACAAAGTGCTGTTTGAATAAGTTCTTAGGGCAAATTTTTAATACATTTGTGAGATCCCGATCCCATAATTCTTACTGCAAGATTATAGATTACCTTCTTGCAGTCAAAGCTCTATAGCAGGAAGGGCAAAAGTGAGACAGACTTATGGGGAAAGATTATGCATTGAAGCAGATAATAATTTAGTTTTTGAAACATTATTTTGCACATTATGCACACACCCTCATGAAAAATACTAAAAATGTATGTATATTATGCATCTTTAAAGTTGAAGGCAATTGAGCTGGTGGTCTGAGAAGGAAATGAAGGTATTGCACTTAAACATGTCTTAAACTAAAAAAGCTTGGTATTGTTAGAAAAAAATCTCTTAATGAGATGCATGGCTGTTGTCGCGCTTTTCCAGTGGAGAGCTGAGATTCTGGGCTGCTTGGCGAGGGGAGCTGCTTGTGAGTGCTTTGACACGAAAGAGGCGTGGAGGTTATGGCCACTGCTCAGTGGATCAACCCCAAAATTCAGTCAGTTATTCCTGATCCCTTGATGGACAATTCCTGGAAAATTTCCCCAAAATCTGTCCATCAATTTTTGAGTTATGTTCCTAACAGACGGGCATGAAAACAGGGAGGTAATCAAAACAATAAAAAATCTTCCGTATACTGTCTGTCTGTGTAAATATTTCATGTTGCATGATATCCTTCAGCTTATAGTATATTCAGCTTCAGCCAATATATGTACAAAAATTATTTTCTTTTCATATTCAGCTGGTTTCAGGTGCGCTCAAAAATCTGAAAATTACAATAGTATATGATGGAGCGATTGACATTATTTGATAGTCTTTCTATTTGATTGCTTGGATCCAATAAGAATATATCTTACCTAGTCATGACAGTTCTACAGGTACATAACATAACTAGTCCTTATCAGCCCTTTGAAATAAGAATTATTTATCTAAAAATTATTAAAGTTTACATGCTGTCTGATAAAACCAAATCCCTCCGTCTTGCACTTTGTCCCTTCTTTCATAATTACAAACAAGCTTACAAAAAGTTTAGCACACAAACAGAACTGTTTTATGAGCATCAGAATATGATGTGCCTCAGGAACTCTATCATAAATTAAATCAAGTATACACTAAATGAGTGTGTTGATGTGTAACAGGGGAAATGCATAAAACATTTTTTCACTTCAGGTGTTTTATTTTAGCCCGAAACAATCTGTGTGTTCCATAATTTAGTACTGCTGACAGAGCCATAAACATTTTAATTTCCCTGTATGACAAGAAGTTACCTCAGATTCTCCCAGCTTCATATATTTTAAGACGTTGAAGTGAGTTCTCTGTGGTAGTATTTGTATAGATACAATTGGTGTGGTGTTCTGAGCTATAAGAGCTCTCAGTTGATGGATTGGCAATCAGAGCGGTATGTAATTTAACAATTGATCCCCATCATCCCCTATTATCAAGTAGAGCAGGACACAGTCCTTGTCTACCATATACAATATGTATTCACTGTATCTGTCCATCTCTATCTTTCCCTCAACAACACTTCAACTCACTTATTCTCAAAGTCTCCCTCCATTTTTCTCCTCGACATTTGAACATTCACACACTGGCTCATCTTGTTACATAGAGGTTACATCAATAGTAGAGTTAGGAACCCTTTTTACACTTTAAAAGAAAATCAATTAGAGACAGTGATTGGCACACCAATTTGTGCAGGCGTGTAATGTTTTTCACCCACCCAGAGCTGGAGTTGTGTGTCTGTCTTCATGTCTGCTTGAGTGTCCCTAATGTCTGCTAGATATGAGGGAAGAAATTACCTTTCAAGTTCAGGGCTGCCACTATTATGATATTAAACCAGTGAAATACCTGGGACTCTGTGATCAAAGCAGAGCTAACGACTCAACTCTTTTATATGAAATCTCTATTTTCTTTTCTAAGATGTTAATTTTGTTATTTTATAATGCTGCATAAAATACTTCCTATGAGGTGTACAACATGCATTTAGCAGTGTTAAAGCAGGAGGGGATTTTTTCCCCCATTAAAAATCTTTATGTTGCTGACCAGTTCTTTGCCTTCATTTAATGTTAAAGCTAATAGAAGTTGTTAGTAATACAAAAATGGTATTGTCAGCAAGCAAGAGAATAGCTTAGAAATATACTTTTTTTTTACGTCCCAAACTGTGGAATTTCAGTAACTATTAAGAAACTATTTGCGTGTGTGTGTGTGTGTTTTAGCTAATGCAGAAATAAGAGTTGGGCTTAGCCTGTTGACATACTTGCATTCTGCTGAGTCTTAGAGGTTTTGCAACTGCAGCTGGATTGGAAGTGCTATTACCCCAGCTCTGTAAGAGCCAGGTTAACACAACAAAACCAAACTTCACAGCAGATAGAGTGCAAGAGGAATTTAGAGCAGCGTCAGCATCAAATAATCATTATGCTGCAGGGTTTTGCCAGCGTCAACTTAAGATGTCTAATCATTCACTCACAGCACAATGCAGAAAGTCACCTTTTGGTGCCTCTGTCTTCTGCTGTGAAATTATAATGACTATTGTTTCTAATTTTGCCATTTTACAAGAATGAGGCTTATCTTCAGCTGTTCCCAATTAGAGTTGAATCCTTCATGATTATTTTAATGTTACTAAAAATTAACTGTATTGAAAGTTTTGCATATTTGCTAACAGTATTCATATATGTATGTAACTTCACTTTTTCTGTTTTTATTTTTTTCAGCCAATGTGTAGTTGTAACTGTATCATAGCCACCGTTTCTTTTTGTAAACTTAAGGTTATAATACTATATTTTAATACTTTGTGCTATAAAAAGCTCTTGTTACAAGAGCCTCAGTTTCATATTAGGGCAGGTCGTGCCTTATAGAGTGTACAATATTGTAATTAGCTGCTTTCACTGTCAGAAATAGGGATACAGAAGGGGTACATCACTGTACCCCAAGATATAAAGAAGACATAACAGATTCATTTTTGTACCATGTCTTGGATAGGGTACAATTTCTGGTGATTATCTGTTCCACGAAAAAAGTAAAAATGAAAAAAACATCCACTAGCAAAGCTAGATTAATGTAAATGGACTTTATAGTTTCGTTGTTAATGAATTTTTTTTTTATCGTATTTTAATCATAAAATAATCTTGAAAGGATCTTTCTGTGCTTTGATTTTAAAAATCCATAATTATAATGCCTACAAATCAGAAGTTGCATATATGATGTACTAGCTAGCACTTGAAATACTCACGGAGACCTTGTAGAGCTTCTCTCACATGCTAGCTCTCACTTAACCAACTGTTTCTCCCCCAGCATAGCTACCACTTTCCACATGGCCAGATTCATAGTGGTTTTCCCCACATTTAATGTTCATTGCTTTGTCCTAGAGGAAGGAGGTGAATTGCGGCCATTCTTCCTCTTCTTCTTCAGTTGTTGTCTGGTATGTGTTTTTACATAAAACCAAAAGTAACTTTTGCCACCCTTCAAAAATTAGTATTTTATCTACATCAAAATATGTCTTGAAAATTCACGGACATCATGTTTTTTATCTAGGGCGCATTTCAAACATGATCAGAAAATAGCTTTTATCGCTCCATTGACTCTCGTTCATTTTTTTTGGCAGTAGGGGGCCTGTAGACTGGAAGTAGAAAGGCGTGACTTAGGCTCCCCATAGGTGTACAAATAGGCACCTACAGTTAAGGGTAAATAATATCACCTTTGAGGGTACCACCCCAGTGACAAGACATTGTACCCCTAAAAGTACAATTATATATTTTTATTTGAAGTGTGTTGACTGCTTTTCACAAAAACATATATTTTATACTTTTGACAACTTTTTCTGTCCTCTGTAAGTTTTTACCCAAAAAGAACAGCACTGAACATCAGCTAATTTCAGTTAATTGTTGTGAATTTACTGCGAACAATGACATTGCCACACAAAAAAACTATTTTTAAATCGGTTGACACACATACCCTTTAAAAAGAGAAAACGCAGATTTTCACTTTGGCCATAGTTTTTAGAAATAATTGTTTTCGGTGCATTTTCGTGTGGATGACAGGCCAAACCGTAAAAAAAATATCTGTTTTGTGAGTAACCTGGTCACGTGTGGACAAGGTATTACTCTCCTAAGAATTATAATACTAGTATGCATTATCCTATTATGAAACATTTATTTACAGTATTCAACAATATCCTACATGTACATTATTAATTCGTAATGCCTGGTGGTGGTGAGCATGTATAACCAATTTCAAACTCCCTGTTATTGTATATAATCTTGGCCATTGAAGCCACTGTAATTTGATTTTCTTTTTTCATAGCTATTCTGTTGCTACTTTTGAATGCCTTAGAGTATCATTTTACACTACAACCACTGTGAGTCAACCTGTTGTATTAGCTGCTGTATTGAATGTTGACCAGTCATCACCACTTATGAGTGTTTTTGCATTTCATTACCATTTTCATCTGGGTTAATTTGTAAGTGATTCAAATGGGTTCAAAAAGTTTGTAAATAATTATGGACTGTCTTTAAAAAATACATGACATCATCTGTACACATTGGAATAGCCATGTGGGAAGTGAAACCAAGCTTAGTTAAATTTTTAGATTCATTTTAATTTACATTGCATCCCTTTTTATCCTGTTTGTGTTTTCCTCCTTCTTTCTTCTCATTCCTCATCTGTTCTTCCTTCTCTAATAATTATTTCTTCCTCTACTATTGGCCTTCAGGTCAACATAGTGACTCAGCCTTTTCCCATCTAGCAACCGAAATCACAGTCCTATTCCCTCGTCTCATAGACACTCTCAAGGACATGCAGCACCAGTGTGTTGGTGCCCGAGGCCTGATGAGAGTAATGACAGATTAACTAATGGCTAATGGCCAGAGCTTACCTCTCCCTTGGGCAGTTCATAAACAGCTTATTTCTCCTCTTATCTCTTCCCATACATATTTGTCTTTATTGTTCTTTACTTTGCTTTGTTCTTTGGCTTTTCCTATATCTCTTCATTCTTCCTTGGCTTTGTTTGCTTTCTCTCCTCAAGCTGTTCTTGCGTTGTTTGAGTGAAGGTGCTGAAAATTTAATTAATGATGGAGTTCACCTAACCTAAGGCTAACCATGCATTTTTAGAATTCTGTGGGGCACATAAGATTTAAAAATGACTACCATATGATTTAACACAGTGGCCAGATCGTGACGAATTACACTAATCATGCATTATGGTTTGCTGCAGTGCATGATTAAAACCATGTGTTTCCCTTTACCAAGTCCAACTTTTACAAGTTGAGCATCTGCTTCTTCATATGCACTTATGCAAATGAACCATGTTAAAAATCTGTTTTTTTATTATTTAACTAGCAGAGGCCCAGCCCTAGCCTCTTATTGTGGAGCACTATTAACAATCCAACAAACTAGAGAGCAGCTTGTGGCCTCCCATTGCAGCAGTCTTAGAGGCTAAGTGTTGGAAGGGCTGGTACAATATTGACAGTCTGTTCACAGTACAACATCTCGGGTCACATTTAAGCTCTACTAATAAAGAACACATTATTAAAAACTAAGAATTACATTTATCTTTAAGGAAATATTGTAACCTAATTTCTTATTGCTATATTTAATGCCAGAAGTTCCTTGGGGATAACTAAACATAAACCATATAGCAGTAAATGGTAGTCTTTAAGTCAGCACTCCTCCCAGAGCATAGCTTAATCTTCAAACAGAAGTGATCCAACAAGTACAAGCAGAACCAAGATTTCCTGCAGAATAAAGAGTCTGTTCTAATTTAGGAAGGCTATACTGATGCAATAACTGTACAAGACAATTAAATGCTTTTTCAGTGCTGTAATCAGGACAAAAACATAACCACAATTACATTAGCAATTTAAGAGGAAGGGTAAATAAAAAAACATTATCTGTTTCGGGGTTTTTTTGTTTTTTTTTCATCCTGCTCAACATGCTAGCTCTTACTTCAGTTGCTCCCAAACTTTGTATTTACTTACTTTGTATGTTGGCTTATCTCAAAAGGTGTATTACACATATCTCAATGTGAAGAAATTAAGCAGTTTGTTACATCCTTTGATTATCTGAAAATACACATTAATTGCCTGTAGACAGTTAATGAATGCCCCAAAGTGATAAGGATTATTTAACCAGGAAGTGTGCCAGAATATAACAAATGTAGCCACTCAGACCATTTAGCATCCCAAAGTGAAGACATCTTTAGCAGTGCTGACAGAGCACCTGCATAGTGTATCATGACCGAACATTTTTTCTGGTTATTGCTTGGATGTTTAAAGTTGTAGTTTTTCAGATTCTGTAGCAGTGGTGCATATCTTGGTGTGAATGGCATGGCAGATTGTGATTCTCAAATGTGCTGATATGCAATACTGGAATATTAGTTTCTTATCTTCCTAAACCATTAAAGTGGAAAGTAAAAACACAGTAGCTTTATGGGGGTATTTAAAAACCTAAAACCATGAATTTTTAATAAATAGCATGTTCAACTTCAAGGACCATTTGTAAAAGGAATTTCAGCCCAGTCTTTGTGGATTAGCAAAGAAGTTTCACTAAGGAATTTGGACCTGTCTCCTGTAAGCATCTCACCTTTAAAAAATACACCTATTGGTTTAGGTCTTTAAAGGAACAAGTAATGGGGTGTTAATTAATTGCCAGTTTAAATGAACTGTTCCTCTGGTAAGACACACTTAACTTAAAACTCCATAATTATTTGTTATTCTATTATGGTTTATAACCAGTGTTTTTAACCATCAATGTGTGTGATTTAAGTTCAGCTAAATGTGGTCCTTGGTGTTTTTTTATGTGGAGGTCTGTTGAAGATGAATATGTAACATTTTGGTGTCAAAAATACGATATTGTATTCTATTTCTCCTAATTTACAGCAATGGATTGTATTGATTTATGAAAATGTGCAGACATTATTACAAGATTTTATGATCAATCATAGTCTCATGTTGCTGTAACTTTTGACTATTTACTCCAGTTTTTGCACAATATTTATTTCAAGAGCCTGTATGTCCTTGCAGCTGATAGAATAGATGAAGTTGGTTTCAACAATAAATACTTTTTTAATCAAGTATATGCCAGTATACAGTTTGTACAAAGTTGTTGCTGTACTGTTATTTTTTATTGGTATTTTCTGTTATGTCAAGCAATTCAAGCCTGCTCTCCTTGTTTGACATACTTAATATACAAATTCTTAAAGTAGGTTTTTACTGGATATTGCATTGGGTTTTGTTGATGTTTGTGTAGGGAATAGTTTGCACATCTCTTGTAATTTTGGTTTGTAGCTGCCAAGAATGACTAATATTGATAGATCGATATGCATGATACTTGATACTATATTACTTTATTATCTCCATTACAACCAAAACACAATTATTGGGGTTCAATATAGTAGAACAACATGCCTTTTTTATCAGGATAGTGATATATGTTTTTATTTGAACAACATTGAGTGGCCCTGCTTGAAATTTATAAATATATAGAAATGCATGCAAAAAATTGAAGTTTATGCTGTTAACATCACAATATGTGGAATTTTTCGAGGGTTGTATTACTTTTACAAAAAACTGAAATTTCAAAACTAAAATCTTCTAGTTTCCATCTTAAAAGCAGCTGGGTGTTGTGGACATGTGCTCAGCGTGACTGTTTGGAGCCTGTTTCGTAGCTCTACTATGCCCCTTGATGATGATTATGTAATCAAACTATACACAGTAGGAGAGCCATCAGAAGCTGTGGGTACTGCAACAAAACCATAATTTGAAATGTTGCTCTGAAATATGTTAATTATATTTCTTTAAACAAGCAATGTAATCCAGTGCAGATACATCTGATCAAATCCAGAGCTAAAAACACTCTTTAAGATTACTCAGATGAAATAAAGTATTTACATATACTGACAAATAATATTGACATAAAGCGTCCGGCTAGTAGGATTGGGTGGTATGAAAAATGTTTCAAATCACAGTATTTTTAAAAAACATATCAGTATTACTGTATTTAACTCTATATTTTTTCTGTACAAGACTGTTCATATCCACATTATCTTAATAGAATGAATAATATAAAAATGTGCTTTAAACAGCCCATTTTACTGTCATATGGACTGCATCATGTTGTTTTGTCCAGACAGAGGTAATGTCATGAAAATAATTAAAATGATTATGATTCTACTAGACATTCTTGATGTTCGAAGGCTGAAAGTATACTTGTTTTTTAACCTCACATTGACGCAAGCAGCAAATTGCATCTTGTACTGGCTTTGCATGTAGTACTGAAGGATCCCGCTGGTGGGCAGAGTACAGACTCAGACCGAATATTACCAAAGAAGAAGTACAATAAACATGGCGACCACATGGCGACCATTGGTGGTTAATATTCAGATAACAACAGTAAAAAAAAAAGATGGCAAAAAAGTATTTTAAATGGTATATAAAACATATTTACCGCTATTTATGATTTCTTTTCTACTGGTTTTGCCACTGTTGATCGAGTGTACCTACAGACGGTCAAACAGCGCTCAACACTGCCCCCTACTGGTTACTCGAAATAGCACTTGTAAAAGATATGCTGTTCGGTTCTCATGTGACCTTTCAAAGCCGATAAACTTCTAAACTACAGACGTAAGTCGTCTTTTTGTAATTACTTCATCAGCATTGTGTGCTTCGCCCTGGTAGCTCCTGCAAGCAGCTGTACCTAGTTCAAAACTTTACTTTTCACACTGTGGTGAAGAGCGTGATAAGCTAGCCTTTCAAGGTATATGCAAGTTACTAAACAAATTTAAATACAAGGTGACGACATTCCAAAACAGATCCTCTACCACTCAAAAACAGATAATGGGGTACAGTAGCAGGCTAGAAGCAACTCTGTTGTCTTTATCTCCCAGCCGCTGCTGGAAAACCGACCTTGCATTATATTGTGAGACACTTGCAGCCTTTAAGAAAAAAGTAATTTTCAGCTTTCATAAACCTAAGTATGGAATACTAGTATGGAATGCAAACAAGTTAGAAAATACATTCAGAGAAATTCAATACTGAGGAAAGTTAATTACTGTTTATATGTTTGGCACTTTGAATATTGCACTTTAAAGGTACAGCATTAGTGCCCAACCCCAGCATGGTTCCTACGTTTGATTGTTAGTTATTAATTTTTTGAGAATATACTGTATGGAGTAAAAGCTGTTTCTAGGTACGTGTGTGGACTGAATGGGTGGCAACTATTGAAAAATGCCAGTATTCTGAGGGAATTAGCTTGCCTTAACATTTTGAAGAAAAACAAACAAACTACGAACTAGTTCATTTTTGAAACTGTGAACTGAGTTAAAAAATATGAATTAAGAACTATGAACTAAATTAGTTGATCTTAAAATGTGTGAATTGACCTTTAAACTAGTTAATATGAAAAGTGAACTTCCCCAACACTGCCGATCTTTTAGGTCTCCTTTCATATACTGTACTGGTAAATTTTGGAGTTTGCTGTGGTTATTGCTATTTCTTATGTGACTGAGCAAATAATTATCCATTATAGTGTTTTAGAATTTTTTTTGTGTGTTTCTTGGTCTGCAAATTGTATTAATTTGTAAAAAGGAAAAAAAAAATACAGGACAATGTTGCATAATAGCTAAGATGTTAAAATCAGTTATAATTTTTCCAATGTAGCAGTTTGGTAAAGGTTATGCCTAATTTTCCAAGTTGAAATAATGTAATCTTAAACACTACATGAAAGTGAGAGTAAAACATGTATAAAACAAAGTATAATTCAGCTAAATACTGTGTGCTCCATTAAAGGGTTCAGATAGGTACATTTTGGAACAGATTATGGAACTGCAAAATTAAATATGACTGCTTTATTTAATAATATCTTAAGTACTTTTGCCACCTTGACATGTGGCACTATATTAAAATTGCTAATTAGATTTGCAGTTATAATTAAATTCTGAATGGTTGAAAGTTGGTGTAATATGTCAGTGAACCCAAAACATTTTTTTTCAGATTGGCTCAGTTAAGAAACTATTTCCATCATGTCAGAGATATTGGGTTTATAGAATTTGTTTCTGTCACAGCTCAGTTAATACGTTTCTGGTGTGAGTGTTTTTGAGGTTTAGCTCCCTAGTCGATTAGCTGCAGAGTTTTTGAATGGGGTTTTTTAAAGCAGTGAATCAATATCTCACATAGACAAACGTCACAAATGGAGACATTGATGCTAGTGACTGTGAGACTCTGCTCTTCATTGCGTCTTTCTGCTTTCTTTCACAGCCTTTTCTTTGCACTTTTCCCCCCAAGTGGCTATAAATAGCTGTTCTGTGTCACCATCTGGCTACACAAAGGCTGCTCACCTCTGTATTTGCTAGTCCGTGTGACTGACATGACATATTACTGTGGGCTCTGTAAAGCAGCAATAGCGTCAAACCAGCAGACTGGTGGAACAAAGTTTAGAAACATGATAACATACCTCTACTGCCCTGCCTTTCCTTACCTAGCTTTCCTTTTGCTTTTGTGCCCTGCAGACACCTTACATTTTTCAGTGTCCAGGATTGATCGTTGATGTGGTATGAAGTTGTCTTGCTCCATTTACAGAGAATATCAGATTTTATGTTTTCAAAGAACTAGTTTGTAATGGCTGAGCCTGAAGACCTATCTAATTGTGCCAGTTCTGCTCTATTTATTCACACCTCTATAGAGTTTAATGTTGTCCTAAGAGGCCTAATAGAGAGGAGCAGAAACACTTCAGACATATGTAGTTAGAGGATATTTACCACTATAAGTTGGGGCCAAAAATAGATTGCAGACCTAGATCTTGTGGTTCTTCACAATACATAAGAAGAAATATGTTCTAATGAGTTGAGTTTTTAAACAAAGAACTAAAACTTATAATTAATTGTTCTGAAAATATAGTTTTTTTCTTATTTTAAGCCAAAACGAACAGTTTAAGCAAATTATATAGTATGACCAAAATTTGTTGATCTTGTACTATCACAGTATTGAAGTTTAATAAACCGATTAGTTTTATTGAAATCAAGTCCAACCAATTGGCTTGGATTTCCCAATTAGTAAAGAGGGCCCTATATTTCCAGGTGTTCTGTGAAGACTGCCAAGGTTTGGTAGGTAAGATTACTGACAAAAATGATCATGAATGCCCAGGAACACAGTTGAATTTAGTTGTAGAGAAGTTTAAACAGGGTGATAAAACAACATCCTAAGCTTTGAACAGATCACTGTGCAATCCAGGATCTGGTAATAAAAATAAAAGTTTGTACACAACTGCAAACATACAAAAACATTTGAAAGGCCAGACGAATAGAGCTAGAATAAGAGCAGTAGCCAGAAGACCTCAAGGCAGTACTTCTCAAATAGCCTCCCCTGAGAGGTGGCCAGGGGTGGCGAGAGAGGCAGAAGGACTTTCGACTTTATTCATGCTTGAATGATAAACAAACCTCCAGTCACTAGGTGGCAGCAGTGATCAAACTAATCAACAGGCTCCCTGTTCAAACTAGAGTTGAGCCGGTACAGATAAAGCACTTTTGATGAGTACGAGTATCATACCATTAATACCAGTCAATATCTGTGCTTGGGTTGAATAAAAATACTTATTGGATAGCTGACTGTGTCTGTGTCCCGGAGCCACCATACTCCCGAATTTCTCCTGATATCTGATGGTGTTGCGCGTTACCTTTCATAACTAGAGGGATGGAGAATAAAACATGTTTAATTTGCATTTTGCCAAGGAATGTGCTTTGGGATATAGTTTACTCATTCCAATAATGAAAAATCATCACCTGTTGGCGAAGCTGACTGAGGAAGGCTCAATAATATTCACTACATGGGAACAGCAGATGGAACCGCAGAATTTTCAAACAAAAGGAATACACAATTAAACTCTGTTCATGTAGTATTTTTGCAATTCCTGTACCTGATACCTGGATAAGAAGAGGCTGGGTTGGACCACGTCTCCACATTGACAGAATAAACCAGCAAGCCATGGCAAAACCAAAACCAAAAAAACTAAAAAAAAAATAACCCCACTGAAAGACCGCTATCCAACACAAAAAAAGAAACAAAACAACTTGAAGCTTGCACTGAGAGTCAGGGTTAGCAATGTCAGGGGTAGCGATGTTTACGAATCAGAAGAACAACCTTTCTATAAGTTATTTCAGCCTGTCAGCTGATGGGCTGTAAGGTCTGAAAAAGGATGAGAGCTAAACAATTGCACTTACATTTTTCAGTGGAGTCCAGAACAGAGTTAGGAAATAAAAAGACACATTTTTTTTACTGATCGCTGTGGAAGTGAACACGAGGATTTACCAACAACATGGTCAGCCCAGCTTGGCTGGCACTGGGAAAAATGGCGGGGTTGTCAGGTTTAAATGCTGCTTTAGAGCCCTTGAGATATTGTTATCCGACTTAGGAGAGGAGTGACCAGAGAAGAGGTGAAACTAGAGTAAATTTAGGTGAGCCTACACTAGATAGACTCACATAAAACATTTCCACAGCTAGACACACACGGAAATGAGTACTTTCCTCCTGGACTCCTAACACACTTGCTAAATTAGCTAACGTTAACTGTCAGTTAAACTCCCCTAAAATACATTCCTCACAAGACCCGTTTCAGGTTGGTCACTGGGCGTATCGGCAGTAAACCAGGCAACCCAACGGATGGAATTATTTTTTTTGTTGTGGTCCCATCGTTTTCATGATGTACATCCAAACTTTAATATATTCGACTCACTCAACTCCATCTCTCTTGCTTCTTTACTTTCTTTATTTTAAACTCTGCTTGTTTGATATTTTTGCCAGCAGTCTTTCAATTTACTTTATTTAAAAAAGGTTGGCGGTGTCAAGGACACCCAGCAAGAAAATTCAACCCTCATTCTTTAGGCTTTTTCATCTCATATTGACCACTTTCCTTGTGATTCATATCTTTTCTATAAGAATGCAATAAAAAGGAAAATGAACTGAGGATTAGTCATAACTTCTATGTAACTTTCATTGACTCCAGTGTAATAGAAATAGCTGCACACACCTGATAAATTCTGCATTTAACAAAATGGAATCAGTCAGCAAGGTTGGAAAAGCAGCTGAATTAATGAACGAATGGTTGAATAGCTGGATCAATGAGGAGAAAAAAGGTCTACACTGTGCCTAGTTTAATCCCAAAGGACAATCATACCATCTTTGATTTCTTTTCCTTCCCTCCTATTCAATCTATTCCCTCATCCACTTCACCTGCTATGGCTATTTTGTGAAAGTGTTTTTTGTGTGTGTGTGTGTGAGCACATTATACAGTAATCCTGTGTTTATCACATTCTTTGACACACTAACCTTTGTCCTACGACTAATCCAGATCAAGCTTCTCTGTGATTGTGCTAGAAACTGTATTACATTTTAAAATGCTACATGAAATAAAAGAAAATGCTTTTCATTTTAATGTTGAAAGAGTAGTCCAACTATCAAAATAGAATTACAGTAAATAAGCTTTTTTTTTGTGTGGTTTTGCCAACTCTATATTGAAAATAAACAAAATGTAATTCATTACTTTTAATATAATTGCAATCTGAATTCCAGTTTATTTAGTAATTTGACATGTTTTTTTTTTTTTATAGTAGACATATTTGTTTTTTCTTTGGTAACCTTATACAACTGTTGGGATTCATTTTCGATAAATCCTAGGCCGTCTCCAGCATCCTTTTGCATGCCCTAAACTCATCCTCATTAGTCTGTGACCAGTGACAAAAACACAGCTCGCACCACCCTCAACTAATTCTCATTGGTCTTTGACCAGTGATGACAACAGAGCTCGCATCGCCCTCAGTATATTCTCATTGGTCTTTGGTCGGTAATCACAGTCAGAGCTCTTAAAAGGACTGTGCTCAAAGAAGCCATTGTCTTTCCATGCCAATTGGGTTAGGGTTGTATGCTTGTTTTTGTGTTCACTGGTTCTTGCTGAAGCTGTATTAATCTCCAATCTTTTAATATCATTTTATTTTGTTGGTATGGTGTGGTTGCATGTCTTGTTAAGGATGAATACTATTCACCCTATGTCCTGACTCCAGATCACCCCCTGCGGACACACGCACACAAACACACACACACATCCCGCTTATGCTTTGAAGCTGTTTTTTTTTAATTCTGGTAGTCTTAGTTTTTGGTTACGTATGTTATTCCTTTTCAAATAGTTTGTAGACTGCATGATTTAGAGAGATTGGCTGTTGTCACAGTGTTCATCTGTAAGATTTAAAACAACTATTGTTAATAAACCCTGTTATATTTAAATAGAAGGTCCCCTATTTTATTCAGTCATGTAAAATTATTGTTACTGTGTCTGAGTTACTATAATGGTTAGGGCGTAGGATTAATGATTGAGGTATTCTCAATACCTCAAAATATCAAAACTCACCACACAGAATTCTCTCACATAGGCAGTGAGGTTCACAAATGAGAAGTGGTGGGTTCATGCACATTCAGGAATTTGTATGATCTGTGAGTATATATTTGGAGCTTTTTTCCAAATTTGTGAAACAGCTTGTGTGCATTTATGAAACAGATTGTTTGCATTTTTGAAACAGATTTTGTGCATTTTTTCAAACGATTGTGTGCCTTTTTGAAACAGATCGTGTGCATTTCGGAATGAGCATATACATTTGTGAAAAACCCTGCTTGAGTTTATTAATAATGAGACTTTTCTATCTCCATATACAATGTCCATGCGGACCAAACTTCTGAGTAAGGTTTCTGAGATCTAGTTTACATTAAAAAAAAGGCAGTTCTGAAGACAAAACAGGGCTCTATCTCAGTAATGGTATAGTGTACCTAATAAAATGATCAGCAAGTGTAAGTCAAGAAGATATCTCCATTCTGTAAATTACAGACATACACACACCTCTTTGCTTGTGATTTTTGTGTATGTGTGAGTATCCTTTCAAGTGTTCTGTGCCATAATTTTATTCCTGGTATTCATATTACTTTGTCTGTCTTGTGTACTCTCAAGGAAGGAAGTAGTTTGAATTGAACTTGGAGAAAGATCTAATTTTGCCGGTTCTGCTGTATTTTTATTTCTATGTCTCAGTGGTGCCTAATGTTGTCCTGAGAGCCTTACCGTGTGGAGAAAACAGCAAAATAGTTTTTAACATACACTAGCAGGATTTCTTCTTTTTTGTTTCACTTAGGTCGAAACCCAATTTAGGTCATGCAGATATCCCTTGTGGTTCTCCACATGACAAGAAAAGCAATATGCTTTAATGAACCTTGTTTTCACAGCAAGAATCTAAAACCCCTAATTGGATTTTTTGCAGGAAGCATTTTCTGATGTCTTCCTTAGAAATTTAATAATTTCTTAAAAACTGGCATAATTTTATAGCAGAGTGAAAATATATTTAGAAAGTACACTGTGCCTTTTTGATTATGTTGTTGCGCTAAGAATAGTCCCCTTGTGACTTGTCTAATTAGTTAAAGAGCATATGGGATGTTTTTCAAACATCTATTTTACGTTTTATGTAAGATTTGTATGGTACGGTACTCTTTTTTTGTAAGACATACTAATGGAAAGTAATATAGTTTTGAGATCAAAGATTAAGGTTTAAGTTTATTTAAATGTTTTTTTTTTTTGTTCTAATGTGTTCCCAATTTTGTTACACTTAATGCTGCATGGCAAAACAGGTCATTCAGGAAACACTTACTGCAAGTATCCATATTACTGAATGAGCAAATCCACAAGAAAAATATGTTTTGTGTGGTATTCCAAGTGCCAGGTTATTAGGAAGGGTCACTGCCAGAGCACCATGTCATCAGTGGTGGCAAACAAAATGGATTTTATTGTTTTACTCACAAAAATGATTTCTTTGTTTACTTTCATGATCATCCATTGGAAAGTAAATGATTCCCGTATTTTTTCATTGTCAACAGTAATTAAATATCGTCATTAACCAATGAGGTGCCAGTACTGTCTTTTATAGGTAACTCATATGGATTAGGATAAACATGTGATCTTATCAGATTTTTAGCTTTTGCCAGAAAGGTACCTTTATTCAAGAATTAAACTTTTACTTGTAATGCATACTGTTTTCCAGCAGATAAAAGTGTAGCTTAACAAAAATATCCATTACAAAATATTGTGAATGTCCACTAAGGTAGGATTATTTTTATGGGACATGCTCTGCCCCTCTCTGTCTACATTTAAGTAAGGTTACTTGATTACATGTAATAATCAAGTAATATCCTTAGAATTGTTCACTAAAGGTCTCACAAACGGTTCTTAAATGTGCCTGATTTGTACACTCAGACTGTTCTTGAAATAAAACATTTATTTAAGAAATATCACTGCCTTCAACCACCAGCAATGTTAACATTCTGTCAATAGCAGATCAATTGTGTGACTTCTTTTTCCATAAGATACACTATTTCCTGCATTTGTACTTGTAGCATTGTCTTAGAAAGCTCTGGGTATTTGCATTACTGGAGTGCTGCACTTGATAAGAAACATTTTGTGCTGGAAATGTAAGCGTATGAGTAGGAATAGATAGGGAGTTGATTCCAAGAGCAGGCTCAAGACTCACCTTTTTAGCTTAGCCTTTAACTAATTATTATTTATTAAAATATTTTTAATCGCTCAGCATGTTTTACCTGATTTAATTTTTAGTTTAACTTTTAACTGCTTATTTATTAATCTGCTTTGCATTTTTATTATTTGTTTTACACTTATTGTTTTATACTTTATATACTTTATATTTTATTAACTTTATATTTTAATGTATTTTAATCTTTCTTGCCAGTGTTTCCTCTCTGGGGGCCCCCTGCATCGGGGGCGATGGTCGGCTGTGGCTGCCTGGGTGCCCCCCAGGTAGCGCTTGGGTGAAAGTGGGGTTACCATCCCTCCCTCCTCTGGGCGCTCTGGGTCGGAGCCTTGGTTGCTGCTGTTGATCTGCTGCTACTAATGCAGATGGCTCCCATGATGGCATTTCCTGGCTATCTGTACTCAGCCCGCTTTTTGTAGCTTCTAAGTGTGTGTGTGAGTGAGTATGGCTGATGTTGGGAAGGGGTTGTATTTGCATTGATGATTTTATTTTTGAAGGGGGGGGGTTATGGGGTTATTTCAAATCTGGAAAGCACTTTGAGTAACTTTGTTTGTTTGAAAAGCGCTTTATAAATAAAGTTTGATTGATTGATTGATTCTTTGAAACTGACATTTATTCACAAGCTTGTCTTGATAGGCAAGAAAATTGTATGTGTATAGCACACTTTCAACACAAGATAGTTCAAGGTGCTTTACATTATAACAGAAATATGAAATTGAAAACATAAAATCAATTAAAAAAAATGTCAGATAATGCTTCAGCAGAACATGCCTTGATATCGTGGCATGATTTGTATACCATAAGACCGTAGGACATTACACACCACAATAACATAATAACTTAAAAGAAACATACACAAAAAACAAAAATACACTTTGCACACTAGGATTCCACTGTGATTAAAAAAAGATAAGACAAAGTCAATAATATCTTGTTGGTTGCTAGTCATGAAAATAGGTTTTTAGCTCCTTAACTACTTACTTACTTACTCCTTTACTACATTTTAGACCCCTTTTGTGACTCTAAAAAAAAAAAAAAACATCTAGCGATAAATCTAGCAACGTTATTTGTGTTACCGGAGACCTTTTGGAGACTCACTGAAGAGCAGTGCCGCTCTTTCATTTCAAGTGCAGACACCAGGCAACCAGTCCTCCTGCCCATCTCACCTGCTCAGGACCAGCTACTGTCAGAGCAGATGCTTATCTTATATCTAGTCTTTTTATGGGCCTAAGACCTGTCTTGAGCTAACAAATTTGTTGGAAGATATTAAGTGGACCATGGTGGATCGAAAAGGACTTTGGGGTGGTTGCCAGAAGTGCTCACTGTATCTGCAGTTGTGATTTTATCTTTGAATTGGCTTACATCATTAGAAACACAAGTCTCTTAGAGTTCAGATGATCTATAATATGCACATAGAATTTGGTTTAGAAGATTGGCAGATTTAAACCTGGAAGTATAGGCAACATTTTACCCTGAACACTGAAGGGAAATAAATATTAAAAGTAACTATTCATAACTTATTATCAGATTCTGTATACATTTAGCATGTTGTTATTCTAAAATAAAACTGATAGATTCTGATTAGACGTCCAGATATACTGTAGATCTAGATTATGTCTAAACGAAATGTATACAGTCGGAGCCCATTTGTCCACAGTTCAGATGCCGCTGTTTTGCCCACCCTCCTAGACAAACCAGATCTTTTGGAAATGTAAACAGGTTTAAGACTGCTTCTCCGGTGTTGGAACAATATTGTGACATCCACATTTGCCGTTGTTCCATCAAAAAACAATTCAAAAAGTTAGTTTTCTCTCTGAAATTCTACTAATTACATCAATGCTGCTTTCTTCCATAGGGACAGAAAATGATAGATTTTTAAAATAGCATTTGATCCAAAGTGTCAGCCCCTCCCATATATTCACACTTCTGTGCAAAGTATTTATTTTGGTTATATCGTATATGAATTTAATAAAGTATACATGAAAATGATGTCACAAGGACTTCAAAGATCACCCTTATTTAGTTCTTAAGCCTCATTCAGCTTCACTTTTATAGCATTGAAAGAGTAATTCATATCTCTGTATCGACAGTCTGAGGGATATCTGCCGCCTTTGCAGTATCTTGCGAGATTTTCAGTTCAGCACCAATCTTATGTTAGAGTTTATTAATAAGCATCTTAAAGCTTTTATACATTTAAAGGCTTTAACTAACCCTCTATCTATTTTCTTAACCGCTTATCCTCAAGGGGTCGCAGGGGGGGCTGGTGCCTATCTCCACCTGTCAATGGGCAGGAGGCGGGATACACACTGGACAGGTCGCCAGTCCATCACAGATATAGCCAAAGTTATATAATTTCATACCAACTTACATCTAAATGCATTTAACTTAAATGAACAAAGCATGAAATATAAGCATTTAGTTAGTACAGAACATGTTTAAATATTGCACTGTAAATACTTAAACAACACTTAAAGGCTTACATAAACCATCACAATTAAACAGGCCATATGTTGTACAGTAGTACATATGTATCAAATTAAGACTATGATCTGAATGTCTTGCTGATATCAATATTCATGGGAACAGTCAATGTTTCCTGTTCTTAGCCAAAAGGTATAAAATAACAATGTGGTCTCCTGCTCATCTTGCACATTTGCTTCAGGTCTCAACAAGTGTGTACAGTGTTGATATTCCTTATACTTTGATGGGTGGTTGTTTTGAGCTAATTGAGCTTTTTTTCTTTTTAAACAAAACCAGCTATTTTGTACGTCTAACATCAACGATACATTTCACTGTACATACCTGCCTTCACAGGATTCATTATCTGTTTTTGGACCATTCTTTGTAAACCTCAGAGATGGTCAGTTCTGAAATACTCAGAATAGTTTCCTGGCACCAACAACCATGTCATCTTCAAAGTCAATTAAATCCTGTAATTTCCCTACTCGTATGCTCTGTTTTATGTTTTGGTTCCTGGCAATGTGATTTGCTAGTTCTCTGTTTTTCCAAACAAGGAATTGAACAGTTGTAGCTAGTAACATTACCAAGGAGTGCAATGTTACATTCAAAAATAAATAAATTAATTAATTAATTAAAAAAATATATATAATCATGATAAAGACTGATAGGATTTAAAAAGCAGAATTAAAATATGGTGATTTGGCTTTTCTTAATGAACAAACCAATCTATCAGTGCCACATCACATTGATGCAGTAAATAATGTAAAGGGAGGCCCGGTTGAGCAAACTGAAATGAACAGCCATATCATATAACTGAAATTTCTTCTTAAAATATAAATTTTGTATGCATCTTATTTAATATAAAATCTTCTGAGACACTCAATTTTGATTTATTGTTTTTATACCTTAATTAATATCAGAACCATGTATATAGTATAAAAGCGTTACTTCAAAATATGTTTTTAGATGTACAGTAACTGTATGTGGCAGCTTTTCACGAGGTTTCTAGTGACTGCAGCAAAATATGGCAACATACATGATAGTCTTACATACACACAAACACACACACAAACACAAAACAACAATGTATTCTGAAGGAATCATTTATATAACTCCTAACTTGTTGCCTCTAGACAAAGCTAATTAGACATTGATAGTGTAGACAATGATACATTGATTGGAAGCAAGTTCATTAAAACCACTTTATACCAAAGACTCAAATAAAAAGCAATCTCGCTTTTAACACCTGTAAAAGCCAATTGTAAGTCTTGTGCACATTTTGCTTCTTGTCTTTTTTTAAGTAACTGATCGAACTACCTTGCTTAGCTAAATTATGTATCTTATGAACAAAGCTCACATAAAAAGTGTTACCAATGTATGCAGCATGCAGTGATGTAGGTGTTTCATGCAGTGTAGCTCTAGGCCATGTCCAGCTAGCAGTTCCATATGCCAGCCTTCAAATCAAAGGATACCCCACACTAGCTGCTGAGTCATCAAGCAAACTTATCAACCAGTTTCTCTATGACACTGTTTGTTTTTCTGGACTATTGCTCAGTTAGAAAAGAGTAAATTGAAGATGAAAATTGACATTTTTCAGAAAACTGCTTTCATTTCAAATTAAACAGATAGACTTGATGAGGTCTCTTCATTCAGCAGTAAGGTCACCATTTTCAGGTGTAGGTGGCTTCATGATTTACAAAGAATTTTTCTGAATCAGTTTTGCAATTCATCACTAACGGTAAAAACTTTGGATGTGGGCCTCCAGGAACATGGATAATATACTTTAATCAGAGAGGGGTGCCTTGCACCTCTAAGCAACAGTCTAATCTATTTTCTTCTACGCCTCGGTAAGATCCCCCCTGAAGTTGTCTTTTCTTCATAACTGGCTTACCACAAGAATGCAATCCCTGTAGTCTAGGTCCTTATTATACTATCTTTGTCTAGTTACTCTTGAAGTTTTGGCTTTTGCTACAGTTCATCCCTAAACTCTCTTTATTCCATAATTCCTTTAACAGCTACAGTTGTCCTTGTTACATACATTCTCTCAATGTTTTCATTTGCTATTAGTCTTAATCTCAAAGTGAAAAATAAATAAATAAATAGACTTTGACAATTCAATCTTTTCAAAATGTATTCATACAATTTGTACTTAATTAAACAGAAAAATATATATTTTAAATTAACTTTTTGATGCTGTTTTCATTTGCTGAATTTCTAGGATGAGAGTTTTATTTTCAAAAGGAGGTCTTCTTAAGTTAAATATTTTCAGTGTTATTGAAAGCAAGGGTGATGCAACATTGTGGCCAACACATCTAGAGTTTTTTTTAATTGTCAGTAACATCCCGTTTATTTTCATTTTCAAAGGTAAAGCTGTATTACGATATTGTGCTTGACTTAACTCTCTGTGGTTGAATTGTTTCACATATATTTCTGTGGGAAAGATATTCACAGGCTTCTGAATAGCCAGTTGTATTAGTTAAATCATGCATTTGAATCAGGAGGAAGTGTGAAATTTGCCAAAGATAAATAGAAAAAAGTCATCTTGCCATATCCTCACTGGTTGCTAGGCAGCAGTGACATTTCCATCTTCTCCAAACAGTCTTTGTTTAAGGGAGAGATTTAAAGGGAGATAAATAAATTGACTCTAAAAGACAGAGAAAGTGTAATCCTTACCTAGTGTGAATAGTGTCAGTGGAAATAGCAATACCATATGATATACACACATTTACAAACCTGAAAAGTTGTACGCATTTTGCATAGCTGGTAAGCAATTTTGACATCTAAATACGCTGGTACAACTTGACCCTCTAAACTAAGCTGAGGACATGTCAGCTGCGGACATGTCAGTTCTGTGCTACATGTGCACTTGCAGTTGCCTACTCATGTCTGACAACACAATACAGCAGTGTGGTGAAGCAGTTTCAGCCAATCATTGTAAAAAAGCGAAGCATAACCAGTCTACCTAACGTAAAATCTGCTTATCTCCATCTCCCTCCTCAATGCCGTCCTCCATACCTCCACTTTTGCACTTGCTCAGCTCTGCCTCTCCGTCCCCCACTCGCTGCTGCAGCTGAACCTTAAACAGGTAAACTGTGTGTGTTTCAGTGGACTTTCAGCTTTTAGTAAATTTGAAGTTTTACTTGAAACGTTAATTTCAACATGGAAACGTTTTGGCCGAAGTCAAAGTGAAAAATGAAAAATAAGGATTTGCAAGTTTTTTTCCCCTAGTAAATCTATCAATAATGTTAAACAACAGACCTGCGAAACAGAACAGTGTCCATGTCCCTCGGAAGTTTATTGGAGTGGTCCCTTGTTTATTGCCGAGGTTACATTCTAAAAACAACACGCAACAGGCGAAATCCACAAAGTAGTCATTTTTATTTTTTACAATTACTCTATGTTTTAAGGCTGCAAAACCCCTCACCACACACTTTTCTCAGACATACATTAACATTTACTCACATTTCTCATGAGTTTAAATACACTCACATTTCACACAATCGTGAATTTTATCATAGCAAAGTCTTAACGTCACACAACGTCTCAGTCCTTGTGCCCCTCAGGTGCATCTTTTTCCTCTGAGGGATAACAAAGTTATGTTTAGTTGTTTGGGCTTTTTTTTTTCTTTTTTTTCTTCTGGATAAGAGGCTTCTTATAACCAAACATGACAAACATCTGCAGGAGACACGACATGGAGGAGATTGACGATTCCCTCCAATTAATCAGGACGCAGAACACAATGCACATTAGTACCCTGTGAAAAAAGCATGTAAAACTGTAGTCTACTATAAAAAACAGTGAGACCGTGAAAGGATAACCGCTGCATTATACCAATGGACCACTGTAAATATCAAGAACAGAAGTTCATGCTTGTGACCCTCTAAAGTTCCTCATCGTGCATTTTGCACAACGTGTAATTATGATGTGGACATAAGCCACCAGGGAGCTGCAGGTAAATTACAAATAAGCCCTCGTGGCTTGTGCACATGTGCTGTAAGCCAATAATTCTTAAAATCTTAAAAACAAAAAAGCTAGGTAAGCCAGGTAAAATTGTAAAACATGTCTATCAAATGTATAAAATAATAATTATAAACGTGTGTGCATGTATGTGTGTGTGTGTGTGTATTGCAGACTGTCAATGCCATGTGGAGGTCAAAAAACATTTAAAGATTGTGGCTTGTACAGTACAAAATGTCTATATTTTCTTTATTAAATGTATTGTAATCTATTTTTTTTTAACTAATTTTCAGCCAGTGAATGGGAAAAAATCAGTGAAAAGCAGCTGCACAGCACAAGTGGCCCTCAAAATCTTTTGACAAGGTTGGCAGGTCTGCCTTTACACAAATACAACACAAAATCCTAAATTGAGTGATTTTTGTTCAATGTTTGTTAGAAGTCATTTGGAACTCTACATATCACACACAAGACATCATTTTTGTCTTTGTGTCTTGATGTATATTAGATACATTATTCAGTCTTTACTCTATTCTTACTTTTATTTCTCCTTCCTGTAATTATTTTTTATGTATGGCATGAAAAAAGTAATTGACTTATTCCCCCGGCATCCTGTTGTATCTCTTGAAACTTCTTCAGCTGTGAAGTGTTCTGGAATGACTATTACAATGATAATGTAAAGAATATGTTTTTTTATGTGTGGGTCATTTTATCATGAGCCTAACTCATGTTTAAGAGCTGTATTTTGAATCCCATAAAGAGGCTTACGATTTCTATCATGGAGCAAAGCAAGCAGAGAACAGATTGGAAGGGAAGGAAGTATGCTGGTGATTCTTGTAGTTGCTGTGAAGAGACTACTGCAGCTTGTCTGCATATTGTTTTTTTTAATTATCAAGAAATGTCTAAACCAGAGAAATGAACAGTTTGGTAGCTCATGTTAATGCTCAGTGTTAAGTTAAAACACACATTAAACCTCAGAGGAATCCACCCATAGTCTCACTGGATAAACAGTAAAACAGATCAATTGGTGTGAAGTTCCACAGTAGTAGGTGTCTCATTAATATGACAGACGGGGTTGTGTGTAAACACGAATGGTTATCCTAGTTCAGCAGATAAAATGCCTATGGTAATATTTGAAGCGCCTTAGCAGGTAAACATCACAAGAAAGATATTAAACATAGGTGTAGTTTTGGAGGATGACAAAAGTATCTTTATTTTAAAAAAAAGAAAAATCCAGACTACACAGAGCAGGGAAAATTTCACAAAAGAAAGAAAGTAAAAACTGTGAAATATTTCTAATTCTAAAGAATCTATTTCTGTACCAACAATACTGTACAGGGTCAATGACTGTCAGCCGAAGTAATCCATGAACTCTTGAAAAACAGGTAAGAAAACGGAAATTAAGGTTCATGGTAAAAACAAAGAAAATATGTAAAACACCCTAAATTTAAACAAGGTTGACCAATATTTGATAATATTTTGATCTGAATAAAACTTAAGCCTAGAGGGGTTTGTTTGGGGTTACTGTAGTAATATAGGGTGCTGGAGAAGAGTTAAGGCAGGGCTCCCCAAGTCGAGCTACTATCCTGCAACTTTTAGGTATATCAAATCAAATACCTTCACTCCCTCCTTGAAAATTCAGGGTGTGTTTATTTATTTATTTTTTATAATGCACTTCTACTGGCATATTTTGATTTAAGATTTCAAAATATTAGTGTGGCTTGTAGTGGAGTGTGAAGGTGCTGGAATGAGAGTCCTCAAAGACTGAGACCATGGTTCTGACTTGCTACCTCTGGTTTTGTTCTTGTCCTGAGTGGGGGAGTCCAAATATCTTGATTTCTCTTTTAAAAGTAAATGTCTATGGACTGAGTGATGGAAAGGCTTACTTGTCTGCAGTCGCTGTTCCAGTTTGACATCGCAAGGAAAGACTTTTATATTTTAGTCTGTCTGAATTCCAAGCTTCTACTACAATCTCGAGCAAATATATCAAATGACTTTATCAAGAAGTAAAGATCTCATGCCCACAGGACTAAGATTCTTAATACAAGAGTCTGGAATAAGCTATGTTATAGGGTTACTGGATTAACTCTCACAGGGTAAGAAGCTTAGTCATCCTGGTCGAACTTAGAGTAAAGCGACTACACTATTGCATTAAAAGGACAAAGTGATGTGGTCTGTACATCATATAAGAATGATAATGTGTATCACTGAAACAAGATCCTGGGCTAGGTCCAGAACTCAATCGAGGGCTGGTATCTTCCTTCTGGTTTCAAAGTGCCTTGAAATGGAGTTTCAGTGGAGATTCCTGTTGGTCCTTGGAAAATCAGTAGAAAAAACAATATAAGGCATGTGTCCCCTCCCAGTTACTCTAATTTTCGGAGTCTATACTTGCTTTATTTAACTGTGCCTGGGGATTTATCTTACGTCCTTGGGTTTTGGTCTTATAATGGACAGTTGACATGGTGAGATTTGTGCCCCAATGGCTAGAGAGGGCTGGCCTACAGGACACCACAGAGACACTCATTTTGGCAGATTAAGTCCAGTCCCATTGTGGCCTCTAACACAGGTACAATAGATTGATGGACAGACATTAAAGGCTCAGAATGTCAATTTGTTTTGTTATGCAGCCACTGGGCCTCAGTTTCCCCAGTGACATTCAGAGTGTAATGGAGTAAAAAAAGTCCAAAATGTTCCTAAAGACTACAAAGAAGAATCAGAAGTATGAAGTGAGTGGGATCCGGAAGGACAGCTTGATCCAAGACATGTGCTTCACTCTTCTGTTCAAGCTTCTTTCTGACAGATGAAGATAAGCAGCTGATGATGTGTATCAGGGTCGACAGGGGCCTGTCAACAATGTCCCTGGGCCACACAAAACTTAGACATTCCATAGAATACAGCACAAAAAGAAATGGCCAGTACATTATAGAAGGGGGAATGACCAATTTTGGGTCTACTTCTAAAATTATCGCCTTAAACGTTGTTACATAAATCTATTTCAGATCATTTGAAAAAGAAAATTAAACAATTGAGAAGCCCTTTGAAATAAGCAGTGTCTATATTTTTGAGAACTACTGAGTTATTTTGTTTTTCATTGGTGATCCTAAAAGGAACACAGCAAATTACATATTAGAATGGGAATTCTTCCCAAACCAAAGATGCTGAATACGGTTCACTTTTAGCTAAACAAGACAAAGAGAATGGCATTATTCAAAAACAAAGAGGCTGTGTAATTAGGAAATTACATGAGCTGTTAAGACAGAGAAAAGCAACATGTCAGTAAATGTTAAAAAAAAGCAAAAATGTGATTACTTTTGAGACTGTCATGTAGGGAAGACTGATCCTGACAAAATGGAAAACAAATAATTAAATGTTGAAATAAATACATTAATAAATCCATTTGTTAATACAATTGGAAATAAGTTACCTGGCTCTTCTGTACTCACCCAATATGGCCAATATCCTTTTTATTGCTGCTCTTGAGTGTGTGCTCACATGGGGGTTGGGTTAGAGGGATATAAATAAAATATTTCTTTTAAATTCCTGGGGTGAGGGATGGGAATGTGGTTTATATGGGGTCATATATAATCTGTATAACACTTTTAAGTTGCAATTTTTTAATTGAGAAGCGCTTAATAATTAAAGTTTGATTGATCTATTGAAGTAAATAGATAAATGTGTAAATCTGTAATTAAAATGGGAAATAATTAAATATCAAGAAATAATATCACTGTTTTCACATTTATTTATAAGTGTATGGTAAAGAGGTGGCCTTTTCTACCACTGATCTAAACCTTACATTTGAGAGGAAAAAGCTGAAATAAAGGCATTAATGATAAATATGGGGATAATAAAATGTGGAACGAAGAAAATTTGGAATGCCTACATGTCGAAATGAATAAATACTTGTATTTGTTTCCACATACATGTATTGATGTATTTATTTAATTTTTATTTCCTCATATATTAATTTACTTCAAAGTTTATTTACAGATGCATTTACTTCCATATTTATTTATTTCCACATTATTTACTTTCTTCCAAATGTACTTTCAGATACAATTACTAAAATGTATTAATTAATTAATTAATTTTCAATTTTGGCGTGATCAGTCCTCCATAAGCATGAAAAGATTGAATGAATACTGTATGTTGCATTATCTTGTGTTGTTTACAGTATACTTACATTAAACAATGTAACAGGCGTTATGGGCTAGGTTGCTTGACGAAGACAGCTTGTTTTTAGAGCAGTATCTTTTTATCTTGCCACTCTGAGGGTATGTAGGGATATCTTTGTTTATATATATTGTACATTTCTGCCTTGTTCCAGTAGCTCCTTGTTCCACTCGCTCCTGGTTGACAGAAGAGTTGCCCAAGACTGCAAATTCAAAAGACCAACCTCTGCACTGCCTGGATTGATTATACGACAGCCTACCACTTGATGTCCCACACATGGATTAACGGATGCTTGAAGCTAAACAACATCAACTGGACTCCTAAATTGTTCATTGCGAACTTGATGAGATTGTGTATAACCACCCTTGAGGCCAATGGCAAGCCACTTGCACAAGTGTCCATCAAATGTGGCATATATCAAGGTGATGTGCTGTCCCCACTACTGTTCTGCATAGGTTTAAACCCCCTAAGCCAAATAATCAACAAGACTGGCTATAGATACCACCTCAACAATGGGGCCACAATCAGCCACCTCCTCTACATTGATGACAACAAGCTGTATACTAACAGCGAACAGGACATAGATTCCCTAATCCGCACCACCAGGATCTACAGCAATGATATTAGGATGTAATTCAGGCTTGACAAATGTAGTAGGATGGTCACAAAGCAAGGCAAGACAGTCCACACTGAAGGCGTCTCACTCCCAGAGGGAACAATAACAGACATTGAGGACAGCTACAAGTACCTAGGGATACCACAGGCAAAATGCAACCTCAAAGAGTCAACAAGGGAAGAAGCAACAGCCGTATACCTCCAACTAGTGAGACAAGTCCTAAGAAGCCAGCTCAATGCAAATATCAAGTCCAAGGCAATAAACAGCTACGCCCTGCCAGTGATCAAATACCCTGTGAGAATAATGACGTGTCCAAAGGATGAGATACAGACCACAGATGTTTAGACACGAAAGCTTCTTACCATGCATGGTTGGTTCCATCCCAAATCCAGCACCCTGAGACTGTACACACCCCATAAGGAAGGAGGCTGAGTACTGATGAACATGAGAGCCACTATTCAGGATGAAACATCCAAGCTCCATGAGTACATCAAGGACAAGGCCTCAACCGATGACGTACTCAGTGAATGACTGAGAACATGACAAATGAGTATGTGCTGGAGGAGGAACCATCAAGGGGGGAAAAGCCCCTACATGGGATGTACCACCGGAACATAACTGAATTAGCTGATCTCAAGAAATTCTACCAATGGCTAGAGAGGGCTGGCCTACAGGACACCACAGAGGCACTCATTCTGGCAGCACAAAAGCAGGCTCTGAGCACCAGTGCGATAGAGGCTCAGATCTACCACACCAGACAAGACCCAAGGTTTAGGCTATGTAGACTCATCTGACACAATCTAGCACATAGCAGCAGGGTGTAAGATGCTTGCAGGGAAAGCATACATGGAACGTCATAACCAAGTGGCTGGCATAGTATACAGAAACATATGTGCAGAGTATGGGCCGGAAACCCCAAGGTCAAAGTGGTAAACTCCTCCAAAGGTGGTGGAGAATAACTGACCGAACCTCCTGTGGGACTTCCAGATCCAGACAGACAGGATGGTAATGGCGAACCTCATCGTGGTGGTTGATAAAGAGCAGAGAAAAGCCATTGTGGTGGATGTGGCAATGAGAAAACTTGAGAAATACCAAAAGCTCAGAGAGGACCTAGAGAAGGCTTGGAAGGGAGGTGATAGTTTTGTGTAGTATTGTATTAAAAATGAAATCCTTTTGATCCTGTTAGGACCAGCTTTAACAGGATGTGGGCCAGCCAGGATAGAGTCAGCTTTGGTGCCCTACCCGAAACACATGCTGGATTTCAACACGCCATTATTCTAAGGAATTCATTCATACCCAAAAAAAACCCCAAAAAACTGTGGCAGGTTGCAATGCAACACATCCTCTAAAATTGATTAAAAACAACGAAAACAGTCCAATATGCTTGGGGGCAAGGGTTAGGTCTGTGCTTGTGACATCAAGGTTTTCAGATATTTGATTAAGGATTATCTACACAAAATATAACAAATTAAAAATATGTACAGTGATACAGACTTAGCATTATTATTTGGAAACCTATAAAATACCATTTGTACTCAAACTAAACTTAAAAAAATAAAATAATATATACTATTGGGCCCATAAAAACTCAAGGATTTGCTCACTAGCCACTATATTAGAATCAGATTGTTTCAGTATGATCTTAGGCTAATGATACAAAAAAGGCATTAGAATGTTAATTATTTAATGGTAAATGGAGTTACTGTCTTGTTGAGCTCATATTTCAAGTTTTGCATACATTAAGTAAATATTTTATGATAAGAAATTGAATTAAGCTGACATTTTGTCACATGGGCTGTTTGAGCTTCAAAGGCTTTTACGTCAATGGATTCATCAAAACCCACATGAGCTCATGCAAGAAGAATCTGGGCTCTGCACTTATCTCACTCTAACCTAATGCATAGTGACACTGCATTTCTGTATACTTACATATATTTACACAGCAATGACCTACATACTGGCAAATTACATTTGGCAAATGCTTGTACATTCTTCCTGTCTGACCTTTTCTTTATTATGTATCATGAGGTATACAGTATGTGATTTATCCAAAATGGTGACCCTTCAATTCTATGGAAGGAAGGTTTGTTTGTTTACTCCAGACCAAATGTTTTTGTTTTTGTTTTTTTTCTGAGTAAATGCAACAGAACTAGAGTTTCTCAACTAACGAATATGTGTACCTAGGTCTTAAAGCTATTGGACAGCTAAACACGTAAGTATGAAAAACGACAACAAAGCCATGTGAAAATAGGTCCACAAACAATGGAGAGTGCTGTTCTTATTGTTTTTTCTGGCATTATGGTTAATACACAGTGGGTTGCAATGTTTCCTTATCTGACTGCTTTTTTTAATTATGACTGAACAATCTGCAGGGTGTCTGTCATTTTGACAGATTAGTATTCAAACCCCTGATAATTTAGTGCAAATGCACAGACATTTTCAACTTTGCACACAAAGTACAGGTCAAGCAAAAAAAAATATTCCCATGCCAGCATCATCTCAGACCTGGACACTGTACTCAATGCATATGGTTTACCGGGATCTGACAGTGCATTAAAGATTTACTGCGGCTTTGGAGCGCATCTGTGACTGGCTGAACTGGTGGCACAACACTGGACACAGGCTGTCAGTGACAGCTCCCTGCGGTTTAACTACTGATGCAAAAAGAGCACATCCAGTGGGATTTCCTCCCACTGAAGCAAACAGAAAAGCTTGTTCTTCAGAGAGTTTTGCAGTTTTATGATCACTTCAACTGGATAAATGTTACCCGATTTCAAAACTATGGCTGAAGTGGCGCTTCAGCCTCCCTTATGCACAGGAATGTCATGGCAGGTGAAATGTTCAAAATGCATGTAGTTAATTAATCCGCACACTGTGTGAAAGCATGTTGTGGATTCTTTGTTTAATCTGTTTGGATTTAACTGGTCAATAATGGATAATATTTGGTTAACATGACGCTGTGTATTATCCATAACACCATAAGGACGATCAGAACAGGAGTCCCCATTGTTTATTTTGACCTATTTTCACATGGCTTCTGTTTAACAATCAAATGGCTGAAAGACCTAAGTAAAAGTGTTGAGAAACAATGGTCCTGCTGCATTTACTCAGTGTAAATAGGAACTGCAGCAAAAAAACAAACAAAAAACATTTGGTCCTAACAAAACAAGTGGACTAAAAGACCGTCCCGGTGTGAATGGACTTGGACTTCGTACAGAGCCTCTCACACAAGCACATGCAGGCACACATTAGTGCTATACTGATGTCTAGTTTTTAGTGGTTTAATAAGCTATCAAGTCAGTTGCAGACATACTTGCATTCAAACATGCACAGAAACATAAACACACACAAACACATACAAAAAATGAGCACTGATGAGTGAGGAATTAAAGTGGGCTTTTAAGCTACCATTTGGTTCTGTCAGTGGTGTCTTTGATATCACATTTGTGTATTACTGCCTCTGCGATTTGCAATAATGTTGTTGAAACTTTTGCATAACCCAGTTATGCAGTTCGCAAGAGGAGACGTGCACACACACACACACACACAAACTCACTCTGTTCTATGTGATGACCAACAGCATTATCAACTGTTGCAGTGAAAAAAGGAAATCTCCCTTGTGCTTCCATCTGTCTTCAAACTTCACCTGAATTTTTTTTTTCACTGCTATGTTTTAGCAAAATATGTATGTATTTTTTTTAGTATGTTGTATTTTATTATTTCTAAACATCATCTTAACCAGAATCAGGTTAGCTTATCCGCACCTGCACCTAGCAAAGAGACAAGCTAAAGAAATTCACTACTTCTGGCCAACTAAGTTGAAGAAATCAAAGCTGCAAGAGTTTTAAGTTTAATGCATTATGTAAAAGATAGTCCTCCATCAATGTAACAAATGATTGATAAGTTAATGTGGCATTATGGAGAATTTATTTATGTTTCAAAGTTTTCTTAATGTTTCAAATTCATTCCCTAGCTACCAAGGGCTACAGTAAGAAAAACAAAGAAAACTCTTAAGCTGCATTCAGACCGCATCCGTTGGATACGTCAAGCAACGCATCCAACAGATGAAGTTTGATGTATGTACTTTTTGGCTTCCATAGCCTGCTTCTGAGGAAAAAACAACACATGGGCGGAGCTTCCTCTGTTGCCGCACGTTCTGCACTATGGTGGATTGTAACGAGAGAGTGGCTTGGCTTTATTAGCTAGATAAAGCTAGACAACGTTGACATCGGGTGCATCAGCGCCCATTCTTCAGATGTGTTCTGAGTTTGGGGAGTTTAACCATTTGCTCCAGGAGCTGCGTATGGATGAGGTTCGCTCTCCCGTACCTAATTTTATGACCTCCTCGGCCGCATCAGAGCTTAAATCTCCTACCAGGACATCAACTACAGGTTCTCTGTTCCTCTTTAGGAGCTCCTGTCCATCTGACTTCGGTAAGTGTTATTTATGATTTTTTAAATCTGCGTTTGTTGAAAATGTTTTCACTGGGCCCGCGCTTCATTCAAGATACGGCGTATAGTGACATTACTACAGTGAGACGCTCTGATTGGTTGCCGCACTGCATTGGATCCGTCAAAAGTTCAGTTTGCTGAACTTCTGTAATGCATGCATTGGTACGTTGCCGTATGAAACGCAAGCGTCGTTGACGGAGCCAACGTACTCAACGCAATGCAGAGCCCTTGACGTACCTCTGACGTACTCCACCATAGACTTTACATGTAATCTTGCCGCAGCTAACGCAGACCAAATGTGCGGTGTGAATGCAGCTTTAGAGACTGGAGTAGGATTAACATCAAAGATGCATTAAAAAAATTGAGATACCTTCCAATCTTAAAAGGCTTCAAAAAGGAAGCAGTTTTGGCAACATTTCTCTGTAACAGGTAAGACAATCACATTCAGTAAAGCAAATCGTTATAACATTTTATTAATAAAGTACACAATAAGATGATGTGAAATAACAGGTGCAGCACATGCATAATTGTCCAGGTGGGGCTTTGCTATCGATCCTAGATGATTCCACCTCTTTCAGAGTCATATTTCCTCTATAGCGACAATAAGAGGATGGGTAAAAGAACTGATTGCTTGACTAAGCTGCCCATCAGCTTTAGCCCGACCTTGTGCAGTTGGAGCTTAGTCAAACTGACCATGAGATACAGCTCCAAGCTTATGTAAGCAGTGACACTGACTGACTTTGCTACTTAGCTAAGTGAGTTGTTCCATCTGATGACTGAACCTTTGCCCATATTTGTTTGTGTATGGCAAATATGGTTTCTGATAGGTCGCAATCTTAATTAGTGCGTGTTCTGTTAGATTGCAGTATAAAATGCAGCTATCAGTGACATCAAGTTTTGTTTATATCTGTTTTATATGTTGCAGTATGTTGTATTCTGCCTCCATCCTCATCATACCCCTAAATAAAATGATGTTTCTACTAGTTGCCTTCAGAAATCACCATAATAGCAGACTCAACATGTGATGGATGTAATATCCATGTATATACAGTTTTTCTGTTCATGCTTCAGATGTTTATTAGGGAACATTGGTAATTAAGGTTCACCATTAAGACAAACTAACAAAATAAAAAAAGTCAAAGTTATGGAGAAATTGAAAGTAGGTTTAACTTATAAAACAATATTCCAGCCTTTCTCACAGAGCACTCTGTAGTCCGTCATCGGAAATTAGAAAGATTAGGGCACCACTCAAAACCTGCCAAGGCAGGACCTTTCACATACGGTCATGTGGAAAACTTTGATTGCTTGGTATTGCAATATTTTAGGGTGTCCTAATTTGTTGCCATGATAGTAACTGACATGCTTGTCAAAGGAGACCTGATGACAAGCCCGTGGTAACCCTGAAGCCAAGAGTGTATGTGATTTCTATTCATGTTCACAACTATTATAAACTATTGCTAGGCAAGATATCAAGGAGCAGTAACCACTGTATCAGCAACTTTACAATATTACAGTCATAATATACTTATTTGGACAGATTTAGCAAAGTTTTATAGGTAGAGATGTTAATTTTTTTAAAATCTTAAGGATATTGTAAAGATCGAAGAGTCAGTAAAAATATTGGTTAATTCTATCAATATAATAAATATTATCTTAATAAATATTTTCTTGATGCTGAAGAGCCCTGTTATAAAAAGTTACCTAATCGTGTAAACATTCTGTAATTTGCCATTTTGACTGATTATATTAGTCTGTAAGTTGTAAAAGAATGTTGATCAGAAGTGAAGATTCAAATTAAAAAATTAAAAAATCAACATTTCTTACCAGAGCTCCAGGCCCATTGTCAATTAACTTATCTCTTTATATCTAGATGACTCCAGACAGATGTCGTTTCAGTAGCTAAAAAGATCCACATGGGTTTACTCTTTGATGAAAAACAAAGAAACAGGGGTGAAATGGTCTAATTACCATGATATCTGTTTTATGCCATTTCTTTTTTGTACATGCCTGAGTTGCAACAGATGTTTACAGTGTAAATAAAGTGGAATATATTTAATCTGGCATGTAAATATTTGCTGTAAACCATAAACATACATTCACATATGATTTAAACAGTAAACCAGTGAATGAATGTTGTGAGTTCTCTAGACTATTTAGACTATTGTTTACCATGTAGGCAGAGTTCGATTAATTACTATTTGTTGAACTCTCCTGTTAACTTCTACATTAGTGTATGTCATCAGCATAACTCTCTGCTGAAAATCCTGGACTGTGGATGTGTGTGATAGAAAATGTGAGTGTGTGATTTTAATTTGTGCCTCCATTTAAACGACCTAGAAAATGCATGTGTTGCTCAGCGGTGGTTTATTTAACAAGAGAGCAGTGATGCAAAGGAGTTGCTATTAGGAGGTAGTGTGCTGGGACTTGGTATGTGGGAGAGGTCTGCGGTGACTCTTAATCATTCTTTCCCATATTCCCCACAGGAAATGTGTTTATAGCTGCTTTTGATATTCAGTCTTTTTATGTAAAGGGGAAGAAGTGCTTCCACTAGCCAGGTGCACATTCATTTTTCTCAGTTGAGTAATAATTACTGCTGGATCCTCAGTGATTCTGGTGATTTTGGAGTAATTTGTTCTAAACTTAATCCATTCATATACACCCGGATATTACCAAAGCCACAGAAATCATAAATTATGACTTTCTGTTCTACTTTTACAAACATAAATTAAGAATGTATGTTGTGCTGACATTAATGGATAGACATGGAGCCAGTGATGCTAATAGTCGATGATGTCAGAAACCGCTACTGAACATATCTGGTAGAATCACTCATCTTTTTTCTACCCTAGGTTTTATTAGCTAAAGCCTAATTCCTTACAAATTAGTGTCACTGTACAGAAAAAACGGCAGTCTCGGAAAACTTAATGGCTTTAATGTAACTAAATTATTTTATATTGGATATAAGATTAATAATATCCAATTACATACAAAATAAAATCCATGTTAAAAAAAGTTAACTTCCCCTTTAATCTACCTCCAGATAGTCGAGGTTTTCAGTTATTTTATTAGTCACTGTTAAAGAGATTCAAGACAAATAACCCACAACAAAGTCTGTCTAACAAAGTCTCAGGGTATTTTTGTATTTTGTGAAAGATAAAGACTTATACTTATACTTAATAAAATAAAATAAAACATGCAATAAAACAGTAGCTTTACTAATCACTCAAAATCCTATAAACAAAATAAGAATATATCTTATTTTTCATAATCATGTTAGGACAGTGGATTAGTCATCTATCGATTGGTTGGCATCCATTACTAGAAGCCGTCAGAAACCGGTAAAAGCCTTGTGCACTGAACTTTTTTGTGTATAAATAAAACCCATCTCGTCCTGATATGGCAGAATGCACAGCAGCAGTATCTAACAGCATAACTAAGGGATTAATTTGACCTGCTTAGCCTTGTAAGATTAGTTATCATGTGACCAAGATATTTTAAGATTTTGAGATTTGTTGAACATTCAAATGAAGCATGGATGAGAGCTATGAAAAATTGTCAACAATTTGAACTGTTCGTTCTTGGGCAAGATCATACTTAATCAGCAGCTTGTTCTTAATGCAATCCAAACAGGAAGATCATACTTAACTACCTAAAAATTCTGAACTCAATTTACACATGGTAGTTCTGGCTCATTTATATATTTTATCTACTACAATTTAAAAAAATATAGGTTATGAACATGGCAGTAGGAACATATATTTCCAAAGGGGTGCTGCAACTAGTCACATGCACATGTCACAAGCACACACCCACACATACAAATAAATATTAGGGTTGTAGCTGAACCCGAATACGGTATTCGGAAAGGCACAAATAACGTTGATTTTTAAAAATACTTATTCGGAACAAATACTTAAATACATCTTTGTATTCGGGAGGAAGAAAAACTTGTATCAAAAAGGTGCGTTTCATCCGCAGCGCACGGACCCCAGGTGAGTGAGTGAGTGGAGTCAGGGATGGGAGGGGAAAGGATGTGACTCACCACAGCAACAGAGAAGGGATGAAGAAGCGAAAAAACTTAAAGGGATACCAGGCAAGTCTGAGTGTTTTCTCTACGATGCCCCCCCTAGCGTTCGTTAGTAAATTTTGCTTTCAAACACACTGTCGTAAAAACGAAATGTTACCCCATCTCTGCTTTATTTATTTAGCCCATTTATTTGTTTGTGATGGCCACAAGTAATGACGAGACCAGTGGCATTTGCCAACATTGCCAGTCACAAATGTTTTTGTAGCTCGATCATGATATGTACGACATGATTATTATTCCCTATTATCATACGCGTTGACTTAGTGACATAAAATAAAAGTGTAGGCCATCGTAATTCAACTCACATCTGTAAAGTAAGTGAGATATTGCGAGGTCTGTATCCGTCTTGGAGCCTTCGGTGTCTTTTAGCTTTTAGTTTGACCAATATTGATGTGTGTGCGAGCTCTCACTCGGTCTGAAGCTCTTTTTCTTTTCTTGGCATCTTCCGTCAAGGGTTGTCGCTGCTTCTTAGCCGGCTCTGCCATCAGTTTGCCACACTCGCTAGCCGGGTTTCGTTAGCCTGCCTCAGTGTTGGGGATGCGTGCCGAAAACTGATCCTGTCTGAGACTTTGCGAGAATGAAGGACACCAGGTACTGTACACTGAACTTGCAAGTGGGATATTCTTCCTACAGGCAGTAGGGGCGGGCAAGAGAGGCTTCATTCGCCCTGTAATGAGTCATTTAACCATATAACGACTTACGAAGATGATTAATTAACATGAAAACATTGCCTGGTGTCTTTTTAACTAGATGGCTATTTTTGTTGAAAGGATTTTTGGAACTTAACTGGGTTTTGCAGGCAGTTTATAACTTTCGGTAAGCGGAGTTGGAATTAGTGCTGCATTAGTATTAACATCTTCAGTCAGATGCCTGTTAATTTAGACAATATTCTGTTGAAATAATAATGTTAATGTTCGGTTAAAATGGTTAAAACAAGGCTTGTCTGCTGCTAAACCATAGTCATTCACCTGCCAAAAACACTTGCTCAAGTTCTGTGTGGAACACATTTTAAGTATATGCTGCAGATAAAGCCAAAGTAAAATGCATTTACAAAAGTCAAATTAACAGAACAGAGACATCAAACATCTGTCAATATCTGCTATGCATAATCACATGCACTCAAAGCATCCTCTCCGGGTGCTGTGTGCCACCCCCCAAACACACGCACATGCACACTCACACTAACAAACAAGCACCAATCCTCCCACCAACACCAGTATTATCACGACCATGTTCTGTCAATCCATCCACAAGCACCAAATCATCCTGACAGCCATGTTCCGCCACTGTTGGTTTCTTTTCAATGATGTTCCTGTTACATGTTCATTGCTGGATTTATGGAAAAACATCAACCAATATTGCATATCCATAATTATTATAATAGATAATTAAATATAATATAGAAGTGTAATACGTAAAAATTGATTTTTACGCCTATTTTGAATTTTGCTCGAATACAATACTTTTCACCCTCAACAAATACAAATACAGATACTGGCTGATTTATTGCAGGGAAACACAGCTACAGACAGGACAAACAACCATGCACACACACTCACACCTAAGGACAATTTAGAGAGACCAATTAATCTAACAGTCATGTTTTTTGGACTGTAGGAGGAAGCTGGACTACCTGAATGGAACCCATGCATGGTAAGAACAAGCTCCATGCAGAGAGACCCTGGGCCGGGATACGAACCCACAACATATATATATATATATATATATATATATATATATATATATATATATATATATATATATATATATAAGTGAATAAGCTCTTAGTCTCTTATTTTTCCATCCCTCAGAATACAAAGTGATCTTGTAGCCTTCCGGAAGGCTCAGTGGTAGTTTTGGCAGCCGTTAGATGGCAGTGGACCCAGGTGCAGGGATATTTGATGCACCTAAACCCTCCGAGTTCACATAGGGAGACTGGTTATTATTTATTTATTTATTTCTGTTTTGGAAGAGGTTCCCTGTGGAGTCCAGAAAAAAAATGAATAGTGAAAGCTGAACTCTTTTTATTTTTATTTTATATATCTCAACGTTAAATGTACACCCATTTGTACACTTTCATTTGTTTGTCTTTTAGGTCATAAGCTAAGTTTAATTAGCTTAAACAATTTTAAAAAAATATTTCTATTTACAGCCAAATTGTTGCTTATTTCACTCTTTTTTTCAGGAACGACATGGTGGATGGAGATATTTATTTTCGACACCACAGTTCCCTACATTTGTATGTCTCTCCAGGTTTAAATTGAACTCAACTTGCTTGGTGTGTGTAGTCTTTGCTTTCAGATATCACAAAGCATGTGTATGTGTGTGTGTGTGTGTGTGTGTGTAAGCTTAGGTACATCTTGTCTTAGAGGAGTTGAAAGATTAACTGGATCAGATGACAGATACTGTACAACTGCTATATACCATCATATGTATACACACATACACATATAAACACACAATTTTATCCACCTGATGCTGACAGATGTTCACTCTTACACTCATCTAGATACATTCCTTCGAGAACACAAATTTCATCCTTCTCAACCCCCTCTGTGAACATTTCCTCTTATTTTCATCTGTTCACTCATTTTCCCTTCATCCTTAGACCTTTAACAGATCTTCCTTCTCTTATTCGTTCCTGTTATATTTCTCCTCATCATCCTCTCAGTTCAGTTCATCTTAAAAATATTTTTGCTATATTTTCATAGCAGTGATATACCCTTTAGTTAGTTTTATCAGTTTGCAAGCATCTTATAATATATTTAAGTTGGAAACCGTTGCCGACAGGAAGAGCTGTAGTACTTTGGCACAGACAGAGGCATGAGGTGGAAAAAAGGAGAGAGAAGTAGTGAGAGGCAGCATAGATGGCACACACAGAAAAAAGCAGCACTCTGGGGATGAGACGCTCTGATGGACGAGAAAGTCAACGCACTCAGCTGAGAGACGGAACATGCAGAAAGAGGGAGAAATGGAAAACAGTAAGAGGGATAGAGTACCTTCTGGGATAAAGAGGATTTTGAGGTAAAATGTAGGGAGTAATCGAGGACATGTATATCAACTTTGAAGGGAACAATGTTTTTATTTTTTTATTTTAAATAAAGTATATCCAATTTCTAATGCAGGATTGTAATTTTTAAAAGGCTCGTTTTTTGAAATTGTGAGTTTTTTTTCATAAAGTGAATAGCATAAAAAAATCGGGGTCAGCTGATGTCAGAGGGGGTTATAAGGACTTTCAGTAGATCATGAGAATAATCATTAGGGACGAATGCTCACGACAATGTGGTTTTCAAGTTGATTTGCTGGCCTTAGTAAGCAGAATCCTGGAAAACCCTTTCAACATATTGTGGTGTGGCTTCTCAACCATTTTTATCCAGTGAGAAAAAAACAAAATTTTCCTGCAGAAATGCTGGATTAAAATGACAATGATCAGATATGAGTGTTCCAGCTGTAACAAATTTGGTCTTACATGTTATGAGCTTGAACATGACTTCATCCACAAGCCATAATCAATACTAAGCTGTTTGCCAAGTCTATAGCAAATGGTAAGGATTTTGGTTGTCTTCCAGACTTAAGATATGCTATTTTTGCTCATTTTTATTTTATTTTATTGCATTTTGACTATATTTCCATTTTAAAATTGCCAATGCCTAATATCACCTCAGCTATTTATGTGACATGCTTGCAAAGAAATCATACAGTTGATATTTAATGACATGATTGAACGTATTCATCAAGTACAATTGTTCAACTGCTTTATGACATACAGACGTGGACAAAATTGTTGGTACCCTTCATTAAATCAAAGAAAAACTCATAATGGTCACAGAAAAAACTTTAGTCTGACAAAAGTAATAATAAATAAAAATTATATAAATGTTGACCAATGAAAGTCAGACATTGCTTTTCATCTATGCTTCAACGGAATTATTTAAAAAATAAATGCATGAAACAGGCCTGGACAAAAATGATGGTACCCACAACTTAATATTTGGTTGCACAACCTTTTGAGGCAATCACTGCAATCAAATGATTCCTGTAACTGTCAATGAGACTTCTGCACCTCTCAGCAGGTATTTTGGCCCACTCCTCATGAGCAAACTGTTCTAGTTGTTTCCGGTTTGAAGGGCGCCTTTTCCAGACAGCACGTTTCAGCTCCTTCCAAAGATGCTCAATAGGATTGAGATCAGGGCTCATAGAAGGCCAGTGTTTTCCTCTTAGCCCTTCTTGGGTGTTTTTAGCTGTGTGTTTTGGGTCATTTTCCTGTTGTAAGACCCGTGACCTGCGACTGAGACCATGCTTTCTGACACTGGCCAGCACATTTCTCTCTAGAATCCCCTGATAGTCTTGAGATTTCATTGTACCCTGCACAGATTCAAGACACCCTGTGTCAGATGCAGCAAATCAGCCCCAGAACATAACCGAGCCTCCCCCATGTTTCACAGTAGGGACCGTGTTCTTTTCTAGATATGCTTCATTTTTCCGTCTGTGAACATAGAGCTGATGTGCCTTGGCAAAAAGTTAAATTTTTGTCCCATCTGTCCACAGGACATTCTCCCAGAAGCTTTGTGGCTCGTCAGCATGTAGTTTGGCATACTCCAGTCTGTTTTTTTAATGATTTGTCCTCTGGCTCAAACAGCGAAGGATGTTCCGATCTGACACTGATGTTCCTTGAGCATAAAGTTCAGCTTGGATCTATTTTGAAGTCTTTCTAGGCTCTTTTGTTACCATTTGGATTATCCGTCTCTTTGATCTGTCATCAATTTTCCTCCTGCAGCCACGTCCAGGGAGGTTGGCTACAGTCCCATGGATCGTACATTACTGAATGACATGTGCAGCTGTAGTCACAGAAACATCTAGCTGCTTGGAGATGGTCTTATAGCCTTTACAGTTAACATGCTTGTCTATGATTTTCTTTCTCATCTCCTGAGACAACTCTTTCCTTTGCTTCCTCTGGTTTATATTGAGTGTGGTACACACCACGTCACCAAACAACACAGTGACTACCTGGAGTCCTATATATAGGCCCACTGAGTGATTACAGGATTGTAGACACCTAGGATGCTGATTAGTGGACATACCTTGGATTAACATGTCCCTTTGGTCACATTATTTTCATTCTTTTCTAGGGGTACCATCATTTTTGTCCAGGCCTGTTTCATGCATTTATTTTTTAAATAATTCTGTTGAAGCATGGATGAAAAGCAATGTCTGACTTTCATTGGTCAACATTTATATAATTTTTATTTATTATTACTTTTGTCAGATTAAAGTTATTTCAGTGACCATTATGAGTTTTTCTTTTATTTAATGAAGGGTACCAACAATTTTGTCCACGTCTGTATATGTTGAATAAGTCAATCAGACTGGAGTAACTGAATGCATTTTGACATTAATATGTGATGAAGACAAGTTGCTGAAGGTCAGAATCAAGCTTCATAAAGCAGAATAAAGGAGATTTGAGTGAATGTGAACATGGCATGGTTGTTGATGCTTTTCAGAAACAGCAGTTAAATCGTGGAAGAGGAGATTAACATTGGGAATATACAGACACCACCATTTTAGAAAATACTGTATGTGTTGCTATACAGTAGGGCAGATAAGGATATTGCAGACACCGGTTGTCCCACTTAAAAAATTAGAAAGGTCTACAGTTTTCATGATAGCAATGCTTCAACTGTGAGAGACAGGATGTAACAAAAAAAAAAAAAAAATCCAGGAATTAATATTTTAAAGAATTTTTTTTTTATAATGGTGTAGAAAATAAGTATTTGGTAAATAAAAAAAAGTTCACCTACAGTAAATACTTCAGTTGAAAATTTACTAGTAACAATAATGGTTCACTTTTTAAGTCATACAGGACAAAATAATGTGAAAAATCAAGTAATATTTTCTTTTAAATGAATTAACAAAAGTAAAAAGCAGCAATCTTTAAAAGACAATAAAAAAAATTAATTAATCTTTAGTTTTCATCTTCGTCCTCCTCTGTCAATTTAGAGATGAACTAGCTACACCTGAGGAGATTCTGGTGAGTACAGATATATTCTTGAGTTAAGATTACCACAACTGGATCATATAATAATCAGCACCATCAGCTTTTCAGTGACGCTTATGTTGTATTTATATATATATTCACGTGTTGTGGTTGTGATGTTCTGAGTGCATATTGTTTGTTTTGTTATTGTTTTTATTCCCCTCTCTCTGCCATCTTGCGGTTGTGGAGGCGGACTGTGATGTTTTCTTGTTTTCTTTGTTCCCCTGCTATCATATCTTCACCTCACTTTCTCGCTTTTTTTACTTACGTACGTCTCTTCATAATTTGTCTTTTCTCAATATAGTCATTTTTATTTGCCATCTCCGTGTCCATAATTTTGGGAGAAAAAAAGTACCCACATCAATCTCTAATAAAAATTAATTACACATGTAATGATTTAAAAGTGGAGTACTATTACAATAGCCATAATGCTCCACTTGTGAAAGTAAATCTGTAGGGCTTCTACTTTGTACTCAAATATCAATTCTGAGTGTGACACTGCCAAATAGGAAATGTTAAAAAAACTAACAAATACCTTTCACTTTGTCAATATCGTCACACACAGAAACAATATGTATGTCCATAAAGCTACACTTGTGCTTTAACATTTTGTAAACTGCCACAATGCAACTTACTGTAACAATAAAGAGCAGTGAAATGCAAGGCAAGGCAATTTTATTTGTATAGCACACTTTCAACACAAGGTAATTCAAGGTGCTTTACATGATTTGGTGGTAAAGAAACCAAACGTATAATAAAAGCATGAAAAGTAAAAACAGGAATTGAATGAAAACATCACAATTAATAAAATAAAACATTTAGCATTTGATTAAAAACAGAAATTTTGAAAGAAAATAAAACATTTAGCATTTGAATAAATATAAAAAAAATCTATATGGCGCATTGCAGCTCTGCCAGCATTCTGTTCCACCAATAACCAGATCAGAACCACTGAGTAGATAGCATCCCAAGGAAGGAAGTTCCATGTATCACACCAGTCAGTTTATGTTTGCTTATCGGTCCCCTGAAAAATAATGAAAACCCAGACATTTTCATCATTATATGAAATATCCCCAGATGCCCCACACAGCACATGAAAATGGACATGTCTGAGGAAAATAACGGTTGGTCACCCTACATAGAACCCACTGAGTAACAAAGTGAATAAAACCACTGGTAAAGTAGTTACAATGTTAGCCTTCCTGTAGCCTTATCTTTTTATGAAGGGTGAACCATATATAATAGGAGTTTGATTAATTTTAAAGTTACACTTGGCTGAAATGTTAGAGTTCTTTTTAGCAGAGTGCGTTTTATTTCTTCTTGTTTGGAAATACACATCTACAATGCATTCCCACAGTGTCTCATATTGCTTATGTGAAAAAGCTCCGTTCTCCCATTAGGGCACCTGAACAGTGTTTTGCTGTAATAATGCCTTTCATAAATCCCTCACCAGTCACGGTGTAAAAACCATTAAACATGACAGCAATAAACAAACAGAGATTTACTCTTACCTTGGTTCCTGTGAAACTAATGATGATACCCCTGAGTAATTGGTGAAAAATCAGCATTGTTTTTCTTTAGAATGTACAACTAAAAGGTTTGAACACTGTAGAATATGAACTGCATTATTGTTGCAAGTATTTTTTCAGAATTAATAGTAAAGATAATAGGAAGAAAAATAGATTTTTTTAAAAAGTTAACCAGCTCAAAAGGGAAAAAAAACTGAAAAGGAAAGTAATATGAATTAGAAACAGATGGAGTGGGAATTATCCCATAGGGCATGTGATGAGCACTGTGCAGTTATAGCAGTAATCGATATCCAGCGGAAACTGATCAGCAAGACCAGGACTTGAATAATATAAATGAACAGGTGTAAGGACTGAGAGCAGGGGGTGAGGGTGAATTTCATTTGGGTGATGTTATAGCAAATTGCTCCTCTCTTATTATTAACAGTTACCAAGCTACATCCAGTTACAACACATTTTACCATCCTCCTGCTTTTTTCCTCAGTTTTCTACCCTAAGTGTTGGATTTCCCTTACTAGTTGATGGAAGTTTGATAACACTGATTTCACAAAATCTAAGATGTTATGTTGCTTTAAATGGGTGCCCTCCAGCACTTAGTCGGTATAAACAGAAGTTTGGTGGGTTTTTATCCTAAGGCCGCATTCAAGTGCTCTACATACTGCTGCTATTAAAACAGTCAATAATGCACAAACTTACAAAAATAAAAATGTATTGGCAAATGAAAAACCCTTCATGCTGTTAAACTGTAAAGAATAAGCAAGAAAACACTAAATCATCCATGACAATGGCATTATGTAAACTTTTTTGAAACTGTATAAAACAGCTTTGAGATCTGGACAATCAGTTAAGAAATTGCAGTCTCTCATTCTTATGTTTGACCCATGTTCTGGATTGTTGGATGTTCAATGCTTTATCTTCAGTTTGCATATAATGTAGGAAAAGCAGTTACTTACTTAACTTAATTACATTGCTGTGTCAAGCCAAAAGGCATCAAAATAGGACGAGAGTCATATTTCTGCATTTTCCTGTGAATGAACCACAATGTGATGCAGACATGAAACTCAAATTAATCAGAGAGAGGAAAACAAAAACAAAAACAAAAAATACAAAAAGCCTCTAGAACATTAAAAGTCCCTGGATTTAAAATTAAAGTGGTGAGTTTTCTTGAGCCGAGGAAGTCACTCATGTTGCATGCTGAATAGGGTCGTGAAAGGGTTTGTGAGTGCAAGTTGGGGGGTGGGGGGGGGGGGGGGGTGATGTTGGTAATGTGCTCTTGAATGCGCGCGGGTGTGAGAATATGTCTGATTCTTACAAAGTAAATGTAATTCTGAAATTCTGCATGGCATCATCCTCAAAAACGCCCTTTCTTATTGGGCTGTTAACTTCTAACTTCTGGTTGCTTTGCTCCATTGCCACTGTGTATATTTTCATTTATTCTGTCTTTTATGGATCTTCTTGTACAGGCTCTGGGTTCTCTTTGTACCCAATTTAATAGAGAGTGATTTGAAGCAATCCACCAAAAATGTACTCATGGTCTGAAAATGAGTATGAAAATGGAGCTATGTCTGTATTATTTTTAATCTAACAGGTGGATGTTTATCTTTTTCATTCTAGGTTGGGTTGACGCTTTATCTTGGGAATTTTCTCAAAATCTTTTTCTTAGAACTTAAAAGGAATGTTGATATGCAGTGTAGATGGATTGCAGTGTTAAATATATTAAAACGGTTTTTCCTATATTTTTTTTTATACAGCTGCAAATATTCTTGCAGCAACCTATTTCCCCTTCCAAGATAGAGGTTGTAAGGCTTAATATACATTACCTACGACAGAGAGACTTGTAATTCAACACCAGTGAAAGAATTTGTAATTCAACACCATTGAAAGTCCTCTGTGGAGGCATAAGCTGAATGAATAAGCAAATATCTTCTTTTCAATCCAAGCATTCAAATGAACAGTTCCTGTCAGGAAATGCAGTTTCTGGCTCTTTCATGGCCACACACCTAATGCAACCATCATCTGAATCCACATTGCTTTTAATTGTAAATGAGTAAAGATTGACCACAAGATGTAGTAGAGTTGTCAAGATGCTAAAATTTTAAACTTGACCTAAAATACTAAGAAAAGTTCCTGATACCTAATACCAGTTTTGATACCGCAGCTCAGAATTTCTTTCAGTTAAGAGCACAAAAATCTGATTAATTATAATTTGAGAATATCTTAACTTTCTAATTAGGACAAAACTAATTTAGATTTGGCAAATCAGTCCTTATTTAGAAAATGGTATGATTTAAAAGTGCCTTTGTCCTGTTTGACTTAAAAGTAGACATCACTTCATCCAGGATACGTGTTAATATCCTCCATAAAATTATTACCAGTATTATTTTATCATAATATTTTATTGTGTTATAATTGCTTGTCTTTATTATGCCATCTTGTGCTTCATTTTGCCTGTCAATTTGCTGACAAATTATACTACTGAAAGACAAATGAAATATAATTTTATACTAAAAGAAGTTGGGTTTAAAAGCAATCCATGTTTAAAAACAAACATGGATCTGGTGCATACAAAGCACAATTTTATAATGTGAACAAAGACTTGGTCCATGCAAATGTATTCAGCTGCCGCCCTCTTCAATTTATGTCTTTTGGGAAAGTTTGCATAATATTTTGTTTAGTAATCAACTACAGCAGCAGGGTAGATCACACTGGTTTGTTTTGCGACGGCGGTATCTAGTAGCCAACTGAGCTTAATGTCACCCGATTAGCATTTTCCTAAATTCATTTGTAACACAGCAGAAAGGAGCTTGTAGCGTTAGCACAGCTTGGAAGTGGCGTACTTCAACATTTCATTTTTTTTTTTTTTCTGTCTGTCCACTTCATAGGGAAAGTATATCTGAAGGAAGCTTTTGGGATTGTCTTGTCCACAAAAGATGGATGCATATAAAGGTTTAATTTTTAAAACATTTTTTTCCTACTCAGTATGTTACTATAGTTTAAAACTTCTATCCGCAAATCATTATTTTGGTCAGATAAGTCGCTGCAGGGAGAAGAGAGGGGGACTGTTTTAAATATTCTAACACTGCTGAAGAAGTGTGTCAAGTGGAATAAATAACAATGGGTCAGTTTATCTATTTCAATTTTGAATAACTGGTTTTCTACGTATCTGGGACGTGTCTGAATAGAACTGCTGTTCCTCTGAGGTGGTCCAAACATCTTAGGGTTGGGGTCCTCCCTTCTTAGGCTCCTAACTCCTCGACACAATCCTGGAATAAGCAGAAGATAATGGATAGGTTGATGATTATATCCAAATATCAATTATTTTGAAAACCCTACCATGTAGCAAGGCTGTCACTCCTGAAGGGAATTTCAGGTCTGAATCCTGGTCTGGATAATTCATTGCACATCCTCGCATTCTCTTTTTCTTCTCTCTTACCTGTCTTTCAAATGTCAGATAAAAGCCAGTAATGATACAAAATCGTACAAAGTCTAACCATTAATTTTTCATGCTTGATCTTCTGGAAACTTTTATTTTAATATGTAACAGCAAAATGTAACCATTAGCCAATGTGGTACGGCTTAGGAGGAATGCTTGATTTAGGCTTAAAATGTAATAACATTCGGAGCGTTTATTGTGATAAAAAACATAACAATTTCATAAAAATATTTAGTCTGTTTGGCAATACATCTTTCAATGTATATAGTTGTATTGTCCACAAACTTGAACACTGATATAAAAGCAAAACATTCATATTGCAAATGTTCCACTAAACCAACAGTAATTGCATTAAGTAAAGTTTTAACTCTTTATTTGTACTCTCATGGAACCAAAAATGAAAAACAAAAACACAGTTAACAAAACTAGTAGTCCCAATTAAACTGTAATATTTTCAGCTTTGCAAATATGAGTTAGAATTTATAGTTATCACCAAAGACACAGTCCCTGTCCCTTTAAACCTAAAAAATAACAATGTGACAATTGCCCATCCCTACAGGTTATCCTTGTTTTTACAAAGGTAACACCTTTAAATGTTTTCCAGAGTTTTAAAAAAGTATTTTTACTTAAAAGTGCAGCAAGTGAACCAAGGTAACCATTACAAATTTTGGCTTGATGTGTTGTGTATGGAATTAAACATTTAATCCGTGAAGATTATCTTTTTTTGGATATAGATAGATGATTTTATTAAATATTAATGTTGAAAGCTTTCTAATTGTTTTCATTAAACATTGTGGTGTGGAAAAGCAATTAGATTCCTCACAAAAGCAACATTCTCACCCCACTCCTTGTAGAGTTTGCATTTGAAATTACCTAAAAAGGACAATAAAACAGATAAGACAACATGTTGAACTTTCCCTGCAAACCACCATTCGAGTAAATTTTATCAAGTCAATGGTTTGATGTTGTGGCAGCTGACTTAACATTTTAATATTATATTATTTTAATAATAATATGACACAATATTATTTTAATAAAATGACACAATGGCACATACCTGCTAAACTTTGTCTCATATTTCCAAAGAATTAGACGGAAAATCAAGTAAAATGAGCACACTAGTCGAAAGTGTGCAGGATTATTTATTAAGTTGATATTATAAATTAGTACTAATAAAATGATCAGCATTCAAGAGAATTGAATAAAGAGAAGATAATTCAATAAAATTTAGAATAAAAAAATGACCACAAACTAAAATTTCAAGTGAAAAATAAACACTTTCTGTAAAAACATTGTAGAGTTTCCATATTTTAAGTGGGTGTTCATGGTGGCCTATAGGTTAACTTTAACTGATACGAGTACAACAGAATTGTATCCGCCCCGATACTGGTATCAGTGCATCCCTAATTTTAACGAAAATATGTTGTGATATGAAGTGGGCCAGTCTGAGGCATAAAACTCCAGGGCTGAAAATGGTTCTGACTCTGGCCCTGATGGTAATATATCTATTTTTTCTTTTGCGTGAGTATCATTCAGATGAATACTCTCACCTTTGCTTTTTCTGTGTCTGAAATGCAGCAGTTTTTTAGAGTCGTGAATTTCTCCTGCTTGGCGACGCTGGCAGTATATTTTTTACTGGGAGAGCAAAGTATTTACAGTATTTGTTTTATTTTCGCATTACATTATGCATCATTAAAGCTCAGAGAGCTTTGCTTACATATATTATAGTCTTTCACTGAGTGTTGCGCCAAGAACAAGGAGTTGAGAGTTAGATGATAGATTAGCAATATTACAAGATTTATAACGCACTCTAGGTCCAACAAGCACAAAGGGCCTGGTCATGGATTGCAGTCATTTTCTTGTAATCAGAGAAGAAGTGTTAGTCGATAAGTCATTTGCAACTGTTGTTGCAGATTAAATTCATATTACTTGATATTTTCTCTGAATAGATGAGATGCCCTTTGTGTGTGGGTGACAGTGAGTAGTAGGAAGAGAGCAGCAGAGGACAGACAAGAGAAGATAACCAGAAAGACAAGATGGTACTGTTGGCCTGTTTATTGTATTCTATATGATTTTAATCAAATTTGATTGGTTTAAGCAACTGCAAAGTAATCACTTCTTTATGTTTTCTCTGTGCCACAGGATATTCCAATAATTGATCTGAGACATTTTAGCACAATGTTTGGGTACTACCTTGTTAATCTTATTTGAGTTTCTTGAGGACCGTTTTCATCCAGCAGGTGCTGAAGAGAAAGAATGAATACCCTATACAAGTCACAGTTTATGACCTTTCAGGAATTTCCTTATATAAGACTAATGTAACTTTTAGGCTTGCTCTAAATGGCAAGACAACTTAAGGAACTTAATTCTTGCCTCTGTCTAACCTCACAATGGGAGTTTATGATGGTAAATTAACAAATAAACACATCTCAAACATATTGTTTACAGAACATAGGAAGTCAAGAGTACTACACTTTACTCATACAATCAACTTAAGCAACAGTGTGTTATATTTCCAACATTAACATTCAGATCCTCTCCTCATCAACCGAGCTCTATCAGCCAGTTCACATTTCTCGTTATGCGCAACAAGACCTTTCAACCAGTTACTAGCAGTGATTTTGGTCTCCACTAGATTTTGTTGTTCACAGAGTCTAAGTCCCTGTTGTCTGTTCTTCAATAAATTGCAAAATAAACTTTAGTCTAAACAAGAGAAGCGGGGGGGGGGGGGGGGGGCTGTATAAGCAGTTAATATTTTACCTATTAGTCTCAGAAAAAAACAACAGAGAATTGCAAAATTATTGTAGACTATTTACATTGTAATATTGGTTGTAATTAGTCTACTCTTTCTCTTCCATCATAAGGTATTTTCCTACCACTCTCTTCACTGTTAAGCATCTCAGGAACTAAAATCTTAATCTGATTTAAGCCTCAAAAGCTTTGAAAGTCCATCCATCTGGCTAAATGAGTTATTTGCATACACATTAATATATGGCTTTTAAATATAATTCTCGAATTGAAATGACTATTGGATTTGATGTATTAGGAAGCTCTAAACTATTTTGCTGTTTTCATTTGCTATAAATTCATAGACTGGAGGTGGAGATGCTTTGTGGAAGAAAGGCCAAGCCCAATACATATTATTTATTTATTTTCACTTTTGAAAGTTTTTTCTGACTGTAAACACTTTACATACTCATTTATCCTCTCTCTCACACATGAATGCCATTGGGGGTGCACAACCTCCAACCTTCATTTTTTATTGCCAGTAATTATCTTCTCCATAACTAACTGTGTGTTTAAAGCATTTTGATGGTTTAAAATGTTGTAAGATTGCACGAGCATAAAGAACTGACATTCTTTTGCTTAGATTGGATTGGTCTTAATCACTCTCAGACTAGCTGTTAGCTTTAGTCTGTTCAACCCAATGATCAGAACGTTTTACCAAATGAAGACCCCAAGAGAGTACACCTAATGAGTGTGTACTGTAAACTGTATGTATCTGAATGGTACAAAAAACGTACAAAAAAATATAAAAAATAGAATGAACAGGGGCAAGTGTGTCACTTGATCCAAACATCAGTTTGTGGACACCAAGAAGTATGCCGAGACTTTCAGTATAACCCTTTGCTGAGGAGCTTAAGGGTTAACCACCACACTTACAGCAACATTTCATATCTAAACAGGGTTTGAGATCATTGCCTTTCTCCTTCAAAGCTGTAAAATATAACTTTACTCATTCCCGAACACTAATTATTTTACAAACAGCAGCTGAATGTACGAATTCACTAGTCTTTCAGTGTGAGTAATTGAACATATCGCACACATGGCACGATGGGTACATCACAGTCCCAAAGTGCTGGAAAAAGGGTTGCATCGTGAGTGTATCATATAAAGCCGATCTATTATTGAACCAGCATGGTGATGCTGTCTGCTGAGTAGAGTGGACCACGACTCTCGTCTAGCAAATCTGCTTCATCCCTTACATGCAGCTGTATTCATTCTCTAAAGCACACACACACACACACACTCATGTGTACAGGAGTAACTGTGGAAGCTCAGCAAGAGGGCTGACAGCCTGGTTGTTTTTCTAATGATTTTTCTCTTGCATTCTAGACTGGCTTACTTTTTTCTCCTTGTTTCCCTCACCCAGGTGTGGCCTCCATCCACAGTGGTGTTCAGAGTAAATCAGTTGTTTGCCATTCTGCAGTTGAGGCTTAGCCTGTTAAGCAGTTTACACAAACCTTTATAACACAGCCACTGACTATGCAGTGGACTAGATCTGTAAATGACTCAATAACTCGATAGCATAGGGAGAAAAAAACATTTCCGGATGCATTTATATTACAGGAAACATTGCTGGGAGTTCACCTAAAAGAGCAAAAAAAAACAATCTTTATTTTTCTTACCTACTTTTGGTGCAAAATGCACCTCTAATAGGACGCAGTAGTGCATTTGCTGCCTGTTTGAAATTGTTGAGTGTAGTCTGTGTTCTCTATGCTAGAATTGGCCTGTTTGCAGCTAAATCATGACTAATTTCAGTGTTTTTCCATGTGGTTATTTGCTTAGTTAGGCTCATTGCCCTCATTAGAATACTTATCACAAGGTTTTAAAGCTTGTGACATTAGCCTGCCTAATCACAGGTCCCTTGCTATTGCGACAAATTTAATATGTAAGCTGACTGTGTATTTCAACAATTCTCATGTGGAAAAGAGCTTTGTAAGCTACAACTCTCACACAGGCTTGTCATATTTGAATCTTAAATGTGCCTGATATGACAGTTATTGGGAAAGAATTGTAGCCAACATCTAGAAGGAGAAAACATTCACGGCCTCATCACGAAATATGTATTCGGGACATTTTACAAGGCTTATGAGTATAACCACAGTGCTTGAGAAGAAAAATGACAGTCAATGGATTATACTGTGTCTTTGGACACTTTAAAATACTTTTACTAAAGTTATTAGTGATTCATCCAAATAGTTAATTTAAATCAAGCCACAAATTTTGACAGGCATTAAAAGTACCTTAGTTTTTATTCCACAGGGATAGCTACAAACAGGCTAAAAAAATAGCTTTAATTAGAAGGCAAATGACAGCTTTCCAATTATGCAATGCAATCAGACTGTCTTTCTGTAGAGAAGTATTGATCGTGGTAGTACTTGGCCTGAGGAAAGTTGCTCAAGATTAGATTAGCTCCTGTGATTATTGTGAGGGTCTTATTTGTGCGACTAATGTAATTTATCCTAAGAACATCAGTTAAAGTTGAGGCCCAAAACCTGCTTGGGTTATTGATTTTGGTCATGATATCAAACAGATTTAAAAGAAACTTAAGGCAGCAGAGGGCATACAGTTATTTGTTAGTGTTAATTTAGAGTTTGATCTATGACAGACAGCTAAAAATAAAATCATTAAATGTTTAGCTTACATACTTTGGCTGAAAAATCTATATTTTTATGATCTTCCTAAACTTTTTGTCTTTGCACTTGAAATATTTCAAATAGCACTTTAATGGTTAATTTTGGAGAGTTTAAATTTCATCTTCCTCTCATTTTAGTGATCTAAAAAAAAATAAAAAACAACATAAGTATTACGAGCCTGTGTGCTGCCAGTTTTAGAACAAATTCAGATTGGTTGGAGGAAGCATCGGATCATTTTATTAGGACAGCTTGCTTCACCACAGGCCAGCTGGCATCAAGTCAACACAGTCATACACACACACGTAATCTGTAACACACAGACCCTCTCTCTCTCACTGTTTCTATCTCATAAACATATCTGAGGCTGCCAACACTGAGGAGCCACCGGTTGCAGGATTAAATTGTCACAATTTGTCAGTGATACAATAAAACGGGAGGTGTGGGTTAGGAGACGAGGAGACATAGAAAATAAGAGTAAAAAAAACAAGATGAATACAGGGTACAACGGAGAAAACCTAGCAGCAGTAGAGGATGAAGTGTGAAAGAAGCTGGAGATGAAACATAAAAAATGAGGAAAAAGAAGAAAACGCATACAACGGATATAATAATGCTGATTGTGTGTGTATGAAAGTCCAAGGATGCTAAACACTCCACACAGACATTAGCACATTTATGTGTATGGATGCTCTGGCTACAACTCAACAATTCACTCTTTTTTTTTTCTAGTGCTAAGTACAAATTGCGTTAGGATTTTACATTTTAATTTAGGCATCATTGTTTACTATAGATATGTCCACAACAATAAGCAAACAGAATTATTGGGTAAACTTAAGGAGGGAGCAGTTAAACAGCTGGACTGAAGAAAAAAAAGTTTGGATGCTCCATAGATTTGTGCTAGTGCTAATTTTGAAATCCTCCATATTAGACAGCTAGGCTTGTAAATATGTTTTCTTCACCTGTGACAGTCTTTTTTAACTCTTCAAGGAGAGAACAAGCATGGAGGAAAAAAGTACCTGTCTTCTGGATGATTTTTAGAACATGACTGATCTGAGCTAAAGACAATAAATACAAGGAACAGCTATAACGTTTTTATATTCAGTGCTTAATACTAATGGCATTCTGTGCTGATGAATGTCAAATAATTCTACCTAAAAAGGTAGTTTAGAATGTGGAAAATTAATTTGGGTTATTAATGAAATTAAAAATCATGTTATCCTTAAGCCCAATTTATCATATGAATATTTAACACTATTTTTTCCACAGTATTTAGTTGAACATGTTGCTTTAGATTATAAAAAATGATGAGCCATATTTGCAGTAGATCTAAAAATGTATTATAAATCATTTACAAAGAATAACTGCTGAAAATGAATTAGAAAGCATATTTTTTTTTTTATGTTTCACAGAAAGTGCTTGCTGTCTTGAAAACCGCAAATATCTTTGAAAAAATGTAGTTAAGACCTGCGAGTCCCAGTATTCATTTTATTCAGTCATTGACATGTTTTCAAGGGCTGTAACACTAACTAATCTTGAGTTTTATGCTCAAAATCTTTTTTTTAATGTGACATTGCTTATTTTGCAGAGTTTGCAGTCATGCCATGTTTCATTGCCCCCCTGTTTGTTTGTATTTTGATTCAGTCTTATGTTTGGTTTTGTTCTACTTAGGGATTGTCTGGATTTCTGTTTTTATGGATCAGTTTCTGTTCAAACATCCACTCTCTTTAGATTTCCCAAGCTATCTCTGTGCTTTGATTTCTCCCCCTCAGCTTTTTCATGTTATTCATTAGTCTCATCTGGTCCCTAGTCAGTATTCACATTCCTTCAGTTCATGTCTGATTAGAAAATAAAGAGATAACAAATAAAGAGTAATAATTAAACAAAAACAATGTCTAACTCAGCTTCTTATCAGACAAAAACTTTGCAATGATATTCTGGTAACAGCAAGAACATATCGTGTTGAATGTAAGTCAATTTATTTTGCTCTAAAACAGCTCAAATCTTCAGGGGATCTGTGGTTTTTGCTATGGTTTTTAAATGAGTTGCTTGTTATCATGACACCACATTACATGGCCGAGCTTGCCTTGGTACCACCTAACCCCTGGGTACAAGGGCGCCAAATCATGCCACTGTAAGCCTGTTATCTGATGGCGCAACTGAACAGACTAGTTAAATTTCCATCCACCAACCACTCCACTCTCGATGACTCACACTTGAACTATTCCTGCTTAAAGTGGTCACTCGACTGTCTGTGGCTAGTCGGTTGTTGAATCAGTCCACCTTTATGTTTCTAAATGTTAATATGCCAATACAGTTATAACAGAGTAGCTATGGGTGCTCAGAATAGCAGCATGCTCAAATTTTGACTTTGTAATAAAAACATGTTCTAGTTAAATGCCATGACACGACACAAGTCGACATTGGTGTGAAAAAAAAGGGAGGGGGTGGCAGAGAAATTCTGATTAAAGTCATGTGGTTAAAAGCTGCCTGCCTCTGCAGTAGTACCCTGGAAAAAAAAAAAACAATGACTGGCAAATATGGTATGTTGTTTTACTATGAGCTGTTAAAAAAAAACCAAAACTTTAAATATAGGATTTTTCTGGAAAAAATATAATAGAAAAGGGATTTTGAGATTATTGTCTTTCTCCTTCGAAGCTGTGAAAGCAAAAATGAAATTACATGTATATTCAAACATTTCCGGCAAAATTTTTCATTCTGATATCTCTGGCTGGATATTCATTAAATGAAACAACTTGTTGGTGTGTACATTAATGTGCATAATCTTGACCTAAATCTTAAAAATTTTAATATTACCCAACTGAAATTTAACAGCCAACGTGCACTTTAAGACTTGAAAGGAAAATTTGGGGAAATACTGGATCTATAAATCAATCCTAAGCATGTGTTAATAAAATAGCTATGCCAGTAACACAGAAATCCCAATAATATTCTGGAAAGTATCGTAAAATACAATTCTGAAAGGGCTTGGCAAGCTATTATTGTAGACATGTTATTTTTATTTTTTTTATGTGCCATGGGATTATGTAAACTGTGTTGGGGATTGTGACATCTTATCATCTTGTTGACAGTATGGTGAGCCAAGTTGGGAATTTTTACTATATGGAAACAGCTGTGCCTTTTACTGTCAGTCTCCATCTTCCTTGTAAACAAACTCTTTTTTGAGAAATGGAAGCCAAAAGACACAGGAAAAATACTATATAAAAAAGCAACAAAAAAAAGCACAGTGATGGACAGAAACAAGCCGAGGTGCAGATAACACTTCAACAACAGGAACATATCCAGGCTTTATGTAATAGACAGATAAACAAAGACAAATTGAGGGACACACAAGGCCAAAGACACACACTGATAGACACTGTGAAACACAATTACTTGCCCCTGTGAGGAAGAGATCTGCAGAGGTATGTATAAATAAGTTATAGATTGTGTTACTGTAAAGAACACTACATAATGCCCTGTGCACTAAAGACATAATGGCACGACTGAGTACCATCTACTTTAGTTGACCATAAAGGCAGGAAGGTGCAATGCCCTTAAAACAATAAATAACAAATTTTTTTATAAAAAGAACGGAACTTTTATGGGATAAGCATACCAATAGTATTTGGTATAAACTGGCATATAGTCCCTTGAAGACATGTTCCTACCCCTTTACGTTTTTTTATTTTGTCATATTATAGTCACAAACTTCAATTTTTATTTATGGATGTGATAACCAATAGAAAGTATCAAATTATTCTGAATTGAAAAGAAAATAAGGGGTTTTAAAGTTTTTCACAAATAAAAATGCTTGAGTATGTACATTTTACCCTTTTAATCAGTTACCCCTAAATGAAATCCACTGCAATCAACTGCTTTCTGAAATAATCTAATCCTGGTAAATTGATTTTCCCCACGTATGATTAAATGTCAGTATAAACAGATGTTCAAATAAGGCCTAAATTTACTTAGACAGCATTAGAGTACACCCAGCCAAGGAGCAAAGCAGCCAAGTCAAGAATAAAGTTATAAAAATACATTTAAAATTGGGTCAAGTTTGGAAACAGTAAGTCATGTATTCAAGTTCTCAATAAGTCTTGTTCAAACTATAATTTGAGCATTGAAAAAAACAAGAAACAACTGCAAACCTATAACAATTGACCACGAAACTTAACTAACAAGATCAAACAAGGCCAAATAGAGGAGTAATCAAGGACGCAGTCAATGAAGTAACTCTGGAGGATTAGCTGAGATTCATAGTTCAGAACTATTCAAATATGACCTTTTTTAAGATTGCAAAAAAGGACATTGTTGAAAGCCATACGAAGTCCAGTTTAAATTTAGCCACAAACTATATAAAGGACACGGGAAACGAGTGGAAGCAGGGTTACTGTTACATATATGACACAACATCAATAAGCAACATAATTTCACTGCTGAAATCTTGATTTTGTTTGTCTAAGATATTTATGTATTTATTTTTATATAACACTGTGTTATAGTGTCTGGCCTGATTGACTATAATAAACTGACCTTCAACTTACTGAGCATTTTCTTCCTGGCCCTTTAAGATATGCCTTTGAGTAGCCCTGCTTTATATCACAGCAAATTATTGTGTTGAAATTGCCCAGTCCAGACATAAATCCAATTGAGAATATTTGGCAAGACTTACAAATAGATGTTCATAGAAATTCTGTCCAGTCTGAGTTTGAGCTAATTTGCAAGGCGAGGAGGGCAACATTTTCAATCCCTAGTTGTGCAGAGCTGGTAAAGAAACACCCCAAAGGATTCGCTGCTGCAGTTGCAGCAAAAGTTCAAGAAGGTTTTGACAGGAAACTGAATTCATGCACACCCCCAACATTTAAAAAATATTACTGAATGTTCCTTCTGTAATGTGAAGAGCCCAAGCCTTATGATAAGGTTCGTACATTACATACATTTCTTTTTTTATATATACAGTGTTTTAGATAAAAACTTTCTTTAGAACATATGAATTCACTACCAGGCTGTCAGATAATACTAGTCTCTGCTGGTCACATGATGAAGCACTTTTCATTTTCTGCCCTTATTCTTGAGAGTTTATCTTTCTGTGCTCACTGCATCTCAGAGGATAGCTCAGAGTAGACTGTAAAGTAATTTAAACTTCTCCTCTTGGATATTTAGCCGAGCATCGGGGGTAGCTAGCAGAACGCAGTAGGTGGTAGTCTAACACTGAAAAGAAAGAGCTGTTAAGACGTTTCTCGTGGCTCTTTCATATAACTTGTACAGCATTTATAAAGAGAAGGGACAAAGCTCTAAAGTAGTATGGAGTCTAGGTGCAAATGGCACTTATTTGGAATTAGACAGCTGAACAAAATATACAATTTCCATCACCAGTGTTTGGTTTTTAAAACATAACATGCTTAATGATCCAATCTTACAAAACTGTATTAAAAGCCAAGCACATTGTTTTAAGTTCTCTGTAACAATGTATTTATATCTTCTCTGTGATGAAATAAACAAGGAGTTGGGTGTTTGCCTTGTAATCGGAAGGTTGCCGGTTCGAGCCCCGGCTCCGACGGTCTCAGTTGTTGTGTCCTTGGGCAAGACACTTCACCCGTTGCCTACTGGTGGTGGTCAGAGGGCCCAGTGGCGCCAGTGTCCGGCAGCCTCGCCTCTGTCAGTGCACCAATAAAACTCTGGATCCAAATATCAACCTTAGAATATTATAATTAATTTTTTCATCCCACAACATATCTTCATGATGACGCAATTAATTTGCAAATATTGTTACCTTTGACATCCAGTGCTACTACAGATAAATACTAACAGTCCAATGGCCTAAGATAAGAGTGTACTTTTAGCTCTTAGTTCATGTCATAAGAAGATATTCTTATATAAATTGTGAAATTATAGGATACAATTGGGTAGACAAAATTCCAAATGTGCAAATATAGAGCAATACTCCTATATTGTTCATTTAAGCTTATATATATATATATATATATATATATATATATATATATATATATATATATATATATATTCAGTTTTTATTTTTTATTTATTTATTTATTTATTTGGGACAGTGCATGCTAATGGACATACATGTAGTGATGACATGAATGTAAGCATGCCAGATTATAGCCTAAGGCTAATTTCCATCTGTAGTCCCAAGATGGTGGTTACACAAAAGTCTATTGACATTAAACAGTCAGTTGATTAGAAATAAAACATAAATAAATTGTATTAAATACTATTTATCAGAGTTTCAGGTCGCTATGGACCCGTGTTGTTCAAGATTCTGGTCATTGGGACCCGAGCTGTTAGTAAAGTTAGGGTCCTGTGACATTATAAAAAATGGTCCAGTGATAATCGAAATGGCCCAATTACTATAAATTAATCAAATATATTAGAAGCCTTATAATGCATTTAAAATAAAATCTATCCAGTGGTGCCTCTTGCACAGATATAACTGTCTACAAAGAAGATATCATATACTTTTTCTGGTAAATTTTTGAAAGTTTTTAACAAAAACTCTGCATAGCACATGTGGCATTGTTAGACTGTTGCACAAGCGTTCATGTGTAAATGCCTCCATGCACAGTTTTGCAGATAAATCTTCATTGTGTGCTTATCATAACATTGAATGAAAGCCTTGGTGAATGCACCTTGTAAAATGGGGGATCTACATGTCGTGCTGGAAGGCATTCAGTGAATTAATTAAAAGTTGAAAGGGGCACAGAGAAAGAGTGTGCCAAGGGAAAAAGCAGCAACAGAGACAGGCTTTCTCATCCTCTGTGGAAGAGCCTTCCACAGAGGATGAGATGTCTGTGTGAGGACTATAGCTAACAGGTAGATAGCATTTGCCAGACACATTCTGTCTGCATGTGAAGGACGAAAAAAAAAAAAATCCCCCACTTTGTGCATTTAAAACAATACCACACAATTTTTACAAAATAATTCAGGTGGTTTTTATTAACCTATTCTAGAATATTTTTAATTTTGATTAAATATTGTCTTTAAATAATAAAAAGCGTTTCTTTCAAGGTAGTTGCAGAAGCAGGTTATGTAAGCAGACCAACTTCAAAACTGAGTAGATGAGGAGACAGATGGTGGAACACCAGATATGAGATGAAGCAGTGGAAGACCAGAAGCGCCTATTAAATTGCACAGTAATGAGGTCTGGGAGAAGTCAAGTGTTTAGGAATAGACCACAGGATACATGGTGTCTCAGTGACCATGGCTCACTGCAGCAGTGTGTCTGGGTGTGTGTAAGGACTGGGAAACTGTTTTATTAGGGAGGGATGATTGGATAATTTTGACTGGTTAGATCTGTCAACCCCTGATTATAACTGCAAATACTGAGATGCATAAATCAGCATGAGAAGGATAAACAGATAAATGAGTGAGCAGTGACCATTGCACTGTGGAGGAAGACACTGAAGAGAAAGGGGCGGATGTGTGTGTGTGTGTGTGGGGGGGGGGGGGTGGGGGGGGTGGATCGAATGAGGAAATGGGGATAAATGTACCTCCCATCCTAGCTGTCATTGAGGGAGGAATGAAGCACTAAAGGCATAGGAACTAGGCACCTAAAGTGTTTTCAATATAATTTGCTTTAGTTAATTATCATTAGTTATCTAATGTTGGGTATTTAAAATCATTTAGTCAAAGTCGATACATTTACTGTCAAATTAAAGTTTCGGATACTGGATGGATTGCATATAACTTATGCTCTCATTTATCAAATGTTTGCAAAAAACGGCCCATATTTTTTTCTATGAATGAAATTCAGAGTGTTTACACAGACAGTCAAAAGTTGGATTGATCGAATGTGCGGTTGCCACTCAAACGCATGCTCCTCCACAATCATCTGATGATAAATCTGACATGCATACCTTGGTGCTCTTGCCTGTTTACATGCATTTGCATACAGAAACGCTCTCTGTTAACCATATTTGGTCACACCACATCCTCTAAGACATGCATAAAGTCCATTGAGTAATGTGGAAACACTTAACTTCTGCTTAACTTCTTGTCCCAAATCTAGAAGTTTGGTACTGTAGTTGGAAAAACATGTCAAATAAAGAGGTGAGAAATATTCCTTTATTTCTTGGAGGTTTTAATTTGAACTTGTTTGTACAAGCAAAGAGGAACAGCATCTCACAGTATTGCCAGGATCCATGTAACAGCTGACCTAGTCCCAACAACTAACAAAGCCTTTTTATAAATTTAGATAACCTTTTTATTGTCTGTACCCTATCAGTAAACATTTCTCCATGGTGAAGTTCCCAAACTCTAAGGCGTATTTGTCTGATAGGTCATGCTCAAACTTAGGACACGTCAGGACACCCAGTGGTCCGAGGGTCGTTTCCATGGCAATACTAGAATTAAGGAATTCTAATATCAGTTCATTTGACCTAATCTAATATTATACAGTGTCACACAATCAGAACATCACTATATCACAGAAAATATCATTCTTAATATAAATTTCCCAATATAACTTCTCAATATACATTTTTCCATAACAGTTATCAGCTCAGGGCTGATAACTGTTCCATAACAGTTATCAGCTCAGGGCTTATTGAATAAAACAATAACACTGCTTGGTAGAAAGTGACAGAGGCAGTGAATGTGGTCGGTACAGTGGAGAGGTTAACTGTTGAAAAAAAAAATTTAAAAAAATGGTTTGATATTAAACTGAATACAATAAAACGTTCCTCAGCACTCAGCTGGGTCAGATCTTTGACTGGGGATGCTCAGATCATGACATTTATTTGACAATTGTGTGGCCATGCGTAATGGGAGACACTGCTTTTGCTGGCATCAATACGCATGGAGACAGCGACAACCTGCTGCATCCATAAGCAGTACCATGCGGTTTCCATTGTGCAATTCTGCCTACAGTTTTTTTCTGCAAACCTTTATAAGTGTACCAACATACATTTAAACTTAAAGGCACAGTGTGTAATTTTCGGCCAGTAGGGGGCAGTGCATACTTAAATTATCACAAGCATGCGTCATCTGTGTCTTCGAGTAAGGAGCTCAACTACGGAGATCCAACTGTTTGTTTTGAAACGCTCAATTCCCTGAGAATTATGTATTTGGAGCAACATGACGAGCTCATCAGTCTCTTTCAGCGCTTGGAACTAGTGAAGAGGTAAAATTTATTTATGGCGAAACGTTTTTGCATTTTGAGGGGAAATCAATGTTTTACTACCGGACGTGTTACGTGCGCTTTGTCCGTCCGGGCTCTTGTAGAAGTAAAGACGGCATCTAATATTGCTCCCCCCTGAAATAAGGACCCGCGCCTATGTATTTTTAAAACAGATTTTTAAAGTCATATTTTACACTATCGCCGATATTTTGCAATTAATGTCTTTCACGTAATTATTAATGCATAATATTTTAATGGCAATTTTCAAAGATGTACTGCAAAAATTACACACTGTCACTTTAAGCCCTTGATGTGACAAGTAACCCCCCCCTTGAAATCCATAGAATCTCCATTGCTGATGATTCAAAATTTTGGTAAAAGACAGACAGACGCCAACATGAGATCCTTGTCAGAGGTGATAAACTGATGAGAGCAATATTTACTTAAAGGTGCAATATTTCTGTGGAGATTAATTTATCCAGGTAGAACTTCTTCTAAACGAGGATTAAAGAAAAAAAAAATAACTGAAATTACAAACATACTTGATGTTTCAGTGTTCATCCAAACACCTTCATCAGTTGTTTGGTGCATAGAAGTAACTCTGGCAATTTTGTACAAAAAGGGGTCACATGACCTAGGTCACATGCCAGATGTCCAACTGTGTGCCAGAGAAGGTAATGTTCCAGCAGCTTTGGAGCCAGTTGGTTTGTCTGTACAGCACCGGGGTAATGTTCTCAAAACAGCATTGTATGATGAGGAAAGATGATGTCTCAGCCCCCACCCCTCATTTAAAGATATGCTAAAACCCAGAATTTTTTTTTTCTTTTTATAAACTAGAAATGGGTCTTTACCAATGCAGTTTTTTAGTTTCAGGGCATTTTTGGCATTTTCTTGTACACTTGCTAAATTCTACACTTTTCGGTCTAAAAACGTCTTAATGCTGCCGCTCATGGTCAATGTGTGGCTACTGTATTTGAATGTAGTGGTTGGCTGAGAACAGTACATCTTTCCATTGTCTACTTCACAGGCATGGTCTCACATAGACGCCTTCCTTCTCTGACACACTTGCCCCACCCCGTGACTAGTTTAAATTGCTTATCTTGTATGCTACGTGCACATGGAAGCTATCCTGAGAGAAACTGTTTCAAATACATTACAATACTGTTTTAAATACATTGTGAATAAGGAAACAAAAGCTGACGCCATGATTTCCTCCGAAGCTAATTAGCATCAATGGTTGTGCTAGGCTCTCTGCTTGCTTGCTACTATACGTGCTGCTGGCTTCAGGCAGTGTTGACTCAGCGCTGCCTAAACCAACGACTCGAACTGATACGGTGTTTGCCCTCTGGTCTCCAGAAAGCCTCCCTTTACCTCTGTTTGACGGCGGAGAAGAGACCTCATGATTTCTTCCTTTACTGTAGGTAAAGAGAGGCTTTATGGACCTCGGCGCCTCGGAAGGAAGGGAGATTACTTTGAAACAGATTTTCATCTCTGCCGGCTGGGTGCTTGTAAGTTTTTGTAATTTTAATAACGCTGCTCCGAGACGTAGTCATTATTCACTATCTGGCCCTGGAACCAGGAAATATGGTAGAGGGACAATCACATTTGAGCCCCCAAGGTTGCCAAGTCTTCAACAGCAAACAATGTGCCTCTCTATTTTTTTATATGACACAGACCGAGCTGAAGGCTGACGTTGACCTAATAATTGTAAAACACTCGGCTCTAGAAATGTTTTAAAATATTTTTTCAATGACCATCAACTCAATATTGCGGCGAAATGCATTTATCTACTTATCAACTTACTATTTATTAATGTTCTCATTTCTCATCGTGTATTCTCTGGCTGATCAGTAGCTGACAACTCTCCATGAAATTCATGCACACAGTTTATGTAATTTAGTACTGTTTGGATCAGTTTCGGCAGATTATGAACCTCGGATATCTGTATTGGTATCGGAAACAAAAAAAAGTGGATTGGTGCATCCCTAATTTATACGTACAAACACCAAATGGTAAATACCATACAATGCCTAAAAGTGTTGCTACACATGAAACATGCACAGATCTGTGCATAAGTACGGTTGTTTTATGTGGGACCTGAAATTTATTGCAGATGTTAGATTGTCTTCTGTTTGAATTTGCATCCCTAAACAAATGTAAGCCACTGTGATTAATTACAATTTCAAAATAATGGATGATTTTATTTTAGTACTGTGACATCCAAACTAATTTGTGTGACATTGTGACATCCAAATGTATTAGTGATTATCTGCAGCACTCGGCCGGCAGCCTTGTGCCTACAACGAAATTACACCAGTGCTGATATTTGGCACAATAGCACTCCCTCTTGTGTGATATTGCTTAATAACAAAGTAAAAAAGATTTTTTTCATGAAATGCCAGACAGGTGCTTTAAAAACTGAGACCTCTAGCTCTATATCAAGTTTTGTTATTTCCTCAGAAACCTTCTGTATCTATTAAATATGTTTTTGTTATGTTTCAATTACCATAAAAGCCTAATCCATCAATTATGATGTAAAAATTTTTGAGAAAGCATATTAAAAACTATTTTTAGATCAGGATAAAGTGACTAACCCTTCAGGAATTCAGGAGTGAAGAGGTTATTGGACACAAGAGAAATTAACCCTATAATATTGCCTTTAACAGTGAAATTAAAATAAAACCTTTTTATAATTAATTTGATTATGCAAAAAAATACATGGGTGTAAGAGTACAAATACATATACTCAAACAGTTTAAAAAGTTTTTTATAAAAAAGGGAAGGATAATATACAATTTATTTGAAAATGTAAAAATAGTGATGGATCTAGTAAGAAGAGGAAAGACAGGCCATGTTATTGTGTGGGAGGTGAAAGGAAAGCATACAGAGGTCAGTGTTAACCGCTACAGTCTGGCTTTCTCTCTGAGACCTATCACAACAAATAACTCACTCTGATGGCATCCACTCTCACACAGTGCCTCCGTGGTGGGGTGAGCAGTGTGAATAGAGAGAAATAGTGGGGCTTTAAGTGGATAGGAGATAAAAGGAATGAAGACATTTTTATATATGAGTGGAACTGATGCAAGATCAGGATTATGACATATATGGCCATCATTGTCAACTGCCTTACATTTAAAGTCAGAAACCTCATACTAAAACAGATGAGCAGCAAAAAGTTAAATACTGAGTGCTATTTTCATTAGGTTTTATAATCAAGGCTTGTCTTGTTGATAGTAGCATGATTTACAGGTAAATACATTTTGTTGTTTTTTACTGCAAACCAATCAAATAACATCTGCATAGATTCTACAGAGAGCAAATGTTGAATGAATCAGAAATACCAAGCAAATTTACTGTTACTACAAAGATACTTCTTATTGTCCAGAGGACAAGCTAGCATTGTGGCCTGCTGTGCATTGTGTAGGTAAGCTGACAGACTAGGGAAGAGAAGAGACTGAGGTAGATAAGCTGTTGGGAGGACGATGTGCCAGGTGAGTGAATTCAGCAATCGCTTCATGGTCAGACAGCCACGCCTAGGGAGAAGCAGAGACAGACAGTGGAAAAAATAATCAGGAAACAACAGGGAAAAGGAAAAAAAAAATTATATATATATATATATATATAATTATGGCATGCCGTTCAGGAAAATATTATATATTTATATTGATATGTTGGAATATATGGAATGAACCTTGAATATATTGCTTGAACTTTGAATATATTGAATGAACCTTGAATATATGGAATGAAAATCTGAATATATTGAATGAAAGTCTGAATATATTGAATGAAAGTCTGAATATATGGAATGAAAGTCTGAATATATGGAATGAACCTTGAATATATGGAATGAAAGTCTGAATATATAGAATGAAAGTCTGAATATATGGAATGAAGTTTGAATATATGGAATGAACCTTGAATATATGGAATGAAAGTCTGAATATATGGAATGAACCTTGAATATATGGAATGAACCTTGAATATATGGAATGAAGTTTGAAAAAAAAATTTTATAGAATGAAAGTCTGAATATATGGAATGAAGTTTGAATATATGGAATGAACCTTGAATATATGGAATGAAAGTCTGAATATATGGAATGAAAGTCTGAATATATGGAATGAAAGTCTGAATATATGGAATGAAGTTTGAATACATGGAATCAACCTTGAATATATGGAATGAAAGTCTGAATATATGGAATGAACCTTGAATATATGGAATGAAAGTCTGAATATATGGAATGAAGTTTGAATATATAGAATGAAAGTCTGAATATATAGAATGAAAGTCTGAATATATGGAATGAAGTTTGAATATATGGAATGAACCTTGAATATATGCAATGAACCTTGAATATATGGAATGAAGTTTGAATATATATAGAATGAAAGTCTGAATATATGGAATGAAGTTTGAATATATGGAATGAAAGTCTGAATATATTGAATGAAGTTTGAATATATAGAATGAAAGTCTGAATATATGGAATGAAGTTTGAATATATGGAATGAAAGTCTGAATATATGGAATGAACCTTGAATATATGGAATGAAAGTCTGAATATATTGAATCAACCTTGAATATATGGAATGAAAGTCTGAATATATGGAATGAAGTCTGAATATATGGAATGAAGTTTGAATATATGGAATGAACCTTGAATATATGGAATGAAAGTCTGAATATATGGAAGAAAGATTGAAATATATTGAATGATGTTCTGAATATTTGGAATGAAAAACATTGAATATATGATTGAAGTTTTGAATATATAGAATGACAGTCTGAATATATGCGAATGAAGTTTGAAATATATGGAAGGTAAATCTGAATATATTGAATGATAGTCTGAATATATTGATTGAACTTTGAATATATTGAATGAACCTTGAATATATGGAATGAAAATCTGAATATATTGAATGAAAGTCTGAATATATTGAATGAAGTTTGAATATATGGAATGAAAGTCTGAATATATGGAATGAAAGTCTGAATATATGGAATGAAAGTCTGAATATATGGAATGAAGTTTGAATATATGGAATGAACCTTGAATATATGGAATGAAGTTTGAATATATAGAATGAAAGTCTGAATATATGGATTGAAGTTTGAATATATGGAATGAAAGTCTGAATATATTGAATGAAGTTTGAATATATAGAATGAAAGTCTGAATATATGGAATGAAAGTTTGAATATATGGAATGAAGTTTGAATATATGGAATGAAACCTTAGGCCTTAGTATTATGGGTATTGTAGCAGATTATCATACCTTTCATTATGTGTTTAATTAATGGTTTTGCTGAGATGAACTTTATGATTTAGGCATCAAGTTGCCTATTTCAACAACTGAATCTCAGTTATTTAATTTCTAACTTCTCATTAGGAATTTTCGTGTTTTTGAAACCTTCAAAACAAATTGGACTTTGTCAAAAGCGACAGATATATGTATCGTCCAATTCATGAAAAGCAGGGATTATTTCCTTATTTGACCTTTTTTTTGGGGGGGGGGGGCAGTTATTACAGTAGCGGATAAATATGGAGGGTTTCTGTAATTTTGACAGATTAATTTGTCCGTTTGTCGTGCAGACAAGAGATTTACATTTGAAGCATTTGTGCATAATTTCATGGCATCTCATTATCAATGAGCTAGCAGTGTGTTTCAAGATTTACGGAGGCTTTGGAGCAGTCACAGTCCTGCTCCAAAAACCGTAACCCTGTACAGAAGTTGTGCTTACTACTGAACTTACTCCCGCTGAAGCAGTTAAAACTAAGATCATGATTGTATTTCAGTCTCCAGTGTGGTAGTGGAGCACAGATTCAGCTTTCAGAACATTTAATGCCTTGTCCACATGTAGCTGGGTATCTCAGAAAACTGAGATATTTTTCTACGATTTGGCCTGTCATCCACACGTAAACTGAGATTTTCGGCACAAAAAAAACCCAACATTTTTTTAAATCTGGCCAAATTGGAGATCTGCTATTTCTCCATTTTCAGCATCTATGTGTGGACGGATGAAAACTGAGTTTTAAGTGCTATAACTTCACAAGCTGCATTTACACTCAGAAACAGCATTTATGCCCTCAGAGCTGTGTTGGAATCATCAATTGTCAAAGCATGTTTTGTTTGTTTACTTTTAGAGCTCTGTTACTGCTGCAGGCTGAATATAGAGAATAGAAAGTTACTCTGAGTGGATAGGATTTGGGAGAACTATTGCCCCTACAGGTTTGCCATGTCTATGAAAGTGCTGAAAAACACATTTATCCGGATTTCTTTTCTAAAGAAGCGGGGGAAAATCTTTGGGTTTTTTATTAAACGGCTATGTGTGGATATGGCCTAAATCCTTAGAAGTCCAAAACTCAAAACAATTGGCTACTGTATGTGCAGTTCAGATCCATGCGAATAGAGGTATTTGTGACTTGTTTAGGCCACAGTAGGTGAACTTTTCATATTTTACGTTTAAAATGGGAGGTTTTTATTGTTAACATGAAGTTAATGGGGCCACAATCAGTGGTTGTCACTGTGGGGAAAAAAAATAAAAAGAATCTGCTTGAGATTGAACTTTCTGGCCTTAATTGTAAGTGGTAGATGTGGAGAAAACCAGGCACTGCTCCTTAGCAGCCCAACAAAACCCTACAGTAAAACATGGTGGTGGGAGTATCATGTTGTGGGGGTGTTTTTCAGCTGCAGGGACAGAACTGGTTGTAACTGAAGGAAAGATGAATGCGGCCAAGTACATCCTGCAAGAAAACTTCTACCAGAGTAATTAGGACCCGAGACTGGGTTGAAGCTCCACCTTTCAACACGACCGTGACCTAAGCACACACCTAAAATAAAAAATGGTGTGGCTTTGGAATAACTCTGTGACCGTTCTTGACTGGCCCAGTCAGATCCTTGACCCAAACACAATTGAGCATCTCTGGAGACCTGAAAATGGCTGTCCACCAACATTCAACATCCAACCTGATAGTATATATAGATTTAAAAGAAATTGGTACAGTTTATAGCAGTAGTGGTGTTGTTCTGTTGATTAGAACAATATACAGAGCTGATGTAAACATCCATGTTTGTTGGCAGCAGTTTTGATTGAACAGTCTATCAGCTGCAGAGAGGAAGGACCTGCAGAAAAGCTCCTTCCTGCATCTAGGATACAGCAGTCTGTCAATGAAGGAGCTCTACAATCCAGCAAAATTTCCATGCATGGGGTGGGAGATTCTCTCCATTAGAGATGTTATTTTAACCAGAGTCCTTCTGTCTCCAACCACCTGTACTGGATCCAGGGTGCGTACTAGAACAGAGCTGGCCTTCCTGATGAGTTTATCTTATCTCTTCCTCTCAGCTGTCGATATACTAATGCTCCAACATACAACAATGTAAAAAATGACAGAAGTCACCACAGGGTCATAGAAGGTCTCTAACAGCGCTCCCTGGACTCCAAATGACCTCAGCCGCTCAGCAGGTAGTCTGCTCTGATCCTTACCACAGAGCTTGTTGCTGTAGGATAGTCTCATGAAGAGGATGATCAGGGTTGTCCATAATTTGTTTTAATTTTATGAATAATCCTTCTTTGCATCACTATCTTCAGTTGTTATACTGTATATACATAGAAAAAGGGTAAAATATATTGGAAGGATTTTTTCTTCCCCATTGGTAATCTCTGACATAAAGCATCCCTGTGTTTCTTACTGATGAGCTATGATACTCATCTGCAATATGGATGATCACAAAATGATCTTATAATTTGTCAGCAAATTTTATAATTTTCCTCTTGGGATTTACAAACTATATTGCTTCACTTAAGTGAAGATTGTATTATAACAAATAGTTTAATTTTTTTTGCATCCTCTCTTTTTTTAATTAAATATACTGATTATAAAAGAAACATTATTTCATTGATAAATAAATGGTACATTTTGAAATCCATCCACTAAAGAAGGATTACATAAACCCAATCTCAAAAAATAAACACTAAGATAACACATCCTAGACCATAACGATTAAAATAAATGTTGAACTGCAGAGGTCCTTCAGTGACAGACTGCTGCATCCTAGATTCATGAAGGAGTATTTCTACAGGTCCTTACTTTATGCAGCTGTCAGATTTTATAATCGATACTGCTTCCACCATAGATTTTTACATTACTGCTGTAAATTGCACTAATCAACCGAACACTACTACTGTTATAACTTGCACATTCTTTTTCACAGACTATATATACTAACTTATTGGAATACTTACATATACTTTTTAAGGCACAGTAAATGCAGAATCTGCACTTTTCTAAAATTCTAATTATTTAAACATCTTTAAGTATCCTGCTGTTTGCACTCAACCTGGGTTTAACACCTTATCTGTACTTAACCTGTTTTTGTAAGTATTGTACATGTAAATATTTTCTTTCTGTTCTGTTTCCTGTTCAGTTTGTATATGTGTTTTTGTTGTTGCTGCTTTTAAGACCAAATTTCCCCTTGTGGGACAATTAAAGGATTCTTTTACTCTATTCTTATTAAACACATTGTTCTTTACATAGTCGACAAAACAATTATACAAATAGAATGATCAATTATCAATGGAAATCAAATTGAACCCAGAGAGGTCTGGATTTGAAGTCACACTCCAAATTTAAGTAGAAAACACATTACAGGCTGATCCAACTTTGATTTAATGTTCTTATAACAAGTCAGAATGAGGCTCAGTATTGTGGCCTCCACCTGCCTGTACGATCTCCCTACAACACCGGGCATGCTCCTGATGAGGTGGCGGATGGTCTCCAGGGGGATCTTCTGCCAGACCTGGACTAAAACATCCACCAACTCTCATATGTGGTGTAACGTGGTGTTGGTGGATGGAACACGACGTGATGCCCCAGATGAGCTCAACTGGATTCTGGTCTGGGAAACGGACAGGCCAGTCCAGTATCAATCTCTCCATTCTGCAGGAAGTACTGACACACTCCAGCCACATGAGGTCTAGCATTGTCTGGCATTAGAATGAACCCAAGGAACTCTGACACAATGTCAGAGCACTGGGTTCTCCTTTCAAGCTTTCTCCTTTTCATGCCAACTAGCTACGATAATTGACAGAATGTCTGCTGCAGAAAGCGTTATAACATTTTTTTAAAGGCAACAGCTTTGTTACGTGTCCAGTTGTGCTTTAAAATAAACTTGGAAAAGATTTAGGCACCTCAAAATCTCTGAATTTCCAGTTCTAGAATACAGAATCATATCCCACTCTTTGTGGTTAATGTGTTGAATTCCTGCATGTGCTGATTAAAAAGTGTGTTCAGATACAATACAACACAGAACTAAAACAAAAAACTGTTTTTGGTTAGCCATGAACACCAGTGACCTCATAAATCATTTTCCTTATTGTTAAAGTAAGATCAGAATTAACTGCTAAAATGTTTTAAGCACAGATTATTATACAGGGAAAAAAACAATAGTGAAAGCTGTGAAAGATAGATGAATGTTTTATTCTTGTTATGAAAATTTATTTGTGGTCAAAGATTTTCCTTGTGGCTCTTCATCAACCTTGATGTTCCCCGGTTAGGTGCCAATCCAGAAGGAAAAGTAGTGGATACACGAAGGGGAAGGTTGGCCCAGACACGTCATACTGAGGGACAAAAGACAGAAAAGGTGAACCACCAATGAAACAAGTGTTATGCACTTTTATTCCGTTGCTGACCAAATATGATTAGTTGTCAATTCCGTTAAAAAAGAAATCAAATCACAGGAAGTCATGCTAATGTTCTTAACTGAACAACTACCTTTAATTTAACTTCTGGTTGACAATTCAATTCATGACAATTACAGAACCTATGTATTTAATTTCATTCAGTTTATGTATGTAAGGGTTATTCACAAAGAAATATTCTGTAGGTACTTTACAACATCTTTAAAATATTCTGAAAAGTGTCACATTTAAAAGAGTTTTTAAAAGTCAGTGAGGTCATAAAAACATATTCTTGATTTCTAAGAATAAAAGTTGGAAAAGAAGTGATGATGCAATTTTATGTTGCTAAGGAAAGAGCATCAGTTCCTTTAGTTCCTGGATTATCTCCAAGATCCTATCAACTCCGCCGAAAAACAAATAGATCAATAATCAATGATGCATTTTGTAAATAAAAAAGCCAGTATTTAAAAAAATCAAAGAAAACAGAAACTGTAAACGCCTGTATTAATTCTATGAAGTTAGTTTCATTAGTATTGAAATATTTGTCTTTTTCTTTAAAATTTTCATGGATTTATTTATAAAACACATTACTGAATTGTAAATTTTCACTAAAAGATATATTTTATATTTTAGCCAGTTTTATTCAAAGTATTTTATTCCAAAACCTGTTTCACAAAGTCAGCCTGTAATTAAAACTGAATTAAACCAAGTGGTTTAATTATTTCAAAACGGATAGTTTTCAGTCGAATTAGTTTATCTGCCAGTCAGTCTGAAGGTTGACCCTGAACGCTCACTGGCCGTTACTTAAACATTAATCATCCGCATATTCGGGTAATATTACTGGCACACTGCGTCTTATGAATTCTCAATGGTGGCATGGCATTGTGGGAATATAGCAGCATTCGTGTTGGGAAGCTTGATAGTTATAGAGAGTGATGTCATGATGATGTGTTGAATGTGGGCTGAGCCCTAGTGGGCAACACTATGTAAAATGTAAGTAAACATGGGGACTTCCTTCAGCATTCGTAAACTGTATCATCTGAAATGGTAAACTGGAGGGATGCTGAGGTCTGGGAGCTTCAGGCCTTTAGAGCTGAGGAGCAGATTAGTCCTTCATGGGGACTGTGAAGGTCGGCCACCGTTTGGAGCGGCTTGCAAACAGTCTTGAGGAGCGGGGCTTCAATTGGGATAAAAAACTAGTTATTTCCATCTATTTTCTACGGTTTACCACAGACTCTACGGTCTCACACTTGATATGTAACCCTGCACATGAACAGCCCGGACATCACCACTGTACCGCCACATAATATATTGTGAAAGCGCCTGATTGGGCAAATTGTTGCCACGGACTGTGTTCTTATGAGTGACCAGAATAGAATACAAAAGAATAATCCTTTAATTGACCAACATGGGGAAATTTGGTTGTACTGTAACAGCAGCGAAAAATTTATTGACAATATTTACATCATGCACTACAGTTACAAAGTAGTAGGCTACTGTATAGTTGAAGTAATTAAGAAGGCTCATTGATGGGCAGTATTAATGCCAGCACTGATGGCAGGATTGTCTTTTGAAAGGGGCTAGTGAATGAAAACTATCCAGGATGATCTTATTTCTGCACCGGACCCCTGCTGAGCTCTGTAGCGTTGCGCTCCGCCTGAGCGAGAACGGCTTTATTTGTTGTTGGTTGTTTATGTCACTACGACTACACTAGGATTTGCAATGATATCAAACAAAAACACTGGCACAAATCGCCTTACATTTAACGATAAAGACGGCGGGAGCGCGCAGAGACTCCAGCAAGATTTCTAAAGTCTGCCCGTCTTTAGTCTGAAAATCATTTGATGCACGCCCAGCATATTTATTCCCTTGGTTTATGTGTTAGCGTCTGAATCGACAACATTTGGATACAAACCAAACACCACATAATTTATCTGGAATAAACCTAATTACACTGATTTTACAAGAATATAAAGCACACACAGAGATGTTAGCACATCAAACTACTGTAGGTCGCAAAGCACAAGCTAACTGCAACCTGCTGCTAACTGCAGTTCACATGTTTTAATGTGTTTACAGTCACATATACGGGTATACTAAATCACATTCATCATCATATAAATATCTAAACTTACCCATTTCAGCTGTCGGTCTCCAGGCGAACATCCAGAGCTTCTTCTTGCAGCTGTGGTGTCGAGTGATAACATGGTTCCTCCAGCATGAGGCTGAAGTTGGCTTCTGATTCTAGCCTCTGATTAGGGACACGGCCAAAGGGCAATTCCACCTAATTTCTCACTGATCCAAGCAGCTTTAATCTGCTCTAGTCTAAAAACTACAAAACACAGATTCTTTAAACAGTGAAACATCAGTTGGAGTAACCTTTTAGGCATTTTCCTAATTATAAATGGAAGCCAACTTCAGCATTCAGACAGCCATACCAATCTACTACATTACCCATAATCCTTGAGGCCAAACTTTGATTCCATATATTCAAGGTTGATTCAATATATTCAAGGTTGATTCAATATATTCAGACGTTCATTCCATATATTCAAGGTTGATTCCATATATTCAATGTTGATTCAATATATTCAGACGTTCATTCCATATATTCAAGGTTGATTCCATATATTCAAGGTTGATTCCATATATTCAAGGTTGATTCCATATATTCAGACGTTCATTCCATATATTCAAGGTTGATTCCATATATTCAAGGTTGATTCAATATATTCAGACGTTCATTCCATATATTCAAGGTTGATTCCATATATTCAAGGTTGATTCAATATATTCAGACGTTCATTCCATATATTCAAGGTTCATTCCATATATTCAAACATATCAATATAAATATATTATATTTTTCCTGAACGGCATGCCATAATAATATATATATATATATATATATATATTCCCTCCCTATATATATATATATATATATATATATATATATATATATATATATATATATATATATATATATAGGGAGGGAAAAGCACAATCATAATGACATATGGCAACCTAGAACGACATTGTGAGAAATTAATTCTTCTCAAAGACCAAAAATTAAATGAAGTCACAGTTGATGGTTATAAAATAGTTAATGTGAGAAAACTCCTATTTTGTTGGGCAAAAATTGTAAAGTCATCAAGGCTCTTTGGGAAAATAATCAAACATAGAATGTGTGATAAATGCTTTCCGTTTGAAAAAAAAAAATCCTATTTCTTTCAAGGCTGTTGTAGTGATTATCATTGTTTGATCCTCTGGCGATGCTTTTTGCTTCGTGTTGGAGGGAGGTTTCCCATACACTTTTTGGTTTCTTTAGGCTTTGAAATTTCCAACATTCTTTTTTGGTTAAATGACGATTCCGAACTGACAGGAGTTGGTGTGTACTTCTCTGCCTTGTATGTTTCTGTGTTGGAATTATGCTGAAATAGACTCCATCTTCATCCCAAGATCAATGAATAGATCAGTGTGTAAATTATATTACATAAAATTTATTTAAAAAAAAATATTAGAAGTATGCAAGGCAATGTAATGCCTCTGCTTGTATGTGAGAAAGTGGTGCTTTAAAACATGGTTTCACTATTATTTTGAAAAATATATATATTATGGAGCTGGCATTTTAAACTCACATTGGATGTCAAAATGTAATCCTGAAAAGATGGTTTGATACAACTTTGAGTTGTGTCCCTAGTCTAAGAGATATACCCTAAATGTTCTGTAGAGCCTTGCTGATTAGCTTATTGTCTAAATCAGGTGTACATGTACATCTAAACAGGTAGGTAGAGGTAGATACCTGTGCCCTGGAGGATGAAGTTATCATCTTTAAGATTTTTGAAAAGCTACCAACATTTCCAAATTCAGTATGGTCCATGATAGACAGTCTTAGTCTCCCTCTCTGTCTTACAACTTGACAGGATCGCAGCCGTCCCTCAGCATGTCAAAGATGAAAAAAAAAATAACTTCAATACTGGTCAGTGCTCAAAAGAAATAATCAAATCTAGGTCTGGACGATAATTCGATTGCAATACATATCGATTGATAGACGTATGGTGTGGTAGGAAAAAAAGGGGTCGATAAAAAAGTTTGCTAGAAAAAAAAGGTTTCCCCTCATTTTCTCATTATAGCCTATCAGGCAGCCTAATACAACAACCATTACTTACTCCAAACGAATCACTAACAATGACCCACGCAGCTCTGTCAGCCACCCGCCCCCTTTCAAACCACAAAAAGGATTAAATGATTTGAGCTAAAACAGGATTTTTTAATAGTCCCGAAACGAACCATCACTGTAACTTCGCCGCGCTCAGACGTCACAACAACGGACCAGCAGAGGAAGTTGCTCAGGCTGAAAGTTTCAGTGGCTCCGGTAAAGGTTGCGTCCTGTTTTGAACCGACCCGGCATGCACTAAAACACTAAACATAGCAATAATTAACGAAATATAAAACTACGATCAGCTGTTTTGAGCAGGACTCCGGTCTCCAGCTCGTTACCAATCTCTTACAAAGAGACACAGGAAACTTACTCAGGTCGCGTCGCACTGCTTGCATTTGTGGCTTTTAAAATGTCCCATCAGTTCTGCTCCTGGTCCTCATAAGCCAATAAATGCTTTAAAAACACAACAGGGGTTGGATAGACCAGCCGGCTTCGGCTCAATGTATATCAAATTAATTAATTGAAGAATAACAAAATTACCACTGTTTTTATAGTTTTACCTACATCTACAGCAATTAACATATTTTGTAATAAGGATATGTTCTTTTATCTTTAGGAAGTCAGACTCTCACTATTGTCATAAAATGTTAAGAAGAGTTGCTTCCACCAACAAACTCATATAGGAAATGTGTTTGAATGCACTAGAAGCTTGTATACATTTGGGATCTAAAAAACATTAAAAAAAAACAATATTTTAAGATTTATTTATCTGTGTTTTATTTTTAAAGGTATGCTGATTTGATAGTGACTGTAAACTTAGGATGAAAGGGGAAATAAAGGGAGTAAACCAGAATCATCAGTCAGTCACCATCTGTCATATGGAAGCTCATATGCAGACTGGACACTGATTATATTTTAAATCACCAACCACCTGCACACACAGACAAACACATTCAAGACACTTTGGTGTAAATGTGTTTACACGCATTACTCTGTTTGGAATTTTCTTGAGGCTTTGTTTGGTAATTACCTGCAAATTAAAATTATATTTGGCTAATGTAATAGTAACAACTGATTGAGACTTATAAATCTTAATAAAAGTCTTGAATTTAGTTGTTGTTAAAAGTTCAAATATACTTTTGGGAACAATGTTTGGAATATTAGTAAGTTTGGCATCCCTCATTCTGACCGATATATGGAGAGTCATCTTAACTGACACAAAACTCCCCACAGACCACAGACAGATGTGGTTAGAATTTATAAGCCGAGTCTGTTCACCAACTCCCTCTTCCTTCTTACTCTTTCTCTACTGCAGATTTATCAGATTTCCCTTACATTTTTCTTGCCTTTATCCTTGATTTGCACTCCACTCTGGGAGGCAAATTAAAATTCAGTTTTAATGTTTTTTCCCCTACTATTCCTGCTCCTGCAAAACAATGGCTGATGGCTAGGTTTTGTTGAATGAATAAAACATTTCATGTTACTAGAAAATAAAATGGCTTGTAATTTTAAAACACCTTTTGCATGATAATGTGAATTATTCCATCTGTCAAAAAGCAGTTATTTCTCTGTTCCAGTTGTTTTTCACTAATGCATATATGTAAAGCATGCATGCATTTATTTTATTTGATTAAATAAATTTTTCAGTCAACAGAATGTTACCCTATTTATGCTGGTGTTTTCAGGTATTGCTGTGTAAAGGTTAAATATGGAACATGGGCACCAAAGTGACCTCTAGTGTGTCATGGTTGTAGTTGCAACAACAAAACTTAATTTTAAGCTGTGCAGATGCCAGGTTCGTAGCTGTGACCAGTAGGGCTGGGAGGACGCGTCAATGTTATTGATTACGTCAACATGTAAAATACGTTAACGCAAAAAAATGTGTGTCGATGCGTCATCACTTTCAAAACAAACATAGCGGGAGCAATGTGTCAAAGTGTCAGCATGAGTGAGTCAGTTGACTTAAATACCTCCATCTGAACTCGCAGTTCAAAGGTATGGAACTATTTTAAAATAAAAGGGAAAGATGTTGTCGTCTGCCGGCTCTGCAAAATGGAAATGGCTTATAAAAGCACGACAGCATCCAGGAGCAGTTCCAGCAAATGATTTTCAACTTTTTTAACACTATGTATTTTACCCCATGAATCATCCAAACACCCCCACGTAGAGGGAATATACTCGTACACAACTGCGTCTGGTGTATATTATTGCTGTCTGTTTTGTTGGTTTTTATTAGGGTACCATATTAGACCTTTAAAGCAGCAGTGTCAAACTCATTTTCATTTGGGCCACATCAAGCTGATGAATGTCCTTAAAGGGCCGGTTGTGGCAGAAAATATTGATACAACTATAACAAACAGCCTCCGCATTCCAAAAGTACGTCTTAAAATATAATAATACTGAACATTTTTACCAAATGGTGTGATTTAGGACTGTTCAAATTATCGCTGATCAGATTTGGCCCCCGGGCCTTGAGTTTGACACGTGTGCTTTAAAGGGTCTTTGTGGATTTGATCTAAACACATAACTGCAGCCTCATTGGTTAGCTCCTGCATGAGGCGTGCATACTGTACGGGCACTCACGAACAAAACAGAAACAACTGCTCAGTCAGCTGGACAATTTGAAGATTTGCAGGTATGACTTCAACTGAGGGAAGAAATATTGATGTTTAAGTTTAGTTGGGCTCCGGGCTGGAGTTTTGCCGCTGCTAGAAGCCACTCTCTTCTTATGCTCTGCTGAATCCATCCTTCAGTTACCTCGCTCCGCGGCTTTAGTGTTTTTTATGGAAATAGCAAACACTTAACCTGAGCACATGATGTCATTACGTATTAGACTGCAACGCAAATCTGCTCGTTCGACCAGATTACTCACTATTCAAGTGAATTTACAAGCATATAGAGGCAACTGTGGGGAAAAGGCCAGGGCTAACATACTGACCAGGGCATATGAGGAAGACATTTTAATTTGTATACATTTATTTGCTGTTACATTTATGTATAGTCCCTTTAAAACATAACCATAAGAGCCACTTATACCTTGGCTTTAATCAGATGTATTCTTCTTAAAAGCATTCAAAAGTAAATCTTGACATGGAATACAAAAAGATCTGATTAAGCAATGCATATTAGTGAAAATGGGTGACATTACCAACAAGATATTTCCAGATGGCAAATGATGCATCAAAGATATGAGGGTGCATTTGGCGATCAAGTTAACTCAACTAATATAGAGCGTTTTCTTATCTTGACTAAGATGTAGGATAAATGTTGGTGATATGTGGTTGTTTATCATCAAGTGGTGTCTTTAGACAAATTCATCCTTTCCTCTTGTCTTATCTCTAATCCCTTGCACAGCTGGGACGCTGTGTGCATGTGTGTTTTTCTGTGACTTTTTTTAAACCTCTTGCATGTCTGTGTGGATTTTATTGGACCTCTTTAGAAAATTTAGGTAGTATAATTAAGGAAGTTGAGGACAAAGTGGTCATCACTGTCAAAAAAGCCCAGTCGCAATGAGAATAATTGGGGGGGGGGGGGCGTTTTTGTGTGTATTCAAGCCTAATGGCAATCCACATTTCAGGGATTTATTTGTCTATAAATGATATTTTTTTATGAGAAAAATGGACATTGTAACTGAACAATAAAAGGCCCAGCCCAGTGATCATTATTTTCCTCAGAAGCTGAGGTCATCATTTATGAAAAAAGAGGTCAAGTCTGACTTGACTCAAATCTTAATTTGAGGTCAGTTATTTTAGATTTTTACAACGGATGAAATGTTTTCAGCTGTCCTTTAGCAGAAAAGAACTAATATGTTGAAGCCACAAAAGACAACATTTGTGTCACTGCTAGAACTTTGTAGCCTACCTTTGCTTTGTGTGTATATCTAAGAAAGAGAGACCAAATATTTAGAAGGAGCCAGTGGGTGAGTGCAGTAGACTAAAACATGTATATGTATGAAAAACATTGCTTCCTGAATGTGCTTTTTAAATTTTTCATCTATATTTATCATATAAATGAAGTGACTTCAACCTTGGTCTATGGGAAGAAGGTTTTTCCTTTCACTATAACTGGACTGTTTTCACACTGTTCACTGTAATTTGCTCAAACTCCAAACAACTGTATATTGAGAAATAAAAAAAGTAAATTCTCCTGTTTTGATATCAACAAAAAAACAATTTGATGTAACAAGAATAATACAAAAATGTGTAACAAAAATACATATTTACACTAATGTATTTAATATATGTTGTATCATAAAGACACTTGTATAAGTAGATAAATCATCAGGGTTGTGATAAGTACGGTATTGCCTGAGGCAGGGTTAGTGTCCCATTGAATTAAATGGGGAACGCAATCAAGTAAATGTACCAGTATCTCTGTGACTATTTCTTAGTATTAAAGTAATTGAATTTCCATTTAGCTGTTTGAACATAGGTGTTCTAAATGCCTCTTATTGGTTCACATGTTTTGTTGTTTAAGCTAGTTTGTGTACTATGCTTTTTATGAAAATTTTTTAGGAACAATAACGAGCATAACAGGCAGACATATTTTGTGTTAGATCCTACATCTGCTGAGTGCATCTCTACTGTAGTGAGTGCCACAGATGGCATCTATATGTACCACTCTGCATGTGCGTTAAATCTACTGTTCTTCAGCATACTGGGCCCATATGTGTTAAGCATGATGGAAAACCAAAAACCACACAGTGGTCAACTGCCGCACATTGTCCAGATCATTGTGAGCCCTGGTTAGGATGTCTAACATCCTCTACACAGACTCCTTTTCACACACTTATACATATACTTACACATACCCAATCCACACTTTGTTCACAACACTTTATCTAGCACTATAGGAGATACCTAAGGTACATGTGCGACTTTTCACCAGAAAGCATACTCACAGTACTTTTAGCCATCAATTTTTATTCATGCAAACAATCACACTTTTTTTTTTTGGTTCTCTCTAGTTTGAGACTTCATCCATTTCATTCGCCTACAATACATTTTATCCTCTTCATGTATATATATTTTCAAACCCTCTATTTCTTGAGGTTTACCAGATTTTAACAGCAAAAGAGGTTATAACTGCAAATAAATGCAATGATTTTTTTTCAATATATAAGCTTATTTGTGTTTTATGCATAAAAATGCAGTACTAGCTGTACGTTTTGTAGAATTATTAATAGTCCTTTAATTCTTTTCCATATTTTGTTGCATTATAAACATATAATTTTAAATAATTTTATAGGAATTTTATGTAATATAGTCACACAAAGTAAGTATTTATGGAGTATAAAGAAAATACATGTTTTTGGTTTTGTTTTGATAAAATAATTCTAAAGGGATTGGGTGTTATTTGTGCAGGGCTTCTCTGAGTAAATTGTTTGGAGTATGTATCTAGCAGCTTTGCACATTTAAAGACTGAAAGTTTTGGACATTCTTCTTGCAAGTAAGCTCAGCTCAATCAACCACAGCTTTTCTCTTGCCTCTCGCTGACTTGTGAGGGCAATTAGTTCCACTGAGTTTTATTTAGGGGCATGATATTAGATGGAGCTGAACACACAAACACACCACACTTTTTAAAACCATCTAATAAAATGTCTAAAATTTTGTGCCTAAACTTTTCACTTGACAGTTATACACCTTGTGGTGATCAATAAAAATACATTAAAGTTTTGTAGTGTAATATGAAAAATGTGTACTGGTTCAAACACTTAATTTTTTTGGCAGAGAAACATACCAATGCAATTTAGTTTTTTGTTTAGTTTCCCTTTTTTCAGTTTATTTATATAGAGCCAATTCACAACATATGTTATCTCAATGCACTTTACAAGAAAGGCCGTTCAATAAAGTTATACAAATATTCCAATCAGTTAAAAGGTTTTCTGTTTAGGGAATCCCAGCAGATTGCCTCAAATCATTGACTGACATTTTTGGCCTGTACATGCAGACTTCAACCACAGCAATCCCTCATACTAAGCAACCATATATCAATATTGGTTAATAATTATAACATCAAAGTTGATAATTTCATGAGAGAGAATAAAGTAGTTCATTCAGTATTTAGAAGCAGTAAAGTAATTGTAACCAGGAAGGTTTTTTTCAGTCTTATTTCTGCTAAAAAAATCCACTTCTACTTTACTGTCTAAATATTTAATGGTATGTTGTGTTATTTAATAGGTTGTAACCATGGCAACATTTTCTCTTCAGATTTTATTTAGTATCACATTTTTCTTAGTTATCATATGACTTTATTTTCTGCAAGATGGGAACCACAATAAAAAAAAAACATTAATCTTTGTCTGTCAAGGTTATAAGCAATGCATATATGCCATAGAAACATGACTACAAAAAATACATGCTGAGACTATATTCGCCCTTATGATACTTTTTTGTCGCTACACAGTAAAATGAATGGGTTTAAGCCTCCTTAGTCTAGTTTGCTGACTTGAACTAAATTTGACATGTACTCCTTAAATACATTACCATTCCTTCCTGTTTCTCAAAGGTTTTAATGAGATAAACATTGATGAATTTTTAAAGCGGAGTTTTTATAGACAAAACGATTTATCTGAGTGTATTCAAGATGACATGGAAAGGTGGAAAAGATTGCTCAGCATGTTTTCCATTCCTCTCTGGGCCTCAGTAAATTAGACCACCATCTTTACCTGACTCTCAACATAATTATCTTGGACCAGTCATGCCGATTTTCTCAGTCACTAAAACGGGTCAAGTAGTGTGACTGTAATAAGTAAAAGAGAGGAAGAAATGGGAGCTTTTCTGTGCTGCTGAATCTATAATGCAGTGTGCTGGTGTTGCATTGGTTGGATGTGAAACACCATGAATTATAATACGAGTCCACATGGTGAACAACTAATTAAACTACATCTGAAAAAGAAAGGTTATACGGGGAGAACGTATGGTTGATTTGACAGTTATGTGGGTCTAAAGGAAAGACAAAATCTGTTTAAGAAGCAAAGTTTTAGTCTCGCATACTATTTATTTTTATAAACGTTGGTTGTTTTGGTAATCGGTCTTCTCTTGAGCACTAATAATAATTACAAATTAACTAATAATCATTCCTTTCTTCTGTTTAAAAACTTTTCCCAAGTTTCCTTGTCACTTTGACCATTTACAGTGGAACCCCTGAGTAAATTATTATTATTATTATTATTATTATTATTATTATTATTATTTCAAACTGGGAATTTTTTATTTAAAATTTTGTATGTGGAAACAAGTATCTCCAATGAAAATAATATAATCAATGATTCATTCAGTACCCCTGTCTCCAAAACATGCAAACTTGCACTCTTTGAATATTTATGAATCATATTTTTATACCATTGCTTGTAATACTGTTTAGTGACATCAAAATGAAATAATAGGATTTTAGGACAGAAGCCTGTTTGACAAGCTACAGATGATTGAAAGGTATAAACCGCTTATATTATAACTTAAGGAAACTCAATACTTTGTCCTCCTCTATGCCAGGGCATTTTGCACAAGGCTCATAACTCAAAATATTGGGCATAGATTTCAGCAGCATTGGCTTTCCATATATAACTCCCTACAAGTACTGGCAGCAACTTCGTTCCCGTCTTCCGGCTCGAAATTGTAATAAAAAGGGTTTGTAGACACTGGCTTCTGTCTGTGTTTTAAAGTGTTAAAAAAGTGACACAATTTTGTAATTGTAGACAGTTATGCTGCATGAAACAACATCTCTGTTTGACTGATGCTGCAAATAGAAGATTTACTTTTTTTTCCCCCACAAAGCACACACCACTTTGATGGCTAAGGAAGTGAGAACCTCACAAGAAGCAGGAAAATCAACTGCAAAGTGGTCCATCTTTTATCAACAACACAGGGAGCATATACTGCTAAAACAAAGCATGGCTGAGATGAGGTGTATAGCGACCAACATGTCAAAGATATCCTACATGATTTAAATGTACAATTTTACAATTATTTTTTTTTACAATTTTGTACGTTTTCTTATTTAGATTTTCCACTGTATTTCTTGTTTGACTAATCGCAGTGCTCTCTTTTTGTTTAGTAGTGTTTTGTCCTTCCTACACTCCTTGCTCAGTTCATGCTTCCCCCACAACCTTATTCATGAACAGGTCTTACTTGTTCCTTTGTACAGTATTTATAATGTTGGTATAGGCTCACTGTCAGACACTTCTGACTGTGATTCTCTCTGTGGGTTTGCTTTTATTTGAAATGTATTGCTGTCTATGATTCTGTGTTGATCACTGGAAGTTTTTGAATTTGCTCGATAGCTACTCCACAATAGAAATACATCAGATACTACTGTATTGAAAACGATTCTTAAAAAAAAGAATTTATAAAGTGTGCTTGATTTTGAAATGCATTAAATGAAGGTAATCTGTCTTGTACCATACATCGATGCATTACATTAATACAGATTGGTGAAAACATTTACAAGTCGTTCTTCCATTTCCTAAACCTGTATCTTTTCTCTGAATGTTTAGTTTTTAAGGGTGCTCTGTAGAGATCTTGTCCACACAAACTATTTTTGGACATGGTGCAGAGCATGTGACATCACACACCCTCAGGAACCTGCAGCAGACAATGCAGTGTTCGTTTCACTGTGAATACGATTGTAAAGGGGTGTGTGGGGGGGGGATGCTTGCATTGTTAAATAAAATTAGATTAATTTGATAAGCTAATTAATGTCGTGTGCACATAGGCTGTGGTTTTGCTAAATTTGTATGACTTACAGGTGATTAAGTATGCAATCAGAACAAAGACAGTAAACCAACAATAGGTATCTAGAGTTTAGTATATTCACTAAAATAACTTGCTTAAGAAAATACCTGGTTTGGGATCCTTATTCTCAATTTAAGTGTTTCATACCTTTTATTATTTAGAATTTAGATGTTGAAATGCCTGTTTAAAAGTTGAAAGTAATGCATGATAAGTGCAAAACAGTTTAAATTTACTGAGACAAATTTCACATCCCCTAACTCAATATGTTATTTCATATTATTATCAATTTAGTATGTCAGTAAGTTCAGTAATGACCAATACTCACTGCAGGACTATCAAACTCTAATTTGGATAAACACTGCCAGGATCCCCCTGAATTTATTATGTTCCCACACTTTCAAGCATTCCCCCTCTGAATTCTCTCTTAAAGTGGTAGAGTTTATAATTTAGAGATTTCAAAATAATTTGCTATCTTTTCTAACCCCTTATGCTTTTGTGTTAAATAAACAGTCATAAAATATATGGAAAACAGCATCTTATTTTGCAGGCAATTCATAAATACAACACAAGAAAGTTTCAGTATCACTAATAGGAAAAAAAATATACACCCAGAGGGTTGGTAGGTATCAAACCAGGAACTATAAAACTGCTTGAATGTGGCAAAGAGAACATATTTGTTTAAGCAGCAAAATGACAGACCAATTTAAGAGGTGGCAAAGTGAAAGTAGACAATACATACTTGAATAAACAAAAAATTGTGTTTTGCCAATTCACAAAAACACGTTTGAATGAATATGGTAGAATTAGAGATATGGGTTATACTTTATGTATCGCTGCTCTGTTTATATACGAATATTTTTCCCCTCTTTTAAGCTTGTTATTTACAGTTAGAAACATCCAAGGATTGCATTCCATCATGTAGACAAGGAAATCCCAATCTCTCTGTCTCACACATATACCTACACAAACACACATAGATACCCACACATATAGTAGCCTAGTACACATTTCTCTTTTACTCACTCCCAAAGCTCCCTGATAGGTCAGCGTTGTACCATATAACATATCTTGTGTAGAGTGGCAGTCGCTAAAAATAGCAGGGGCCCATGCAGAATATCAATGCCTTTTTGAGATCATACAGTAAGGAGTAACATGATGGTTCAGATGAGGCAATATACAGCACTTTTCAAAGACATGTTCAAAGCCCAGAGGTGGTCAAAATAAATATACTCAGGGCAGATAAACTGATTACATTGACAAATGCACCAGATCAGAGTGGTAAAGTTGTCATTTATCAGTATTACCCCTGAATTTTGTTTAAAAAATGTTGTTTGTCTTGGCCAGCCCTGTGATGGACCAGCAGCCTCTGATCTGGGATAAGCTGCTGTTTCTTTATGACCACAAAAAGGACAAAGCGGACATGGAAAATGAATAAATGTTTGTTTATTAATATTTACTTTTGCTTCTGACCACAGCAGTTCATTGCTTTGTTTCTGAGTGGTGGCACCTGCCTGCTTCTAATCGGAGGAAAAGTACACACAATAATCTGAGCAAGATCCTGACAAGGAGTGGATTAAACCATAAGACCTCACTGATATTTTTGTTGTATAGGGATGCACCAATCAAAGCTATGTGGCCAATTTCCAATCTCTAGTTTTTGTATATCGTTGACCAGCCAAAATCGATTTAATCTGTTTCTGATATCTGTTTAGTTGCTGTAATTAACCAGTTCTGTATATCGAACATTGTTTGAGCCAGGTATTAATACTGGTAGCATATACTATATTACAATATATGTGTAAGAGAAAAGTTAATCTAAAGCAGGGTTTCGTGAATATCTTAAACAAAAACAAAATTAATACCGCGTCATGAAGGGCTATGGATGCCCTTAACAAATAACTCTCACACTGAGCGATGTTCTCACCAGCCTACTGAAGACACTTTCATTATCCTTGGCACTTAGACATTAATACTGGTAGCTACTCTGACTGAGATGTATTAATGTGACATTCGCAAATGAATAAAATCTTTTGAAGGTTCTTCACTTTGAACGATGAGAAATACGTTTTTGTAGAGAGCTGTTTCTTTTTTTTTTATTAACTAGTGGAGCATCATCTTAGCATCATCGAGAGGGCAGGTGTTCAAGCAGTATGCACTACGCATGCCTGCTTTGCAACCACTTGTTTAACTTCATTCCAAAACAAAACAAGCCACAGAGAGAAGCTGGAGTGGGTCTGTCCCCCCTCCTTGCCAGAGAAAGGCAGCAATGTGCCATCTGGTGTGCAGTCTACCTGAAATCTATTAGAAGAAGAAGAAGAAGGAGCGGTAGAGGAGTGTAGGAGGACGGGACAGCAACCAGCGAGCGAGTTTTGAGGTAGAGGGGAAGATTTGCGATCAGAGGAGTGAGTGTGAGTGGTCAGAGGCGCCGGCAAGGGAGAGTGAGTCACCAATTAAACACCTTCAGCATGTAATCCATCACTCATTTTAGTGTTAATTATAAATTTATGATTAAAACATTGCTCTTTCAAATTATTGGTAAAAATACATAAAAGAGCAAGTTTTTTGAAAGGCTCTTTGAGATGAATGGCTCCCTTCAAAGAGCCATCATTCATCACTTCTGAGATGACACCATTATAGGAACAAAAGAAGAAAATGCTGTCATTAATCATGCCAAACATATTCTTGAAGTAAATTAACAAGAGTAACTACTGAGCTTCTTTGTCGCAACCCTTTAAGACAGAGATTGTTGGTGTTTTCAATAAACTGTGTATTGTTCTTTATCTTCATTTTGCACTTGAACCACAGTTTATAAACTGATTTTGATCCAGCAGCTTCTTAGCACATTCTCAAAAAATTTAAAATTTTTAAACTCTCAAAAAAATAAAATTTTGCTTTCTTCACTCCGTAGTAACCTGTAAACTAAACGGTGTCTCAAATATGTATGATGAATTCACTTTTGGAAAAACGGTTTACATAAGGATGTTTAGAGGTCAGGGCTAATAAACCTTTTGTTGCATTTCTTTGTCATATTGTCAGTGTTTGGGTTTTTAATGGAAAATACAGCTATTTGGCTGTTATTAGTTAAAACACTGCTTATGGCAGTCAGTGAGATTATTTTTGGGGCACCACCTGTTTCCAGGAACTACTTTAATAGCCATATATATATATATATATATATATATATATTATATATATATATATATATATATATATATATATATATATATATATGTAATCAGTCTCTAATAGTCTAACACCTGCCTAGCTGGGGCTGAGGTGAAAATTATGAAGGAAGTAATCTTTTACTGCATTTTGACCATGAAACCCTGCCATGTGTGTGGAACAAAAATAACACTGACTTTCCAAAATACGAACGTTTATATACAAAAGAAGAAAAAGACATAGATTGAATCCCTTAAGCTAGTAACTAACATACTACTGATCAAAATAAATTAATAACTAAAAATGAAAACCCAAATGGATAAAAATACAATAAATTATAAACCATGAATTCTGATGTTATGGTTCTGGAGGAATCTGGATGCTTTAAAGGACCAAGGCTTGATTTGCAGATGCTGGAATGAAGCTAAATAGTTCACTAATCATACTTAGTTTAACTAATTTAGCACCAATCTTTTACCTCTAAACCAATAAGCCATGTAAGAAAACATAAAAAATTATTTGGATTAAGAAATGTTGTGTTTAAAATTATCTGGATGAAAGTAATTAACCTTTGGAGAATTACTTTATTCATGGATTAGTCGCCACAGTTAACAATCTAATTCCAGTATTTTGATAAAATAAGGCAAGTTCAAACACGGCTAGGAAGATTATACTCTGTTCTTAAACAATCTATTTTAAATCGAGTTCTGTTTGAACCGTTAATAGCAATCTTTGTTTATGAAATACAGGCCTAAACCAAACATGTGGGCTTGTTTAGCATGTAGTCCACAGGTAACCACATGATTCTGCCTGGATTAGCTTTAAAATGTTTACCAAACATTAAACAAAGAAAGTGAAACGTCTGTCAGATTGGATGACTCAAATTGCAGAATGTAGAAACAACTCTTTGCCGGGAAGTCTTTTAAACACTGGTTAAAGTTTCAGGCTGAAGCGGCCTGGTTCTGACCAACAAATAGCAGATGGAATCTGAAACAGTGACAATGTCACAGTGAAAAACACAAACCCCTTAAAAATTAGTTATTCTAATCAAACTTTGCCTCTAACCAAACAAACCTTATTGAAATATTAAAGTTTTCCAGTTTTCTCTGTGGTTGAGGGGGAAGCTAGATGGACGTTAGCCGGCAGGCTAACAAAGGGGTTGCGAAGCTAATTAGCAGGCTGAGAGCACAGGGAATGTCTGGCCTCGGGCGTAGTTTCCCTCCTTTCTGAGCTCAGCTATGTGGCGGCTGGCCGCTGGAGATGCTGGTGGCTCGTGGTCAGCTCCTAATTTCTTTCACTAAAAAACAGCACCTTTTTGGCAGCTTTCCAGCACGCCGATTCTTATCGGCTCTGGCACGAAGGGATGCGGCCTCCCGCCGGTTCAGGCATGTAGTTCAGGCTCCCGTTTCTCTCAAAACAACAGGCAGATTCAGGAAAGGTCTGTTGAGTTCAGGCAGAACAACGGGGTTTGTTTATCATTGTTTTTCAGTTACCTGATTAATCGTCCGTCAGTGTTGCTTGAATGAGTTCCTCCTTGAACTCAGATATTTCTCCTTCACCCACAAAGGCAAGGCAAGGCAAGTTTATTTGTAGCGCACAATTCATACACAAGGCAATTCAAAGTTCTTCACAGTTGCATAAATTAAGAAAACAGAAAAACATCAACTTAAAAAAAATGAATTACATTACATCAGCACATTAATTGTAAAATGTTGGCGATATTGTAAAATAGGACTTTAAAAATCAGTTTTAATATACATAGGCACGGGTCCTCTTTTCAGGGGGGAGATATATAAGACACCACCTTTACTTCTACAAGTGCCCGGATGGACAAAGCGCACATAACAAGCGGCTTGTTTTTTTGTAACACAACTTTGGTGACAACTATGTTTTGAGTCACGCTTTCCCCGCCTGCTACAGGAAGTTTGAATCAGCAACTAACCTGGAGCTCACACACTGGGCGCTAGTTACCTAATCACGGAGTGAAATGGCTGACCACACGTACACTTCTCACAGGCTTCCGTTGTTCAGTTTCTTACTCAAAGACACAGAGACCGCATGCTTGTGATAATTTAGCTATGCACTGCCCTCTACTGGCCGAAAATTACACACTGTGCCTTTAAAGGGTATGACTAGTTTGCTTGTAAAACATTTGAAGAAAATGAATCAATAAATCCTGCAGATGCAGCATTCAAATTTTAAAATTGCAAATTATAAAGAAGTATCACAATTGTTCTTTTTATAAATATATATATTTATTTTGTCTTTTGTGTCACTCCCATAAGACATCATAGTTTAAAACGAATTTGCTGGTGGGATTTTTCTCTACTGTTAAAACTTACATATATTTTTTCATATTGAAACTCACGGGTATATGACAGCCACTGTGCAATGTACTAATATTTTATATATCTTAGTGAAGTCAGAAGCACATGCCACCAGGGACTTAACTGCAGCAGGATATCATACAGCCAAGTATCCTCTTGGATATTGTTCTGATAGAACAAAGAGTTGAGGTGAAAAGCACACATAACTAAAGCATGAGACTGTTAAGGGGGGGGAGATGCCATGAAAGATAATTAGTACTTTGAAAAAAGCCATTGCTGTGGAGCAAACTTTGACAGTAGTGTTTACATAGCGAGGGATCTTGTTGCCACTTCACAATACAGAAGATTAAAAAAATCAAAACTAAAACAATTACCTGCACACTTTACTGAACCCATTTTTAGTGATCTAAATTGGATCGAAGGTTTGTCAGTTATTAAATTATCTCTGCCACATTTAGTTAGTGTAGAGACACAACTTCCTTCCTCACTGTTTTTACAGCCCTCCTCTTTTCTTTATGATGTGCAATTATCTACCTCCTCATAAAGTTAATAAACTCCATTAGCCAGGGGCACTCTGTTACTTATGTGCTGACTGCCACATTGAATGTGAGGATGTCAGCTGTCCTTCTGCTGTGTCACCTTTGTACAACATGAATCAGCGATGAGACCGCTTTAGATCCCTGATAGGAGTAATAATATATTTCTAATCATCTTTGGCTTGCTAGCACAGACAGCTTGGAAACTGAATGCCATAACGCCTTCATCCTGTTTGATGTGCGATTCCTTGTGTGCCCTCCACTAAAACTCAAAAAGAACAGACTGCCAGTTTCCTTTTAATAGTGCTTTGATCAATATTGGATGGTTGGTTTAAAAGAGGGACACATTTCTTCGCATCACTGCACACAATTTTTAAGGTACTAAAAAGTATTTCCGATGTTGATTTTAAAATATTCATATCTTTTTCCAACTTCTAGGATTCTTCCTTGCATTAATAAAGACTAATAATATAATTGAAGACTCAAAATCCTATTTTAGAAAGGATTTTGAATTTGTAGATTCCTGTAGAGATAATATTAAAGAAATAAAGAGGAAAAAAACAGTTTTGAATGTATCCACATTATTTAACCCACTGTTTATTTTGGGTTATTTTGTCTGAAAAGGATTTAGGATGATTGAACTGGTTCTTAAAAAGAAAGGACTTTATACAAGGGAGGACTCAAAGTCAAAGCCTGTACTTTTAGAGATTTGTGTTTAAATGGCAGATTTATTTGCATTTTGAGCATCAGTATAATGTATGAAGGAGCAAGTGCTATACTATGTTACCTGTTATAAACCAAACAGCAAAATGTAATGACACAGCGCTTAGTTGTGATGTACTCCTACAAATAGGAGGGGGCAGAAAGCAAAGAGAAACACCCACTGTGAGACAGTTTTTACAAAGCCACTGGGATCTCCGGGTTTTATTAGCTCTAAACATGTTCTTGTTCCTTTGTTCTCTCTCAAAGGATTCTGGATCCATTTCCCTTGGCCTCCCCTCTTTTTTGCCCATCTACCTGTCACTGCAAATGCAGTTTATCTTCATGTTGAGTCCTAACCCAACACACCATATCAGATAGAGGTAAGCACAATGTTATCTCAATTATTCTCAATTATTAATCATGATCATTCATCCAGTCCTTTAAAATTTCTATTTTTATTGCACCAATTATAAACACACAGTGTTGCAACATAAAAAAAAAAAAAAACTTTAGAAAAGAATAGATAAATAATGCAAAAAACTTCCAATACATATATTTATATATATTTAAAAGTACAAGCTAAATATGTTATTGCAGAGTGCAATCTCAAAGTGCAATTTAACGGAAAACAATTACAGCTTATACAGAAAAGGCCTTCTGTGTAGGCATGAAATCAAATGTACTGCTCAACCATTTTGCATGTCCTTTGACTCGTATTGACTGTTCTGTTAACCCAGATGTTTACGTTACGTTTGCCTGTGGTCCCGCCATCTTCTAGCCGTTATTTTGTCTGGTATGACTTAACAACTTAAATTTTCAATCAGTCAAAAAACAATTACAGTAATCAGTAGCATTGCTATATGTACATTTATACGGCAAAAATGCGGCGGTGTCAATGGTTGACTGTTCGTCTGTAGCCATTTTTAGCTAGGTCCTTCTTCTAGGATTTTAGGGCGTCCGCTGCATGGTGGGATAGCGTAGCATCCACCGGCTGCTTACTGTGACGGTAGTACACTTCAGGGAACTTTCTGCTTACTAGTCAGATCCATAATGGAGATTTGGATGTACTACATTGCTCAAATACTCCTTTTTGCCTGCTACGTAGCAAGTGTAGTGCAGCCATTATGAGTACTGAGTGGCGTGTGCGCGGTTTTTATTTGGGCAGCTTAATGAAGCTTTAGCCATGCGTTTGCCCCCTAGTGGCTCGTAAACTATTGATCGAGTCAGTGCTTGATAAAGAAGAAAGCAGAAGAGCTCGCATTTTGAATGTAAATATAGTTGACGATCAGGTTCATTTAATTGTGGCCACCAAAATCGTGATCATGATCAAAATCCCATCAATTGTGCAGCCCTAATTTGTATTCAAAACATGGCATAACAGTAAATTTCTTTCACATTACACTTCTAATTATATTATTATCCATTTTAATAATTATGGATATGCAATATCGGTAGATTTTTCAATGAACATGTAATGGGAATGTCATTGAAAATATACCAAAATAAAAGCCACTGTGGCCACAAAACCAATAATAAACAAACAAATGAAAATTATAGGTTGTGATCCAAATGTAGCTGTGCTAGTTATCTTGTTATGTTGTTGTCATTGTTTGGTGGTTATTTTTCGCACGCTATCATAGAGATGGCAGTGCATGGGAGTTAAGTGTCGGCCTTGACTATTGTTATTTAGTGTTGTAAGAATGCGAAAGTGCAAGCAAACAGTTCTCTACAGTTTCTCATTTCCTGATGACATCAGATTAGAAATTTCTCTTGCTCCCAATACAAATATTTATTTGAAATAATTATTTGTGCCTTTCCGAATACTGTATTCAGGTTCAGGTCCACCCCTAATAATCTAGGTTTGAATACAAGGACTTTAGGCCACATGATACCAAATGATGAGCTATTCCAGTTAGCCGTAAGAACTGACTCTTGTAAATAAGCAAAGCCAAAAAAGTCAAATATGACATCTCATCACTGGCTTTTACACCGATTTATTTATTTTAATGTTTTGTTTTTTTCACAGGTGAATTCTGGTTTATTTCATAGCAGGTTAAAGCTATAAAAAAGTATACAGATCTTACTCAGCATAACAAATCATAACACATTATATGATAATTGAAATATTGCATAACTGCAAATCGACTACTAAGACAATACAATTGGTGGAACTGGATTTTATTTAGGGATATTATAGTGAAGGGGATGGGGTAAATATGCTTTTCGAATTTTTACCAGTGAACAATGTTGACATTTTCCTCCCCCTTTGTTATGCAGTACTATGTGTTGGTGTAAACACTAACTTTCATTTTTCCACCAAAATAACTGTGTTTCTCAGGTGAAAAAAAATTGAATATTTTACGGGTGTGAATACTTATGAAAGGCACTTTGAAATCTATACTCTGCATGCAGAAGTATTCATCTGTGATATTTTCTCTTCTCTGAAGTTACAAAAAAAAGTATGCAGTATTCAATATTATGTACACAACATTAAATCAGCTGATTAGAGCTGAAGTTTTAGGAGTTATTCTCTCTGTGCTTTGACTAATTCACCTTGAGGAGAGGAAAGGCAAAATTTAACTCTGATAGTGTACAGAATTTAATGTTACTTTAAGCAACACCAGTAAAACTAAAGTTAGAGACCACATTTTCTGTGCAGCAAGATCAATAACTTACTTCACAGTGTGGAACAATTGTGTGCCATGTTTTACAGACTCACTTCAGAACAAACTAGGACTGAAAAGATACAAGCAATGGCTTTCTAACTTATATTTAAAAAAAATTAACTATGCAGTGCTCAACCAAGCTTTTTTTCTGGAGGTCCAAAGGATTAAAGAAAAACTCAGAGCTCACTCTAAAACCACAAAGGCATCAAGTGGAAATTTAACAGCATTTTAATAAGGTAACAACAATTCTGGATGAAACGCCTTGGGACAATTCACCCAGGATTAACTAACCATGGCTTGGAAAGCAGAAACGATCCTGTTCAAGGCATTAAATAGAGAAAACTGCATAAACACATTAGCCCAGGTTAAATATACAGGGAGACACATTGGCCAGCGGCTATGACACAAAGTCAGGAGAAATTGAGATCTTTATTATATATTTGGTGCTGCTGCAAAAAGGAGCAGAAACCAGCACAAGGAAGATTAATCCAGCCTGATAAGAAAAGCGATTAAGATAATTATAGAACTTTAATTGTCCTAAATATGTTCACTCTGCACTCTGAGCTACAGTAATTGACCTGTCTGTTGGAAATGCTAACAGTGTGCAGTTACTGGGCTGCTAAAGTGTGCGTACAGTATGAAGCCAGTTTTATATTTATTGTTAAGACAGACAGAGAGACGTGCTACATATTGAGTTAGTGTAGAGTCAGCAGACATTCTTGTTTTCCCCCATACACTTACTGCAGTCACTCTATTATAGACTTTTAACTTGGTCTCTCACCCCATTTTGGAAGTAGGTAGAAAAATGATTTAATTTTAGTGGCAGAAGAGTTTGTACCACCATCTAGTTTTTTTCTTGCTTGAAGCCCTCCCTGCCTCCTTTAAACCTTGTTTTGTTTCTGCCAGAAGGGAGAAGGATTATCTGCCATAAGCAGTTTACAAGATACAAGAAAAAAGGCGAAATCATACACAGTACTTGATACCTTTGTATGCTTCTTTGACCCAAACAGAGGCAGAAAACCTGCTGTAAAGAATATGCTGTACATAAGTATATATATATACATTATTGTATGAAGAACAAAATCTCTGGATTTTAAATCACACACTTTTCTTTCAGCTGAATTGAGTAACAGCTAAGGTGTAAGATGATTCTGTTTGTGGTAAGTGAAGTGAGCTTATTGACTACCAACAGTTAATATTAGACCCATTTCCCTAAAATTCGTTAAACCTATGTTGGTCGACTCTTAGGCTACGTCCACACTAAGCCGATAAGGTTATACGGGGAGTTAGACATCTAATGTTATCCACTCAACACGAGCATTTACGCCCGGTTTAAGGTCCCATGATTGCTCAATCCCATACCGACCTGTGCAAATACTGGGCATGCGCGAAAAGACGCACGAAACACGCGTATAATCTACGTGACGCCAGCGCCTACATAATATATACAAGAAGCTCTACAGCACAGTACATATCTGCTTGTCCCGTTAACCGAAGAGAACAATATCTGCTCAGAAGAAGAGAGTTTTTGGTGTGGACAGTCGACAAGGTCGATTTTTTACTCTTCGCTGTTGTCTTTGTCTGTAGTGTCGTATTGTTATTGACGCAGCATTCATTGATGCCACTTCCTTTCATTATCCAGTGAAGCTGTCCACACTAGCTCGTTTAGCCGTTGAATTAAGATTTACACGGCTCTCTTACCCGGCTAATAGTTATCCGGCTACAGACCTTAAACGACGCCGGGTTACTGTGGACAATAGGGGGGTGTAGACTAAATAATTATACGTTTAAGACATTATCCGGCTTAGTGTGGACGTGGCCTTAGACTAATTACTCAATGCGGAATATCCCAACTACACATAACTACATACTGATTATTGATCGATATTATTGATTTGAAATTCACCAAAAGAGTAAATCCCGATCATTTGGGATGGAGCAAAAATGTAAAGTCCACAACTATATGTAAATGGACTGAACTTATATAACGCTTTTCTAGTCATACCACTCAAAGTGCTGGAAGAGCAGCAAATTTCCTATGTTTTTTTAAGTATGTTTTATCTGTGCAGTGTTTACGAGTGGTCTTGCAGATTGATGTATTTTTGTGTAAATTTTAATACACACTTTTTTGGGTTGATGGATTGTGCAGGTCGTTTCCTTCTTAGGTTCGGTTATAAGGATGTGCTCCCATTAATTTCTTCTGCAGGACAAATTTGGTGCAGAAAATGATTGTCTTGTAAGAGAATAATGTGCTATGTTTTTCTATTTTTTTGCAAGTATGGTGCTGGTCTGTCTGTGCCAATAATAAAGTTCATAAAACAGATAAGACAGTGAACATCTCGTATTTATTGTTTCATAACAGGTTACATTATAGTGACGTATATTAGCACAAGTAGACATGTGCAGACAAAGGTTAATTCAATATGTGGCTTATTTTAATGATCTCTAAAAGCAATATATATAAATGTATTTCTAAGGGTGTGACAGCTTGAAGAGCAGTTCAAGGCTCAGGTGAAATTCCACACCCTAACAGCTCTAGTTAAACGTGATTATACAGATGAGCTAGTGTCTCTGCAAAGCAGATATTAATTCAATGCATACTGTCTCCACACAATACATAGGACATCATTATCATGTTACTCCAGACAGTACCTGCCTGGGGTTTACCAGTGTAATGCCACTTTCACACTGGTCAGATTTGTCAAGCATTAATTCGCTCAAATAGACGAAAGTTGATGCCTTAAAATTAAAACCAAGCTGCTTTCACATGTTGTGTGCATCACGTCAGCGTGTGGGCAGGGGTCTTTCTGTTGCTAGTTGTTTACGGCTTCTTCTACAGGGAAACTACTAGTTCATATTTAGTATTAAAGTTGCCCTAACCAGGTTTGGCTAGCGTTAGCTAACATAACAAGAAAGTTAAAAGAAAAATATTTAACTGCTTACCTGGCACTCCGATATCCTACGATATCTTCCACCAAATAAGGTCTGATCTCTTCTTGAGACAACGACTCTGCAGCCGTCCATCTTAATCTAGCCAACTCCAGCTCTCTGATCATCACGGAGACACCGTATTGATTAGCTCCAGCCAGCATCTTGTCCTCTGTCTTCCTTTCCCTTGCCAGCAGCATCTCGTCGCTGATTAGTTGACGCCCACTGTTAGATAAAAATAGTGGCTGACCTTGAGAAAATCACACACAGGGGTCGGAGAGAAATTGAAGTTAGTGAGTTCTGCCAAGCGAGATGGAAACATTTTTTTTTGCAGAGGGAGACCAGCAGAATACTGTGGTTGACCGTGTGTCTGCTCTCCTCCTCTCAGCTCGTCTCCTGGTCTCACAGCTCTGTCTCCTGGTCTCAAAGGCTCATCCCCTGCAGTCTCCTTTTATTCAGTCAAACTTCATTAGCATCTTAAAAGAACAGGGTGTCATACATATGTTTGAACATATGTTTGAAACAGAATTACATTTAAAAAGTACATTTAAACTATGTGATAAAGAAAGGCTCCCGAAGGAAATAATAATACATTATTATTTTACCTAACATTCCCCCCCTGAAATGTGTTTTTTAAATGTGATCACAAACAACAAAAAGTTGTAAAATAGGTAACAACTCCAATAATGTAAAAATATAAGTATCATAAAAACCAGACAACAAAAGGTTGCAGAAATAAGTAGCACCCCAAATTAAAAAACATAAAAAGACATCTATGCATCCATTTTCTGAACCGCTTAATCCTTAAGGTGTCGCGGGGGGGCTGGTGCCCATCTCCCTGGACAGGTCGCCAGTCCATCACAGGTAATAAGACATACAACAAAGAAATTGCTAAAGTAAGTAGCAAGGTCCTCATGGAAGTTTATGCAGCTGGCCAGTGAAGCAAGTCCTTCGACGAAAACCACCGACGGAAGTACTCCGTACGTCGGGAACCGGCACCAAAATGTTATATAAAAATAGTGGTTGACCTAGAAAGAATCGCACACAAGGGTCGGAGAGAAATTTAAGTTAGTGAGCTCTACAAAGGGAGATAGAATTTTTGCAGAGGGAGACCAACAGAATACTGTGGTTGACCTTGTGTCTGCTCTCCACCTCTCAGCTTGTCTCCTGGTCTCACAGTTCTGTCTCCTGGTCTCAAAGGCTCATCCCCCTGCAGTCTCCTTTTATTCAGTCAAACTTCATTAGAATCTTAAAAGAACAGGTTGTCATAAAAAAGGAACATATGTTTGAAACCAAACTACATTTTAAAAGTACATTTAAGCTATGTGATAAAGAAAGGCTCCCTAAGAAAATAATTATACAACATTATTATTTTACCTAACATTTCCCTAACACCCACGTTTGCTGTCCCAAAGGTCAGTTTTCCCAACTTCACATAACAGTTACATTGATGGACCGTCTGAGTAGCAACTGCATGGACACACTGATGCCCGCTGTGCTGATATTCGTGACCTGCTGCATGGCAGCTTGCCACAGCTTTATGCTGACTTACTGCGCAGGTACCATATACTTTGCATGGCTTTGCCTGGATGAGTTTGTCGGTGTGAACGTGACATAAACGTGGCTGTTAACATGGCCAGTATTGTTCTCAGCCTGCTGGCTGTTACGGATGTTTGAAAAATTAAAGGCAGGGTATACGATTGTGGGACCGCTCCTCAACAGGGCGTTATTGCAAAATAAAAAGTCCCACCCCTTGCTACATGCTCTTCCCCTAAACCACGCCTCATTAACGCAGCTAGCATGGTCTTGTTGGGTCTCCGCCACAGTCAACAACTCACAGGACACAAGCCATTTGAATCAAAGTCACAAAATATAACGTGATCTTACCTGTCCAGGAGAAAATCAGCAACCAATGCATCGGTTAGCAAGCCCTTATCTTCCCTGAGTTGACGCCACCGTGTAAATACAGCAGCTCCAATGCCGATTCTGCTTTTCGCACACTCTTCGTCGGCCTATTCTTTCTTGTTGCTATTTCCACAACAGCTTTGCATTTTCGATTCATTTTGGGAAGCTAATCTGCATTAACTTCGAAGTAAATGCTTCACCAAACAAACACGTCAGCTACTGCAGCTGGTGCAATCAATTTTTTTGTTGGTAAGGTAGCGCGGACCTTGGAAGTTGATTGGATGTTTTCCCAGGGTTTCTCGCTGTAGAAAGAATGAAAATAACTCGGACGGGTTTAACAACTCCTAACTTATAGGTTGCCACTGGTATATGTAGAGCATTTAAAAAATGTTTTAAAATGAAATCGTATACCCTGCCTTTAACAAAACACTCTTTCAACCTTTTTGAATAAAGATTAGGGATGCACCGATCTGACTATTTCAGTCCCGATACCGATGGCTGGATTTTGTGTATCTGTCGATACCCAATACCGATCTGATACTATTTGTGACAATGTAGAGGTACTGTCACTATGGCTGCGATAGATCATGTGCCCTGTCTGCTTGGCCACAGGGATATCCCTTTGGATGACTGGTTAGCGCACATGACCTTCACCTGGGAGTTGTGGGACCAAATACCGCCTAGGCCCTCGTTGTGTATCTTGCCACATATTGTTGAATTAATAAACTGTATAACTTCTGGTGCCTTTCTTGAAGAGACTAAAGGCACCAGACTTTACAAACTTAACATAACTGAGACAAAATAACAGATGTAAAATATAAAATTACCACAAAAATAAAAATTCAAGTGAAAAAGTATCTTTTTTGATGAATTTGTGGCAGATTTTCCCCATTTTGAGTATCGGATCATGGTATCGGTTAAGTTTTACCGATACCATTACATTAGGCAGTATCGGGGCCGATACCCGATACCACTATCGGTATCGGTGCATCCCTAATAAAGATACTATATAGCCTACCACCGCACTAATATATATATATATATATATATATATATTTTAAAATCATCTCTTTCTACAATAATCAGTCAATTCTATAATCAACGCTCTTTGAATGACACATCTTTCCAGAGAACATTTTTTATACAGAAGCTTCACCTGGGAGTTGTGGGACCAAATTCCGCCTAGGCCCTTGTTGTGTAGCTTGCCACATATTGTTGAATTAATAAACCAGAAGCTGGAAAAAGGAAAGGCAACAGAACAAGTTCAGTTGGAAGGAAGTTGGTCAAATGTATTATAAAAAACCAGCAAGAATAATAAAGAAAAGTAACATGCGGCCGCATGTTTTGGACACTCGGGTGAAGAGAGAGGCGAAGCTATCCACCGACCACTACCTGGTGGTGAGTCGGCTACGGTGGTGGGGAAGGACGCCGGACAGACCTGGCAGGCCCAAATGTGTTGTGAGGGTCTGCTGGGAACGTCTGGCGGAGTCTCCTGTCAGACGGGGTTTCAACTCTCACCTCCGGCAGAACTTCAAACACGTCCCGGGGGAGGCGGGGGACATTGAGTCTGAATGGGCCATGTTTCGTGCCTCCTTTGTCGAAGCGGCTGACCGTAGTTGTGGCCGTAAGGTAGTCGGTGCCTGTTGCAGCGGCAACCCTCGAACCCGATGGTGGACACCAGCGGTAAGGGATGCTGTCAAGCTGAAGAAGCAGTCCTATCAGGCCTTTTTTGCCTGTGGGACTCCGGAAGCAGCTGATAGGTACCGGCAGGCCAAGCGGAGTGCGGCACAGATGGTCACTCAGGCAAAAACTCGGGCGTGGGAGGAGTTTGGAGAGACCATGGAGAACGACTTCCGTATGGCTTCGAAGCGATTCTGGTCCACCATCCGGCATCTCGGGGGGGGGGGGGGGGGGGGGGGTGGTCTGGGGTCTGGGGCGGTCTGCCACCAACACTGTTTACAGTGGGGACAGTGAGCTGCTGACCTCAACGCGGAACGTTTTGGGTCGGTGGATGGAATACTTCGAAGACCTCTGGTGCTGAAGTCACTGAGGTTGTTAAAAAGCTCCTTGGTGGCAAGGCACCGGGGGTGGATGAGATTCGGCCCGAGTTCCTCAAGGCTCTTGATGTTGTAGGGCTGTGTTTATTTACGCGGCTCTGCAATATTGCGTGGACATCGGGGGCAGTTCCCTTGGATTGGCAGACCGGCGTGGTGGTCCCCCTCTTTAAAAAGGGGGACCACAGAGTGTGTTCCAACTATAGGGGGATCACACTTCTGAGCCTCCCTGGTAAGGTCTATTCGGGGGTTCTGGAGAGGAGGGTCCGACAGATAGTCGAACCTCGGATTCAGGAGGAACAATGCGGTTTTCGTCCTGGCCGTGGAACACTGGACCAGCTCTACACCCTCGGCAGGGTCCTGGAGGGTGCGCAGGAGTTCGCTCAACCGGTCTACATGTGCTTTGTGGACTTGGAGAAGGCGTTCGACCGTGTCCCTCGGGGTGTCCTGTGGGGGGTACTCCGGGAGTATGGGGTACCAGGCCCTTCGATACGGGCTGTTAGGTCCCTATATGAACGGTGTCAGAGTCTGGTTCTCATTGCCGGCAGTAAGTCGGACTCATTTCCGGTGAGAGCTGGACTCCGCCAAGGCTGCCCTTTGTCACCGGTCCTGTTCATAATGTTTATGGACAGGATTTCTAGGCGGAGCCAAGGTGTTGAGGCGATACCTTTTGATGACCTCAGGATCGGGTGTCTGCTTTTCGCAGATGATGTGGTCTTGTTGGCTTCATCTGAACGTGATCTACAGCTCTCGGAGCGGTTCGCAGCCGAGTGTGAAGCGGCTGGGATGAGGATCAGCACCTCCAAATCCGAGACCATGGTCTTGAGCCGGAAAAGGGTAGAGTGCCTTCTCCGGGTCGGGGATGAGGTCCTTCCTCAATTTGGGGAGTTTAGGTATATGGGGGTCTTGTTCACAAATAAGGGAAAAATGGAGCGGGAGATCGATGGATGGATTGGTAAGGCGTCTGCAGTTATGCGGGCGCTGTACCGGTCTGTCATGGTGAAGAGAGAGCTGAGTCAAAAGGCAAAGCTCTCAATTTACCGGTCGATCTACGTTCCTACCCTCATCTATGCTCACGAACGCTGGGTGGTGACCGAAAGATAGAGATCGCGGATACAGGCGGCTGAAATGAGTTTCCTCCGCATGGTGGCTGGGCTCTCCCTTAGAGATAGGGTGAGAAGCTCGGTCATCCGGAGGGGGCTCAGAGTAGAGCCGCTGCTCCTCCACATTGAGAGGAGCCAGTTGAGGTGGCTCGGGCATCTGGTCAGGATGCCTCCTGGACGCCTCCCTGGTGAGGTGTTCTGGGCACATCCCACCGGGTGGAGACCCGGGGGAAGACCCAAGACCTGCTGGAGGGATTATGTCTCCCAGCTGGCCTGGGAACGTCTCGGGATTCCTCCCGAGGAGCTGGCCCAAGTAGCCGGGGAGAGGGAAGTCTGGGCCTCTCTGCTTAGGCTACTGCCCCCGCGACCCGACCCCGGATAAGCGGAAGTTGATGGATGGATGGATGGAATAAATAAAAAGCAACAAGTAAAAAAACAAAACAATTGGAGAATCCTATTTATAGAAAAGATCTGATTTAATATGTCATGATGGGCTGTGTTGGACATAGAGCTCAGTTTGCGGAGAGGTAGATGACATGCTATTGATAAGGTGTGTAGGTTCATGTAAACAGGACAGAGATAGACTGACAAAAGCAGGAGTCAAAAAAAATAAACTGGAATTACTAGATTTCAGTGTTTTTAGTTGTAAATCACAGTGAGGGCAAACTGGTAATGGATGGTTCAAACACAAAACAGACACAGACATAGAGGTGAAAACATAAAGGGATTGCAATTGTTTTCATTCATCAGTTTTTCTGGCCTTGGTAAAATATTAATAGAAAAATTTTGCAGTCGTGTCATTAAAGTTATCGAAGGTCAGGTTGGGTCGTGTTTCCTCCAGCATATAAAACAGTTTCTAGATGTTCACATTCCTCCTTAATATCTTTGTGGATTGAAACAGAGACACTTTTTATACAGTTTATTTATCAATTGTTTACAGTGCTGTCAGTACAGCATGGTTTATGGGTAGTGATGGCAACAAATATTAGGACAGAAAAGCTGACTGATAGTAGACTTGATAAACAGTTTTAGCTTTTTGTATTTTCAGAAATAGAACAGTAGAAAAGTTTGGGTCACTTTAACGACATTCCCTTTTTAATAGGCTACAGATATATTAATAGAGAGTTGGCCCACTCTTTACAGCTTCAACTGTTTTGGGAAGGCTTTTTTTTGAGGGGGGGGATAGTTTTTCCACAAGATCATTTGTGGGGTCAAACTCTGATGACAGACTCATTCATTTATAACCATTAGGAACTTGCTCCGTGAACTAGTGTACAGTCATGTTGGAACTTGAAGTGGCAATCTCCAGGGCTATGTGGGGTCATTTTAATATGTAAAGCACTTTGGCAAGCCAAGTGTTGATTGATTGATTGATCGATTACTCTAGAGAACACGTCTCTGCTGGTCTTGAGTCCAGGGTCGTTGTTCTTTACACCACTCTATCAAACTCTTTCCATTGCACCTACTGATTTAAAGTTTGCATGTATTTGCTTGGACCTTCAGTCCATGAAACTCACTTTGCACTGTTCTTAAGCCAATTTGAATTCCACATGAACACTATGCGTTTGTATCTATTGATTCAGCAGAAAGCTGTGAACCTCTGTGCACTATTCACATAGCATTTGCTGACTACTGATTTTACATTATCTACAACTTCATGGCTGAATTGCTGTTTTTCTTGCTTTCATATTTCATATTTTGCTTTCATGCTATGGAATATGTTTTACTCTGGAAAATTGAATACTGGACACATTGCACAGGTCACATACTGACACAGAACCACTATGAAATTCGCTAATCTCCAGGACCAACTCATTCCTTTACAGATATTTACCAAAATAGTCAATGATTTGCTACTTACTGGATTTTATGCACTTAGATATGTGCTTATTAACAGACTAATTAAAGGAGCAGGGGGCTGGATTTCTGAAATGAATTATATTCATGTTCAATTTTGTAATTGTATTCGGTAATTAAGCATTTTAAACTAAGTAAAATGAGCCCACCCATTATCTTTAACAGCCTGTGTGCTGCAAAATAGTCTGCGATTCGGTGGCCGAATTTCCCGCGTTCACACGCGGATGCGACATTAATCTACAATTCTTCCACGTTCTCGATTTAAAAGGAAGGAGGAAGAGAAGGAACCCGGACTTCAGATGCGGTCAATTAAACACTACTTACTTCGTCGCTAGACATGTTGCGTGTTGTCGTACAGCTGGTGATGTGTGCAATGTGCGGTGGCCTGAAAGTACGCTACTTCACTGATTTATTTACTTTTTGTGCTTGATCCTGTGGTGGCTGCAGTTACTCGCAGCGCCGGCCGCAGCAGTCGTGAGTTTAATTTCTTCAATCCAGTCCCCTGCTTCTTTAAAATAAACGGACCAAAAACCAAAAGAAGAACATGAAGCCAAAAAAAATCCATCCATCCATCCATCCATCATCTTCCGCTTATCCGGGGTCGGGTCGCGGGGGCAGTAGCCTAAGCCAAGAGACCCAGACCTCCCTCTCCCCGGCTACTTGGGCCAGCTCCGAGGCATTCCCAGGCCAGCTGGGAGACATAAGCCCTCCAGCGAGTCGTGGGTCTTCCCCTGAGTCTCCTCCCGGTGGGACGTGCCCAGAACACCTCATCAGGGAGGCGTCCAGGACGCATTCTGACCAGATGCCCGAGCCACCTCAACTGGCTCCTCTCGATGTGGAGGAGCAGCGGCTCTACACCGAGCCCCCTCCGGATGACCGAGCATGTCACCCTATCTCTAAGGGAGAGCCCAGTCACCCTACGGAGGAAAGTCATTTCAGCCGCCTGTATCCGCGTGATCTATGTTCACAGACGCTGGGTGGTGACCGAAAGAACGAGGATAAAAATAAAACAAACAAATGTGCAAATTAAAACAAATATGTGTAGCAATACAAATACATATTTTGATGCAATAACAGTTACAATTATAACCTGTTTCATATTAGTGAACATGTCAATCGCAATCTGCACCATGATTTTTTTTTTGTATATAAACAATTCTCTATAGCATCTTAAATAGCTGGATTGGGATTTTAAATGGTCTTTTAGGAAAAAATATATAAGCAACATGAGTATGAAACAACTCTACAAACATAATATAAAGAAGTTTGAAGCGTAAGATCAGCTACTTGTCCCTACATTCCTGATAAATGACTAAGTTATCAGTCCAGAGGTCGGCATTATATTGAAATTTTCTTTAAATTGGTTTCTAATTGTCAATTCTAACAGGAAAACAATTATTTGTAATCAGTCTAAATAAAATTTTTGTGAGATGGGCCAAAGTGCATGCACATAATTCTAACATCTTTTCAAATTTGTTATAGCATCAATACATTGAGATATTTTGTTTTTATGATCTTGAATTCTTACTGGAAGTCTAACCTGGTCCAGGACTGGTTAAGTTAGCAGCATAAACTACCACAATGATGAACCTTGGAATGATCCTGAAGTTACTTTAATACACTGTTAATTTAGCTTGTTAGTATGGATCCCAGGTCAGTTTGACAACCCCAAGAAATTCCAGTAGGTGAAACAACTACTGTCTTATTTACTATTGAAAGTAAATTTACTTTCTTAGAAATGTACATAAAATTGCTTTTTTGAAGAAAACTAAAAAGATATGGATTATTATAATCCACTGCAGTCTTCTTTTATTTGTGGGGTTTTCATGATTTTTTCACCATCACTCAAAACAGTTTGCACCTTTTTGTAGCAAAATTCAACATCAACTTCTAAGAAAGTTAAATAGAATTTGGTTTGCCATTTTTATGCCATATCTTGAGTATATGAGTGAGGGTCATTATAAAGGCATTTTTATTATCAAGGCATGTATGGCCAGGCCTGGAAAGGGATTTGATGAAAATGTTTTGAAATGTTATTTTTTAAAGAAGGAGGACAAAATGTGTTAAAGAAGCTTACACAGTAAAAACAGAAGTGTTAATTTCACTCCTAAAGAGTTGAATTTGACTCTGTTTCAGATAACATTTGGTCCCACTCGAAATCAGTGTAAAATTTACTCTTTGGTCAGTGTCAAGTTTTTAGAGTTAATTCTACTCAATATTGAGTTAAAAATAACAATGAATTGTGTAAAACTATTTAACACTGTAGTTTAATCACACTGTTAAGAGTAATATGATTACACAGTATAGAGTTAATTTTTTAAAGTAAATTGTAGATAAATTGACACTTTAAGTGTAATGTTTACTTTATTTCTCTACAGTGTTTTAAAATATATATAAATCATAAGATGCAGTGTCACTGAATTATATAGAACTATACTATCCAAATAAAAACAAACAATAACACTCGATCACAGAACTCACAATTTATTGTGAAAAAGCATTTCAGTGTTGAATTGAGTTGAACATTGAATTTACAATGCCTTGTATCTGACAGGAACATGTTTAACAATGTTTTTTTACAAACATTTTTCTCTTACCAGAGAAAGCAATATGGCACGACAAATAGAGTTGTATCAGTCCCTCCATATAACATTTGTATGTCAAAAGGCCTAGGGTAATGCAGGTTGTCGACATGAAAAAAAAAGAAACCCTGCTTTGATCTGATCACCTCATATGCATGGAAATGTTCTTGAAAAGTTTCTGTAACTAAAGGCACTGTGAGTATCAACAGTTTTTCAAACATTATCAGAACTGACTCAATCTGAAAAAACACGGGCACTTCAGATTCAACTTTGCCACAGATTATCAAGTTTGGCCGATAAATAAACCCATTATGTTTCGCCCATTTAACCTTCATAACCTGAATGCTACTTGGCACTTGCATTGCCATAGCAATTTCAGAACCTCCTTTTACCATATTTAAACACACCATTTTTCCTGGTCCAATATCAAACCGACTAAAAGTTGTTGAACTTCGCCAACTGTGTGCCATATGAATCTGATGCTTTTTTGCAAGCGTTTTGGTAATATTTTTAAATGATTTAAGCTGTTTTTTGAAAAAATTATGTTTGCCTTCATACCTCATACACCAACTATGAAGGACAGGCCCAATCTTCTGGATGCAGCGAGGATAGTGGATAAGAAAATGGTGCTTTGGTAAAAGTTTTTTCTGAGGGTACAACTTCTTAAACAGTGTGTGGTGATCCACAATTAAATGTTTTAAATATACACATAAACCTTGAGATAAAATGGGCGAGAATATAATGTTTATTATTTGAAGTAGTAAAAGAAGCAGGCCCCAGTGTTGGTCAGTAGAAGTTACTAAATCTCCAAAGATAAGAGGAACATTCCGAAGTAAGCACCAGGACTGAACTGCATTCAGTCCCAGATCATTAGATCCTTCAGCTAAATTAACAGCTACAGGCCTGTTGTTTCTCTCCATGAAACCATAATCAAAACTTTGTATTCTTGAATGTATTTCTGCTGATGGAACATGTTTTTCCTTCAAATACAGAAATAACAATTTCAATTCGTACTGGCCCACCCCTTCTAACACATCATGCATCACGTCAACTGAGAAGTTCTCTGTTGTGTGAAAATATTCCAATGAATTTAATATGCATGACCTTTTCACACCAAAAACGTATGGAAGGGATGGATTACAAGCCATTTCTTGACAGTGAGCAGTGTGTATGTCTTTGGTGCGCAAAACTACTTTGGAAGAATCTTCAGAGAATTCTGTCTGAAAGTCCGCCTTTTCCGCTAAACAGAACCTGCAACAGTACCTTGCACTGAAAGACTCCACCAGTCCAAACAAACTATGCAAACCCAAATTATCACCAGTAACCTGTACTACAGTGCCACGAACATAACCACTGTATAATGGAATCTCAATACCATCACTCTCTAACAGTTTAATGTCTCGAACAATGGGAGCAAAAATTTCACTAAAACCATACCGTTTAACATCTTGAGTATGAAATAAGGCACACAGGTGTATGTTGGCCAAGAAAGAATTCCATTTTGGAGAGAAGTTTCTTAAAGTAAAATATACTCCACCCAATTTATGAATACCTCGTTTAGGACCCAGAGGGTTGGCGACCTCAAAATCATCATAGAACATCTGGATCTGTATTGTCTGCTTCTCAGTTGAAAACAGGGGGTGAGCTTTAAAAAAAGATCCATCACAAATATCTCTCAGTCTAGAATCCCTAGTAGCTGAGCTTTGCAACATTTCTGCAACATACTGACTTTTAAATATTGACTGCAGTGTAGATAAAATTGGAATATACATGAATTTATCTTGAACTACTACCTGATCATATGTTCCAGTCTTTTTATTTCGTCTTGTGTCAAATCTTGAACCAATCACACATTCAACTGGTTCTACTATTTCCCACTTGTCAGTCATAAATTTGGATCGCTTGTATTCCGAATTCAGAATTGTGAAAGGATTCTCTAACCCCTCAAAACATGCCTCAACTTTCTTGCACATCTCCGTTTCTCTTTCATTACTAAATACATGCTTGATTACTGTCTCTTTAGCATGTTGATGGATATCTTGAACAATCTCTTCCATTGAAATCACAACAGAATTCAGTGTACTTTGACCAACACCTGCTGCCTTTAGATCAGAAATTACAGCTGAACAACTATTTACAATGTATGGCGAAGATAACTGTGACTCAGCCTCTAAATATTCAGTCGACTCTTCAACATGAGAAAAACTACTTGTATTAATTGTACTTTGAGGATATGAAAGATCATATTCTACAGAATCAACTAAACTGCTTCCATGGCACTTATTAAGATGCTTTCTTAAACCAGAAAAACTACCAAAAGAACGTGAGCATCCTTCTTGACCACACTTCAGAAAAAGAGTCCTGCCTGTACATAGGCCATGAATTAGCTTAAAGTGCTTAACAAGGTTGTTTGGACTTCCATGGTCACTTTTGCAAAGAAAACACTTCATAGTCTCATCTCACCATTCTCGCCCTCAACTCTGCAACTCTAGGAGTCTCCTTTGTCTCCCCCATGTCGATGTTATATATGGTTGTTTGCACAAAAGTGAAAAGGCTTCTCAGGGCAGAACTATATGACGTACCAAAGACATAATGGGCTTTGAAGAGTTCATCAAAAGCTCCAACTGAACCTGTTGCCTTGCATGGAAGTGCATGCTTGTCAACCACAATGAAGTAGGAGTGAATGGTGCTCTGTGTGGATCCCTGGGCGAGAAGGTAGGGCTGAGTGCTTTGGGTGATGTTGTCTAGATGCTGCTGCACACTGGTTCCAACCTACAACAAAAACACATTCAACAGAATTGTTTTAGTGACTAACTTCTGACAATACATCAGATCACCTCCAACTGTGCTCAAGATTGAGGTGATGTAAGATATATTTCAAACAACTGTTAAAGGATTAGTTCACATTGAAAAATCTTTTTTGCTGATAATTTACTCACCCCCATGTCATCCAAGATGTTGATGTCTTTCTTTCTTCAGTCAAAAAGAAATGAAGGTTTTTGAGGAAAACATTCCATGATTTCTCAATATAATGGACTTTCATTGTGGCCAACGGTTTGAGGGTTCAAAGTCTGTCTCAATGCAGCTTCCATTCCAATACCATAACAATGTTTTCCTCAATTCATTTATTTTCGACTGAAGACAAAAAGACATGGACCTCTCTGGATGACATTGGGGTCAGTAAATGATCAGCAATTATTTATTTTTCATATAAGTGAACTAAGCCTTTAAGTATACCTTCTGAAATCTGATGAGCTGATCTACAGCTTGATACGCAGAAAGCTTTCCCGGCCTTTTTCTACCTTGTGCAGATGGTGGTAGCAAATGTAGCAGCAGCAAGATGGCAGACATGTCACCGTCCCAGCCTACACATAAGTAAATAAAAACCTGGTTAACATTATGCCATAGCATAGCATTAAAAATGACAACTTGCACCATTACCAAAATGTACACACCTATATAAACCACAATAAAAAGTAAAACAGTTACATTCATACCATCCTCAACTTCAGCAGCTGACTCAGCATTGCGCATCAAATCCAAGAGTTCTGTAGTGGGTACAAGTCCATGGCTTTCCTTTATTACTTTTGCTTTAAAAATGGTTGGCCACTTCTCCAAAAACTTGTTGGCTGTGGCCTCACCAAACAAAAATCTGAAATCTTGTTCTATCTGCAATGTAACACACATAGAAGTGATGAGTGATACCTAATATACGACATTGGATATTTTGGTGATGCAATGAATTAAGATGTCATACCAGTCCTGGTGTGTCCAGAAATCTTGGGAAGACTAAGAAGACATCTGATGATTTGGCTTCATCGTTGACCATTGCTTGCCGATACATGAAGGTTACTTTCATCTTCTCCCGGACAGTCTTTTCATCAGATGAGTGTCTCAAAACAGCAATAGCCGCTTCCACATCGTCATCAGATGGCTCTTTGTCAAAGGTGAAGGGCTGACGACCACGACCTGGCCCACCAACTTAAGATAAAATGCAATGTTAAAAACACATTACTCTACAATTCACAGGTCACCATCATAATCACGTCACTGATCAGTAAACATACCTTTAGGAGATTTGCTGACTGAGGCACCTCTTTCCTCTGCTGTTTTTCTTTGTATGGTCTTCAATCGCCATGCAAGGTATCCCGAACCACTCTCTGGATCGTAGTAATGTTCCTAAGTGATTATAAATAAATTATAAAGGAGTACTATTAACATTTCATAGAGTGAATATGTGCATAATGTTGCAATAACCCATTTACTTACATATCCATGTTGTGAGTGTGGGTCTTCTAGATAGGGAAACAAAGCTACTATCCCCTGTGCATACATCACTCTGACACTTTTGGGGGGAGATGTCCTAGCATATGAATTCAAACTTAACATCACACTCAATTGACATTGCACAACACAATTTATTTGTAAAGTAATAATGTTTCTTTACAGCCCATCTATATGCTTATAGGAGAACTCCAGTCAATTTTTACATTGAGCTCATTTTTTGTCAATTTGGAGTGCTGTCAGTACAGAGAAAAACAAAAATTGCTGTAGCCTACACAGTGTTATTCTATTTTTAAAATGTGCACCCTGTTTACTTAAATGGGGCAAATTTTGAACATGGTTTTAGCCTTTTAACATCCTTGATGTGTCATTACAATTGCCTAGCCATGTGGGTGATTTCTTCAGCGTGAACGCGGGTGAATCTGACGGCAGTAGATGTGAAAGATATGAATAAATGTGATGTTAATTCAGCCAGCGCTCATACCTGTATTTGCTTCCTGTTTTCGGTCGAAGTCCACAGTAATCGATTGTCGCGTTTGAGTCTCCACTGTTGCTTAGTCACGTGCGCGAACTTGACAAACTTGCCCCATTTAAGTCAACAAGTTGAAAATTTTAAGAAGAGGATAAAACTGTGTAGGCATCACCGATTTTTGTCGGTGTTCTCTGTACTGACAGCACACCAAATTTACAAAAAAATTAGCTCAATGTTAAAACTGACCAGAGTTCTCCTTTAATACTTACCCATGCGTTTCTGTCATCTCAGCAGCAAGAATGTTAATCATCTGTCTTCTGGTGGCATCTGTCAGAGATTTGGTTTTTCCATACTCTAGCATAATGCGTTCACCACCAGGCTTGGAAGTTAGGATTTTCTCAATCAACTATAGGTGAAATAAGATGTGCTTTCCGTTATTGTAAAACCATATGTAATAATGATGGGAGAAAAAAAAATAGTTATCTAAAGAACACTTCTCATGATGAAACATTCAGATTGGACTTAACAGCAATTTCCACCACTTACCGCTTTTGCCTCATAATTTATGTTGCATGGCCTTTTAGGCTGGCTTCCTTCAGCAGCGGCTTCTTCTTCAACAGTGTCACACATCGTAAAATTCAGGATGATTGTGTCATCAGATGTACCCGAGCACGATGATGATGATGATGATTGAGAGACACCTGTTCATTATAAAATTAAAAACATATTACAACATTTTTTTAAGACAATAACTGTTCTCAATCCAGTCTTTAAACTAAATCAAACTAGTTTATGAATTGTCTGAATGAATACCAAGTCCTCCATTGCCCAGCATGATTCTCAAAGTTCCAGGTGACTCCTTCACTATTTCTTCAAAAACCTCTGAGTCAACTTCCGTGTCTGACTGGTCATACACCTTAATGTCTGGCTGCCTGCTTTCTGGTATGTTGAACTTTAGACACGCTGTTTAGAAAAATAAAATAAAAAATGCATGCCCTTCTCACAAGAATCAAAGTTCATATTTCATGTTTTGCCCAACCCTGCTCCAGCCTATGGACTGTCCAGCACAGTTCATCTCCAACCCTAATCAAACACACCTGAAGCAACCAATTAAGGTCTTCAGGATAACTTGAAAAATACAGGCAGCTGCATTTGATTAGGGTTGGAGATGAACTGTGCAGGAGAGTTGAAGAATCGATTAGGTGAAGGGTTGGGTTACTAAATGATGAAAGACACGTGTCTGCAGCCGATTTTATGTAACTGAAAATATAAAGCACAACAGAAATGACTTGATATCATAACAAAATAGGTTAAAGTTGTATTATTTTGTCATTGTGTGAGGAATATTGCAGTTTAATCTAATGTACCCACCTTCTTTCAAGAAAGCATCGTATGTCAGTTCAGACAGCTTGACGTATTTCTGCTCTTCTCCAAACTGAACACGCAACAGCATTTTGCCTCTGTTAACAAAGAAAATATACATTCAAAATTATAATTTAGGCTGGTTCAACTAAGCGTTAACGTTACCTATCTGAGTAGTGGCAATGCTAATACTTTGATGTTACACTGGCGGCAGAAGACAAAGTTGTGCTGTTTGAATATAACGTTAGGCTATATTCTGCAGTAAATTATAGGCTAACGTTAAAGTTAAGACGCACTGTCCTCCATTAGCCACCAAATAAAAATGCTAAAGTTACCTATTCGAACATTAACACATAAATTGTTAAGCTATTTTAAACAAATACGTCATGAAATCGGTGATCTATCGTTTTATAAGACCAACATCTATCAGAAGCAAGCTAACATTACGTGTATATATCCTGGTGTATACATACTAGATTAACGTTGCCTGGGAAGTGTCGTGATTTGATATTTTTTTAGGGCTACTTTATATAACAGTCTCGTATTGAATATGTTTATATAATCTTTAGTTAGTATTCAGAAAGTAAAAGTCTGTTTTGTTTAGCTTGCATGATAGTAAAGAAATGTTTGTCAAGTATGGTTTATGGGGGAAAGCTTTTAAGTCGTAAAACTCTAGGCTAAGGTTATTGCACGTTGTAAAAGTGGGATGCGGAGATAAGGAACAGAGTAGAGAGTAGACAGTCATAAATAGACCGGATGGTTACAGCGATAACTCAGGAAACCTTGAGAATAAACGTTTGGTGTAATAAAATCTAGGGGGAGGAGAATAGACATGTGACTATGTGCTTTGTTCTTCTTTAATAAAAATGGTACACCCCTGTTCTGTTCAGTTCAGTTCAGATCAACTCAGTTCTGACTGTTCTCCATCTGCAGATGTGTATGAGTGTGAAACAGAAATTCTGTGTCTGTGCATTATTTCACTCTCTGTCTCTCAGCTCTGATTTTATTTTGGAAAACTTCCCGCTGGGGTAAATGTTGGCGCCCCCACACTCTCAGGAAGCGAGTGCCGATCGCATGGGAACGAGGAGCCAACAGAAGCTAAAAAATATGTTAGTTAAGAATAGCTATTAAACGTATTACATCTTTTGTTGTTAAATAGTGACCGAGTTAACGTTATTTTACGCATACTTCGAACATTCGTGAAAATATTGCAACACATAAACGCAGATACGGATTGCTGTAACTTGTAAATATGACTTTAACTAATATCAGCACACCTCTACATTTATCTAAAGATAAAAAAAATAGCATTTTGGTGTTGACAACACAGGATGTTACTTACCTAGTAATATCAGTGGCCCCCTGATTTTACTCCTTCGAAATCTTCCTCCCATGAAATGCGTGCCAAACGTTTGGAAAGCACAGCAGAATGGCGGGCATCCGATCATCACTGCTTTAGAGTTGAAATTGTCACTGCGTTTCTGCAGATTTTTACACTCACTTTTTACTCCACTGAGAGAGCAACTTTACTCTCTAAAATGTTGAAAATACTCTATCTGGTTTAAAATAACTTTACTCTGAAATATTAACACCCCATTTTTTACTGTGTAGTTTTGATTTTTAGTGTTTGTGTAGGAGTACAGTGTATCGGGGTATAACAACATCCCACATCACAAAAAGCTGATGTAGTGTCCTGGCTGCCACAATTACCTCATTATCCAATGCAGAGACAGGAAGAAGACATGCCATTATAAGATACAACAGAGGGACACAAATGGGTGTGCAGGATGGCACAGAGCATGATGACAAAAGAACAAGATTAATAACTTGAAAGAAAGAAGTCCTGGAAACAGAATGTGACAGATTAAGGAATATAAATAAAAAGGATGAAGGATGCATCAAAAGAGCCTTTTATAAATCCCCCCTCACTCACAGTTTTACTGAAAGATCATATCTGTGCCTGTTTATGTGTTAGAAGTGTATTTCAGATCTCAACAGTGTATATTTCCCAGATCGGAGTCGCCAATTGGTCAGGGAAACTGCTGTGTGTTAGCACCTGTGTCCTATGTAGATGGAAATTTGAGCCACTTTACAATCTTATCCTCTCCAGCTCAAGAGAAAAACTGACAATATCAGAAACGGGCCAAGACTAAAACTGACACTGATTTTGTAAATAAAGTTTTCAGAAAGTTATGATACCATCCCTTGAAATTGGAGTTTATGTTCACATAGAAGCCCATTTTACTTTATATCAGAATATAGTTGTATGATATTGGTGCAACCACAACAGCTGTAAGTGTCATTCAGACACTTACAGCTGTTGTCCCTAGTGTCATTCAGATCACATAGGTCAATTTGGAAACCTAAAGGTGCTATGTGACCTTTAGTATCATGAATTCAGGTTTGTGAAACCACAGGGACATGAGAAAAGACTCAACTGCAATGACATGAGGACAAATGAAATGTGTGTTTCCACTAGGGCTGGGCAGTGTGGCAAAATGTTCATATCATGGTATTTTTAAAAAACATATCGGTATTGCGGTATTTAACTGTATTTTTTTCTTTATAAGACCATTCATATCCACTTTATCTTATAAGAATGAATAATATAAACAATGTGCTTTAAATAGGTCATTTTACTATCATATGTACTGCATCAGGCATAGGCAAATGATATGAAAGTAATAAAAATGTTTTTGATTCTAGTAGACATTCTTGATGTTCTAAGGCTGAAAGTATACTGTACTTGTTTTTTAACGTGACGTTGATGCAAGCAGCAAACTGCTTCTTGTACTGGCTTTGCATGTAGTACTGACGAATCCCACTACTGGGCAGAGTGCAGACTCAGACCGGATACTGCCATAGAAGAAGTCAAATAAAGATGTTGATCATAGGAGATTATTAGCTGGTTAAGCAGATAACAGAAAAAAAGACGTCGGTAGTTTTGTAGATGGTATGTAAAACATATTGACCCCTATTTTTGATTCCTTTCCTACTGGTTTTGCTGTCGTGTATTTATACACAACAGCACCTACAGATGCTCAAATAGCGCTCAACACTCCCCCATACCGGTTAATCACAATAGCGCTTGTAAAAATATGCTGTTCGGTTTTCGGCTGACCTTTTAAAGCTATTAAACTTCTAAACTGTAGACGTGACTCTTCTTTTTGTAATTACTTCATCAGCATTGTGTGATTTGCTCTGATAGCTCCTGCCAAAAGCTGTACTTAAAGTGTAGGTTGCAGTTTAAATACTTGCTAATATGCATATAAAATAATGTGCAATAATTACCATCATAAATTAATTGTTTAGTGTGGTTATTTTAAATTTCACTATGCATAAACACAAATACGTTAATTTAAAATGTTCATCATCTTGATCTGTGACCAAGGGCGACAGTTTGTTTATAAAATTGCTGGGTACATATGTAACCGGTGCTTCTGCGTTGTGCTGGTATTTAATTGCCGTGACACAGTGATGTCTTTGGACAGTGACAACCTCAGTGTTGGAGCCATATGTGTATCTGATTTTGGATTTGCTCCTCCCTGCAATCAGCGGTCACCTGCAGCCAGGCGGGCCCATATAGGGCAGTCAGGAAATCAGCCAGGAGGAGCAAACCGTTTTCAGAATTCGCAAATTCGTCAATTCGCCATCACAAACCTGATCCCGATCCCTTTCCCTGACCAGACTGAACTTTCAGATCCATTTTCTTTCAGTTACAGGAAGTAAACAACGGACTCACCTTGAATAATAAATCTCATTTTATTTTTACAAAGTAAGACCCGTCAGTGCCTTTTTTTCCCTCGATTGCGAGTCAAAACTACGCTCCTCCATTGGAAAGGCCAAGGTGGCTGTAACACTCAGTTTCATTTTTCTGGATACAAAGTAAAAAGAGGCAGAAAAACCACCATCTTATGCCCACTAACAGTCCTCTCTCTCACAGTAACAGATGCAAAAGGCCATTTGTGAAGCTCCTGTCCCACAAAGTTCTGTCTGTGCCACTCAATGAGCTTCTAAGATAGGTATGCAAGGTTTATGAAGACTCTGTGCAGGATTCTTTTCGTTTGACATGTCAGCTACAGAGTGTCATGGACACATTACAAGCCATGGACAAGTTGGGATCGTCCACAGAGGATGAAGTTTAATCTGTTCTGACCTCTGTGACTGATTGGGATATATTTCCAAGCCAGCGTGCTGCCTCTCTGGTTGATCATGTGGCCAATTTGATTCCATCTACTATTAGACCTGCTCCTGCCTTGTCTTTGTCTGAGATTATATCTCAACAGCAGCAGGACCCTGTTGTCTCCAAAGTGGCCCACTACATTCAGAAGTGTCGCCGGTCATCTAGGCGCAAGCGTGATAAAGAGAGCCCTCAGACTCTGAGGATTCTGAAGCAGTTGGATAAACTTGCTTTTCTAAATGATGTGTTGTACCGTGTTTCTAATGACTCGCTGACCAAACGCAAAATATTTCAGTTTGTTGTACCTGATTCTCTGAAGTCTGCTGTGCTGTCTGACATTTATGACAATCCCGGCCATCAAGACCAACCTCCCACACTCTCTTTGGTCCGTCATCGGTTCTTTTGGTATGACATGGATAAAGTTGTACGAGAACATGTGAGAAACTGCCCCAGGTGTATCCTCAGCAAGACTCCAGAGCCTGCTGTGAGAGCACCCCTGGAAACCCTTAAGACAAGAACTTGTCTGCATTGATTTCTGGTTAGCTGAAGATAGGAACAAGTCTAGGGATGTCCTTGTGGTCACTGTCAATTTCACAAAATTGGCACATGCATTTCCATGCTGGGATCAGACTGCAAGGAACATAGCAAAAAAGTTATGGGATGGATTATTTTGCATCTATTGCTACCCTCAACAAATTCACTCTGACCAAGGAGTAAATTTTGAGAGTGAGCTCCTTGCTGAGCTTCTCAGGGTGAGCTGTTTTGATAAGTCACACACTTCACATTACCACCCGAGAGCTGAGAAATCTAATCAAACTCTTGGAAACATCTTGAGGTCCCTTTCCCTGAAATCTAAACAGAAAAGGCCTCAAATGATAGTCATTTAATTTTACATACAACTTCCCTGTTCATGAGGCAACGGGCTTTGCGCCTTTCTACCTAATGTTTGGAAGAGTGCCAAGGTCAGGTTCTTGTGGCGAATAAGGTGGTTAAGGGTAAGTGGAAGCTCTCTGATAAGTGGGAGCCTGTGGTCTATACCATGGTAACCTCCAAGCCTGCCCTCCATGTTTACAGAATCAGAGACTGCAGTGGCAAAGAGCGTGTTGTGCACCATAACCTCCTACTGGATGTGAGTTTTTTGCCTTTGGACGTGCCCTTGGATGACAATGTGTCCTGTTGTTCCAACGCCGTGGGCAATGCTTCTTCTGTGTTGGATGGTTGCACTCCTAGCAAGATGTCATTCGTGAGTGCTAAGACCATGACGGGTGAACCTTCTATCCTTGACTCTGCACTGTAACGCTGAGTCTTCAGCTGACCGCACTGCATCCTGGGTCAGAGAGGTATCACCTCTCCCTTCCAATGGGGGTGTGGGCCCACAGTGTCCCTCTAGATCACCCTCTCCTGGGACTCTTCTAGAAGCTCAGGCAGTGCCTACTTCTTTTGCTGGTGCCCACCTCACTGAAAATGGTGGCTTGGAAGTAACTGGTCGTCTGACGTCGCGTTTCGGGCAAGTTATTAAATACGTCTGTCGCTTCATTGAGTCTATGGCTCAGGTTGAAGCATTGTTTGATACAGAAAATGTAATATCCCCAGTCATTGATGTGTAAGAATGTTTTGTTTTGGTGCGTTTGTTTTTTTTTTCTTTTATTTTGACTAGCTGCTGGTATTGGCCATGCTTTGTTTTTTTCTTCTATCTTCTGTTTTGTTTTGTTCTCCTGCAAGCCCGGTATGTTGTTCATGGTCTTGGGAGGTGTAAAGGGCACCTCTTGTTGTATATTTACAATGCGCTATGCAAGTCTCTGGACTCTTAACGCTGCTTTAGGGTAGCTATTTGCTGGTCTGATATTGTAAGTTGATGTATGATCGTTGTCACGGGTGATGATTTTACTGTTTTTTCCTTTCACCAATCGTTCTCATTTTGTGTAATTCTAGGAGGGTGAACCTAACCCATAAGGACTGTTAGTGCAGATTTCTGCTTCTTTTTACTTTGTGTCCAGAAATAAACAGAGGTTGTCACTCTCCAAAGACATCACTATGTCACGGCAATTAAATACCAGCACAACACAGAATAGCACTGATTACACATACTTATAAACTTGAATGTGGTGTGAGGATTGCTGGGGACAGTTATTCAATATTTATTTAGACTCTAAGTATTCATCCTTTTCGTGTTTCATTACAATATGAACTGCAGTGTATAAGTTGGTGAAAAACAACATCTTTATTAAAACAATACAGGTTAAAAGCCATAGTTAAAAGCTGCTGGTTGGTAAGAATTATTAAAATCCACACCATAGCACAAAGAACAAAGTTGGATATAATATGTACTAGCAACAGCAGAATGCGCAACAATAAAACATGCTCCTTTTGCAACCCCAACACCGTTCTGTGTGGAGAAACTTCAAATTTAACTTACAGCTGACAGTCCTGCAATAGGGCAGCTGCCTGTGGGTGACAACACTGCAAAAAACAAACAAATTGAATTTCATGGCTCCGGAGGAAGCTTATTTAATGCAAGCGGACTGGGAGTGAGACAATATTATGTTTTGTTTAAGAGTCCCAAAGAGGAAAATGTTCATAAGTTATTTTGGTGGAGGGAGCAGGAGGGAATTTTTCCCGAAGTTGCGCTGATGACGCAATGCTGTCGCTATCTATCCACCTAGCGCTTCCAGCGATTTAGGAATGAGAAATCAAGGTAAATCCAGGGACTGTGGACATTTTTTTTTCTGCACAGTGATTTCTGCAGATTATAAATTTCAGCAGCAGTATCCAAATAACGAAAGACTAATAATTCACTGCACTATAATTTAGTTTCACTAATGGATCAAGTTATTTTCCCTTTGGATTTTTTTCCAACTTTTTTACAGTTATTATGTTTTAAGGCTGTAAAACCACTCACCACACACTTTTTACACTTTTCCCAGACATACATTAACATTTACTCACATTTCTCACTAGTTTTTATACTCAAACCTTAGTAGACTTAAAACATAAAAGCATTAATACGCAGTACGGTCTCTCCGCCCCTGCAACATCAGGTCTCTCTCCACTGAAGGTGTCTGAATAGGTGTCGTGTCCTAGTGAAGAACAAAATAATGGGCAGTTGTTTGTGCTGCCTTTTTTTGTCTGGATGAGAATATTATTATAACCAGACATGATACATTTTGCAAGGGCAGGACACATGACAGTAGGAGATTCACAACTACATCCAATCATTTAGGACACAGAACATAATGTATGTTGTGCGCTATAAACAAAGCATTTAAAAACATCCACGAAACAGCGAAGGATGGACCGTGTTATAGCATAGCAACTGTATAGGCTAAGTGCATTTTTTTCCATCTTAAAACGGGTACCAGTGACATTACAGGACTCCGCACATTAGCTGACTACCAGTCTTTTAAACATGATATCTACTGCAGAGAATGCTGTAGCCCAGTAAATGAGCAGACAGAAACTTGACAGCATGAGAAAGTGAATTGAATTAAATAATAGTATGTTCAGATACTGATGCAGAAACTTTGCTGGGTAGCACATGTGGCTGTTAGATCAGTGCAGGTACAGAATTTCCTCATCAGTTTTGGTGGGGACAAACCCGTCAATCTTAGGGTGTATTCCGACCTACACTGTTTGGTCAACTTTAAACGGACCAAAGTTTGTTTGGAACGCTGTTCCAGACCTTTTATGCAGGTGTGAATACACACAAATTAATCCTTCTGCAGATGAGAGAAATGGACCAAGACCATCTTTTTTTAGGTGGTCTCGGTACGGTTCAAAATGAACAGACGTTCGCTTCACTTCAGGTCTGAATACAAACTGTTTCGATCCGAACCAACTCCATAATACATGCGCCTTTTTGTCATATCATTCATATTCTTCAACCCACGTTAGACTCTCAGCACCACAAATCCATATCCCATATGCTGTAGTGAATATTGTTAATTCCTGATCTTCAATCTTCTGTTTAATCAGAGCTTGCAGAACGCATTGTCTCCTGTTTACTGCATGCATTCGCTGTTCTAAACAGAGGATTGCGAAACTTGCATTGCATGAGCTTCTGACACACAATTGTCCGGAAATCATGACACCGACAGGACAGTTTTGTCAGAATAGACAACTGAGCAGTAGATAAACGGGACAGAACATTAGCTTCAGTCTGAAGACTCCTGCACTTACCACTCATGCCTCTAATCGTAACCACGCATCAGTTCAACAAACCACGTCACCACACATCTTGAAAACTCCAATCCTGCACGGTCCCTCTCCGACTTCATTCTGCTGAAGCTCTAGCTGCCGGCGATTAGCACTGGTGCTAACTTCTCCAGCAGCTCTGCTACAATTTTTCTCGGGTCATATCTGCGGCTCAGCTCCATAGCTCAGCCCGGTGCTCGCTCACCTCCCACCCTTGACAACGCCTTCTCATCTTGCTCCAGCTCTCCTCCGCGTCTGGATTGCTGAATCAACTCTTCCTCCACGCATCCATTCCTGCAGCTCGGATATCTATATGATTCCAGAGCTGTCTACCTCCTTTTCCGGGTCTTTGCTAGTTCCGCCCACGGCATCACTGTCCAATAGCAGCACCGATCGTCACACACGGATGTGTTTACAAAATATAGTCCACTTGTAAAAATGAACAGTCTGAATACCAACCACACCAAAGAAAAAAAATAGTTTGCCTTTATTTCGGACCAAACAACCAGACATGTCCCTGGCGTCTCTGATTAAAATGATGCCCATGCCTGTGACGTAAGGTAGTCGTTTTGCTGTGCGCCGCTTACTCAGTTTTTAGTTATCTGATCCTGCGATTGTGTTATTAAGAGTCAGTGTGTTCACTAGCTTTGGATTGTGATCATTGTCCTTAAAAATGGTCGATTATTGTGTTTGCTGTACAAAGACCAGCCTGTCAGTACATTGAGCCCATTTCCAAAGAAAGCCCCCCCAAATAACAGGCAGCATCTTTCATATCCGGCTGCCTGCATTTTACGCGTCTAAACTGCCATTAACTTGTCCTTTGGCTATCGAAAACTCTTGAAATCTGTTCCACTCACTTCAGACCAGGGGATTAAAATACCAGGAATGTGACAGAGTTTATACTGAAGCAAAGATCATAGACTCTAACCAGTCATCATGCAGCTGTGTTTACAGTTTAATGGGACCACTGTCCGCAGCTGCTTCTAACTGCAGCAGCCGGCTGGGAGACACGACCGGATCTGTCATAACCTCAGCTCTACGCAAAAGGGATATTTGCTTTGAAAGTCTTTTTGCCTAACATATGCTAATTACAAGATCTGTTGAAAAATTGCTATCAAATATTATAATTAATGTGATATCTGGGTTTAAAAAGAAAAAGTAAAGCTAACTTGTAGCACAGAGGCTAAGCGTTATCGTCGCCGTGCATTGGTATGATTTGGACTCTAATGGTTCTCCTGCTCTCCTCCTCATCTCTCTGTGTTATCTGGAGCAGGCAGTAGACTCATAGCTTTGTGTTTGTGGTTCATCATGTGTTGTTGTAAATGTTTATTATTTAATCTGTGTCAACACTTTTCAGTATAAACCTGTATACCGCCCATGCCTAGTTTCAACCAATGCTGAGTAGAGTAAGACTGAGCATCATTCTGGCTGCAAACATTGATTTAGTGTTTCCAATGCAAACATAGTTCCTTGCATCGTCTTTGCCATGTCATCAACCGCCTGTTTCTGAGATTAGACCGATGGTATAGGATTGTAAAAGTTATGCTGTTGCCCTTGCAACCTAAACTTGTGCTGCTGATGTATTTGCTTTTGTAAGGTAACACTACATCACCCCTGTCCAACAATCCTACCTTACCCTTTCATTTCATGGTCCTTACATTTCTGGTACTAACCCAAGGTGAATCAGTTGTGTGACAAAAGTGAGCCAACCATGACGACATTCCCTGTTGGCTTACTTCAGATGATATCATGCAGGGCACATGTGGATCACAGAAAGTAAAAATTCCAGTTGCTATTGTGCTGTATGTCAATAGTACACCTTAACTACATTTCCCAGTGATGCTAGTGCTAGTTATTTGTGGAGTGAGCAACATAGCTAAATGTGTGGATAGGACCCCATAAGATGTGCAAAATTTCCCTGCAGCATGCTCTTGTTAGTATTTCCTCTTGTTTAGAACTCGGTGTCACTCACAGCTCATAACTGGTTCCTGATTGGCACTAATCAATCAATCAATCAATCAATCAATACTTTTTTATAGATCATGAAGAATTTAATTTATTGAATAAAAAAATATATATTTTAGAGGTTATAGCCAAAGCAGCTTCGGCCAAGATAGAAGAACTAGCACACATTTTGAACAGCACTATGCATCTGTATTAGTAGTGAAGTGTTATTGGCTCCTACTCCATGAGTCATGATTCAGTTCATCCTCATAGTTCCTTTGTCGCACAGAGGTTTTAGAGGCTTTCATCTTCTCAGACAAAAGATTGCAAGGTGTTTCTGACATCTGACTGCAGACTGTCAATTGTAAGGATCTAAGAATCTTATCATAGAAGTAGTATATAAGTTTCCATGGAACTTGAAACATACCCTTTATCTTCATGTTTCAAAAGAAAATACCTAATGCAGAGACAAAATGTATGTGTTGACAAATATAAAGAGAGTATCCTTACTTTTTGCACTGGACATATTTGGAAAGTTTTTATTTATCTGATTACGTAGACATCCTGTTATAAATTAAGAATGAAATACGTATTTCAAATATACTGTAGATAGGTCATATGAATTAATAATTTTTAATTAGAGTATGTAAATTGAAAAAAATTGACATGTTTATAAATAACTAGCTTTAACAAATTCACTGGCAACCCATACAATTTAAAAATCAACATAAGAGTCATTTAGATTTAATTTTAATCTTGTACTATACAATTTTACTTTTGTGAGTAAAAAGATTTTGGAAACCTCTAATTTGTAATCCAATCCAGGACTTTAGAATGTTCAAAGGGAATAAATATCACTTGACAAGGAGAGCATTTCTTCTTTTAGCCACTTACCACCACCCCCCACACAATCATCCCACACAAACACACAGATAAAGAGTAGGTTTTGTAGAAAATATTACCAACTTGGACAAGTCCCTGGAACAACCAACCATAAGGTATGCCTGCTGTTCCATCTCCAAAGTAAACATCTGGAGTTTGTTCAAATTTACTAGAACTTCATCTGGAATTTTGTGCTTTGGTCAGACTATATTGAGAGACAGTTTTTCAGTAAACTTCCCCTGTTGAGTTAGGTATAAAACATAATGTCCACTGCTAAGGATAGTTCAGGATTTGTGATACCGTGGGCCTGTTTATCTTCTAAAGGCCCTGGGATTTTTTTAGAGCACACAGCATCATGCAGTCTTTGAAATACTTCACCATTTATAAATTATCGCCACTGCTGGTGTAGGATTTGATCAACAGTTGAACAGAGGACTTAGGACTTAAACTCAAGTTTAGCTGGTGAAGTGATTTTATTTTCCAGTCACCACAGAGTATTGTAATGTTTTCAAAGTAATACACTGAATTAATAGCTAAATTTGGAAGGTAGAACCAGGCTCCTGAATATGGAGCTCTAGGGTTCTGGGCCTGCTAAGGAACAATCTGCACAACCCTCTGCTCCACACTTTATGCTGGAGGATACTCCTATAAGAACAAAACACCAGTAATTGGTATACAATATTAATTCCCAGATGAATGTGTATCTAATAGTTATCTATTAAGACAACACACAATGAACATGCTTTACGGTGCTTACCCACCGACGAGATAGATGCAACCAAAAGGCGTGGCACGCCCCTAGCTGGTTGCTTCCACATTCGCACCTTGAAGCGTGTCCAAAGCAAACTGGTTGTGCTTTAAAATATGCCATGAAGTGGAAATTTGGAAGGATGCTGACCGGGACCACTCTGCTGCCCTCCTGCTCCTCCCTTCCCCCTTCTCCCGACCCTCCGGGAGCTCCCAGTGGACTCTGGTCTATGAGCTGACCACGTTAAATGTCGGGACCGCTCCTGCAGCGGTAGACCCAGTCAAGCAGCGGCAGAAGGATCAGTAAACACCCCGGCTCCTCGCCCAGTTTGTGCCGCGAAGGTCCAACCTTTACCCGCCGACACACCAACTACCAAGCTGAGCTGCTGTCTATCTGTCTGGTGTTAGTAAAAGTTTATGTGAGCGGCACTGGACGTGCTATGGTGGAGATAATCGTTTTGTATAATTGAAGCACCTGTCGCCCATTGTGTAATTAGTCTTCCCTGTGTTGTCCTGCCCTTTATATACCCCTTCGTGTCTCACTCCCTTCGCCAGTTCAATTTTTATTAAATAATGGGAAATAACTAGTCAAAGCCAGTCTCTGCACCCCCTGAGAGATTGTTGGCTTTTTTAGACATTAAGTTGTATCCATCCACCAGCATAGTGCATACACAATGACCCCAACTCTGTGATCACCTCCTGGTCAGAGTTCTAGTTTCTAGGGCCATTAAACTGTGCCATTCTGCTTTGGAAAAGTATATGTGTTTGAAAGCCTTATTAATTTGTATTATGAAAAAAAAAGAAACTGGACAAGATTTAAAACTCACTATTACTCAGCACTATTTCATTTCCAATCAATCCGCCAGTGTGAACGGTTTCGCTCCTCCCAATCAGTTTGCATGCAGTGAGCATGCAGCAAAATATCAGTGGTGACAGGAACAGTCCACAATCTCAATGCTCATACAGGTACTAATAAATGCAGGACTTAGTGAAAACCATTTACATAGATATTAGCATCTATTGAACTGTGGAATGGGTTTCCTACTGTGGATTACAACATCTGTGTAAATAAAACTCTTAAATATCCGCTGGGTAAATGCTATTTTTATAAGATAAACTATTTTGAGTTAACTTTAATAGGCAATAACCAGCCGGTAATTTGGGTTTGCTTTTATTTTACACAAGGATTTTTTAGCCATCAAAACGGGCCTACTTTACACACCTCGGTCCCTATAACCAGACAGAGTAATTCAGCTCTCAGCATACTTAATCAGTGAATATGCGTAAATACACCCTGACTATTACTGCAATATTTAGAGTACGGTCCCCTCAGTCGGTCATGAGGTTAAAGCAACTCTCGCACATTAACTTTGGGTCGCCTCAATTTAGGTTAAAGCGTATATTTTTTAATTCTATAACGCATCTTATTGTGCATACGTCCTATATAGAAGAGGAGCAATTCAGTCTCTGCCTAATTTAACAGAAAATATGCGTAAATACTCCCTGAATATTTCAGGCTATCGACTTACAGTTTCTCTCTGTTTTGATTACTTAAGCAGTTCGCTACGATCTGTTTCAGCCCCGGATGCTTAAAATAGTCTCGACTTACGACTTTCTAAGTAATACATACAATAGATACAGCCCAGAAACTACCCTGAGTTTTGCTCATCTGATTGATCTCTTCAGAGATTGTCCAATTCTTGTCATTGAACCTAATGATGATTTAACAACCTTCCTATATCTATGCATCCATTCATCACATATATAAAGGAGACACCACTGAGGTAATCTGAGTCAGGTCACTGTGGTCTCTCCTGGTTTCCTGAACTACTCACAGAGATCAAGACATCCATCCCACTGCCACAGTGTGAACACAGATGCTTACAATGTCTACAGAACATGGACCACCCAGAGCCAAGCAAATTAAAGGCACCTGACTTATTAGTCCGGTGCCAGAGTTACGAGATGAGGACTACTCACAGTTCGAGGTGAAGGTCCTGCCAATCGAACATACAGTCAAAGTGACAGGTCAGCTGCACATCTGTCATCCTGACCTCGGGTTGGGCATTTCTGATCTCCTCTGGCCGCTAGGCACCTGCTAGCGAGGCCGGCCAACAAATCGGTAGCCTAATGTCAATTAATCCCCAGGTCTTAACTAGTGTAGGACACCCCAGTCAAGGGGTCTTTATGAGACCTCACTACAGTATTAAGTGAGTACTCTTTAAAGGAATCGATTAAAAAGTGAGGGAACTTTCAAAAGTTGAATCTTAACTCAAAAAGGGATTACACTACAAAAATTCAAAAGAGTACAATGGATAACAGCTCAAATTTGCAACAATATCTGTCAAATCTAATAGCCCAAAACAATCTCAGAAGCTAAAAGCTGAAGCTAGAAGCTAAAAGATCCCTAATAAATCTCAAGCTCTCAACAACCGCTAACAACTTTAGGATCTCTATTTCTGTTTTAGCTGTTAGCCCATATATAGACAGTTCTTTGAGGTGGGATGTGTCTTATTCATCTGACTCATGAAGATTTAACAAGTTTCTCATCTTAAAGACAATGCATGATGTTTCAGTAACTAGATTCTCCCTCCTCCTGCGGTTCCTGTCACTCTGTCCCACCAGCTGCTGACAGGTGTACATGTTAATCAGGAGCTGTTGGCTGCATTGTGACTTAAGGGGCGGAGAGCCTCTTGATACCGGGTTTATTCTGAGCTGCGGAACTTTATATACACATAAAAATAGCCTCCTAATACTGATGGTATATTCTAAAGCAAACAATTTATAAGCACACAGGATTATATGAATATAAAACGTTAATAAATGAAGTCTAATAGAAAAACATGAGACATAAAGAACTTTATTATTACCCAACCTGAGTGCCAAACGATTACTTCATCCTACATGTGGAAATGATGGGTATAGAACCTCCATTATTAATCTTTGAGAGATTCAACAAAACTATGCAGTATATTGACCCAAGACAACCAGCAAAGTGGGCTTTAGGCTATTAATTGGGACTTTCAGAGGCTGTAAAGAAGATCCCTTGATAAAGTTGCATGCCAAAATGGAAATCAAAGCTTAGCTTAATTAAAATAAAAGCAAATCTAGCACAAGCAGAGATGATGCTAACACATCACCACTCATAGAGAGGCAAGTGCAACATTGAGAAACATTCTGGTTGACATGCCATACTAGTTGGCAGAGGTAATGCAACTATTTTTGTTTACCAGCCTCTGATGCCGGATGTTGACTATGCATGCTGCTCATGGTACAATGGTGTCGTGAAGCACCTGAAACATAGGCTTCAGACTTCTCAAAACAAGTTTTTACGGACTAGTTTGAACCTTCCCATTGGAGCTCATATTGACACTTCTCATTTTGAGATTATTGGGTGGTTAAAAGTAGAAGACACAGTCTCTGTGATTTACCTGTAAATGGTACATATGATCGTGTATGGGGCTGTCCTCAAATATTTAATCAATTACTTTGATAGAGTGAGAGATGTTCACAGCTATTCCAGTAGGGGCAGCTCTACTGATTTCGTACCCTCTAGAGTTAAGATTAATTTAGGTAAGGAGTCATATTTGTATGTAGCAACAAGACTGTGGAACAGGTTACCAGGACATCACAGTAATATAAAGACGATCCGAAGTTTAGGTTTACAGCTGGCACTGACAAAAGGGTTTAGATGCCAATTTTAGAATATTGTTTATATTGTAGCCTATATTGTTTTTTTGTTTTTTATCACTGTATTGTCTAGATGGATGTAATATATGTGTGGCCGCCATCTGTTCTACACCCCCCCTCAAGGGACCACAATGGAAATAAGCCGTAGGGCTTTATTGTAATATCCTGACTTTGTTTTGTTTTTTTAATTTATGTTGCAAAGCTGTATCATGTTTTATAACAAAATCGGTCGAATAAAATCAATCAATCAATCCATCTGCTTCCCTCTACTGTCCAAAAATATAAGAGTTAAGTTTATTGGTCTCTCTAAATTGCTTGCAAGTATGAATGCACATGTGCATGTCCCGTGTGACTCTCAGTTGGCTTTTTTGGTATTAGGCTATAGCAGTAAAATATGCTTATTTTTAGGCATTTTACAAATCTTAATTAGATTTATCAGTTATATGTGGATAGCATTGTATTTGCGGCAAATAAAAAATCGGAAATAAATGGCCCATTTTTTTCACTGTGACATAGATAGATTTAAAAACACTGGGTTGATTCACTGTTATAAATTTTATGATTAAGTTGAGGAAGTCCTTGTGCGTTGATTAAAATCTTAGGGTAAGGTTGTGGGTCACATTATTGGGCATTGATTCGTCAAATTTATCATAGCAGAAGTTTTAAAGTTCTACCACTTCCTTTATACCACACTGTAACTTGTTAGTATCCAAATCTTAAATTTGTTCATGTGATTTGTCTGTGGTACAGAGGTTGTGGGAAACTCACACACCGTTTCTGTTTTAAAGCACCTAATTAATATCATTCACCATGTTTTTTTTCAATAATTTCTGTAACGAAATCCTTTTCCATGAGGATTTAAATAGGCAGCTGCATAATTCCCACAGAGGTACGTTTTGGCATCATGTGAAAGCTAACAAGCTTTCCAACCATGTGTCGAAGGACTCGAGGGAGAGTTTGGATGTGCTTTCGGGGGAGAAAGGGGAGTTTGCCAACTGATGAGAATGTTAAAATGAGAGAACTCTTTAGCTCATATGATAAAAAAAATTGGCTTTATTACCTTACTTTCTAAAAAAGGCTTGATGGAGTCAGTATCTCTGGAAAATCAGCTTCTTAGTTCATAATTATTACAACACCAGTGAAGTGTTTCTTCCCCTTATGTTTATTGGAACTCTCCCATGTTCACCCCCTCTGACGGCAACCATCTAGATTAATTACTTGTGAAATCTCTAGACCAATCTTGCACTTTCTTGTAGCCCCCTACATGCGCTCTCACACACAGATGCAGGCTTTCTATCTCCTCACTGTTACCAACCTTCAGCAATTGGTCGTTGCTAAGCTACAAGCCCCATCAAGTTTTTATTTTTCAGCCAATAGAAGTTTTTTCTTCATCAGTGCTTTCAACTGATGCTGCATTCTGTGGGAGCGCTTTGTTGTTGCTTGAGCCTCATCTTTACTCAATACTTCCTACACTTTTAGGTTATCCCTTGTGTAGAGGCTTGAAAACCTTTTAAAGCTTTACTTTGCATTTGTTTTAGCTTTGAGTTAGGCTCTGCAATTCATTCATGGGTTTAAACTGAACGGGATAGTGAATTGGAAAAGACTCAAAGTTTTTGTTCAGTAGACTGTTATAACTCAAATGAAGCTGACAAACCTAGCCACACAAGGGTGGACCATTGACTTGACTCAAAAACATTGGGTTACCTTTACTCATGTTGAATAAAATACACAGTATACTATAAGACAACCACTGCTGTGTGTCACAGAAGGTGCACGTGTGAGTGAGTGTGGCAGATGGATGCTGCTGCTTTCAAGGTCGTTAACAGCCTAGCACTCTTACTAGGGCAAATTCTGCAGAAATACACAGAATGTACAAACAATATTGGGTGTTCATTTCAAAGCTGAGACACACAGGCAAACACTTGAGTATTTAACAAAAAGTGACTGCTCCTAAAAACCAAGAAGCATGTATTCATTCTCACCATAGGCCTCGGAATACGCCCTAGACTACAATATGCCCTAGACTATTTTGTTATCTTAAAGGTAAACTGTTCACTAAGTATATATACATATGCACGTATGTTCATGCTTCATTTCGCACACAATATTTCCCAGTGCCTTACCTGATAGAGTTGACAGGATAATCCATCTTTGTTGCATGGTATCGGTGGTATTCTGATGTTGCAAGCTGGACAGTGCACGATGAGCCGAAATTGTAAACTAGGGCTTCCATGATTAGTTGATTCGTCACGACAATATCAACAACAGAAATTGACGGCAATAAATCTTCTTAACATGAAGCCTGGTGCGGCTAACTACGAAGTGGGACAGTTGCCTCACTAAGCTGCTAACGTTAACACCAACAGTACGCTGACTGAACATCCTCTTTTACCCAGACTTGTCGGTTTTGCTTGTTCTGCCTGGAGTATTCATAGATCGATATAAATGTGCGGGTTTTTATATTTATTGCAGCGTTCCTCTCATGTCACCAGCAACTGGAGGGTAGCTGGTTCTGATCTGTTCAAAACAGTCAGCATTGCACTGCTGCTGCTCTATCCAAGAAATTAAAGCATAGGTGTATGGTCGCAACAATTGTGGAGGAGTGCACATAACTGGCTCATTTATTTGTGTTATGGCAGCATCACAATAACCCGTTGGTGTCATGGACGCAGAAACTATGAAATGGCTGAGTAAACTGAAAGTTTATCTATTAAATGGAAAATTGAATTCATTATTTGTATTCATATCTGTAACATTGACAGTAGTGATTGTGATTTTATTTCCCTTAGCATGTCATGTGTCTGCTGTAATGCTAATGATTTGTTTTATAATTAGTTCATAAATGTTGAATCAGCGATAATTTTAACAGTCAGTATTTTAAAACACTTCCAGCTGGAAGCTAATGATGTATATATTTGAGCAGCTGCTGCGGTAAGATACAATTTATTGGTGATCCGATTAGCTGACTAATCTGCAAAACAATTGACGATTAGTCGATTATCAAAAGAATCGTTTGTAGCAGCTCAATTTTAAACTCACACACACAAACCTATACAGATCTGCTAAAGATAATTATGAATTTTAGACACAGACATTGCAAATTATTCACATTTTTATTTAATAATATCTGATTAAATCTGAATGGTGTAGCAAAAGATTGTTGTGAATTAATGTCTGTCAAATACTGTTTACAGCTATAACATTTCTTTTACTCAGGACAAAATGCACATTTGAAAGCTGTTAATCTTTTCTTGCTAGAGGATTAATACACCACATTCCCCTTTCCAATAACATTTTCACAATTCTTTCATTAGTGCTTTCATTTGTCTTTAAACATAAGCCTGTTCAAACTAATACTCGTTGATTTGCAGAGTACAAGTAGTAAAGCCACTGCTTTTTCATTCTCTGTAGACTTTGCTTCTGGAGGATATGTTCACCATACTATTTTCATGTAACGGATGTTTTACTTAAGTGGGAATGAGTCTGACTGTGAGTGAGATCAAAGGCTGCCAGTCTTGGAAAAAATTATCACCGGAGGCCCTCACACTAAATTGGATTTTTTAAAGACAGAAGATCAACTAGCCAAGTCCTCAGTGGTGGCAGGGGCTATGAGTGTGAAGTTACCCTTCAGTGGAAAATTACCAAATTCTGATAATATTTTATTTGCTCAGAGCTTACAATAAAGTTTTACTTTTCAGCAATTTATTAACCTCTTACCATGGAGACGTACCAGACCAGGACATAACTACTTTTCGACAACATTACAAGCATGTGCATACTCCTCCATCGTGCAATCCATCATGCAATATACACATCAAATCAATGAAATGAGCACCTGGACATAACCACAGAAAAACTGGTGTAACAAATTACATTTTATAGATATTCTTTTCAAATTTGAAATGTAAGTAGTCAACAAGTTATTCTGTTGCCACTTTGTGTGTTTCAGTCATAGTAACATAGTAACCTTGCAATACCAGAATTAAATTTCAAATTTGCAAAAAAATCTAACTGACAGCATTTTATAAAGCTCATTCCTGCTGTGCATTGACAGATTTATTAAAGTAAACTCTGTTGAATAAAACTTTCCTCCTAACTACACCCACAAGTGGTAAATTGTATCTTAATTTATACACACATGTTTATCTACTGCTTTAATATTTATTATTTTCTCTATATGTATTTTCTCATTTGTGGTCTGTTCTATGCTAATTTATTTACTTTTGCCTTCTACATTTACTCATTTTCAGACCTCCCACATCACACTGCACTCGTCTTGGCGTGTTGGGATGCTTCAAAAGTCGGTTACATTCTGGACATTTACAATCTTGGTCCTTTGTTTTTCCCTAGCCCAATAACAGCATCATTTATTAAATACAATGAATGTAGTTTAGATGAAAATAAGGTGCTTTGATCATGCCTAGTTCTTTCTTACCAGAGAGGCTGATCCTAATCAGAAGAAGTTATCTTTGATCATACGCACATTTAAACTCAGTGATTCTTGAAATAGGTTAAACACTGTAGCAGTGAAGCATGCCATGCTTTCAATAAACATTTCACCTCTACAACTACAAGACACCTCTACGTTTCCATTGATTTGATGAAAAACAGTGGAGAAAAATAGATTGGAGCACAACAAACTGTTTTCAGAGACAGGGTCGATATGACCTGTGAAGGACATTTTATTTTCCTTAGAAAAAAAGCAGTAATTACTGCCACCCTCTGAATTCAAAACCCTCTGCTGCACTGCTGAGGCATGTGTATTAAAATTGCTTAGAAAACTCACTGAATTTTTTTCAATTCCAACTGAATAAACATTTTAATAAAAAAAGGAAATACAGATGTGAGCTTTTTTAGCACACAAAACAAAGCAGCTGCTCTGTCACTTTATCTGGTCTAAAAAAAATCATAATGAAAAAATAATACCCTGCCTGGAAGCAGCTAAGTGATTTAGAAATGCAAAGCGGGCATACTGTCAAATATGACAGTCTTTTTTTTTTTTTTTTTTTTGGGGGGGGGGGGTCTTTTTATTTACAAAGACAAAGACATCTGTCATTCTTGGAGACATATTCACTATTGTTTTGACAGCTTTTACAATCAGTTGTAGAAGGGGATAAACAGCTGAAAGCTTTTTATTGTAATTAATGTTAAATGATGCTAGGCGTATTTGTATGACTTTCAGTCATAACAATTTTACCATATTTTAATGATCTTCAGTGATTCTCTATAAAATGCCTCAAGAGGAACCAGCATTCTAAACTGTGCTCACATTTTACATTACACCTATTAGTATTCTAATATTATGATCTCTCCCATGGATAGATGACAGACCAAATCTTGAAAGTGAATGTATAACAAGTAAAAAAAAGGAACAAGCCTTTTAAACACTGTACCTTTTTTATTTTGTGTTACATTGGACAAGTTATAAAACCCCTTAACCAAATGTACCTATGTGTACTTGTGATGTGTCTGAGTATGTTAGAAAGAGAAAGAGTAGAAGATGAAAAAGTATGTCAAGATAATACTGAAGGAAACTCAGCTACCAGGAAAGGTCAGTAATCAACTCCTTTACATTTCAGTGTGGATGAAACAAAGAGGACAGAAGTGCATACTGGATTGGTAGATCCACTGTTCCAATAAAATGATGAAATGGTAGGAGACTTTGGATTGAATTTTTGTATTCTCAATCAAAGTATTTTTCTTCCTATAGAAGACAAAGCCAGAGATCTACATGGAGTACTGTGCTGTGGGCAAAAGACTGTTTTTCACAAATGTTACAGCATGATCTTTTATGGATTAGTATTGCTGTTTAGAATAATTTGGAAATGACTGGAAATTGACTGGAAAGAAACTTGATTTCTGTATAAGTTAATGATCTAAATAATATTAATAATTTCCTGATCTAAATAATGTAAAAGTTCCTTTAAGAAACTTGTATAAAGGGTTCCTTTCCTCCATCCCACAAGAAGGCAACAGCAAGATAATTTTTACCTTATTACACTCACTAACTTTTAACTAGACCTGTGAAGGAGATCTTACTCCTTGTATATACATGCCACGGTTGTTAGTTGGTGTCCAGCATTGCTTTTAAGCTACTCCTATTGTGACCTATTTTCTTTGTTATTGAAGATGACAGGGAACTCCTAAGGTTTCAGAGGTTTTTAAGCCTATGGAAAACAGAGGTAAACATTACAAGAAAAGCAGCTCAAAGGTGTGGAAATGAAAGATTTATGAAAAGATGTGGAGCAATTTTGGCTTTTATACTATATTAACATGTGTATTATACTATAAGTATTTGTGCTCAAGATTACACATGCACACTTCCTTCACAAATATTGGTGATTTAGAACATGTAGTATATGGTCTCACACTCCAGTTCTTGAGGGCTGGTGTCCTGCAACTTCCAGATGTCTCTCTGCTTCAGCATACCTTAATCACATAACTAGGTAATTAGAAGGCTTCTTGAGAACTTAACTGCATGCTGATGTGTAAGTGTGTGTGTGTGCGTGTAAGCATTCTGGTGCATATAAGGTTTCTACATACAAGTTTAGTGAACTCAGCGCCGACTGCACGCCCAAGAGAGAAGCAGAGGACAGCCCCAGGATGGCATCCAGCAGCTACAATGTAGAGGAGCCCATGGGCTCTGCTGGCAGCCAGCTATTCCAGGGCAGATCCAGCCATGGACCCGGGGCCCAAGGGCATCGAACCGCCCCGCACAGTCGATCGGTGGTCGGAGCTGCCACGGATTCCACCCAATGGCCGACATGTGCATGCTGCTTCAACCCTGGGCCAGTCCCTACAGTGACATCTCAATGCTTCTACACCCCATGTAGGGACACCACACCAATAGCAACAGTAGACAAACAGCATCACAAAGGCCACACCCAGCCAGCGCATGGACTCAATACTCAACCAGCGCCTGCATCTCAATCCCACACACTGCAGAGCACAAAGACCAAGCATCCAACCAAGGTCATTCAAACTCACCAATGAACCAGACAAGCACAAAACATACAGACCAGGTGATCAAGTGGAGGCAACGTACATGACCCCCATTGAGCCAACCAATGGCTACCCCCAAACAATTTCCAACGAGGCCCATACCAAAAAGATGTCTGGCCAACAACGCAGATAGGAAAACTGGCCTGGCACACCGGCCAAATGATACAACTGTCCACCCAGGCAGGCACCAAAGAATGAACAAGGGATATCCCCCAGAGCACCCTGGCCCTGACACAGACAACCACCAATGCACTGGAGGGCAGAGGCATCAGCTACTGACAGAGAGTGATGGCGGGAAAATGGGCCCCCCCCCCCCCCCCCCCCCCATTTGGTGTGGGAGCTGAAATGTGCCAAGAGAGGGGGCGGCCTGACACCCAACCTGACAGATACACATAAACACACTGGCACTGTCATATGTTCCCTTCCTCTTATGCACATACACTCTCACCTGCATACCTAGAAACTCGAGAATTAACGTTGTACACCCACTCTTACTCCCAATCCACACTCTATACTACCAGGTCCAAGTAGTGATACCCCAGCAGAACAACCGGCCATTTGACATAGGAGGCAGGCTGACCCCCCTATCCTCTAGGATGGACACAAAGCCCCTGCTGTAGCGTAGTTATAATGTAAAATTAAAATAGAGGGGTGGGATCTGGGGAAGGTAGTCAAAGGCCATCCCCCACCCCAAGCCCTTAGTGCCTATGCAGGTTAACAGTGGGCACCAGCAATAGAGCTGAAGCTAATTGAACAGCTCCCCCTCTGGATCCCTGAAGTTGTACCCCACTCCAAACTGCCCCGACCCCGTCCGTGTAGAAGAGCTATACCTTCCCGACATTTGGTCTACTCTCAGCACAAAAGACATTATACCCTCAGATTTTGTTTCACCCCACAATTTGACAAATTTGCATATAATCATACTGTGTTGGAATATGCTCCAAGCGATTTGTGACCCCAAACAGGGGTTATCTATTTTTATGTGTAGCAGACAACATTGTTGGATAACATCTAATGGAAATAAATAAACAGTATATTAACCTCTTTCAAAACCTTGGAAAATGTTGTGTGAAGGATTTAATCAGATATGTTGGAGAATTTTATACTGACCTGACTACCATATTTGTTCACCTCTTAACTAAAGACAACAGTAACCAGTTAAAGATTTGTTTTAATATAAAATAGTATGGCATGGTTCAACTGAGCATGGCTCTTCCCTGCTTCATTTTTCACTCAAGACAGCACGATTTAGATGGGATTGGCTATTTATCATTGCAGCAGGCGAAAGGCTCTTTTGTCAGGAAACATACATGTGTGCCTGTTTTTACTTGACTGCAGTACAGAGGTTCAGAGCTTTACAAATGTTTATCTTCCCCTTCATCTCTGCCATATTTGGCTAATATAATCACAAATTTTAATGGACATTATATTAATTTGTGAAAGATTAACCCAATGTATTTGGGCTGGGCATTACACCGAAAAGTTACCGATATTGAAATAATTAACTGCTACCGACGTCATTTTGCCAATGTCGGTACTAAAAATTAAAATAAAATATGTTTTAGTTTAGGGTGTTCATGTTCCTTCAAGATAAGTGCAGTGGGTCTTGAGTCAAATGACTAGGTACAGTCATGTAATTTCATCCCATCCAGAAGGGAACAGCCCTGCCAATGTAGTGACTGTGTCATTATATTCAGTGAGTGTTTAGACTGATTTTGCGACTCATTTTCAAAAAAGCAAATGGCAACAAATGTAGTGACTTTTTATAATGTTATTGGATACTTTGAGACTTTAATGTAAAACATTATAATTCATACTGCTTTCACTGAGCAGCGGAGCTGCAGTAGGCCCAGAGCGCTCCCAGTATGCTGCAGCTCTGCCCACCGGAGCAGATATTACCCCACTGAGTCCAGGATGTTGATACACCACATAGACTATAAATACAGAAATCAGTGGGAATAAAATCTTGAATTAAAATGCTAGTTCAAGCCGTGCAATAGCAAGAACTCATCACATTTTCAAGCACGTTATGTAAATTAGGCCACCACCGGACATTAAATATAGAAAAGGACGGGGCTGTTACTTATTGTCCATTTATCGTTATTGGGGTGAACTGCTCAATATATCACAATATTGATGTGAGGCCATGTCACCCAGCCCTACAGCATAGTATATTGTAATTGTTAAATTGAATGAAAAGGATACACTGTTTTAAACAGCTGTTTAAACTGAAAAAATATATAAAGCTATGAAATACTGTGCATTTTAGTTTTTTTTGTGTCAAAACTTTATAGAAACTTATTTTTATACAGGCAAATCCAGTACACCTGCCTTGTAACGCCACCTAATTATTAAAGTAATCTGTGTTTACCACAAAACGACTAGGGGTCACAACAAAAATGGAAGAAGCACCTTTAATCAGATAAACCCAAGATTTTTGGTCCATATGCAGAACAGTATTTGTGGTAGAAAAGTAAGACTATATATACCTCCCTCCATTCCCAGACTGAAACATAGACGTGTCATTACATCATGCTTTTTTTAACAGTAACAGAAAAGGTTTTTTCAAACTTGATAGGAAGATGGATGGATGTGAACACAAGGCAATCCTATAAGAAAACATGTGACAGCAGAACCTGAAAAGGAAATTAAACTGAGACTGAAGGATGTCATTCAGCAAGGTTTTGGAATTATTTAGATGAAAGCATATAGTTATATATCTAAATTACAGACCTTGATCCAATTAAAACTTAAAAACAATGTTCTCCATCCAATCTAACTGAACTTGATGTGTTTGGTATAGACATACCCAAAAAACATTTGCATCTGTTTGCTTTGGAGGGGGACATTAACCAAAGTAGTGATCAAAGGGGTGTGATTACATATGAATGCCATACATTTCAGCCTTTGTTTACAAAATAATATTGCAATAATCCTTTTCTAAAACACAAAAAACATGATAAATGAGTTCTTTCACAAGGCATTGTAACAGATACCCACATTCACAGTCTCTTAAATAAGTGCATAGCCCAATGCAATTATTGTCTTTGTAATAGGATTAAAGCAGGATTTTAAAACAGACAAAATAATTCAGAATAGTGTTCACACTGGTCTGCTGAGAACAAAACAAACAAATAAACAGATCAATCTGTAATTCCATACACGTTGTTAATAAACATATGCTTGAATTTATTAGTCTTGCTCATAATAAACAATCCATCCCACAACTGAGATTTACGAGCATCAGACTTCGAATAAACGTCATCATAAAACAAACCACTGTGTTTGTGTGCACACTGTTGCAGTGATGCTGATATTGATGCCGACAGGTGGGGATTTTTTGACCAATCAGGTGTTTACAGTGTGCACACATCACTGTATAGTACCTTGAAGTTTCAATTTAGCTTCTTGTGTTTATTAGGCTATAAAACCCAGAAATATCACATACTATTTACTTTAACAAACAGTAAAGATCACTGCAGAAATTATTCAGCATTAAATGAGTGAATGCCAAGGCCAATTTATTTTTTAAAATCCAGCTACGTCACAATATTAGAACACTGCAATTGATATTAAACTAAAATAATGACTATCTGACTAATTCAGGTGGGAGAAATGTATTAGATGAATGCACTGTGATATATGTCACTGTTTTTTTAACTTCATCTTAAAACTAGAACTCTTATGCACTGCTAAAGAACCTTTGATGTTCATTGTTTGGGTGCTTCTGAAAAAGTAGGTTAGAAGCTACATTTGAGATCTCAATTCATTATTTTGGGTCTGCTCAGACTATAATGCGCCAAGAGAGTCAGAAATGTGCAGTCACCAATGCTACTACTTAAAAATAATTCGAAAAAGAAAATATCAAGCTGTATCATGCATCCAAAACCACAATTTCCACGAATTCAATAATTATTGAAACTGTTGCAGAACCTCAATACCTTAACAGTGAACAAAGGATTGCTGAAATATCACCATCAACGTCAGTGCTAAACTTTGTTGTCCACAGTTGAACAGTTTGATGTGAGAGAGTAAGAATATATGCATTTTAGTCTTTTATATGTACACAGTGTTACAGAGAAAGAGCAATTCATATGGAATCTGGATGGGAGGGTTAAGCAAATGAAGAATATGCAATATAAAAATAACCCTCTAACATTACAAATAGTTAGAAATAGTGGCTTGGTTGATATCTTATTGGTAACAAAGCAATGCTTTGAAAAGCACACAGAAAATAAAACCACATTTCTGTAACAGACTTTTTTTTTTTATAAATACAGTTTTATTTAAAGAAAGGTAATTACAGGTAGTTAGTGAAAAAAACAAGGACAGGAAGATGCATGGATGATAAAAACACAGTAACAATATATGAAGTAACCAAATTGTAAGAAGCCAGTGGGGATGACGAGATAAGAATGTGAATAAGTGAAGTGCTTGAACCTTTTTTTCCACAAAGTTGAAGTGCTCTTACATTGTATTGTTTGTGTGGGTTACTTTCAAATGAGTTTAAAATAGATATAATGGACCAAGAAATGAATAAAAATGAAAAAATATGGATATGTGGATGACTGGATTCTTAATCTGATGTTGCTGGAGGGAATTGAGATGGGGTAGGTTTAGTGGAAGGAACAATCACAAATAATAGGAAGTTATATTTAATCTAACACATACCCAGAGAACACAGAGCAGGTAAAAATGGAAGAGCTGTCAAAATAGCCCATGTGTCTTTTTTCTGAAAGTTAGTTATTCAGAATCCCTGTTGCATTATGGGAAAGTAGAAACAATGGACTATCAAATTACATCATAAAATCCATTTTTTACTAGGATTATAAAGCTGCAAACACTTTTGTTTGTTTCCTAGATGATGCAGTGGGAAATCATACATGAATAGAAGTTGTAGCAGCACTGCCTATTTTTAATCTTGTGAGACTGTAAATCATTGTTGTTCCTTAATGATAATGTTCTATTGAGGATTTTATGTGTACCATGAGAGGTACAGCTTGTAATGGAACTACACAGGCCCCCCTGCTGGATGAAAGTTCAATGCTATTGATTCACTTGTAAATCATACTGGTGAGACTAATGTACTGTTGTCCACCAAAGCACACATATAACACAATAGGTTTTGTTTCATATGGAATGATCGAAAATGGAACTGCACCTCAGTGGCTGCCTTCTTAAGCAATCAAGGGTTGAGTTTTTTGTTGTTGTATTTTTTGACATTTTGGTTGGCGAAGTAAAGTTCTTGCATATAGCTTAGGTTGCAAGGGGAAGATGAGCATTTCTTTGTGTAAAAACACACATAACTTGGAAAAATTGATTACATTGTTAAATTGTTGTGACGCTGTTTTTTTTTATCTTGCCATATTGTATGTGGCATATTGTATGTGGTATATCTAAAAGCATAAGCTAATTCAATTCAGTTTGTTAATATTGCACAAATTCAGAACATAAGTCATCTTAAGGCACTTTCCAAGAAAAAACATTGCAATACAATTGTACAAAGATTCCAATCAGTTTAACAGTTTTCTATGTAAGGAATCCCAGCAGATTGCATTAAATTTTTGACGTGAGGTTGTGCTTAGAACATACAGACTCCAACCACAGCAATCCCTCGGTAATACCTCACACTGAGTAAGCATGTTGTATCAGTGGAGAGGAAAAACTCCCCTTTAACAGAAGAAAAAGCTCCATCAGAATCTGGCTCATTATGAGAGGCCATCTGCCACGACCTTCTTGGGGTTCGAGAAGACAGAGAAGAGACAGAAAAAGAACGAAAGGAACTCTTGTTAGAATACTTTCTATATTAAAGAATGTAAAAAATTGATAACAAGACATGAAGGTTGTTTGGTCACTGGGAGCATAATCTGAAACAGGGTACCAAACTAGGTGAAGCTTCTATGGAGAGAAAACACTGAGAGAAAACAAGGTTAGCAGTCGAAATAACTGCAAATAATACATTTGACGAGTAGTAGGACATAAGAGAGCGAAGAAAAGTTATAAGTCTGTCCTCCAACAGTCTAAGCCTGTAGCTCTATAACTACAGAGATAGCTTCGGATAACCAAAGCCATTTTAACTATAGGCTTTATTAAAAAGAAAGACGTTAAGCCTGGTCTTAAAAATAGACAGGATGTCTGCCTTAAGGACTAAATAAGTAAACAGGGCAGATGTAAAGATGTGCAGCATATTTTGTGAAACATCCTTGGGTGATGTTGTTTTGATGTGCCGTATGTATTGAAATAACTTTCTTAAAAATTCAGTGTCCAACTATTATGAGAACTTACTTATTTTTGACTTGCTACATATTTATTTATTGATAAGTAATGTTGAGCTTGACTATTCTGGGCTTAAGTTTAAATTTTCTGTACACAATCCATGATTGGCACTAACTGATTAGATAAATATACATGTAATTGATAAAAAACTTGTTTTAATTGATAAGCAGCATCAGCCACTTGTATTCAGTATGCTAAAGTGTGAACGGGTTTTAATCAATGCAGAAAGGTATTTTATGTATACATGTTGGCTGCAATTTACAACGTTTATGGCATGGAATTATTCAATATGTCCCAAAAAAATCTGTTAAACTGGTTTATTTGAAGGTTATTTGATTTATGCTATACTATCGGATGTGCAGAAAGACTAATAGTGTGAAAGGAGTAGATTGAGCAATGGATTTACTTAGTGCCATGTTCGGTTGCAATAAGGATTCTCACATTCTGAGTACATAGATACCGTTCTTAATTTATTTAAATTTTTTTTTTTTTTTTTTTTTTACATTATGCAGTCTCATAATGTTGCACATAACTTTACACAATGTCACTGTCCTGTTACTTAGAATCGAATCAAATTCCCGTCACAAAGGTACTGACTTAAGATCTGATGGTTTTATGAAAGATGTCGCCTGTACTTTTACAGCGATAACTTATAGCTCGACTTTAACTTGAACCCTTTGCCTTGTCTTGATATCTTGCATCAATAGGAGAGTGTGTTACAAAGGAAAAGATTGATGGAACTGTGTCAGGCGTGCAATCCAGCCGTCTGTGCGCCCCCCCACCATTTCACAATTTTCCCCCTTTTTGCTAGTACAAGTATGCTGCATCTACCATGCAGTTTGCCTGCTTTTCTTCTGCATCCTTTTCTGACAGCAAGGACTCTGATGGGCGTAGAGAGGTTCTTTCATGCAGCAGGGCCGTCTGTGCAAAGTTGCAAAAAAAAAAAGCAACACTCAACATCCCCCAAATGGTGGGGGACGTTTGTTGCAATAAGCTCCTGTCTGTATGTAAATACATGGAAACAGTTTTTAGACTCCTTCTAGCAGCTGTATGGATATTAATATGGCATGCCAGAGCTGCTATAAAGGTTTACATAGTGTTAAGTCATGGAATCAGTGCAACATGCAGATGGTACTTGTATGTTATTGTAAAGGAACTAGACTAAGAAAGTGATAGGTTGGTTAGAAAGCTTTTTTCAATAAAATCACTAGGATCATACTGTACCTTGAAAAAAAATACCATGATTCTGTCAAATTGCATAATTTTTTTCTCAGGGTTATCATACCTTGAATCATATGAACCCATAGCTTGTTAGCAAGACAGCGCAAATCTCTTTGTGTAGCACACTTTTAGCAATAAGGCACTTCAAGGTGCTTTACGGTGCTTTGAGCCGATTTGTCACCCGTGTGACTTTTGTCTTGATCGTGCTGACTTTTGGCTTAATCGTGCTGACTTTTGGCTTAATCGTGAGTGTTGCATTGTGTAGTGTACAATGGGTAAAGACAGGCTATTTGCACCTCACGACCAGCTCCCGATCGGTCGCAAGAAAATCAAACCTGTTTGAAATCCTAGTTGCCCCTCGTGAATGACTCGCACTGTGGAAGCAATGCTACGAGCTATTTCTCATACTGCGCATGCGTGTCACCATCGTTACCGCGGATGTATTTCTGGTCTTTGACTTAAACAAACGGTGTTTCCAAACAAAAAAAAGGCACAGATTGCCAGGCCAGCACATTTTTGTCTTTTGAGCGCATCCTCGCAATTCTTAGGCGCACATCTTCACTCCAGTGTTTTCCTCCTGCTTCTTCAGTTCCGGGTCAGGCGCGCATTTCACTCCCGTGTTTTTCTTCTGCTTCCGGGTCTGTCATGTCGTGCAGTGAGAGCAGTCAGGTCGCATCCGAACAGCGGTTCGTACAGTGTGAGCACATGAGTCGTGAGCTGTGAACTTTTAACCCCTGCAATTCACTCGTACAGTGTGAGCTGGAACTGAAGACCCGTGACTGAAAAATCTCACAGTATACGCCTGGCTTAAGCCACAAATCCCGTTTTAGGTCTCATGACATATAATGGACACAGCAAGCATGCAAAAACACATTTTAAGAACTTTGGCAGTGTCATGCAGTGGCTTTGCTTTTCTTCTGCTGGGTATATCTGGAAGAAATAAACTGTCAGAGGCTACAAAAGACTTGAGATTGGGGTGGATAAGCCCATTCCAGCAGGACAATGACCCTAGGCATACTGTAGGGACTTCAGTATAGTTGTTTATGCCCATTCCTGTATTACAAAAGCCAAAACCTAAATCTAATTAAGACTCTATATCCAGACATGAAGATGCAAAAAAAATCACAAACATTTTACTTTCTCATCGTGCAAGGCTGGTAGAGATAGACCCCAAGAGACTGAAATGACAGTGAAAGATGATACCTCAAAGTATTGACCTAGGGCTTCTGAATACAATATATCCCACTTTCTACAACATTATGTGTACAAAATACAATCCAAATGCTTAATTTACTTCCACTTCACAATTATGCACTATTTTCTGTTGGTCATTTAAAAAAAGTAGTAAAACATATTGAAGTTCAGGGGAGTTTAATAGTTTTTCTATAAAATGTACATATAAATATATATGTCTCACTTAGTGCTTCTATTTCAATGCAACATGTGAAGCTACTTTAAAGAAAATGTTGCTGTAAGGAAACATTGCCTTAAAACTGCATGTTTACATTGATGCTTAATGATTTCTCAGTAAATAATAATCAAATTGGCTAGAATATTCCGTTCTGCCATTATTGATTTCTTCTGGTGTTGTGGGAAAATAACATATTTTGATGCCTGCCAGATGTACAGTAGCAGATGTGGTTCGGCAAAATAATGCAGTTAAACAATATGTGCAAAAGAACAGCAAAGAATGTATTCTATTCCTATCAAATCCTTTTTCTTAACAAACCTTATTTGCCTTTTTAGGGTTGACATCAGGCTGCACGGTGGCGCAGTGGTTAGCGCTGTTGCCTTGCAGCAAGAAGGTCGTGGGTTCGTATCCCGGCCCAGGGTCTTTCTGCATGGAGTTTGCATGTTCTCCCCGTGTATGCGTGGGTTCTCTCCGGGTACTCCGGCTTCCTCCCACAGTCCAAAAACATGCATGATAGGTGAATTGATCACTCTAAATTGTCCCTAGGAATGAATGTGAGTGTGAATGGTTGTCTGTCTCTCTGTGTTGGCCCTGCAACAGACTGGCGTCCTGTTCAGGGTGTACCCTGCCTAACGCCTGATAATTGCTGGGATAGGCTCCAGCTGCCCCGTGACCCTGAATTGGATAAGCGGTTAAGAAGATGGATGGATGGATGGATGGGTTGACATCATAATTTTCTCCCAAACTGTAAAAGTAATCGCCCTGCAGTAAAATTTCAGCAGTAAATAGTAGATTAGCAGCATGGTGTTGTTTGTAAGCTGGCAGTTTTACCAGCTATTGGAGATAACCTGCATGCTTGTTTACCTGAACAAAGAATTTTGGAGTTCAGTGATTCACCCTGGTTTGTCACTTCCTGGGGGCCTTCACTGTAGCAGTACCATTCTCATTCTCCACTTTAATTCAATCCTCCGTTCTTTGTGTCTTCCAGTTGCTCTGTTTCCTGGGGAGGATAATGGAACGGCTGTGGTTCTCTTTGCTGTTGCTGGCAGCAACATGCAGAGGACAGCCGTGTCCAAAACGCTGCATGTGCCAGAGCCTCGCTCCATCACTTGCTATCCTCTGCTCCAAAACAGGCCTGCTCTTTGTTCCTGCTGCCATTGATCGACGTACAGTGGAGCTACGACTTCAAGAAAACTTCATCACAGGTATCATACCTACTGGTCTTGCACTTTATTTCATATATACAGAAAAAAACTGCTAAAGTTTCCACTATTGTGTTTATTTTACTTTTAAATATATTCAGTGTTGCATTAGTAATTGGTTGCATTACTCTCTCATCTCCAACTTTCTTAAACTATTTCTTTACGTGAAAAAACAAACACGTTTGTCTTTATTCTCTTCTTTAGAAATGTCATTTTTCTTGATCCATAGTCATCCTTTATAATGTTTTTATTGTTTTTGTTTGTCAGAGCTATTGTCATTTATATTAACTTTTTTCTTTTTATTTATTTTTTTATAATTTATTTTTTTATTTTGTAACTTAGTTGTTATTTTACTATTCCTCCATTTCCATTACAGCAATTTAAGAAGACAAATTAGTGTAAATTATTGAAGAATTAAATTGAATTATTGAATTTAAATACATTAGAACGTTGTGTTAATTTGTTTCAGTATTTAAAGAAAAGAAGTATTTCAATATTTGAATTGCATTCTTTAGATTCATTACATAAAGAAGGACTATGTGGAGCATCTGTTTCTGCTATTTTTAAAGATTATGGCTTACAACAAATTAAATACAAATTTTAGTTACTGTAAAAATGATTCTTAACAAAGAAATGTCTGCCTGTTAAGAACTATGTCCGTCTGTACAAAACATTGACTCTGTGCTTGGTCAGGACTGGTTTTGCATGAATAACGGCATCAGTGCAGCATCACATGGAGACATTAAGGAACCCCAGGTTGCTTTGCTTGCAGCGTTCACCTCTGTGTTGCTGGATCTGGTGCCCCTCGTCATCCTTCTAAAAAGACCACATGAATTCTCAATTTGGTCTGGCCAGCTTCCTGCAAATACCAGCAGCAATTCATGGCTTGTGAATTTCCTCTGAGCTCTTGAATGAGCTTTAGTTCACAATGCTCTAAAAGCTATGGTTGTCCATGTTGCTTGTGCCACATATTTTTCTTCTACTTAGCTTTCCGAACAAGTGGGTTGAATACAGTACTAGCCAGCTTCTTTAACATAGATGTAATAGGGTTTGCCCTCTTTGAGCATCTTTGCCTGTCGACTGGGCAGCTGTGAAATCAGTAGTCTTCTGCAAGATCATCTATAGCATGGTCATACCAAGACATTTCTGTGTTAAAAACCCTTACGTAATTGGTCTTCTTTGGTATCATATTTTCTTAGAAGTTGAATTTGGCATTTTCCTTAGCTGTATGAACTATTCACAATTTACAAAAAATAATTTTTGAAAGATTTATCATATCAATCTGTTATTTGAGTTTTTAGTTGTTGTTTTAGTTTTTTACTTTAATTACCTAAATAAATTCACAGCTCCATGATATTGAGATGCATTTGTATAAACACAGCAGTATTTTTTTTTTTTTTCAGAGAACAAAAAGTCATTATTACGATCTGATCCAGTCTGTTCCAGTTCGATATTAACATAGGTCAGGACTATTTAAAACTTTTTTTTTTTAAGCTGTTACCCTAATTATATATAATGGTTGAATAACCATGGAACCCTTTCAGACCTAACATTTCAAATGCTTGTTTCGACGCTCCATTCCTATTTTAGTTGTACAAAATGGCAAACAAAATCGATTCTATTTTTTTTTTCAACACAGCATTAATATAGGATGTTAAAGAAATATTTACAGTTCAACCTTCAGTTGTGTTTTTTGTACTGTTTTTGATACCAACTTCAGTGTTACTAAAACTACTTTGTGTGTTCTTGGTCTTGTGTTGAAATAGACATTTGCAAAAACATTTTCATTAATTTCAATTCTGGAGAATATTACACTAAGATATACCCTTGTGCTGGCTATATTGGTGTGCTACTTTTCCTTTGTGAAAAATGTGCACTTGAAAACAGAAGCTACTGCACCTATTCAGAAGCCTAAAACATCTTAAGGCAGAAAATTCAATTTTTTTAAATATATATATACATAATCAGATCTTTGGTGATATTTCTTGGACTAATCTTCATCTATGTCATAATTGCCTAAAATATCTTTCAGATGAGCTTTATTCAGTGATCAAAACAAATTATGTTGTATTTAATGTAATAATTTAAAACGGTAATAGTTAAAACAAGTAGTTTTAATCATAATTTTGTTGTATAGTAAATTTACATGCATCTCCTGCCGAAAGTATGAAGGGTTTTACGATTGTTAGGTGTTTAGGTATACGTATTCATTTCTCTATTTATGTTTATGTTATATCCAGATCATTTTTCTGTAAACCTTATTGTTCGAAAGATGTTGCAACAAGAGTTCATTCATTTAGGTTCTGTTTCTTACTTATCTGTTGTCTGTATCTGTTTCTCTATACTCATAGATCAGTGTCAAACTTTTTCTCTTTTGGTATATAATTCTCTTTTTTAATTTTGGTAACTTTGTTACAGTAACTCCTTCTGTGTTAATTATAGACTTCTCCTCAGTATGCCCCTTTCTTGCTCCCCTCCACAGCTTTTCTATATACCCTTGATTAGTTCCCTTCCATCCAGTTTCATTCTCCACCCATTCTTCTTTACATGAGCTCTTTAGTTTTCGTAGTTTATTTCTGGTTTGTCCCATTACTCTACCAGTGCTTCATGTACTGTTCTCCTTGCTCTATCGCTGTACTTTTTTTTCTTTTTTTCTGTTCTTAAATGATCCACAACATAGTTACTCCAAGTTAATGTGTGTTTTTTTTATGGTCCAACTCCAAACCTACAAGACATAACAGAGGGTGCTTCACTGGAAAACAACATAAAAGATACAGATGTAACATATACCTACTTAAAGTAAAATAAAAACAATTTTAATACATTAGAATAAAAGCAAATAACAAGTAATGACAGCTAAATGCCAGTCTAAACAAGCTTCTTCTTGAAGAAGCTCAAAAGCAGCGTTTGTTTCATTGTGCACATCCCATATTGCTGCTTCAGTATGCATGAAAAAATAAACATTGATTTATTAAAACATGTTAAAATATCACAGTAAATGCAGTATACAATGCAAAATTAGAGTTTTCAAAAATTTAACATATTTGAAAGTCAGTATTTAATAAATCCACAATTATTAAGTGTTAGCGCACCTTAAAATCTCTTGGGAATGCTTCAAGGACAGTTCTACCCACCTCTTCAAGGACATTTCAAAGCTCTACTTTGGATGCTGGCTGCTGTTAGTTGTGTTTTCTGTCAAGATGTCCCTGTACTCCTTTGATTATTTCAAGGTCTGGTCTCAAGGGATGCAAACACATAACTTACAATGTTCCCTTCAAGTACGCTTTTACAGCACAAGGATGGTGTTTGATGTGCAGGAAGTAAAACCTGAGTAAAAGAAAATACTTCCAGAGAACATGTTATACAGTGGATTAAAATAAGTTGAACAATCCCTCACATCCTGAGCTGAAACACAGCTGCAAGCCATGACAGAGCCTGTCATGCTTTACAGATGCTTAAAGTTGTTCCTTTAACCTTACTTTACCATTTATTATACTGAATCCACAACAAAACACCAAAAAGAAACTGACACACATACAAGTGCTTTTACCATCCAGCTGTTTCCCTAAAAGACATCTGCTTACAAACTCCAATGACTACCAAGTGAAAAGCATATGAAAGACTCTAAAGTACTGAAGTAGGGTAATTTGCTTGATCTGCTATTGGTTAAGAAACATAATCATTGTTTAAGGCTAAATTGTTTTTATGAAAAGGTGGTTGTTATTCACATGAAAGGAACTAGAAAGGAAAAACGTAAAGATTTTGAATACATTGGAACCAAACTGACAATAATCTGAGGAAAACAGATCGCCTTCATCATCTAGAGTTTAAAAAAAATCAAATTGTTGTCCTGCACAAAATAGTAATTTATGTTAGACTGTCTTTATTGATTTTTATTTTGTGTAGAAACCATGCTTCATCTCTTTGGTTGAAAAAATATGTAGATTAGTGTTTTATTGACTTAAAATTGGTCAAGGACGAAGGCTTGCCTTGAAATGATTAAAAATTTATAAATAAATATAATATAAATATAATTTATAAATAAATAAGATCAAATAAATAATCAAATAAATAAAATCAGTCATTCTGTGTTCTTAAAGCATGCTGCATATTAACATTTTATAAAAACTCCAATTCCTGAATCAGTTACATAAAGAAAAGAGACCAGAAAATGCCTGAGTTTGAAAAAGCCCAACAACCACACGTCACAATGCTTACTTAGCAATCGTAGCCCTGCCTACCTAGCTTTGGAGCGCCCACGGGAATGTTGTTTTTGGCAAGCTGAAAGACGAGCCTCTTGCATCTGCTAGAGGCTACAGACCTTACAGCACTGCCTTTGCCTTGAGGTTAAACTAAAATGAAGGATCTTTACTTTCACCGAAGTTTGGATTTGACTACTTTTAGAAAAGGCAATTTTGCTTGGTCCAAACCTGGGAGAAATATATATATTTATACTGTGACTGGATAAAATTATTATTGATTTGTGTCTAAGGCATTTTTTCATGTTCTACATTGAAATTAGATCTACCGCTCACTGGGTAAGGTTTATTGGTACTAGTGGCCTTTATTGATAGTTTGGTGATAAGGAGACAGAAGGGGGAAGATATTCAGCAAGGGTCTGAAGGTTGGACGTTAAACCCTGAGTGGCCAGGTCAAGGACAACAGGTCACCATATGCGGGACCTGCTCGACTGGGGTTTATGGCTGTAATCTATTCTTTTTAATTCTAACTGTCCTAGTTTTATTAAATACACAAGTTTGTTGGCACTCTGTTTTTATTAATAAATTTGTTGTGCCTGTTTTGCTAATTTGCAGCTGTCCGAAGAAAAGACTTTGCCAACATGACTAGCTTGTTACATTTGACACTGTCCAGAAACACCATCAGTCAGATCCTTCCCTCAGCATTCAGTGATCTTCGGCGACTGAGAGCCCTTCATCTAGACTCTAACAGATTAACTGTGATCAAGGTAAAATTTATGGATGGAATTATTCTGATGGACAGCAATAACCGTTTAGGTACATGACAGCATTACAGGATCTTGTTGTCTTTTCACATTTCTGTTCACCAGGATGACCATTTCAAAGGTCTTACCAACCTTCGCCATCTGATTTTGGCCAGTAACCAGCTCCACTCCATATCCCCTCATGCCTTTGATGACTTTGTGTCTACACTGGAAGATCTAGACCTAAGTTACAACAACCTTGACCATGTTCCCTGGGACACAATTGGGCGTCTCACTAATGTCAATACCTTGAATATGGATCATAATCTCATAGAGAATGTTCCCCAAGGAGTATTTACCAATCTTCATAAACTGGCCAGGTAAGGACATGAGAATTAACAAATGAAATGGCAAAAAAAAGTTATCTCTACTCTTTCATTATAATTTTTTATTTGATCTTTCCCTATTCATGAACAGGCTCGACATGACTTCTAACAAGCTGAAGAAAATTCCCCCTGATCCATTGTTCCTAAGAATCCCAGTATATGCCAAGTCTAAAGGCTCACCCCTCTCTTCTCTTGTTTTGAGTTTTGGTGGTAATCCACTTCATTGCAACTGTGAGCTTTTGTGGTTAAGGAGACTGACCAGAGAAGATGACCTTGAGACGTGTGCCTCCCCTCCAGATCTCAGTGCCAAATACTTTTGGACAATACCGGAAGAGGTTGGAGCATTTCACCTTTCACTTTTATATATTACAGGAAAAAAAACACACAAAATGTTTTTTTATTAATTATTATTAAAATTATAATTTCCTAATTAGCATCACTGATTTTCATTTTAGGAATTTATTTGCGACCCACCTGTTCTGACTCGAAAGTCACCTCATGCTGTTGCTATGGAAGGCCAGCCTGCAAGTCTGAAATGCAAAGCAAATGGAGATCCAGAGCCTGAGGTCCACTGGATCAGCCCTGAAGGTCGACTTATATCTAACAGCTCCAGGTATCACCATGATTCTACATTTTCTCTTGTGCCTATATAGTAATTAATTTTGCATCATTAAATGTACATGATCAGATCTTTTCAAATAATGTCAGCTGAGTGAAAACTGACCATTTTATTTAATTTTTCTTTACGTATGTTTGCACCATTGATGCACCATTTTTCTTACTTGAAGAATCTAACCATTTTGTTTATGCGGGCCACTATTTTTCTTGTGTGTGCCAAATCTCAAAGATAGTTTGATAGCACAGATGACTGCATTCAGTGACATCCCAAATATAAATGCCTTAACATAAATTAATAGTTTTTTGCTGTTGCATAGTCTCACATTCAAAGAAAATCTTGTAATCCTCTAAATGTGATATTTAGACATATTTTAATTAACTTTTCCATTCTGTTCACAGTAGGGAACAGTACAGTAGTAGCAGTTTAAAAGTTCTCATTCAGAGTAAACGCCGGACGAATGGCGTGCCTTTTCCAGCCCATTAACAGCAGAGTTCCCTCCAAATCCCAGTGGCCGGAGTGGCCTCCCTCTTTCTCGTGGGAGTGTCAAAGTTTTACTGCAACTCCACCCATTAATTGAAATACAGAGTATGACCAGGAGATGGCGCTTCTCTCACAGAATTCTCATCGACATGATGTTATTATCAGTATGCACGTCCACTGCAGAAAAAGCCCAGCTGGTTGCGCAAACCATTTTGGATGTAACAACACAAACTGCTCACTTTTTTTGTAATTAACCTGCTTCTTCTATTGTCAAAGTTTATCATAGGCTCCATAAACTTAAGTTCTCCTAACACAGGCCAAACTTCACCAAATGAGTTCTGTAAAATATTATAACAAGTAGCCTTAAACGTTATATCTGTAAACAATTTGATTTATTTCTATGAACCTAAAGTATATATTTTTTTAAACCTAATGTACTTTCCTTTAATTTTGTGATAAACTCGTGGTTTTTTATATTATTGTTGTTGGATGAAAATGACAGAGTTCCACAACGCAAAACAACGTAATAGCCTATTTATAATATTTATGCAATCACATGACTATTCGGCTCACCACGGAATGTTTGCAACACCAGAATAGACATGGTTACATACTGTAGCGATGGGGAGCAAAGCTTGGTGGGGGGATGCTTGAAGATGGTAATGAGTTACACAACGCAAAAACAACGTAATAGCGTATTTATCATATTTATCAATTTATATATTTTATAATAAATTCTTAATTACGTTGTTGTGTATATTATATATTAATTGTACATTACTCAAGCAATCTGTTTTAAATGTATAAGTTTGTATTATTCTGACAAATTATTGAGAAAAATTAAATGGATTTTTGTTTGTTTGTTTTTTCAGATTCATAGTGAAAATTGTGCTGTTTTAGGAATCTGTAAAGGATTAAAAATAACATTGGTAGCCTATTCATTTCGAGCATATACTAATGCAGCCATTCTCAACCTTGGGGTCGCGAGATAATTCCTGGGGTCGCCAAATCATTTTGGAAAAATATAAATGAATGTAGCTCCGACTGAACTTTAGAAGGACGACAAGTGGTTGGTCTCAAACAGGCATTTTATTACTCAAAGCCAGTTACTGTCTGCCGTAACTAGGCAACACCAAAGCAACAACTAACCTGTCCACTCGTCTCATATAACAACTCACAATAACAACAGAATAGACATGGTTACATGTTGTAGGGATGGTCACGAAAGCTTGGTGGGGGGATGCTTGGAGATGGTAATGTTCTTTAGGAGGTGTGAATGATCTGGAGTCTATGGTGTGTTGTTAAGTTGGGGGTTGCATTCAGGATGATCATCAGCGAGTACAATAGGTTAGCCAGACAGTGTTGTGTGACTATTATATGTGTGAATGTGTAAGCCCTGTTCAGAAAATTTCTGCCTTTTAGGCCCAACGTTACATTACAAGTTCCTAAAATCTTACAAAAGTATTTATATATATATATATATATATAGCGGCAAAATTATTTTTAGACTTTGATATATCCTTTCAATCCTATGAACAGTTTAATGTTTCATCCAGTAAGAAAGCAGAGAATGCTCTATGAGATGCAACATGGCGGCGCTCCGCTCTCAACTAGTGTTTATGTTCAGTCCGTCCACAAAATTATTGCTTTCCTCTATAGAAACATTTGACTTGTATTAACTTGTAGTTTACTCCATTTAATATGTACAAGAGCTGGGGAAAGATGACAAACTGGAGCGGCTCAAACGGAAAAAGTCCACTGCCTCAAATTATAAAGGAGCGGGTCCACCAACAGGTTTCAAAGCGCTTCCCTAACCTGTCTGGGGACCATTGGCAAAGAGTCAGAAACAAAATAAATGAGAGACTGAGAAGTCCCAGCAAGACTGACCCTGAGGCACAGCGCCTTGGCTATTGCCGTTAAAAAAAACGTTCAAAATGTGTTTTGTTTTTTTTTGGTTTGCTGTGTTGTGTGAAATTTGCTAGTTTAAATAAAAATGGAAGAAAAAAAAGTTATAGCTTCACAGTTTCATTTATTATTAATGGTAGATGACCATTATTAGTCACAGGTAAATCACATCTGTGAATCACACGTTGATTCAGAGTAGAGCTGTAATCTGGCCTTAAAAGTTGGAGACTGACTGGATGAAAATTGCGCTAGTGGACAAACTGTTTAAAAAAACAAACAAAAAACTATCAGGTTTTTAAGTGGTTGGGAAAAAACTGTAATTTATAAATATTACCCCAGCTACAAAGACTCGTATGTCTATATAGTACTTTCCTGCAGGACTATGAATCCATGCGTTAGAAAAACTTGCACCTGTTTTCAATTTACTGGACAAATGTTTGAAACTCCGGTCAAAAGGACCTGTTACCTGAAACTTAAAATTATAAATGAATAAGAATAATTTCAAGGCATGTTGATTTATAACCTTTTTTTTTTTTGTCTGCAGCTATATGAAGCTTTAACCACTTGATTCTGTTGCGTAAAAGTCTGTCTCGCCTGTGTGAGTCTCTGTGTGCGCTCTCACCGCTTGGTCTAGATTTCAGGAGATTTTGTCTGACTTGTGGCCATCAGGGAGCTGCTATATAAATGCAGGAGACTTCTGCAACTTGAAACTTGGGATAATAGTGCATTTACACTTCAGTATTTTCTGTGAGAGCGCAACGCAGCAGTCGAAGCATGTTTTCTGTTTTGATCTGAGAGGAGTGGGTCTTCCACATCGTGACACATGCAGTGTGCCTGCAACATCTTAACAGGTATTGTTGGAATAATGTTAGTGGCCCAATGCAGCACTTTATTACAGTATAAATGATCGCGCTGAGATGATCAGCTGACCACTAAAGCCCGTCCTGAGACCGTGGACAATGATAGAAATTAAGCCCGAACCTGGCCAGGTTCCCTAACCCTATGAAACCCAAAAAGTAGCCTAATTGCCTACAGTACTGTCATACGTTTCACATTACAGAGCACTCTTATGCTATAAAACTACTGTATCTGGGTATAAGACTAGAGTGGTAGGCTATTTGAACCCTGAGTTTCTGAGTTACATTCAAACTTAGGCTACATACAAACCAGCAAACCATAGAGGAACAGATATGGGAACATTTTTTAATGACATTTATATAGGCTACCCTGAGTCTGATACATCAATAAATCATTAACATTAAAATCACTGCTCCTCCCCGTGGACAAAAGAGGCATTGCAGCTGGTTTTCACTCAGGCTCCTTGGGGGCGAGGCCTCACTGAAGACGTCATAGCGGGGGATTACATTACCACCACGGACCTGTCAGGGACCTTTGACGGATCAGGCACGTACCAGTCAAGGGCCAGTCAAGGACCAATCATGGAAACATGAGAACTTTTAAACTGCTACTACTGTATATGTAATACACCTAATATAATATATATAATACACCTATGGTAACATTTTATTATATATATATATATATATATATATATATATATATATATATATAAATATTAATATATATATATATATATATATATATATATATATATATATATATATCCCAGAAGTTGAAAGCTGTAAAATAACATGATATAGTCCCTTTAAAGAAATTAAGAGGCACAAATTATATTGCTATGTAAGCCTATGATAGTTTAATTTTACAATGTTTGAGTTAAATAGAAGCCTACATGAATGTATTCTAGGGTTACTTCTCGTACACGCTGCTTCCGTGTCCGTTTTCATGGAAAGAAATAAAAAAGACAGAAAAAGAGGGAAAGATTTGTGGATCTCATAAAATGGGGTTTGATCTAATTAATATATGGTAGAAAGCACATCATGGTCATTATTCAGCCATTGTATAATTCAGAAAGAAGATGGGTTTCTACGATCCACAGATAAAGATGTCTAGGAGCAAAAAGTATATTTACCCAAGAAGAAAAAATTGGTGATTTAGAAAAGCTAGATTACACTGTTTATGTAAACTTCTAATGGCTGAACAAATATATTTTTGAATTAATTAAAAGTGAAATAATTCAGGTAATAATAAAAAATTAAAAACAGGAAAAGTGTGGTCAGACTTGATGTCTTTTTTTACAGTATATAACTATGTGGTTTTAACTTTAAACAGTACCTTTAAGTTACTTACTTTCACTTTTTATGCAGAACTTTAGTTTTCCCCAACGGAAGCCTGGAGATCAACATTACATCACTGAAGGATTCAGGAAACTTCACCTGTATTGCCTCAAATGCTGCAGGTGAATCCACAGGAAGGGTGGAGTTAATTGTCACAGCAGTGCCTCATCTTGCAAACAGCACAAGCCGCAGCCGAGATCCTTCTTCTGAACCAGCACCCTCTGACATCCTGACCTCCTCCAAAGTTGCAATGCCTAACAACGAGACAAGAGGGGCTGACAGGAGGGTATCATTGGTGGAGCTGACAGGAAACTCTGCCCTCATTAGATGGAGCAGCCAAACTCCTACATCTGGAGTGAGAATGTTCCAGGTCCAGTACAACAGTTCTGGGGATGACGCATTGGTTTACAGGTATGTTCATGCGTTTTATTTTCTCATCTTCTAATACTTTTGTGTTGTAGGTTCCCTTGCCTTCTCAAACGGGTTTTTGTTAAAGAAATGAGATTACTTGTATTCATATTCATTTTATATTTTGTGAATGTAGTTCAGCATTAATTATCCGAGAAACTTTAGTTGTTGCTCTGAGGAAGAGAGCAGATGAGAAATAATTCAAATGGAGATGAATGCGAACAAGTCTTTAAAATTAAATTGACTGAAATGAAGCCAAGCCAACTCTATTTATATAGCACTTTACAACAATAGAACTTGACTAAAGTGCTTTACACTGGGTAACAATAAAGTAAATAATAAAATGATTTAAAAAAAATGCAGAGATCCACTGCAGTACAACTGCAGGTGTATTAAATAACAAGTAGATCTAGAAGTAATAAAGTACTCATAAAATTATTTAGAAAAAAAAACTGTATATTCAAAGAAACCCATTAAAAAGCTCTCATGCTGTTGAACGCTAGAATATAAAACAGGCTTTTTAAAAGACTTTTAAAAACGGACAGTGTGGGAGCTTGCCTAATCTTTACTAGTAACAAGTTTGGGGTTGGCCTGGGACCGCAGTGGTGTTTGTCGTCCGTCAGCCAGCTGCGGTCCCCCCCAGTCTTGCGGTGGCAGGACCCTGCTGGGGGCGTACCGGGCCTACCCTGGCGTAGCCAATTGCCGGCAGAGCCCATGGGCTCGCCCCTGTGGCCTCCCGGGCCCCTGCATTGTAGCTGCCGGATGTTCCCCGGGGACTTCCCTCTTTTCCTCCCTCAGCAGAATGGTCGATCCTGCAGCGTTCTGCCAGGGTTCCTTAACTCTGGGGCCCTCTGGGCGTCCGTGCCCCTGTCCTCCTTCATGTCTGCCTTGATACCTGTTCGGCGGATAGGTGGCTCCTAACACCAGCTGTAGGGCACGCGTGTGGGGGAAACTTGTGTGCATCTGCATGCTCACACACACACACACGGGTGTGGGTGTTTGGGGATGCATTCTCGGGCTGAGGGTGTCATCAATGTTTGGTTGGTGCCCGGGGCTATTTACATGGACATTGTTGTTGTATTACTATACCCATTTTTTGTACGGTGTGGATGTGTGATTTTTATTTCATTTCATTGGATTTCTTTTATGTTGCTCCATATTACTTGTTTATTCTTCATTTTCTTTTATCTTCTCTCTTGTTTTTTTCCCTCTCTGTGTCCATAACCTCAAGAAATTAAACCCGCAGCATTCACTAATAAATGTAATGCTGTGCTTGAAAAGGTAAATCTGTTGGGCTTATACTTGGTACATCCAGACTCTGACTTCCTCCAGACATTCCAAAAGAGATTTTAAAAAGCAGGAGTGGCTATGTTAAAGAGGTATATAAACCTGGGTGTCATCAGCATAAAAATGAAAAAAAAAACATCCATGTTACCTAAAAACTGTGCCAAGACAATAACCAAGATCCCAGAGCTGATTCCTGTGGAACCCCATATGAGATAGCAGCGAAAGAAGATGTGAAACCTTGTAGAGTGATTCAAAGCAATCTTTCAGTGAGGTGGGAAATGAACCAATCCAAGGAAGTGCCTCTAATACTAATGAGGTTTTCTAGATGGGATATAATGATGCTGTGGTCCATTGTGTGAAATGCGGCAGTTAAATCAATTAAAACTAAGACTAGATAGTCTCCAGATTTAGTAGGTAATGGAATATCATAAAAAAAATCTGAGTAGTGCAGTTCTGTGCTATGCACAGGCTTAAAACCGGACTGAACTTTTTTCAAAAATATTGTTTTCCTGTAAAAACTCAAATAAATGGCAATAAAATATTGGATTAGAGGGTGCGCCAGAAGTTTTTAAGGTTTCAACAATCTTGACCAAAGAATTTTGGTTCAAAATGATTCAAAAGTACAGAACAGAGACCAGAAATAACTGGATTGGGGTACAGGTGGTAGCTGAGCTCTAATACTAGCCACTTTATCAACAAATAAAGTAAAGAAAGATTCACATAACTCTGTGGAAGGTTCAATATAGGTGGACTGAGGAACATTAAGAACATGAACTACAACACTCAAAAGTTCATTGGGTTTATGACGAGCTGAAAGGATGACATTTGACAGATAATTCCTTCTTGCTTCTCTCACTACATTCCAATAGGGACGGAAGAAAACCTTTAATATCTGTAGAGTTATCAGCAGCATATTCTTCTTCCATTTTCTCTGTTCTTTCCAACATTGATGGCGCATAAAGTGAGTAGATTCATTCAACCAGGGCTCACGCTTAACCTTGGGCATCCGTTTTCTTGATAGGAGCCAGTTAGCCCATTACATTGCAGTTAACATGGAACCAAAAACAAAGCTAATTTACATTATGAGAAGCAGACTAGGAAATAGCAAGGAACATACTAAAAGCAGCAGTAAAATGTGCAGCAGTTGACAGGCTGATGATCCTACCCTGTCGAACAGGAGTATGTGATCGCAGGCTATTTTTAGAAAGCTTTGTTAAATAACACAGGCATGTGATCCAAAAAAACATTATCACATGTGTACATGTCCAAAACAGTCAAACTAAGTGTTTAAAAGAGATAAAGAGTGTGTCCCTGTTTCTGTGTTGGTCAAGACAAATGCTGCTTCAAATTAAAAAAGTCCACTAGTTTTTAAAATGTATTCACCAATGGTTTTTCAGGACAACAAACGTGTATATTAGGAGTTTAAATTACAGCATTCCGGAAGTATCATTTCAGAAAAGATGCTGGACTCACTAGCATTTATCCAAGACTCCTTTACACATAAGAAATCAAGCCGATTCGATGTGAAAAAGTCCTTAATAATATAAGTTTTATTTGATAAAGACCTTACGTTAAAGGAAAAGTTCAGTATTTTACACTTAAATCCCTGTTTTCAAGCTTTTTATGATGCAATAGAATGGTTTTGATAGAAATTTAGACAAATGCTGCTGTCCAGATTAGGTTTCTTTGTTAACACCCCACCACCACCACCCTCACAATGGAACCATAGGTGCACTTAAACATTCCTTCCTAAAACGCATTCAACTTTCGTTTACAAAGACATGAAATTCACTGAGTGGTTAGGGGTGTTCACTGATATGCTCACACATAAGTCACCGCAAACTATTTTTTGTGAATAATACTGGGGAAATTTCCCAAGTTTAAACAATGCGTTGGGTTCCTGCAGGATCCAAAAAAATGGTTGTGTGGCAAAGTGCGAAACGATGTCATGCGTGAATTTAAATCAGCGCCACCTGGGTGGCAGTCCTGCATCTTGACCACTCTGCTACAGCAGCAACTTGTCTGAACTAAGCAACCGGGGTGTGCTATCAAGCAGAAAAAACACCCAACACCGTCACACAGTGTAATAAAACAGCGAGAAGAGATTGCAAATCCATGCGCACGGTTTAATAAACTGAGGAAATTGATTAGTAATTAATGCTGGGGTCTGTAAGTTCGGCCTGAAATGAGGATAGAAAATATTAGGAGCCATACAATTGACTAAAAGCGAACACAGCTGGGTAGTGATTAATTTGAGTGACGGATTCATTAGCCAATTGTGACGTTATCTGTGTGGTGAGTGTGGTCAGACTCCCCTAACGCTGACGTTATGGCAGTCTCACCACACTCACCACACAGAATTTTCTCACAAATTCAGAGAGGTTCACAAATGAGAAACGGTCCATAAATGCACATTCACCATTCCATATGATCTGAGTGAGTTTATTTTTTAAGTTTCTCTCAAAATTATATTTGTGAAACAGCTCATGTGCGTTTGTGAAACAGATCATGTGCATTTGTGAAACAGCCCATGTACATTTGTGAATTTATATTACAAGTGTTTCTCGAAATTATATTTGTGAACCACAGCGTGCGCATTTTTGAAACGGACCATATGCATTTCTGAATGAGCATATGCATTTATGAAAAACCCTGCGTGAGTTTATCTATTATGAGACTTTTCCGACCCCATACAGTAGGGCTGATCCAGAGAAGTGGAGCAAATGATGGGTATCAACCAGATGTCAGGGGGGTTTGCCAAACGCCGGGAATCCAGGGAGCACTTAAGTTTAGCCAGCTTTCCACTACAATTACCCTGGGTTACTGTAGCATCTCCTCCAATGTGGTGGCGCAGCACCGGTATGCAGGTATCCTGGACAAAAAAAGAGGCAGAGCTTTTTGTCCCTCTTTGTAAAATCCCATGGATTCCTGGTTGAGATTTGAAGATCCAGGAGGGTTTGTAACAATTGTGATCTCCTGGAGATCACAATTGTTATGAACAATATAAATACAAACAAAATTCTTGGAGAGGGACAGCAAGCCCATCACACCGGCTCCATCTACCTCTTATATTTAAAATTATAGCAACGTCGATAGTAGAGCAGATTAAATGTTGAGTTTAGAAAATTAGTCTCTAAACATTTGATGTTATGGCTAACTATGGATTTATTTCTTTATAAAAAAAAGATAGTGTTTGCTTACTGCTGTTTGTTGTTCTAGTCCTGAGAAAAAAAATTGCATTAATATCTACTTCTCTCTTTGGTAGTATATTTTAAAATTATCTATCTATGCTATCATTAAAAATATTTTTTGACTAGATTTGATGATGCATTAAGCATATCTACTAAGAGGTGTTTCAGATGGTCTCTCCTATAAAATGGATCTCATTATACAAACCACGATGCAATGTAACTAAAAATCACAGAATACTCTGGGAAATCCTTGCTAAGGACCTTTCAGATGTTGTCATGGCAATATGTGAGGAAGAGCTCCCTGAACACGTCATTGGAGATATTGACTTTAAAAATATCACACACAAATCTGTTGAACTACCATATATTTGTCACTGTGTTTTCTGAAATGCAAATGAATACCATTTTTGTGTGAACTCTGTTGGAAATATCTGTTAATAAATAAGTATTTCTACAAAATTGTGAAAACCCAAGATTTGTAAGTCATACAGGTTAGAACATCTGTGGATTTATGATCATAGTGTTATTTCTTAGCAAAATATCAAAGTTTTATAGATTTTTCCATCACTGGATTTAAGCAGCTTTTCTCTTTGATAACCCCAAAACTGAAATATATGACATTTAGGCCCTGATTTATTAGGATTCCTAATGATGACCACAACATTTTGCACACGTGGGTTGTCCTTTATTTGCAGGTGATCCACTAAGATTCGTGAGCAATTCATAACAGGTGCATGGAGCAGTATTCAAATGAGGAATTTGCAGCCGCTATGAGCTGTGCCACGGATAGAAAGAGGACAAATAGTGTGTATGGATTCATACTGAAATAAAAATAATTAAAAGTATTAATTATTAGACTAAAATCTTATGAATTATATTTTTCTTTTGCCAGTAAGAAACTTAATGCATGTGTTGCACATGCGCTACTCTCTGCTCCATGCCGGCATCGTAATCCAGAGTCAAATTTATTAAAGATTCAGCATATCCAGAACAAGGTCGCAAAGATGGACATTTTCTAATAATGTTAAAATACCACACTTTATCATGGCCTCCATTAAATGTCAAGTTGCAGTAAAGAAAATGGACTCTCGAAATATTTAATAATCTTGAAAAATATTTAATCTGAAATTTATTAATTTTGTTTTTACAGTGTCATATATAAATAGCCAATTGTCATCGTGGTATTGTACATGATTACTACAGTATTTTATTAACTGGAACCCAGCAAGATTAACCACTACGGAGAAATCTAATGAGGATCCACTAGGATCATAACTCACTGTGCACTCTGTCTTCACCAGGTGGAGATGCTCTGAGAATGCATTGAGTTATGATTTGTCTTTGGGGGAAAAACTGGTAAATATATACATAACTGTCCAGTTAATGGCCATTAGAGTTTTAATTACTCTTAGGTTAGAATGTGTTTAAATGACATTTCGTTTTTCAATAAACTTATGTTGAATATGGTGGTGCAAAGTTAAGACATGCCTTTCAGAAACGCTAAAGATTCATGCTTAAAATTGCTGGTGCAAACATTTTTATGCTTAGTAAATCACAATGCCCCTAAACCCCTCATTATACTTATACTTATTTGCCTGTTCTCCTCCTAAAATGTTGCATCTTCTTCTATTCTTACAGAATTGCCTAGAGATTTTCCAATAACACTTTTTTCTGTCCAATACCGACTTCGATACTTGGGCTTTAGGCATTCTGCCAAAACTGAGTGCTGATCCATCTGTAACGGTTGCTGCTTGTATCCTTTTACCCTCTAGGGCCCAGAGGGTTTTTTTCCGAAACGTTTGATTATTACATCTTAATTTCAAAAGGCTATACCTTAAAAGTGATGAGAGATAAAGACTTTCTGTAAATTAGAAAAATATTAAGGATGAGCCAAAGTTTATGTGGGGATTGCATTTCCCCATTTAATTTGCATATTGTGACGTCTTATGATGTCATATGACATGGTGGCCATCTTGGATTATAGAATTTCCATGAAAAGTCTTGTTTGGATTATAAAATGCAGCACTTCTTTCTACCCAAAAGGTCCCTCACCTTCTGTATGCTATATTGCACAATACTGATTGCTCAGGTAAATAGTAAGTAGTAAACAGAATGTGTAAATCATTACTAATAAACGGCAGAAACAAACCGAATGCAGGTAGCGGTAGGCTGGCCTTCTGCTTTAGCGATTTTCCATTTACTACATAAAAAGGGCGTGATCCAACTTTGGTACTGCTCCTCATTAGCCAAGTACTCAAAGCCAGCATTCCCATCATCTTCTGAAAAACTGTGTATGGGCCCCCTGCCCCGCCCCAGCGCAACACCACCTCTGCTCCCACCACCTCTGCTCCTGCTGCGAGTAGCACGGCCAGATCTACCTCGCACAGACGTCCCTCTGCCTCCCCTAACTGTCCTAAAAACACTACGACCTCGTCTGACATCTCCAGTGACCTTAGACAGCTGCTGCACCACATTTCTGTCGCCCCGATTGTGGGGAGGAACACGGTCAGAAGACAAAGAAGCGAGCTGGCCAGCGCGGTAAAAAGACTGGACCCAGCTTCGTTTCCTACACCACTAACAAGCCTGCTGACTTTCAGATGAACACCCGACCCCGTGAAACATTGTCCCCACCATCTACATTGGGCAAAAGAGTTTGTGCTTGGGCTAAACTCTCCCTTTGTCCAGCTGCAAGCTGGGGCGTATCTGAAGCTCGATCACTAAATAAATCACTGTCATGTTCTGAAGGCAGATATTCCCCTTCAGAATCAGGGTCAGCAAAACAATCCAACACTTTATTGCGGGTAAACTTGCGGGTGAACTTCGCTGATGCCATTACACAATAATATAATGTAAATACTCGGTGATGTTTACACTAACGCTCTGACTAAAAATAGCTCAGACGCACACTAAATCCACCATGCAGGAATTGATTCAATGCACTCAAGTGTGAAAATTTTGTTTAGAAGGATTACTTTTTTTTGACTCAGTGATGACAAATGACATGTCTAGCAACCCATGGAGTGGAGTTTGAATGAAATATGACACCCCATTTTGATACAATCGGCCGTTTTATTCAGTGCCACATCTTGTCGAGAAAACTCGACCGTGGCGCCTAGGGGGTTAAAGAACCAAACTCCACTTGTTCTTTCACATCTTGCCATGCCAAATTCTTAATAAGCTTGCTGCTGTTAAATTTAGCGGCATTTGTACCACATCTGGAAACTTCAGTCCTGCATAATAGGTAATAGGATTTGGATTCTAGCAATGTGAAACAACCATCATTTAAGATTTTATCTGGTGGTAGGGTTGGGCAGGAAAAAAATGCATGGTATTAGACAGAAGTCCTTGCTGATACCTTCTTTTTTTGAAGTATCGCCTAATGTTTCAGATACTGCTATCGGTACCGGCACAACCCTAGAAACGCCCACATTGCATATTTAGATTAGGGAAGAGCGCTAAATGGATTGCGTGCACCTTGCTCCAGTTTTAAAAGGTGCAATGCTCTCTGCGTCATTTAAGTAAATCAGGTATGGCCTGTTTTTGCGGTGCTGTGCTTTTTGAGCTTGTTTTAAAGAGTATCTCACCCCCTACCAGCGTATAACCCTGCCCACACTTATATTTGAAAAATGGCTCAAAAGGAGGTGTTGCCTGGCAGACCAGGAAAAACGTGGGGGGATGAAGGGCTGGGCGTGGTCTGGGTTGTGCCTGACATGTTGCAGGCAGCAGCGCAGAGTCACAGACGGCCAGAAAGATGGAGAGAACCGTAGTAACGTGAGCTCCTTTCACTGGAAATAATCTGGAGGTTAAGATTTTTTACTCAACTTCCTTCTCCAAATGGAACAGAGTACAGGGAGATATCTATGGAGGAGGGGAGCAACGCCATATCGTTACGAACCATTTGTCCCGTGCAGTGCCCGGAGCAGCAGCAGATACCCAGCCTGTAGCGGCATCGCGGTCTGAATGAGCGCCGTCTATGAGTGGTACATTGTTGTTGGCTAAATCTAATGCTAAATATAGATTAGCTTGGGTAATTTAGTGACTCTGCTTTGACAGGAGCACCGTCGGCCACTGTACGTCATTGTCCGCAACAGAAAATATGTGTTGCAGACAGATGCATCCAACCATGATGAAAAACATTCAGGAATGTGAAAAAAAAACTCCCATCACAATTATTCCATTAAAAATGAAATCTTAGCCCAGACTTTATTTTCCATTTTCTGATACCAGTTATTCCCTTTGTCATAGGTAATGAGCAAATGTCAGCAAGTAGGGGTAACCACCGGCATAATGGAGCACCCAGATTATGAGCCTATTGTGCCGCAGGCAGTTCATGGCACCTCGCTACGGAGGTGTGGCCGAGACCGCTCATGTTATATACCCAACCACAGCCGGACTGCTGCGTCACTATTCCAAGCCTACGTCAATAACCCCAGATTAGCTGTTAGCAAGGCAGGATTTGATTACCAGTGAATTGCAGTGCAGTGTAATCGTTTAACCACTTGGTTAAACGATTACACTGCACGGTTACAGGGTTAAACAATACAAAACGGTTTTTGGTACAAAATTAATATTTTCACTAAATGTACTAAATGCATAAAATTATTACTGGAAATGTAGATAGTGCTATTATACACTCAATTATATAGTTTATCAACAAAAAAAGTTTATTTTGGAGTGAGTTACTCTTTAACAAGCACAACTCGTTGATAGTTCAGGCCCTTAGAGTTTACAGTTTAAAACCCCATTTGCTGCATTCATGTTAGACTTCCTCTCAGACTCATATTCATTCACCATCTGCCTAAAACAGTCGAAGTATTTTCCCACAGCCCACTCTATGAAAAAAGCCATTCCTTTCCGATTATCCAATCTCTTGGAAACCAATTTTTCAGCTAAATCAATAAAGGAATAAAAAGAGTAGTAAAAGTAATAAAAACTCAAACTTGAATAAAAAGCAATTTTTGTACAGTTACTGCAGAACGACTGATGCAATGCTCCAGATAGCTCATTTTACCGAGTAAAATTCAGCTAACAGCAGTCCTCTTGTTTACATTTCGAATGTGGATTTAACTCGCCGGGAACTCTAAATTTCCTCACTGGGGAGTTGAGAGTAGAAGGAGTGGCTTTAGCTCTGGTCCTGCTGCTTCATCTATCCTAGCTGTGGTCGAGCCATAGCTTAGCCAATAGCCACTCACTAGTGTCAGCTAATGTGCTCTGTAGACGTGCGCTCTGATAACAGGGGATGTGATAAAGGAAGTTAAAATGTTACCAGTTGTTGTGAGTTGTATGAGAACTGGTGAGAGTTACTTGTTAGGGAAAATGAAATGTGTGGTTCTTTGTGATGAGGAAATCTGAGTAAATAGACGGTAGCCTGCTAACTGTTGCTACGGAGTCCCAGGTGGGACGCACAGTACCAGGAGGAGGAGGTGAACACGATCCTCTTTGGGATTTCGATGCGTAAGGTCGTAACGTAATTCCGATTGATTTCGATACAAAACGGAGATTGTGATACCCCTAGTAAACGGCAAGGACAGTTGAAGACCTTATAACCTAAATAAATAAACATGACTACCGTCAATTTATTTATTTTTTAAACTCAAATGTAGTACTAAGAAACTTTAATCAACTATGGAGGACAGAAGTTAAAATAATCTTAGTTTTAATTAATAACTTTAAAATTGTTAAAGTTTGCACTCTGGAGCTATTATTCAACACTTAGGAGAGAAGCTAAACACATTTTTTGTGTGGGTATTTTAAGAAGTTAAATAGTTAGTTATTTTCATTATGTTTTAGTATCTCGATTTTTAAAAATCTGTGTTTAAATATTCATAAACTGACCATTAAGCCACAGACTTCAATAAATAACTCCTGGATAACTTTTTGAACATTGTTCTGCAGTATCTTTGTCATCTCCCTGATATAATCTATGCCTATGAGTTATCATGTTTATAATTAGCATGTAAATTCCTCACAATATTAAAGCTGTTCTGCAGAGTTTGCTCAGAGGGTTTGCTTTAAATCAAAGCAAAAAAAACATATGTTTAGAGCTGCTTTTGAACAAAGGATTAATAATAGCTTGGATGTCATATGTTTTAATGTTTTATATGTCTCTACTGGTGTATTTTATGCTAATTTTAGTTTAACCCTCAATCATGCTTAGCACGTGGAATTGTGTTGTTATTGAATGTGTGCTATACAAATAAAGTTCCCTTGACTTACCTACATGCAGCTGCTGAGAAAAGAACTAAAGTCAATCTTTTCAAACTATGGACAAAATCCATTTGAATTCAAAAAGGTTGTTAAATCAGCTGAACAATGGTTTAACACTGTGCAACTGAAACATTAAACCCTGTGCATTAATCCGGCTGATGTGGTGATTTTCTGTCAGGCATTCACTTTCTAATGACCCGACTGGAGAAGGAATACAGCCTTTTTGAGACAGGATTGTTCAGCTACACGAACAAGACCTCTGTGAATGCTGCCATGTCTGGATGCAATGTGACAGTAATTTGGAATGTCTTAAAATATACTGGGGGTTATAGAAAAAGAAAGACCACAATCTAAACATTTAAAACTAGAAAAACACCTGGAGAGCGCAGACCTCCACGAAGACCGCTCAGTTCTCCTGTCACACGATGGACGAAGAGCCCTTTTGAGTTTCTGTTTTTTTTTATTCTGCTTCTTGCTTTTGCATTCTTAAGTTGAATTTGCAACTTGATTATGATCAAGGTATGAGCACCTTATCTTAAGATTTCTTAAGATTTTGACTAGAAGTATATAAATCTTTAGTAGCCGTGAAGCAACAGGGCTAGACAGAGGGTGCAGGTTTCAGTTTTTGGTTTTCAGTCTTTGGCAGTTTTCTTTGTTTCTTTGATTATATAAGCCATATAGATTCTCTAAGTTCTTCTGGAAAAGACGTATTTATAATGCCCAATGTAAAAAATAAAAAAACTCACCATGACATATCTTTTGGTGGCTCTTTCTCTCTCTCTTCTCGAATCAGCTGTCAGAGGACGTGAGGGAAGGGGAGTGTATGGCAAGCCATTTTAACATTTAATAGCTAGCCATTTTAACATTTAATAGCTAGACCTGATATGTGTTGCTGATATCTGTAATTCAGTTTTGCCTAGTCAAAAAGAACATTTCAGATATCCGCAAGTGCATCCTTCCTATCCATAATAGTAATTTTGGATATCCACAAAGCCATTTTTCCTAGGACAAATGATGTCACTTTTGCCATTTATTTGTATGGGATTTTTCATTACAGATATCTACAATTCAGTTGCAGATTTCCACTATGTTAATTACGGATATCTGTAATTGAATTGTAGATATCTGTAATTCTAGTTTAAGATATCTTGAATTTGGTTCTGACTAGTCTTAACTCCAGTTCATGATATCTTTAATTCAACTTAATTCAATATATCTACATGTTTCTTTTAAGATATCTTAAATTAAGTTTTGACTAGGCGAAATGAGGTTGTAGATATCTGTAACTGGAGTTATGACTAGTCAAAATGGCGTTGTAAATATCTCAAACTGGAGTTAGGGATAGTCATAATTCAATTGTAGATGTCTATTATGAAGTTATAGATATCTTGGAATGAATTTTGATTAGAGATATCTGAAATTTTGGATATCTGTAATTTTCATTCTGCCTAGTCAAAATGTAATTACAGATATCTTGAATTATAGTTTTGACTAGGCAAAATGACGTTGCAGATATCTGTATGCAAATTAGGCCCGCATTGGCGGAAAAATCACATAGCACCTTCACTGATAACCGCCATGACTGCTTCCTTCTTCTTTGATTATGGCGGGGAAGGGAAATTACGTTTTTATGGATATCTAAAATAGAGAACTGTGTGCACAATAATTTGCACTAGTCATAATGATGTTTGAGATATCTTTAACTTTCATTCTGCCTAGTCAAAACTAAATTACAGGTATCTGCAATTGTCATATAGATACATGACCAGTTGAATGTCGTTTTCAGTGACGTCATTGCAGATATCTGTAATTTAGTTTTGCCTAGTCAAAACTGAATTACAGATATCTCTATCTGTCGTTTCGACTAGTAACAATTACGTTACTGATATCTTGAATGACAATTCCAGCTATCCAAAATGTAGTTACGACTAGTCAGAAAGACATTGTTGATATCTACAACGTTAATTCCGGATGGTCAAACTACGCGTTTAAATGTTAAAATGGCTTGCCATAGAGGTGGAGACTATAAGATGTTTGAAAGGCAAACTAGAATTTCAAGCTTGTCTTTTGGGTGACCATAATCAATTAATATGAATAATTCCTGATTTAATAAAACCATATCAGTTGTTTGTTTTTTTCTACCCCTACAGTTTGACTTTAATTCATTTTGAAAAAAAGATTTTTCTGTTTTGCTGTGTCAGTCAAAATTCATACCAGATTTTCAAACTAACCGAAAATTTTAGCTTAAATAAAATAAAGAAAATACTATATTTTACATTATCCTGTTATGCTCTCATCAGAGCTATGCTTATTTAAATTTTTTTAGCTTTTTTTAATTTCTACGTATTATAAGTGAGACAGTTTATCTATATTTTAAAACCAACATCACCTACACAATTCCCTTCAATTGCTTGCTTTTTCCCCTTTGTTGTTTTCACTAGAATGCACTTTTTATTTATCTCATTGGGTATATAAAGTGTTACATGTGTAAAGTTTGTTTGGAGACTGATTTTAAAGCCACATTTAAACACACTATACTAACTCCCAACAAATTAAACCAAGAATAAACAAAGCATATTTAGCATCCTTCATTTAGTCCTGATTATGCTATTGCAAAATATGATTTTTTTTTATTATGCTGCTCTAAATTAACCAAAAAGTTCAATACTGGAAACTTATTTGGTGAAAGTAACCTTATGAAAAAAATAATACTTAAAATTGAGTTGCTCATAAAATGTAAGTTTTGATACTTATATTTAGAAAATAAACAACATTGTGCCTATGTGTTGAGGAGCTGCAGGTGACACAATGCACACCTCCAACTTATTACTGCTCCCTGTGGAAACCATGTCAATGATGTGCCGCAAGAATTCACATAAAGTGGGTTCCTCTCCTTCATTAAAGCACAGCTTGTTTGGCTGTGTTCTCATAGTATCTGTATCTTAGTTCCTGTGTTTGTAAGAGACTACGCTTGTTGCAAATGTAGTAATGATCTCTTTCAGACATGAAGTTCAGAGGTAGACTAGTAACATAATTGCCTTCTTCACGGAAGGATAACTGTTAAATGCATTTAAAATAAGTCACAGAAACAAGAGAGGGAGATCTGGAATGATAATGAATTGTAGTGCTGCACATATAAATCTATACAAACTCAGACTAGAAAGTGACATCTGTGCATGAGCATCACCACAAATCATAAATGGCTTTAAGACTCTGTTGTGAGTCTGATCCATCAAACAAACACACTAATTAGCAGAAAACATGTTGTGACATTGAATTGCATTTTAAAGAGACATGGAAAATTATAGATGTAATTATTGGACTAGTTATGGATGTAAAACTGGGAAGCAAGTTTATTAACAACATGAAAATCAGACTAACTGTATGAAAGGTAGCCTGCTGCATGAGTATTTACTGCTGTGTGAGATTAAGCTACAGTGAAAGATGAATTTATATGAAGGCACATTCTTACCACGGGTGCAAATGAATAAAGAGGACACTGCATTTTCTATGTTTAGTAACTGTAAACTGTTTGGGATACTTATGTTGCCTTGTGATCATACTTCATCATGGGAGATCATGCCTATCTCATGAGGATTACATTAAACGAAAGATCAAATGATATTAACATCCATTAGAGGGCATTAACACTGCACTAGGTCAGTTCTCAGGAAAATGAAATAGTCCTGAGAATGTGCATATGTACCCAATTCCTCTGATCTAGCTGTCTTTGGTCAATATCCATTAAAAGAGTTGAGGCGTAAGGCAATGTAATAAAGTACTACAGCAGAACCTAGTTGAAGGTCTATAAAGCATGTTTATAAGGCCGAGGACCTCAGCTGAGATGACATGGGAAATAAAAACTGAGAGACTATTTGGGGTCAACATATTTATCTAGCTATGCATTAGTTATTTATGTTACATTTCTTTTAAGTAATGTATTATTTATACTGATTCTGTCAACATTTGTATAGCTTTAATAAATACTGAGCATTTAGAATTATGTCCAAAAACCAAAAGAAGAATGGACTGTTAATTCTTCAAAGGGGAAAATAAAATTGCATTGATATTTCTTGCACGTTGGGTATGAAACATGCTGGAAATATGGGTAAATTGTGAATAATCTAGAACCATTTATGATGAAATCTATCCAACAAAAGCTTCAACATCACAACATTTTATAATCCATTATTTATCACCCTTTGTGGCCCTCTAATTTAACTTTTATGAAGGGGGTAGCCTAAATTAGAACAACTGCCACTTCAGAAAGGCTATAAATTATTCTGAGATGTTCTGAGGGGGTCCAGACTATAAAAACAGACTCTGTAATACTTTCAACATCCCATGGCTCCCTACTATCAATGGCATAAGAGAAATAAATGTGATTGTGTTTTTGTACATGTTCGCATCTACACATAGAAACTGTTAACGTGTCTAATATCAACAACCTTTTTATTACAATTATTTTGATTAAAAAAGAACTGAATGAAGGGATAAGTGCATTTTTTTAAGTGAGATTTTGTTAGTTTCTTTCATTTCTGCATATATTTCTTTATGTATGGTTATGTTGAAATGGTAGGTGTTAAAAGGGGTAAAATGTTTGGAACAGCTATAAATAAAATAAAAGAATACAGTGCCTATAAAAAGTGCCCCCTTAGATGCTTTAACCTTTTTATTGATTCAATAGATTAATCATAAGCAACAAAATTGACATTTAAAACATTTAATAAAATGATAAAACATAAAATAGGAGATTGTACAAATTTTAACCGCCTTCAAGCTTGAATTTAGTGGATGCAACTTTGGCTGCAATCACAGCACGGAGTCTGATTGGACAGGTCTCAATCAGCCTTGCACATCTGGACGCTGCAATTTTACTCCATTCTTCCTTGTAAAACTATTGAAAACCTGTCAGGTTGTGTGGGGATCGGCTGTTAACAGCCCTTTTTAAGTTCTGCTACAAATTCTCAATCAGATTGAGGTCTGGGCTTTGACTCTGCCTCTCCTGAGCATCCACCTTGACTTCAAACCTTTTTCTTTTCAGCTTTAGCTGTCTGTTTCAGGTTATTGTCTTGCTGCAAAAAATGTTCTCTAAAGCCATAGTTCTCTTATATGAGGCTAAACCTTTTAATATTAAAGTAGTAATTAGAATTAGTGTTTGAGTTGTTTTTTGTTGTTTGCATTTGTTCTACTTGAGTACAAAAATTGGATCTTTATGTGATTTTTATTATTTATTTATTTATTGCTTGATTACAAAAATATTTGATTACTTTTCGTCAAATAATAAAAGGAACCCTTGTGAGGTGTATAAATATTAGTTTGTGTTATTGCTGAATTGTAAATGAGCATAGCCCGTTGTAAAATTGGTTATTTGTTTTGTTTGCCTGATTTTTATTTATTTTATGGTGTATCTCTCTTTATATAAATGCAGTTGCGCCTTAGAACTCTAATAAATTTATAGGTAAAATTCTTAACATTATCTATAAAAAGATAGATTCTAATAAACTCAAAAATACTTACCCAATATCACGAATATCAGCACTGGTGTGATTCGTTGTAGGCAGGGGGCTGCATGCGGAGTGCCACAGATAATCACACCAGTTAGAGACATGTCTAAACTAAAATTGTAACATTAAAGACTTGAAATGATTAATAAGTTACTACAGTAGGTGCGATTATACTATTTCCCACTGTTAAGCTAATAAAATCATAATTTATACGTTTTAACTGCTCTTCTTTGTGTAGCAGTTTGTTACAATCCAAATGACACTAGATATAGGTTGATCACAAATTAAAGCTGCAAATTAAAGTATTTCGGGGAGAAAGGGATTTCTTTTTTAATCCCACTACCAAGGCCCCTCCATAAACATCCCTCCATCCCACTCCCTCCAGCTCCACCTCAACAATCGTGTATGTGCATTACCTGTGTTGTCAAAGAGGAAAGCAGCAAGGACTATCGCCAAACAGAAGCGGTCATTGTGCGCTGCCTCATCATCACAGGTTATATGATGCACGTCAAAGCTGACTGACACATGATGATGTGGAAACTTGAATTCTTTTGGCAAAAAGCTTTGGCGGTCAGTGTGAATGAATAGGAATATATGGGAAGAAGGCGGGACTTTGGAAGAACACCAAATGTTGTGGAGCATTAGCCTTTTATCATAGTATGGAAACCCACTAACTTTTATAAGATTTATGAAACTTAAATACATAAATATATTCTCTGAACTGCAACTTTAATCTGTTTGGACTCTGTCCTTTTAATCACTGTTTGACAAAGCCTCCTCTTGATGTGTATTCTAGTGATCTTTCAAATAGATATGAAATATTATCGGATCTTCTCTCAGATATGAAGTATATCGATGTTTGGGATAGATCTTAGAGAAATAAAAATGTTTTCAAATCAGCTTTTTTGACATTTGTATTGTTTTGATCAGGCAATGACACAGTTACCTAAGCTTTACACACATTTGTGTTTCATATCCCATTTGGTTGTCCGTATCTATTAATCTAGATAGTGATCTAGTTAATCTAGTTTTGAATGTGTTAGTTTTCCTTATTTATTTCCTCTGATAAACATTTTGCATAAACAGTGGGTTCCCAAGCACAGACCATGCAGACAATTACTCTGGACATGGTTTATAACATGTAGAGAGTTGTTAATTGACAGTAAGTTTAGGAACTTTTGGAAGAGGTTCACCATATGGATATCACCTCTAACTCTGAGCTGCTAACTTTTTCATTCAAATTAGATTTTATAGCCTTGCAGCCTACTTCATGGACTAGTTATAGTATTATCCCTCTCTTCTGGACACAAACACATAGACATTATCAGTGATCTGAATGTATTCAGAGTTTTATTAGATGGCTCTAACCTCAATATATAAACATTGCGAGTTGTGACTGAGGGACTGAGTTGAATAAGTGGAGGAGGCACAGAGCTTCTTCAAAACAGGTGTGGTTCTTTTATTTTTTTATTTCCCCAAAGTATGTTAACACATTGATCAGAGCTCATAAAAGAGGTCAAATGAACAAAAATAGAACTCAAAGAAATGGTTTACTTAACATCTCAATTGATAAACATAACTGACCTAACAAAGACACACAAGGGTATATACAGTATATATACTGGCTGATCAGACCATGTGAAACAATTAGGGGTTACTAGAAAAACAGAAATAACTACAGACAAACAAAACTTATCAGCACAGTTGGGTTGTTAAATAAACTAAAGAGCACAACATTTTAATCTAAATGTATAAGTTTAAACTTAACCCATTAATAAAATCAAAGAAAGAAACAAAAGGAAATTCTTGAATCCCCCTCTTCCTGGAGGGTTTTGGACAGTTCAATTACCTTCAATTACCTACAAATCAATTTCAACATAATTGGTGAAATACAGTAGTTTGCTAAATGTGTGCACTTAAAATTAGGACTAGTGTATTTCAACAATTTAAGCAAAAGATGCATGACAGTTACCAAGATGTATCATTGTGTGGACCTGGCCCTCACAACAGTGCTGCTAAAATACTGTTCAGAAATAGTCCGATATGATTATGACATAACATGATATCAGACAAACAACACAATGCACTCAGTGGGCTACAAATGTTCTTAACAAGTAGCTCACACTAAAGGTAGCCTTCTTTGTGAACAACAAAGAAATTATTGATTTGAAACATAATTACATTCATGGTAATATATGTATTTGTCAAACAGAAGTTATTACAAGGTTTTGCAAACTGTTTCGTTGCATTGACAGCATTTTTTTATCAGACATGATGCAGCCTCCTACACCTTGTAAACGTCTGCGGTGAGCATAGATTTCAACCCGTTAATCTTGCCACCAGTTAATGTATAATCTATCACACCGGTTTGACAACATTCATGTTCAAATTGGACATAAATCTGGCATATTTGTATGTAAAACTACGTAGGTTCCTCAGGTTGTGATTTATGACACTTTGAAATAGTTCAAAATCACTTGACATTGCTAAACAGTAACAGCCACAGTCTTGCACTATACAAAAATATATATTTTTAATTTAATTTCATTCACCTACACAAATGAATTGAAATGTTCCAATTGATTTATTATTCATTAGCTTAACATTCAAGTTTTTCTTTTGGGCTTCAGGAACATTCAGTGAACATACAAATTACTGGATCTGAGCTCTTGCATGTTTGTTACACATATGGTATCTGCAATTATTCAAGGCCATTTAAGTTACTGCCAAAATGTTGACCTGATGGCTTAATGGGCATGATGTGTCTCAGCACAATGCAGTGTGTGAGAAGGCTCAAACTTGACAATGTAGAGATCTGCCTAGACATCCTCTTTTAGGAGTAAAAGTACATGGTGCAGTGAAGTAGCTTTTTAACCAAACATAAAATTCCTTCTTTTCGTGTTTCAAAAACAAAGTATTTGTAAACTGATGTCTCCATATGTGTCCAGTCGTGGTAGAAGGAATATACAGTGCCTTTAAGTTTTAGGGTTTCAAATATCAGAAGGCCAGGCAAATCATCTGGTTTTTAAGATCTAAAATTAAAATTAAGTATTAAAAATCACATAACAGATTAAAAAAATATATTTAATAGAAAAAGAAGAGTACCTCAGATGATTTAATAGCTGGCAAAATTACCTTAACAAGCATACAATATGTATATTTCTTGCATTTCAATGGTATATGAAGGTAATGGCATGCTAAGGTAAACAAAGCTCCAGTATTTTATTCATGCACATTTTTTATATCACAAAATTACGGTAGATCTTAAGCTAAATGTGGTTGCCACAGATTGTAAGTTATCTAGATATACAATTCAAAGGTGTACCATTGCTACTGAAATTGCATAAGTGCTACTCAAATTTCCTAGCAATGAACCGATAACAAGACTACTTAATATCATGCCTGTAGATGAAAAGTCACTCACCTGGGCACGCCTAGCACTTGAAGTGGTTCCAACAAAAGACGGGCAACTTAATTTTTGATTAATTCCACTATTACTGATTTGAGCCCTTGGGAGCACTTTTCAGCATTTACCTTTTAATCAAAGATGAGCATGTGATCATTACAGTAATATCAACGCATGTCACCTCTTCCCAGTACACACTCACTACACAAAAAAGGGGCAAAACAATTAAACATGCTTTATAGGTTGAAAAGGACTTAATGTTTCACAAATATGTTTTTTTTTAATCATGGTTAGTTCCAAATATCTGCTTTTGGCAGACCGAGGGATGCATGGAGGTAGAGATCTGGGTGTAAACGCTTGCTATTCCAACTGAAACTCGCTAAGGAGGCATGGCCGAGACTCGGCTACTTTATAACCCACAGTGGAAGTGCAGCTCACATTGCACATTCCTACTAATGTCACATATCATTGCTTAGCCAATTGTGATGGCAGTTTCAAATTTGAATATAATACAGAATTTTAACCTGCAAATGGCGCTACACTGAACGTTTTAGGCAGATCATTAATATTTTAAATAAGATGCAGTAAAATGCCAAAATAATGACTACACATGTAGACAGCACTGTTAGACACTCATTTATACAGTTTGTCAGTAAAAAACAAAACAATATTTGGGGTTGAGTTGCTCTAGAAATCACTACAGTTCATTGAAGTTCATCGTCATGAATTTATGTAGCATTCCTTTCAGTTCCCATCACAATACTAAGCTCTACACTTAGACTGGTTCAAAGCAAAATGGTTGATTCTTTTGCTTTTCTGTCATGAAGCTTTTGATGTGCCACTGTATTTGGGATTATTATTTTGACCCAGTTTAGGTTATACTTTAGCGGCCAGATAGCTTAACATTTGCCTTGCTACATAGTCAGTTCAGTAATTGCAATGTATCAGAAAGATGTTGGTCTTAAACAAGGCAAAAATCTTAAGCATCCAACACCATGGTTTATAAAGTAAAGCTAAAATATAACTTGTCTCTGGACTTCTCTGTTCCAGTGTTGGTATTTCCTTTCTTAGTGGGAGGAACATGATGGCAAGATCAAAGGCACTAAACTCTCATTTATCTACAACAAAAAACAAGGAAGCTCAGATTACAGCACTTACAGTAGAAAATAAGCCCTTTTTTCTATGGAGAGGACAAGACATCTACAAATAAAGCCTTTTTTCCTGTTTCAATCAGGTTAAACACAGTCACAGTCCTTCCTGACTGATTTAGCATGGTATTATTTACCGAGGGAGCTACTCTGTCTTCACTTTTTCGGCCTTCACTCTGTCAATCGTTTACCTCTACTTCACGTTGGTTTTCGTCCTCTTGGCATTTATACCATTGTGTCAGCAGTGAAAGCATTATAGTTCTTATTTCAGTGTCTTACACAAAATCTGCCTGTATTCAAAAATTAGTAGTGGACGAGATTTATAAAGTAGAGCATTCCACACTCAAGTTTCACTATACACTCAAAAAGAAAAACTTTTTGGATGAACATAATAAAATTATGTAAATCATTTCCAGCTATCTAATTTGGGTTAATTTAGCAATAATGAATTTTGTACTAAATGTAAACTTGTTGGGTCAAGCTAATACATTTAGGTTGCTATAAGGCACAAAAATAAACAGCAGTGGACGGACTCAAACTCAGAAAAGGGCCTCTCTTTTCTGAGCACCTGCACTAACCACTTGGATACACAATCACTCTGAAACTTTGCATACAATAATAAAAATGACTTAATTTCCAGTGTTAACAAAACATTTATTATAATATTATAAAGACCTGCCAGTTAAATTTTTTTTTGACAAAAAGTCAAGGATTTGTGTTACTGAAATCATTATAATCATGTTGAGTTAACACTGAAATGAAGTCATATATTTTATTATATACAAGTTTTCAGACTGATTATGTAGCAAAGTGGTTAGTGCAGGTGCTTAGAAAACTGAGGCCCTTTTCTGAGTTTGAGTCCATCCACTGCTGTTTATTTGTGTGCCTTATAGCAACCTAAATATATTAGGTTGACCCAACATTCACATTTGGTTCATTCAACAAAATTCCATCCATCCATCCATCCATTATCTTAGCCGCTTATCCAATTCAGGGTCGCGGGGGCAGCTGGAGCCTATCACAGCAGTTAACAGGCGTAAGGCAGGGTACACCCTGGACAGGACGCCAGTCTGTTGCAGGGCCAACACAAAGAGAGACAGACAGCCATTCACACTCACACTCATTCCTAGGGACAATTTAGAGTGATCAATTCACCTATCATGCATGTTTTTGGACAGTGGGAGGAAGCCGGAGTACCCGGAGGGAACCCACGCATACACGGGGAGAACATGCAAACTCCATGCAGAAAGACCCTGGGCCGGGATACGAACCCACGACCTTCTTGCTGCAAGGCAACAGTGCTAACCACTGCGCCACCGTGCAGCCCTCAACAAAATTCATTATTGCTAAATCAACCCAAATCAGTTGTGGTGGAAATTTACAAAATTGTATTATGTTCATCCAACAAGTTTTGTGTGTGTGTGTGTGTGTGTGTATGTGTGTGCATGTGTGTGTGTAAATTTGACCTCATAACTGTATAAGTATTTTAGGTGTTTTCATAACTCTAAGAAAGATTTTTCAAAAATGTATTGCTGCCATTTCAAAGACTATTTATATTATATGCATTTGCATATTTATATTAACAAGCATAAGAGCATTTTCAAAATAGATGCTGGCATAGTTTTAATTATTTTCAGTCAACCAAGGTTTTTCTGTTTTGTCTTGTTTTTTTAGTATCATCCTTTAGTATCATCAAAAATTATCTAAATTGCCTATCAAAATTAGATTATTCTAGATGCACCCTTTTTCAAATTTGTGAACATATACAGATTAGTGACATGCATTCTATCCTTTTATATTGTTTTGTTATTGATTGCCTTTTAACTTTACAAACCAGGTAATTAATTATTTTATCTTGTATCATTCCATCAACTTGCCAAATGTTACTAATGGAAATTAGCCTCTAAGGTTGCATCTGAGCCATTTACATGATAAATTGATGTGCAGAGAGAGTTTTTCTTAATGCACGACATCAGTCAGTACTGTTCAGGGAAGCTCTCGATTTGTGCACAGCAGTCTCTTTGTGTTATTGGCCTGACACAGTGGACATGACAGAGAATGGCTTGAAGGAACGTGGCTTCATTAACAAGTGCTGGTTCTAATAAGGGAAAAGGAGAACTTGCAAGTTAATTTCAACGACTTTGTTTAAGAAGACACTGAGCACTGTGTATTGTCCCTTCATTTAGTGCAGTTTTTGCTTATCCTTAGGCATCTAAAATGGTAACAATGGATTTACTTTGTAATTCCTTGGGATCCTGGTAAACCAGTGGTTTAAGCATATTACATTGTTTTTTTTTACATTTTTACATTTTCCTTTCTGCAACAGTCTTTGTCTGAACATATTATCAGAACTGTGTTTATGACTTTGACATACCCCTGCATAATCCTTCCATCACCACAACTGCCACTGTACAGAATGTATACTGATGTAATGCAGTTGTTATCAAACAGGATTAATGCATACATGCAATCTAACTACAATGATGTATCTGTCCAATAATGCACCTATGTTTGTACATGCTTGTGTGAACTTCTCCACACCCACTGGCAGCAATGAGTTGTCAGTTTGCTGTAGGTCATTGTCATTTAATTAAATGATTCACTGGATATGCACTAATGGGCTTAAGGAGCTAAAGACAAATGGCTGCCCACGCATGCGCACAAAATCACTCTCACACACACACACACACACACACACACACTCACTCATATATGCTCTCACATGCATTTTTTGGCACCTGCTGTCTTTATGCCAATTAGATGCTGAACTAATGAGTCAGATCAGAGAAGTTTAGTTCAAAGACATGGTTTGTTTAGTCATGTCTCTTTTCACATCTGCAGGCTCGCTCTTTTTTCTCGATGAGCAACTTCTACATTTCTACCCTTTTTTTCTTATACATTATGTTTTCTAGTTCATATTGTAAATGCATTTGTTTATATTATTGTAATATTTTCTTATCTTTTTATACATCATCAGTAGATCATTTCCTTCTCATGCTGGAAATCTGTCACGCCCATTAGACAGCTTTTAGCTGCTTGGCCTCTAATCCACTTGTTTGGTTTGTTGTTGCCATTTTCATCAGGGTCCCAAATCGATGCTTAATTATAATGTGACAACTGCCCCCTTCCCTTGTCTCTACATGCAGAACCTCTTTTTCCTTTCTGCGCCCTCCCTGTCCGCCTGAGCTTCAGATCTTGGACACAGAAAAACGTAATTAAAAAAGATTTTTGACACCCAGTTAGCCAGGGAAAGTGAGTGGAGGAGGGGAGTAATGGGAGAGAGCCTAAGATAGTAAGAAGAGGAACCACAGGAATAGCGGGGGGAGTATGCAAGGATTGAGGCATTAGAGGAGGAGACTGCGGGGCAGAAGAGAGGAGGAGCAAAGCAAACAAGGAACTGAAGAGGATAAGGAAAACAGATAAGAGGGGATTGGTAGAAGAGGATCAGAAATGAGTGCTGGTGGATGGATTGCTATAAGAGAAAACAAATTATTCATCAGCTTAAGTTTTCTTAAGGCTCATTTCTGGTGATTTACTTTACCCTCTTTATGTGACAGTGGCAGTAAGAAAATGTGACACCTTTAACACCATTCCTATGGATTTTTATTTTTTTAATAAATTAAAAATAATTCATTATTTAACTATGTTGTGCTCATCTAAAATCATTTAGATACATTTTAAATATTGTTGTACAGTTCAGGATACCAGAATCCATTCAGTAACAACTAATATCAGTATTAAGTGGGATATTTTGAACTCTTGAGTTAGTTATGCTTTTATATGCCCAATTTAAGACAAAAAAAACATTTAAATACTAAGCTTTGACATGAACAAATACTCAGATTGTCAGAGGAATACCACAAGCTCACTCTCTCTGATCTTCCTTGTTTTCATTTGGATGTAACTTGTCACAGAGTATAAGTAGGTCATTGCACACAAGTGTTATCTACTCTTAAATGCTATAGTCATATAGCTATATTTCTGGTATTAATATTTTTATATAATCTAGTATTAATGATTGTTGGGGATTTAGAGGAGGCTATCGTTGTCTGGTTAATAATCATTTGTAATAATTATACCAATAACTTAATACTGGGTTAATTATTAATTTAACTTGAATTGTCAGTGACAAAATGAGCAAAGCAGGGCACCATCAATGGTACTTCAATACTGATGTATTAAATCAATCCACAAGAAAATAAGCACAGAGATTTTGTCTCAAGTTTAAAAAACCACTCTGATTAAAATTAGTTAAGGTCTGGACCTATTTTGGTGAAAAAGCCTTGTTTGATCTCCTACATAAATAGCTCAGTGCTTAAATCACTTTTATTTAAGAATATGCACAGTTTTATCTAATGTTCAGCTAACCTACTCAAGCTTCTTTTTGCTATTTTGTAAACAAGTTATTTGATCTGGGTACATATCTGCTTAGAACACTGGTATGCCATATGTATTCAACCACGCTATGACCATTTTAGATGCCTAAATAGCTGGACTTCTTGTTTTAAATTGAAGAAGTATCACTCAGTAAACTAACTTATAATCAGACCTGAAGAATCCTTTCAAACAATAGCATAAACGTAATCACAAAACAAAGAGCACTCCAGTATTCATAGCTTTATTTTTTCAGTCAATAAGAATAACAATAATAATGGATTGCATTTATATAGTGCTTCCCAAGAAACTCAAAGCGCTTTTACAATTTCACTATTTATTCACTTTCACATTCACATTGGTGAAGGCAAGCTACGATTATAGCTACAGCTGCCCCGGGGCAGACTTACAGAAGAAAGGTTGCCATATCGCGCCATCGAGCCCTCTGGCCAACACCAGTAGGTGGTGAGTAAACTGAATTACCACAGGACACGACAAACCGGCAACCCTCTGGTTACAAACCGAACTCCGAACCCCTGAGCCATTGTCGCCCCTCAAAGTAAATCAGTAGCTTAAGCCATATAACTGTCTGCATATACTAACAGCAGTTTGATATGTATGGTGTAGTTATGTTGGCGATAAAAAGTGTTTGAATATTACACAACCTCTGAGCAAAATTACCAGCTGCTAGTATTTATGGTCATCATGCATACATCATCACTTCTTAAACTGTTCGTGATTATCTGATGAAGATCTGATGTCAGGGCCATACATATTTGAACTGGGAAATGCTGTGCTGACATTTAGAAAGTACAGCTTTCAATCTACAAAGTGGATATTGTTGTTGTGACAAGCAAAATGGCTTAACAATGGATCTTACAGCTTCATTGATTATACTTTCTGTCCACAAACCATAACAGGTGTTTCGTCTTCATTTGAAACGTAACCCTAACCCTTTATCAGTCATTTTCTGGAATGTGGGCCACCTGAGACCATTTCTGTTTTAATGTTATTGCATAAATGAGTGTAAAGATCACTAAAATATTTAATAGTGATTAATTCAAAGTTAATAAAAATGCATTGCATTTACTGTAAGGGCTTGTCGGGCATTATGCCTCTTAAGGACGCATCTTGATAGTATACAAGATGAGCTAAACCCATTGCAGTCAATATAACTCACAACGTTCATGTAATGTAGTCCAAAATACTATTGCCAAAATGTGATTTAAGATTTTTTTGTCAATTGTTTCTTTGAAACAATTTAAAATTATAACAGTAATTTTATCTGTGTAGTTTGCAGATTACTTGTCACTCGTAGTCTGGTTTAGCCTTATCCTATTATTAGCTATTAACTGGGCTGGGCATGGGAGTCAAGGTTTGGGTGTGGGGGGGGTGGGGGTCCAGAGTGAATGTGTGAATAATAAATAAATTAGTGAATAATTAATCTATTATAGATGTAAACAGCAAACAGCATTGGGATGAGATGTGCTCATTTACTGTTGGTATTGAAAATTATATAAAATTGTACTAATTCCAGAATAATTTAAAAAATTAGCAGGCATATTTTTTTTTCTGGTTTTACTACTGATAATCAACAATGACTACCACAATCTGTTATCCAAATACAGCTAGGTGTACTGCAGTGCCTGGGAAATCAAACATTGAAGTTTACAAAGTTGATAAAAACTGGATGCAGTAGGAGAATCTTTGTTGACATTTTGTGCGCATGTGCAAGTGGTTGGATGGCAAGCTAAAAATATAAACGGCGTTCTATAAAGATGCGACAAACACTTCAAAGATAGTTACCTGGCGAAATCCCCAATATATAAGCACTTCACTATCTGAAGACAAGTAAAGGTTTCGAGAGTAGCTTAGAATCTCTATTAATGAAAAAATCTAAGTTACTTAAAGCCCACATGAGGAAAAATTAGAAAATTAGAAAATCTGGGAAAAACATTGGTTTAATTCAGTGCCTTGGCTGCTGCTGTTGATCTGCTGCTTACGTGGCTCATCTGTACTCGGCCCAATGTTGCTTTTGTTTACTGTTGCTTTTAAGTACTGGGAGATTGTATGAGGGGTCTAGCTGTGATCATGTTTTTATTCTGTGGGGGGGAGTTATGTGGACATTTTAATCTTTAAAGCACTTTGAAATGCTATTTTGAATGAAAAGCACTTTATAAAGTTTGATTTGACTTTTATTTAATTCGCTGGTGTCCTGATCAGAAATCCACTGGGGAAACCTTTATTCCCATTTATTAGAATGCCCTGGTCCTTGCACTATTGAAAAATGAATGACTTTCAAATGTCTACAGGCTTACGATTATTCTGTTCCAAGGATATTGGGCCAGTATCTTCTGAGAAACAAAAAGCTGTGGTTGTGCTAAAAGCAGAGGTCAGACCTGGCCAAGCAGAGTCTCAGCCTGATTTGCATCACCTTTGGGTGATTGCCAAAAACAATGGCACTGGCGACTGCAAAGTTAGGTAAATCTTCATTGATCCGTGTCATTATTTATTCATGGTAATCTAGTTGCTGTTGAACCATTTCAGTTTTCCTGTGACTTAAGAAATATATTGGCCTCTGGTCTCTGGTGCAAAACTAAAACTCAAGCCCACACAATAATTCTTCTTTCTTTATGTTGTCTTGGAGAATATGCAGTCGTATAGCAGCTTTAATGTTTAAAGTCAAAGTCAGGGTACGACTTACAACTGGTGCATGATGGCAGTGCGTTGATCCCACTTTGGGACATCTGAATCAGAACACAAAAACAATATAACGTAGAGGATTTTAAAATATGCAAACCTGAATCTTTTAATAAAAATATTCTCTAAATAGCAAATACATTGTCGGAGGGAATAAAAAAAAAAATATCTGTCCCCCGGCGGGCCGTACAATCATCCACACAGCAAGAATGAACCATATGCTTTGCTAAATGCTCCTGCAAACATGCAAAACAATCAAATTTTAGGGAAAACATGTTTCTTGCCAACCATTCCTATGATACAATGAGAGGAAACATAAACACTGACGTCATGAAAGATTCCCTTATTAAAAAGACTTAACATGAACTTGTACATGTGTATCTGTGTGCGTGCGTGTATGTGTTAAATATTGAGAATAACATAAAATACCTTAAAGCCTCTTTAACCAAGGTTTCTAAATGCTGTGCATTTTAGTATCTTATGAATACATTCTGAAACTTAGTCATTATTTCCCTGTAGTTCCTTATTAAAATTCCATTTTATTCTATTCTCTTATGATAAATGTGTTTGAAATGCATCATGAAAGTCATTCCAACCTTGAAGCATTCATCCATGTACAGTAAAATTGCTAAATTAGTCCTTGCTAACAGCTTTTCAGAGTTACAAAGTTCAATAATTTGATTAGAGAAAGAGGCTTCCTGCATGGCAAGCTTTAGCTTTATTATTTCAAATTGCTTTGTACATATGCACTCCTTTGTTTGTTTTTATCTGGAACAAGGCCATTTGAATTTATAATGAGAAACATGTCAATTTGCAGGTCATGTGAAACATGTTATACACCAGAGGTATTGATTGATACAATGCTCCGTGGACATGTTGGATATCGTTCTTTTCCTGTTGGTAAATACTTGAAATACTATACCCACTTTGACTCTCTTTATCTGCCTGCTTCTTTCTCTTTTTCTGTCATCCTCTCATTTATAGGTTTCCTACAGTATTTGTTGCTTTGTATTTTTTAGATTTACATTTTCTAGATTTCACATTTGAATGAGATTTTTGTATGTTATTTTTATTGATACATTTTTTGTATTAACCTTAGCTTAGAGTGTTTTTAGAGAAATCCCCCATGATGTGATGAAGACATGTCTTTGTTCAGTAGTTCAGGAACTTTTTACCAGTACAAATTCAGTAAATACAAAATCTTCCAAGTATTACTACTCCGACAGACATTTCAAAGTAGTTAAACAAGGCTTAGACTTTATATAAAAATGCTTATATCAATCAACCCTGTATGATTATGCATTAAATCTTCAAATTTCAAGATTAATGTTGAGAAGACAAAACTTAACATTGCTAGAAGCTGAAATTTCAAGTCAGGGGTTTCTCACCAGAAATGACTACACAATGTAATGTCTACCTTGCATATTAAACGTACTAATAGCCACTGGAGAAAAAGTAAATCTTTACAATTAAAATTAATATGGTAACAACTGAAGTGTAACCACGTTGGGCCTGATTTATCAAGATTCTTAATAATGACCACAATATTACGTGTTACACAAACATTTGGCACCTGTGGGTTGTTATCATGGCAAGTTGCAGTAGAAAAGAATGTATCTTGAAAATATGTAATCTGAATGTCTGAATTTAATTATTCATATTATGTATATATATACACAACCGTTCAAAAGTTTGGGGTCACATTGAAATGTCCTTATTTTTGAAGGAAAAGCACTGTACTTTTCAATGAAGATAACTTTAAACTAGTCTTAACTTTAAAGAAACACACGCTATACATTGCTAATGTGGTAAATGACTATTCTAGCTGCAAATGTCTGGTTTTTGGTGCAATATCTACATAGGTGTATAGAGGCCCATTTCCAGCAACTATCACTCCAGTGTTCTAATGGTACAATGTGTTTGCTCATTGGCTCAGAAGGCTAATTGATGATTAGAAAACCCTTGTGCAATCATGTTCACACATCTGAAAACAGTTTAGCTCGGTACAGAAGCTACAAAACTGACCTTCCTTTGAGCAGATTGAGTTTCTGGAGCATCACATTTGTGGGGTCAATTAAACGCTCAAAATGGCCAGAAAAAGAGAACTTTCATCTGAAACTCGACAGTCTATTCTTGTTCTTAGAAATGAAGGCTATTCCTATTTCCTACAACGGTGTGTACTACTCCCTTCAGAGGACAGCACAAACAGGCTCTAACCAGAGTAGAAAAAGAAGTGGGAGGCCGCGTTGCACAACTGAGCAAGAAGATAAGTACATTAGAGTCTCTAGTTTGAGAAACAGACGCCTCACAGGTCCCCAACTGGCATCTTCATTAAATAGTACCCGCAAAACACCAGTGTCAACATCTACAGTGAAGAGGCGGCTGCGGGATTCTGGGCTTCAGGGCAGAGTGGCAAAGAAAAAGCCATATCTGAGACTGGCCAATAAAAGAAAAAGATTGAGAAAAATTAAGTTAACACAGACATTGGACAGAGGAAGACTGGAAAAAAGTGCTGTGGACGGATGAATCCAAGTTTGAGGTGTTTGGATCACAAAGAAGAACGTTTGTGAGACGCAGAACAACTGAAAAGATGCTGGAAGAATGCCTGACGCCATCTGTTAAGCATGGTGGAGGTAATGTGATGGTCTGGGGTTGCTTTGGTGCTGGTAAGGTGGGAGATTTGTACAGGGTAAAAGGGATTCTGAATAAGGAAGGCTATCACTCCATTTTGCAACGCCATGCCATACCCAGTGGACAGCGCTTGATTGGAGCCAATTTCATCCTACAACAGGACAATGACCCAAAACACACCTCGAAATTGTGCAAGAACTATTTAGAGAAGAAGCAGGCAGCTGGTATTCTATCGGTAATGGAGTGGCCAGCGCAGTCACCAGATTTGAACCCCGTTGAGCTGTTGTGGGAGCAGCTTGACCGTATGGTACGCAAGAAGTGCCCATCCAACCAATCCAAATTGTGGGAGCTGCTTCTAGAAGCGTGGGGTGCAATTTCTCCAGATTACCTCAACAAATTAACAGCTAGAATGCCAAAGGTCTGCAATGCTGTAATTGCTGCAAATGGAGGATTCTTTGATGAAAGCAAAGTTTGATGTAAAAACAATCTTATTTCAAATAAAAATCATTATTTCTAACCTTGTCAATGTCTTGACTCTATTTTTTATTCATTTCACAGCGTATGGTGGTGAATAAGTGTGACTTTTTATGGAAAACACAAAATTGTTTGGGTGACCCCAAACTTTTGAACGGTAGTGTATATATATATATATATAATGCATATTTGCGGGAAAAACAGGCACATATTCACATAACTGTTAGATTTATGGCCATGAGACTAATTACTCTTAGGTTACATTGTGTGTGAATTACATTTTTCATTTGTCTGCGATAAACTTATGTTGAATGTGTTGCCGCAAAGTTAAGACATACCTTTCAGAAGCACTAAAAATATGGTCTAAAATAGCCAGTGCAAACATTTTTATTCTTAGTAAATCAAACTGTGCCTAATATTTGCCTATTATCCTCCCAATATTTTGCGTCTTCTTACAGAAACGCCCCTATTGTATATTTAGATTAGGGAAAACAGACTGCTAGCATCTTGCTCTGGGTTTAACAGCCGCAATGCTCTCTGAGTCATGTAAGTAAATCAGATACGGCCTGTTTTTGGGACGCTGTGCTGTTTGCACCAGTTTTAACAAGTACAAACCATCGATAAATAAGGCCCATTGTCTTCAAATAGAAAAATGCTGAGAAATACATATCCATTACCTCTTTTTTTAAATTTAATTTCAAGACTAGTTAACTCCCATGCACAGGAATTGGAGTTTGGGATATTGTTTGAAGATTTTGCTATAAAATATTAATTTCACTATAAAATATTAATTTCACTCTCATTCACTTATGGATCAAATATAAACCAATTTCTGTACGTTTATTAAACTGTAGCGATAACAGTGACAGGTATGAATAAATACTAGAACATATAATGATTTGTGTAAATTTTTTTGAGACAATTAAAAAAAATTCCAGACCTTAGGTTGCTCTTTATCATTTGGCTTCAGATAATTGATGTGATTACAGGTAATTACACCAATTGCATTGGTTAAAATTTACAGTCTGTTCTTTTTGTTTTTAGAAGTCAGATTTTCTGAGTTCCCATTTAGAAAAACAACAGAATTTCCCACTTAGCCAGAATCCTGACTGGCAAAGTTGGAGCTCACTGAGCTACCCCAAATTTGGTAAATGGCTTAGTGAACATTATTAATAACCTCAGCTTATTTGTGTTGTTATGTGTTTAAATGTGTTAAGTAGAGGGAAATGTTTGACTTTCCTATTTTTTACTCTTCTCAATTTTGGACACAAATCAAATGCTGCATATTTTTCTTATCATATTCCTATAAAATATGGACATAATTTAGACACTTTTGCTAAAGTTGGATCTTGACTTTGTTGACTAATAAAGAGCGTTTTACTTTAAAAGTAACTTCCATTGTTGTGTTCTGTGGTCCTCGTTTACATATATATTCCTTAAGAATTGGGCTGATGCAAATACCTAAAGTGACTTACAACAACTTCAAAGAGTCATTCACTCATATTCATTTCAGTTTTAAGTATTAATTTTCATTATATTAAGATGCAAGGCAGCAAGAGAAAAATAGGGCAGAGTCTACAGTGAGACTTGAGGAGCAAGCATGTGTGAGGCGGGGTGAGTCATGGGTTAGAAATGGGGACAGATGAAAGAGAAGGCAGGTAGGCTAGGGGAAGAAAAGGAAAGAGCAAGGCACTGGAGGGATAACAAAAAAACATTGAGGAGGGACAATGAGGGGGATTAAAAGAAAGGGGATGTGAAAGGTGAATATAAGAGGGTGGAGAGAACGTGGAAGATAAAAGAGAAATTAAATAAGTGCTGCAGGGTGGAAGGAGGGAAACCTCATTGGGGAAAAGACCCGGCTTAGCTCCACACAGGGCCTGATTTCGGTGTCTCACTGAACAAAACATTAGCCTACAACTGAGTCACCACACTCCAGAAAACATGCCAGAATGTCCCAGTAATTCATGCTGAAGAAGAGAAAGTAATTAAAAATCTGATTCAGTCACACGATAATACAACAAAGTTGTGCCAGCAGAAAGTGTGAGATTGCTGAATTCCTGTTAATTTTTCCCCTTCATCAGCCCGGGCCTTTAGAATCATCTTAACCTTCTACCCCTGTACAACGCCCATGACTGTAGAACATATTATGATATTTTGCCTGAAGATTACTGTTAAAAGAAGGAAATTGGTACAAAATTTACAACTGGACATTCAAGATCTTTAAACTTAATTTTTAGTTCCAAAAAATAATGAGATATTTTAAGAAGATTAAATTAATGGAGTTGATATATGTTTTGTTTATTTTAGTTTATTTGTTTTTTAATACTTTGTAAATATGCATGCTTTTATCATATTTTATGGTTGTGATGATGATTTTATATGGGTTTTGGGAAGGGTGGAGTTTATGGGTTAATTTTAACCTGTAAAGCACTTTGAGAAGCTTTTGTAGTTGGAAAAGCGCTTTATAAATAAATTTTGATTGATTGATTGAAATATAAGTAGGGCATAATTATGCATCAAACATTTTCTTACCATCCGCCATTAAAGATACGTTTATGGCTTATGTTCAGTGTCTTGTCCTACATGTCCTAGGTTATTGAACTCACCATACATTTTGAACGGTACTTGAACATGGCACAGGTGTGAAGATCGTAGCAGATGCAGATGGTCGTGTGTGGTTTATAACACAAATATTGATTTTACCTGCAGGTTTCTTTTTAATTTTTTTGTTAATTTAAAGATAAAACAAATTATTTTGTGACTGAGTGAAGGCAGCATCTTCTCTCTGTTGTTCTGGGTGAAATGAGCTGATTTGCAAGCGCTGCTGGACAGTGAGGTTGCATAGCAAACGGGTCTGCAATCTGCAGGGAATATCTGCGACAACATTTGACAGAAAGTAGATAAAGATGGTTGGAATTATCGGTAGATTTACCTCTAGGTGCTTTTAGGTAAAAGGGGGTCTGAAAAGACATTAGAAATGATTAGACAGCATCTTGTACACTCAGTTTAATAAAACGTGCGTATGGATTTGGATCCATGTGCAGCTTTTATGTGTTCACAGATTTGAGCATCGTGCTGGACCTTTTCAGAGGTTTAAACTGAAAAAAGGTAATTATTCCTTTACCTTGTAAATAAGACGACTAAGCAATACTTAATAAACTCACTCCAGGTCGTTCTCCCCCCAGCTAACAGCCTAATAAGTTCTTCCCTCTGAGCAGTTCAGCTACGTCACCTGACAGGCTAACAGCTCCTTTGACCCTCTCACCTTTTCCCCCTTCAGCCAAAAACAGCTGGAAAACAAAAGGCAGGAACCAATATCCGTGCACCCTTAACTCATAGTGCAAGTTTTGCGGCGATCTTCGCTCCCTTCTCAAAACAGATTAAACATTACTAATCTGCCTCACGCTGCCCATCGGCCGCCCTCAGATTTGCTGGAGAAGTGTGTGTGGTAATCGCTTGTGGTTTTCGGCCAGTGGGTTCAGATTTTGCTGTCCTTCCTCAGTTATTTTTATTTGCAGCTTAACAAGTTTTTGCGCACCTGTAACAAAGCAGCTGATTGCTTTGCTCCTCCTCCTGACTCATACAGACAAGTTCAGTTTTTCTCTTGGAGCCTAACTGAGGAAAACAAATGCAAACAAAACACACCAATTCCATACACATAAACCATGCAAAATAAAAATATATTAATATGTCCCACTGTTTAACACTTGCATTAGTTAGCCTATATTCTCAATGTTTACAGAGCAGTCCCTGCAAAGCTTTTAGTTAAACTATAGAAGAGACTAAAGGATTAGTGCGTGTCTTACAGGTGGACGATGGACAATGACATAGTTCATCGGCACAACCCTACTAGAAACCCCACACATCATTTCTTGCCTTGGGATGAGTAACATTGAAGGGTGCCAAGAGAAAGCAAACCAACAGACTTTTCCCAAGGGATGTTTCTGAAGTAGTTGTTATGCAGGAGAATTAGAAAATTGCAGGAAAATGAAACACATTTGGAAAGGGATCACATGTCACGGATTTGGTTATACCTTTAGTATCTGAGATGTCTGAGAAAAATGTTATCTTTAACGTTATATATAGAGCTGACATTGTGGGGGCCCCATTGATACAGTTTAGTTTTAAAAGGTCACACTTGTGGAAGGCAAAGCTGCTTTGACTTATTATTAATAGACATAGGCAGATTAGGGGCTCTTCAAGTTTATGATGGAACTGTTTTATGAAAGAGGATGATGTGGTTCCTTGGTCAGCAATATTAGTCTCTGCTAGTGGAAGCTAACTGTTAGCAACTCCATAAAATCCCAGGACAAGTTTGGGCTTGTTAATTTCTGAAAATGGCACATCAGTGTTGCTTTTTTTACAAAAAGAGGAGCTGAGAAAGACATTGTTGAAATTTTTTTTGGAGCACGACCAGCAAAATAAACTACATTAGTTTATTGTTCGAAGGCAACATAAGAGTTGCATTGCTGTTGCTCAATCAGAGGCGAAACGTTTGCATATCATGAATTTTAATGAGATAAACTTGTAATTGTGATGTTTATCTCCATCCACTCCTCTGAAAAACTATAACCTCCTGAAAAAGCATTGGGAAAGCATTTTTTACACAGATAACTCACAAGGTAATAATTCAAACTAGACACCACAACAAATTTATTGAAGAACAAATGAGTGAATGAGACCATTAGGATTATTCAAGTTCATTGATGATGGAAAAATCAATTAGTAGATACTCCGTAGTCTTTAAGGGATAGACAGGTTTTTCAGCAATACTTTAGCACTCGAAGGATGCTCCACTTGTCTTAAGCGGCCCAAAGTGTGTCAAGAATTTCTCTTCGACACCACTCCAACACAACCATCATGGTGAACTGTTATTTTACAGTTTTGAGAAGCATCTGTGGAGATAACAGGAGAGGTACCTAGTATTATTTTCTGCTGCCCATCAGCTTCATAGTTTGGCCTACTGTGTACCCAGAGGTGGTATTCCAAATATCTTGGTTATAACGAGTAGCTATTTCAGCTACTGTTGCCTTTCTATCATCTAAAAAAAGTCTGCCTGTTTTGCCTTGGTTTCTGACATGATGAAGAATTTTTTCTCAATATGGCTCCCGATCACTGGATATGTTGTTTTTTGTATCATTCTTAGTAAACCTGAGAGATGGCTGTGAGTGAAAAGCCCTGTAGATTATCAGCTTCTGAAATACTCAGACAATCTCATCTGACACCAACAACTTTGCTACATTCAAAGACACTTCCCTTCATGTTCTGAAGCTCAATTTCAACTTTATATTTTGATCTCCTTAATGTCTGGAGGCCCTGAATGTATTGACTTTGATACATGGCTGATTCACTATTGGTGTTCTGAGCAGGTGTACCTAATACAGAGGCAGAACAGTGTATGTTAAGGAATCTGTAGGAGTTTGTTTGGTATTATGGAAAAACAAGTACCATGCTATGAGAGGCAAGTTGATTGTGTTTGTCCCCAATCAGACAATTGATGTCTCAGTCTGTCCTAGTAGTCTTATGGCACTCAAAAGCATGAATTCTAACACCCCCTGATACATGCTGTTGGGGAGCTGTATAATATTTTCAACCACTTTATAAAATAACTTCTGAAGCCAAATTTATGTAAGGTGGCAAATAAAAATAGTCTGGCATTTTGCTTTGTTTCCTGCATGATTGTGTAGAATGTTGTTGACAGAATATTCCAGAATCCTTTATAGAACTCTGCTGGAAATCCCTCTGGGCCTGAAGCTTTTGGCATGCTTTGGAGGGCTTCCTTGAGTTCAGCCGCTGTTAGTGGTGGATTCAGGCCTATCGCTTGACTGTCCGATAATTTAGAAACAATTATTTTATCCAGAAATTGTTGTATTTCATTTTTTGATGAGTTTATCTCCGGTGAGTATAAAGCTTTATAAAATTCTTTGAAAGTGTTGTTTATTCTTTCAGGATCATATAATATATTCCCAGTTTGGTCTTTAATTGCAGATGTTGTTTTGTCTTTATTTATTTTAAGATGGTTAGCTGTAAGATACCTGATTTACTACTATGTTCAAAGTTTTCTATTCAAAATCTTTGAATTAAGAACTGGGTCTGTTTGTTAATAATTTAACTTAATTCTAGCTTTAATTTGCGTCTTTTGCCCGTGCTCTCCTGATTCCAGGGAAACTTCTAATGATTTGATAGTTTGTTTTAATTCCTGAATAAATTTATTTTCTATTTTCTTTTTATTTGATGAGATTGAGATTATTTTACCTCTAATCACAGTTTTGCCTGCCTTCCAGAGAGTGGATGGTGACATACCAGGAGGTCATTTATAGGAAGAGTAGCTACAATAAAAATAATGGTTTTGCCCAGAATCAATTATTTATTCGCAACAATCCCAAGCAAATCATCACTTGATTGGTTTAGATCTCTGGACTCTTGTGTCTCTAAATTTCTTTGAAAAGATAAACCCTCATGTAAAACCTTGAAAACACCGCAGAAGTCCAAAGATAAAGGAGGTCTAGACCTACCAAACTTTTGTCATTATTTCTTAGTCAGCGGGCTCCAATACATCTCAAGATGCATAAAACATAGCTATCTTGATGGGTCCTGGATATATGTTGAACAGACACTATGCAATAAGATTAAACGTTTGCTCAAATATTAATCATTGTGAATGCTTTAAAAGTTTCAGTATCAGCTCCTCTCTGAAAGCTTGGTGGACATGCAGACATACTGTCACCTTGAAAACCCAGACACAGGGCATTGCATGGTGTGGTAGTTAAGATGGGTGCCCCATGTTCAGAGGCCTCAGCCCTTGAGGGGTCTGTCCCGGTTCGACTCCTGGCCGTGGACATTTACCAATATCTCTCCCGTAATGCTCTCCCCCTTTCATATCTGTCTAATGTTAATAAAGACCACTATGGCCACAAAACCTTTAAAAAAAAAAACAATAATATGTTAATATGGAATTAACAACAATAAATTCTTAGAATATCAACAAATTCATTATAAAAGATTAATTTAGGCTCAATACTGTTTTTTTCAAATTCCAGTAAGAATTTGAGCTTTTCTTAATCTATATTTGTTCTTTGTTTTTTCCCTAATCAAACACTCTCTCACTTGCCTCTTTATTGCCTTCCTGTTATCAGAAAGCTGCTGTATTAACTCTTACATATTTTCAGTATACAAAGGCCAAAATTTCATCTCACACTTGCTCACACACACACATGTCCTAGAAAAAGTCAGAATGCTTATGAGGATCTTAAACAAGAAGATGGACAGAGGTGAGATAAATGTAATAGATAGAGAGAGGCATTTAGTCAATAGATGAGATTAATCACAACCTCCCCCCTCTTTTCTTCTCTGCCAGTAGCTGCTCATAATTTACTTGGGTCAATGTGTGTGCTTGCACACACTTTTGCCTATGTGTGTGTGGATTAAAGAGCAGTGGGGACACCATATTGCTTTTTGAGCATGAGATGTATACATGTGTAACGATGGATGAAATGTTTGTATATATCAATTATGTAAAGGCTTTATTTTGCATGACAGAGTGCTGTGTGTAAGGGTCCTTGGTGTCCGTTTTGATGTATGGTAATGGTGTAAGAGCTTTTGCTGACAGTGCATTTGCATAAGCCCAGTAGATCATCAGCAAAGACTGCATGTGTAAGGAGGTAAACATGTAGCTAATCCAGCTCCCGTCAAAGCGTAACAGCAGTATTAATGCGTCGTCTTGCTTGAATTATTCAACTCAGTCTCTTCGTTTCTCCTTCACAAAAACTTTTGCACTCGTGCTTATTCTTTCCAACTAAAGCTCCTCTTTTTTATATTTGTAGTTTTTTGTTTTTTTTCTAAAGTCAATGCTCTGGAACTTGGATTTCAGATCAGGGCAGAATAATATGTGAAAGCTCAAATAAAAATGTAATGTATTCCCAGTATGAGTCTTTACTTGGGATATTTTTATTTATTAATGAAATACCAAATATAGTGTCACTCTTAGGCAATAGATCTTTGAGTCTTTCAAGTATACAGCTTGCGGAGTGATTCTAGACCTCTCCTTTCCCAGGAGAGTGGTGCCAAATGTCATTGAAGTGTAATACGCAGTTGATGTCTGCCATTAAAGTCAAAGGGACTCTTTCCACCGGCCGCAAAGCAGTGCAAATCGGATGCATCTCAGAAGCGTATGTTATGGATTTTGTATCACAATCCGCTCAAAGTTGTCATGACCCCGATTGCTGTAGTTTACCATGTTTTCCCCTCTAATCAGTTGTGTGTTACAACTATCTATTTGAGTTAACATGATATACTAATATATACTAAGCAAATTAACTTTTCAATGATATGCTAATTTATTAAAAATAGGGATGCAGCGATACCACTTTTTAAAAATAGATACCGATACTTGGATTTTAGTACTTGCCAATACAGAGTACCAATACCGATACTTCTACCACACAAAAAAATGCAATGAATTGGAAGAGAGGTTTTATTTTCTTCTCTGCTTGTTACAGCAATTAATGGGGAATTCGATAAAAAGATTAAATATTTATAAAAATGACCACAAAACTAAAATTTTAAGTGAAATATAAACATTTCCCGTGAAATTATTGCAAAGTTTCTACATTTTAAGTATTGGTTCATCGTATCGGTTAATCGAAACCGATACCAAAACAGTACATAAGAACGGTACTGGCCCTATTAGTAGTATGGGTATAGGTGAATCCCTAATTAAAATGCTCATATGTAACAAGTGACACTCATAAGGAAGTTTGCTATGTGCCCTGACGCTGTGAAGTGCTCATTATTTAGATCTTACATTGCCCCTCTGTATACTTCTCAGTTATTACCTGGGTAAAACAAAAAGAGTCTGCAAGGGCTCAAGGTAACCTATAAAGATGCAATGAGGTGTATGTTGGGTGTCGCATAGTACAAGTCAATTATTTGTGCCTAACAAAGTTCCTACAGTTAAGGCACTATTAAGATAACTGATGTTTTGGCCATAGTAAATCCCCATAAAAGCTGTTTTAGATTTACCTCTAGACTGTAAAGACACGGATTTAATAGTGTATGTGCTTTGTAATTTGCAAGATATATATTTTTTCTTTTTTTGTTAATATGATGTATGTTTTGTTGTTATTCTCATTATGATCCATAGTTGTCTTATTTTCTATGGACAAATGTCTGGGATAAAGATTAATGATAAGTCTGAACTGCAGTAGGCCTGGCTATTCCAATAAGTACAATAAAAAAAGAAACATTTATATTTTGTTAAAGAGTAATGATTTAAAACCAGCCCTGTGGACCTACACAAGTTTTCAAAGTCTGTCTCAGCCCTAAAAAGACTTCTAATCCGTTAACCAGCATCAGCCCCAGAAGTACTCTCTCCCTCCATGGCTCACTTAGATAAATGTAAAATTAGTCCCTAATCCACCAGCTGAACTAAATACTTGCTCCCTGGTGTCAACATTGCTTTTTTACATATTTCATTTCAGTTCCTCCGACCCATACTCTCTTTGTGCTTTTTTTCCTCATTCCTTCTCTTGGTGTATGGATTCATTTGTGACCCATGTGCTAAATTGAGTACACGACCTCCACAGCCAACACTGCACTTTTAACTAAATTTAATCTCCCCACCCTATCTTGTTTCCTTTGTATCTGTTTCTTTTTGCTGCCCGCATTTCACCCACCTCTTGTGTGGGCAGAGAGGCCACAAGCGGTTTGCAAATCAATAGTTTTGATAAATGAGAGAAGATTTGTCTATGGCTGTTAAAAATGTAACCTATAACATTTTGGCTTTTTCGAGCTAGCTGGTTCAGCGTACCAATCTGTCCCCCTGTATCAGAGCCAAAATTACTTAGTGAAAGGCAGAGACAGACGGGAAAAGAAGCAGATCACAGAAAAAATGGCTTAAAAGCTGGCACAGAGACAGTATATTTCCTGTAAATTACCCCATGCTTACTGTCTAGCAGCTCTTTCAGACTGTTGAAAGGCTATTTGATAGTCCAGTGTTTATTTCCATTATATTGCGGTATTGAGTCAGAGCTGCTCAAGCTCATTTTACGCTTAAATTATGTGTACAAATTACTACAAATAGCATTATTGTGCTTTATGTTTCTTTTTTGCTTTGTTTTATTTAATTAAAAACAAGAGGTATCATAAACATGCAACCCCTTACATCAAAGAAGAATGTATGACAATTAAACAATGGCTAAGAATTTAAAAAACCTCAATGCACGGCAACAATATTTGTTGAGGAATATTTGAATTTATTTGGTTATGAAAGACTTACATTTTAAATCCAAATGGAAAATATAACTATTTCAAAACACCATAGTAACTGTAGGGGGGACAGTGGCTCAAGCGTTAGGAGTTCATCCGGTTGGCGGTTTGAAACCCTGCACCTCCACCCTTTCTTATGCAAGACACTGCACCCTGCTTCACTTGCCTGCTAGTGGTAGTCAAATGGCCTGGTAGCGAAGGTTCTATGGCGGCCTCGCTCTTCTCAGTCTGCCTCTCGGAAGCTGTGGCTACAATCTAGCTCACCAACATCAGTGTGTGAAGGTGTGCGTCAATGAGTCAATGACTGATTGTTTTGTAAAAAGTCCTCTGGACTAGCTAAAGCACTATACAAGTACAGTTACCAGGCCAGTTACCATCTGGTGGTGGTTGTTAGCTTCAGGCGCCTTATTTAGTGTGGTAATATGTTCAATTAGTTTAAATTCTATAGGAAATCACCAACGAAGAGTTGTGGTTTGGATCATTGTCTTAACGAATATCCACTGATTACGAAGGTTTGAATTACCAGTAGAAGCTGTTACAATCCTGTTTAAAAAAGCCTTTATATTTCATGAAATCCATGATGCCCACATTACCAGTTACTTGTCTCAATTCTTGACTGTTACGATGTTAATATGCACGTACTGTATATAATACAAATTCGACCAAGGTACCCAGATACTGTGATTGGAACATGGAATTTCTCTGCATGCAAAAAAATAAGCCAGGTTAAGCCGAGCTTTTGGCACTGGGCACTCCCCTTTCGGGAAGTGAAGAGACAGCGGACGTGGGAAACAACAGAACAAGCAGAAAAACCGAGTGTTCGACGATCACAGTGTGGTACTGTCAAAGCATTTTTGTTGACCATTTATTTGGTAATTGTGCATATCCTGCTTTATTCTCCACCTGCTTCACTGACTTTAGCTTTGTTTACTATTTGTCTGACTCTAGTCTAACGGAAGAGTGTCAGAATGAATGGGCACATGTTGCCTCCTAGCATTGCAGTGTTGAATGCACTTGATTCAATAATTTGAATTTCTGAGTGATATGTAAACTGGGACACAACTCTCAATTCCGGTCGAGCCATTATTCCGATTACTGCCAAAACCTTGATTTAGATGTGCATGTAAAGATACAGACTGAAATGAGAAAATCAAGAAGACACCATGGAGGGCGTTATAAGGAAGTTTTAAATTGGTTAGAGGCTGCACACCTGTCTGGTCATCAAAGGCCCTAAGCCATTTAGTCAGTACAACTAAAAGAAACTCCTATTTGTACAAGACATCTACAGGATCTCCGGATTAAGTACCTCTATGGACTATAAGACATGTAAAAAAAAAAAAAGAGGAGTTAGTTGAGGTCACATTACCAATTACCTGCCTCAATTCTTGACTGCTAGGATGTTAATATTTTTGTTTGGCTTGTCTTTTGCATGACAGAAATACTGGCATTGTCTGGCACGTCCATGTGTTCAGACAGGTCCAGACAGAGTTCATCAAACTATAGAACTGTGGTAAAAACCTAAGGAAACATGCCACTCTTGACCACAAGGAAAATTAAATGTGGACTATAATACCCCTATAGGATACTGGACAATACGTTTTGGGACACATTCTGGACCTGTATACATGCATTTCAAAAGTCAGATTTCAGCCGGCCTACGGCAATAATTAGATTTTCTGTTGCTGCATGTAAAGGCACTGAATGAAGGTTATAGAGTTCCCAAAGGCTTAGTTTTTTCAGTTGCAGTTGCAAGCCAGCCAATAAACACAGCCCCTCCTCTTCTTTAACCTTAGGTAAATAAATAAAAAAATCTTTAGTGGGTTTCAGTTTGCAATTCTACATTACAATGTCCTTACTTTTCATGTATTATCTTTGCATCTCATTGTTTTCTAAGGGAAAGTAGCAAAGAATAATAAAACACAGTCAGTCTTGCACAATAACAATTCAAAACAAAATTAATGAGCCTTTTGCCAAAGTATTTGTTTTACTTGGAACCAAAATATTCAGAGAAATTGGTTACAGTTGTAGATCATCCATTTTGGCAAAAAAAGAAGAAAAAAAAAAGAACACAATAAAAAACCTGGACAAGCTCTAAGCTGTGGGCAAATTAGTTCCCAACTTTCTAATAAAACATCCTAGCTTCTCAGCGACTTTGCATGTACACTTATGATTCTGGTCTCTTTCTTCTTCATTTTCCATTCTTTTTCACGCATGCTTTAATCTGTCTGTCCATTACTCTCTGTTCCTCCCTTCTCATCTGTGCCAGCAGGAAACTGTACAGTAATATTCAGCTCTTTAATAATCACCCGGTGCCCTAGTTCAGTTATATGATCAACTACCCCCCCCCCCCCCCCCAAACACACACAAGCGCGCATGCACACACACACACACTCTCATTTGGTTACACACATCAAGCAGCACAGTGTGACTGCTTCATAAACAAGGAGATGAAGTGAATATGGACAGAGGAAGGGTGCGATTTATGAAAAGCAGCACTAAAGTCAGCAAAGGAGAATAATCACAAAGTATTCAATTATTTCTACACTGCCACTACTCACCATTTACTCAGAAAAAAATGTACAGTTCTGAAATTGTCCCCATGTACTTTTTTTGGTCTGTGTTTGAAACAGGCAGAGTAAAATTGATGAAGTGTATGTGTAAATAGATCATTTGGAGTGTACACAGACTGAAGAAACACATTACATAATATTACAAAAGGAGTTCAGCTTTGCAGATGAGAGCTTGTAATTTTAGACCCTGTACTAAAAGTGAATAAGGAGATTTAATGTTACCCATATGGATGCTCATTTTATGATAATAACCCTGTATTCAAATAAATAGGAAAAGCATTGCTCTGCTTAGCATAGACTGTATCCAAAATAGGTCTAAATATACTGGTTCACTGATGAAAGTATACATTTCATGCAATAATCAAACAAAAAGCTCTGAGTATAGATTTTTAAAGGCGGACTGCAGTGCAAAATTGGATCACAAACTTTCTACGTATATTGACCATAAGTGTAGTGATTCATAAACAGAAGTGGCAGGAATGCGGTTAAAGCAAGCCTCTTAGCCAGTTTTCATTAATCTGTGATACTTTCATGAGTTTAATCAGGAACAGTAATTTAAAAATCTCTAAAGTTGAAACTTATTACTGCAGAATGTCTTAATAGTGTTAGATTGCAGGTAATTACAAAATTCTTCACATTCCATCAGAGGTTAAAATAAAGTTTGAAGTTTTCCATTGTTATTCTCAACAGGAGTAGGGTTTCAAAGCTACATCAAAGATACAGTCCTGATCAAATGTTTAAGACCAATTAAAAAAATGGCAAAAAATCATATTTTGCCTGTTGGATCTTAACAAGGTTATACAAAGTATATCTTTAACATACAATAAAAATAAATAAGAGGGAGACAACATTTTTTTTGAGCTTGTGATTTATTGAAAACAAAGCTTAAACTGAAACAGGCTGTTTTACAGCCAATCAAAAGTAGGACCACACCCACAGAAAAAATCGAACCGAAAAAAAAAAGTGAGTAGCTCCATCATCATTGATGATAATTTCAAACATTTGTTACGGCCTGCTTGATGCAAGGGTTTCCACTTAATGAGTAGGAACATTTCTCTAAGTGGTGAAGAGAGCCGAACAAAGGCAAGGCAAGGCAATTTTATTTGTATAGCACACTTTCAACACAGGGCAATTCAAGGTGCTTTACATACAGTATGATTAGAATACAAATGAGCAGTTACAATAAGACAATACTCAAGAAAATACAGCAATGTAGGGACATGTGAGTAAAAAACACAGGTTTAGTTCATTAACTGATCTTGCTGAAGAAAGTGCACAGTCATTTACTGACTGATATTGTTGTACATTTGTTTAAAATTCACTTGCTATCCATCCCCAAAGGTTTTTAATTTGATTTAGAGCATGAGAACACGCGTGATGGAAAAAAGCGTGATGTTATTCTCCTGGAAGAAGTCCCTTGTGAATGTGGGAATTGTGTACCGTAGTGTTGTCCTGTTGAAAAACCTAGGTGTTACCACACAAGCGAGACATCTGTACAGAGCCAGTAGGTATTTGACCTCCCTGCACCCACTGAAGCTCCATTATTCCACTGAAGGCAAAGTATCTCAGATAATTTTGATCATTCATTTTTGTAAATGTATGGTAGCTTCTAAATTTGAAGAAAGTAGTAAGAAAAATATTTAAGAGTTTAATCTGATTTAATGTCCAACAGCAAGGAACTTGTTTGTGTCTTTTTAAACAGTGTATGTATCCAATTAAAGACAAATAAAAGGAGATAACAACAATCTCTAACAAAGCCCTCCTAATCACAGATGGACTAAATAAAATGTATATTATTTGCACAAATGAGCACAATAACAACAATAATAATTACAACTCCCACTCACCCACCCAGATCAGCTGCTGTGCTGTTCCATTTACACATACATTATGAATATCCTCAGCAATATTCTTCGAATTTACTTTAAAGTGTTAAATGTTTTATCCATTGTGATTTTTTTTTCTTCCTAGGTTTTCCTTCAATCATTTCGTAGTCGCTTCTTGATAAAGCCTTAAATGCTTCCTAAAACACCCCTTACATGTTCTGTAATGTGTCTCTAACCAAGAATCATAGAGACATGTTCTTCAATTCATATCTCTGTGATAAAAAATCTGAATCGGTCTAAAGCTAGCGCAGCAAGTAATTCCACTTTACAGATACTAAAGCTGCTGTTTGAGTTGCAAACATGGTGGTTTAGAAGGGACAGCTGAAGGAGGTATTTCATTTTCCCAATATTTGTGCAGGTCTAAATCCCTTACAGAGCTTGGCGGCACGTGGGTGCACTGAGACCAAGGAGTTCATCCTCCAGATAAACACAGACAGCCTGACACTTTTTCTTCACAAGCACACACATAGATGCACAAATGGACTGACTTTTTACTCTTGTCTCTTTTTTTTTCCTTTCAAACACACACTCAGGTTGAATAATGGCCCCAGTGAGTGGGGCGCCTACGAGGAAAGCTGTCAGTTTAATTGAATCCAGTATTCTCCATTCTCCCTGCCTGCTAATTGATTCTGTCAGGCTCGTCTGCTTGACAAAGAGACTGACATTTTCCCCTGCATGGCCATGACTGTCACATAGTGAGTGACTGTGTGTGTTTGTGTCTTTCTTTAAAAGTGTGTTGACATGCTGATTTTCGTCCTTGCTATCTATTTTGTCTTCTGTAAACCTGCATGTTTATTTTCCAAGTATTTGTCTATTTTAATTTTCTAGGAATAACATGCCCACTTCCATAGATGACTCTACTCCATAGATACAACCTGTTATTTTTTGTGAGGATTTTAACCAATTTTGGATTAGGTTTTAATGAAAAAGTATATTAAAACTTACATTATGTCGAATCCTATTGTGATTTTATCTCAAATTACAAACTGCAATGAATAAACTATTAGTCTTAACTTTCTCAACCTAGTACCCTTTTAGATAATTTTACTAATTCTGTGTTTTTGTCTAAATTCAATTTTAAGTGTTTAAATAAAATAAATGTGTGATGGTCTCACAAATATGTATTTACAGCAAGATTACTTAAAATACAATGAAGTCTTTAAAACAGTTTTCATATTCAAATTTTAAATACCTGCTGTTGGCAAAATGAAGAAAAACAAACAATTGGGTAATAATTGATTTGCAGAGTAATCTTTTTATACATTTATCCACATTCTAGTCAAAATGTACATCTCAGCTGGATGCTTTCATTAAGAGCTGGGAGTGTTTTTATTTTAGTTATTTTTTTAAAACTGCTGATATCAATTCTGTGGCTTTCTTAAGAAGAAAACTATTGATGAAAAGAGTCTGTAAGGCTGTTTTAATCCATCTCATATAAATTAAGCCAAATAAAGCTGGATTTTTCTTTTTAAGGCAAACAAATTCAAAAATATTTAATTGTGATGGTGTATTATCGTTTTAATAGAAACAAAATAAAATAAACAAAACCTTAAGTCTTCACTAATCCCTCACAGGAGACAAAAAATAAAAAATAAAACTAAACACTATAAACCAAAGAGTCGGATGCAGTATAAATGGTCCAAGTTTTTTTAAGATCAAATTTAGAATAAAATTTACTTTCTAATAAAACTAGAAAAATATTCTTTAAAGATGCCATCAACACAGCTCTTGTGTCCTGCTCTTGTTTGTGCTCCATGTTTAGCATTGAATTATGAGTTTAAGGTATACTAGACATTTTCATGGCAATGCTTACTGGATTTTCATGGTTCCTTAAATAACACAAACCAGAAACGGTGAGTTTCCTTATTGCCTATGAAGCAAAAACTGTATTTTAAATTATAGAAATTCATCATCCTCCCATGCCCTGAAGGGCTTTCAGTAAGGGCTATTTAAAATGTTGTAGTGACTGTTGGATTGATTAGATTCAAGTCAGCAAGCAATGTCTTAGCACAAATCATAAATGTATATAAATAGATAACTTTTACAAAATCTTCATGTAATGTTTGTACCTTATATCCTGTAGATAAAATAAATTATGAAGTGGAAGGATTTTCATTGCTTCTTTAGGGACAATTGAAGGTTATTAACTGTCTGAAAAGAGAAAATGTTTGAATTTATGTTCAAATCGTGGTTAGTCCTGTCTTGAACTTGGGGAAGACCTCTTGTCATTTTCTGTCTTCTGCCTTCCTACTTTTTTTCTCTTGGAAGCGAGCTGTCTGTCATTTCAACTGTATAGTGCTTTTTCCAGTATTGAGGACCCCAAAGCGTTTCACACTACATTCAGTCATTCGACCATTCACACACTCGTGATGGCAAAATACACTATAGCCACAGCTGCCTTGGGGCAGGCACACTGACCAAAGTGAGGCTGTCAATCACTGGCTCCAGGCTCTCTGACCACCACCAGTAGGTAAGATGGATGAAGTGTGTTGCCCATGGACCCAATGACTTAGACATATGGAGCGGAAACTTGAACTGGAAACCTGCTTTCTGGATGACCTCCTAACTTCTGAGCCACCAGTGGATTAAAGCTCAGTGCCAAATGTCTGTGGTGATTATAAAACTTGTAGGGTTTCTATTTCTATTGATTTCTTGGAATTAAACTATACACAGTATATATTTTTATTCTACTACGAATTGCTCGTTTGTGGCAAACAGTGGCACCTTTATTGTAAGCAAGTTAACCCACATTTTTCAGAAAAAGCAAGTGTAGCAAATGGCTACATTTATTTATGGTTTCACAATGGGGCAAAACATTATGTCCCAGCCACTGATTGTGCAAGTTGTCCCACTTAAAAAGATGAGAGGTCTATGGTTTTCATCATAGGTACACTTCAACTGTGAGAGACAGAATGCACAAAAAAAATCAAGGAGGTCACATTTTTATGATTTATTTGTAGGATAAATAGATTTTTCCTACAGAATTAATTTATATAGAGGTGCAGAAAATGTTTACATTTTTAAGTATTTAGCATCTATAAACAAGAAAGGATTCTGGCCCTTAAAGACATGTCACTTCTTCTTTAGGAAGCTCTTTTGTCCTCTACTGATTACCTGTATTAATACCTTTTGGACATTTTTATTCAATTCAATTTAATTCTGTTTATTTCTGAATTGCCAATTTTTTGACAAATGTCATCTCAAGGTACTTTATAAGAGATCAGAATCAGAATCAGAATCAGAATCAGAATCAGCTTTAATGGCCAAGTATGACACATACAAGGAATTTGACTCCGGCAACTTTTCTCTCCAGTACAGAACTTAAATAAGTGAAATTAAAAAACGGAAAAAATAAAAAATAAAAATAAATTAAAATAAAAAATAAAGGATAATATATACACCAAACCAGGGTTATTGTACAGTAAGTATATACAGTAAGTATATACAGCAGTGCAGAGTTATAGTTTATTGTTCATGTGAGTGGACTCAGACTCTGTGACTATTCAGAGTTCGTCAGAGCGACAGCCTGGGGGAAGAAACTGTTCTTGTGTCGGGTGGTTTTGGCGTACAGCGCTCTGTAACGCCGGCCTGAGGGGCACAGACGGCCTGAGGGGAGGAGCCTAAACAGATTGTGGCCAGGGTGTGAGGGGTCAGTGGTGATTTTTCTGGCCCGCTTCCTGACCCTGGCCCGGAAAAGGTCCTCAATGGAGGGAAGATCAGAACCTATGATCCTCTCTGAGGACCTGACTGTTCTCTGCAGTCTGTCCCTGTCTTGCCTGGTGGCGGATCCGAACCAGACAGAGATGGATGAGGTCAGGACAGACTGTACTATTGCTGTGTAGAATATGGTCAGCAGTTCCTGAGGCAGGTTGAACCTTCTGAGCTGACGCAGAAAGTACAGCCTTTGCTGGGCCTTCTTCCTTATGGAGTCAATGTGGGAGGTCCACTTCAGGTCCCGTGTGATGGTGGATCCTAGGAACCTGAAAGACTCTACTGTGGGGACTGGCCTGTTGGTGATTATGAGAGGAGATGTTGCAGGGGGTCTCTTCCTGAAGTCGACTGTCATCTCCACAGTTTTGAGCGGGTTTAGCTCCAGGTGGTTCTGACTGCACCAGAGGACCAGCTGTTCCACCTCCCCTCTGTATGCAGACTCGTCGCCGTCACGGATGAGTCCAATGACGGTGGTGTCATCTGCAAACTTCAGGAGTTTCACAGAAGGGTCTCTTGACGTGCAATCAGTGGTGTAAAGGGAGAAAAGCAGTGGGGAGAGAACACATCCCTGGGGGGCGCCGACGCTGAGGGACCGGGTGCTGGATATGAAGTTACCCAGTTTCACCTGCTGCCTCCTGTCGGTCAGGAAACTGGTAATCCACTGACAGGTGGAGGGAGGCACGGTGAGCTGGGACAGTTTTTGGTGGAGGAGCTCTGGGACGATGGTGTTAAATGCAGAGCTGAAGTCCACAAACAGGACCCGAGCGTAGGTACCTGCAGAGTCTAGGTGTTGCAGGATGTAGTGGAGTGCCATGTTGACTGCATCATCCACTGACCTGTTTGCTCTATAGGCGAACTGCAGGGGGTCTAGCAGGGGATCCGTGATTTCCTTCAGGTGGGACAGCACCAGTCGCTCAAAGGATTTCATGACCACAGATGTCAGGGCGACTGGTCTGTAGTCATTTAATCCTGTGACAGGGGACTTCTTGGGAACCGGAATGATGGTGGAGCGTTTGAGGCAGGAGGGGACCTCACACAGCTCCAGGGAGTTATTGAAGATCTGAGTGAAGATGGGAGCCAGCTGGTCAGCACAGACTTTCAGACAGGACGGAGACACTCCATCTGGACCTGTGGCCTTCTTAATCCTCTGTCTCTGAAATAGTTGCCGCACATCCTGTTCACAGATCGTCAGCGCAGGCAGGGGATCAGGTATGGGGGTCGTTTGGGGTGATGCTAGGCCTTTTGTGATGGAGATGGTGGGGGAGGTGGAAGGTGTGAAAGTTGTTTCAAACCTGGAGAAAAAGTCATTGAGGTCCTCAGCCAGGCGGGGGCTCCCCACAGGGTGGGGGGATGGTCTCCTGTGGTTGGTAATGGTCTGCAGGCCTTTCCAAACTGCAGAAGAGTCGTTGGCAGAAAAACGCTCCTTGAGTTTAACACTGTAGTTCGTTTTTGCTGCCTTGATCTCCTTTGTCAGTTTGTTCCTGGCCTGCTTGTACAGGTCCCGATCCACACTCCTGTAGGCCTCCTCCTTGTCCTGGCGTAGCCGTCTCAGTTCTGCAGTGAACCATGGTTTGTTGTTGTTGAACGTGCAGAAGGTTTTGGTCTGCACACACGTCCTCACAAAAGCTGATGTAAGATGTCACAGTGTCAGTCAGTTCGTCCAGGTCTGAGGCTGCTGCTTCAAAGACGCTCCAGTCAGTGCAGTCAAAGCAGGCCTGTAGCTGCATCTTTGACTCATCTGTCCATCTCTTTACAGTTCTTACTACAGGCTTAGCAGATTTCAGCTTCTGCTTGTAAGATGGGATGAGGTGGACCAGGCAGTGGTCAGAAAGTCCCAAAGCAGCACGGGGGACAGAGCGATATGCATTCTTTATTGTGGTGTAGCAGTGGTCTAAAGTGTTCATGTCCCTGGTGGGACACGTCACGTGTTGTCTATATTTAGGCAGTTCACGTTTGAGATTTGCTCTAATAAAATCCCCGAGAATGATTAGCAGAGAGTCCGGGTGAGTTTTCTCCACGTCTGTGATCTGGTCGGCGAGGTGATGTAACGCCTCCGTTACGCACGCCTGCGGTGGAATGTATACAGCGACCAGCACAAACGAGGCGAACTCCCGCGGTGAATAAAATGGTTTACAGTTTATGAAGAAAGACTCCAGGTGAGGGCTGCATGTCTTCTTTAACACTGTGACATCTGTACACCAACTTTCGTTAATGTAGAAACACGTTCCTCCTCCCTTTGACTTCCCAGACAGATCCGCGCAGCGGTCCGCTCGGAACAGCTGGAAGCGCGGGAGCTGTAGTGCGCTGTCCGGGATGTGTTCACTGGACCAGGTTTCAGTGAAGCAAAAGGCGGCAGAACGACGAAAGTCTGAGTTCTTGGATAGGAGAAGGAGCAATTCATCAATTTTGTTAGGCAGAGAGCGAACGTTCCCCAGGTGTATAGATGGGAGAGCGGTGCGTAATCCTCGCTGTCGCAATTTAACGAGCACACCAGCTCTTTTACCACGGCGCCGTCTCCGTCTAAATCCACAGAGCGCTGCTGCTCCTCCAGTCAGAATCTCCATAAAGTAGTCTGATTGATTAAAAACCGGTGAAAAAAGTCCGGCACTGGATAGTCCTATTTGTAGGATTTCCTCTCTGCTCATTTTAATAGCAGAGGGAGTGCAGAAAACTACGCAAAAAAGTAAAATTGTATCAAGTACTAGGGAGCGAAGTACCGAGGCGTCCATCCGCGGCGCCATTGTTTACTGGGATGGATGTCATTTCAATACAGTTTTACAAACATTGCAATCAGTCAAAGTTTTCTATTTAAGGAATCCCAGCAGATTGCATCAAGTCAATGAGGTTGGGCCCCTTTGATGCACACTTTCCAACCACAGCAATCCTCTCAGTAATCTCTCATCTTGAGCAAGCACGTAGTATCTTTAGAGAGGAAAAACTTCCCTTTAACAGGGAGAACCTTCCAGCAGAATCTGACTCAGTACGAGCGGCCATCTGCCACGACATCTGAGGGTTTGAGAAGACAAAAGAGACAGAAAAAACTAAATGAAATCATGTCAGAGTACTTTTATCTGTATAAAGTACACTTGTCTACATTTTCAAGCATTTCAAGCCTCCCACCTGCACCATGGCCAAGACCAGAGAGCTGTCCAAGGACACCTGGGACAAGATTGTTCACCTGCAAAAGACTGGGATGAACCATTCTACAATAGCCAAGCAGCTTAGTGAGAAGAGATCAACTGTTGGAGCAATTATTAGAAAATGGAATAAATTGTGATCTGGGGCTATGTGCGAAAGGGGACAAAAAGACTGATTAGTATTACAGAAAGGATGAATAGAGCTATGTATAATAGGATTTTGGAAAAAAAAACTTCCTTTCATCAGGGAGACCACTGAACTTGAAATGTGGCTGGATCTTCCAGCCTGACAATAATCCCAAACAGACCACCACAACAAAGAAGTAGCTACATAAAAAGTTTTTCAAGGTTCTGGAGTGGCCTAGCCAGTCAAAAGACCTCAATCCAAAAGAAAGTCTGTGGACGAAGTTCAAAATTTGTGTTGCCCAGTGACAGCCCCAAAACATCACAGCTCTAGATCTGCATAGAAGAAAATATGGGCAAAAATACCAGCTACAGTGTGTCAAACCTGGTGACTACCTACAGGAAATGTTTGACCTCTGACATTGCCAAATATTGTTAAATTACAAAAAATTGAGGTTAACTTTTGTTATGACCAAATACATATTTTCTGCACCATTATACAAATATTGTAAAAAACAAAACAAAATCATACTTTATAGTTTTCTGGATTTTTCTTCCACAGTGGATGTAAACAGTGGGAAAAGAAGTATTTAGTCAGCCACCAATTTTGCAAGTTATCCCATGTAAAAAGATAAGAGGGTTGCAATTTTTATCCAAGTATATACCTCAACTATGAGAGACAAAATGAAACAATAAAAATCCAGAAAATTACAATTGTGATTGATTAGATTTTAAAAAAAAACTAATATTAGCAAATTATGGTGGAAAATAAGTATATGGTCAATAGGAAAAATTCATCTTAATACTTAATTATATACCCTTTGTTTGCAATGGCAGAGGTCAAAAGTCTTTAAATGATTTTTACACACTGTTTCTGGTATTTTGGTTCAATCTTCCATGCAGATCTCCTCTCAAACAGTGATGTTTTGAGGCTGTCACTGAGCAACACGGACTTTTAACTCCCCCTCAAGATTTTCTGTAGGGTTGAGATCTGGAGACTGGCTAAGCCACTCCACTCCCCTCTTCTTACAAAGCCACTCCTTCGTTACCTAAGTGGTGTGTTTGGGATCATGCTGAAAGACCCAGCCATGTTTTATCTTCAATGCCCTTGCTGATGGAAGGAGGTTTTCACTCAAAATGTCATGATACATAGACCCATTCATTCCTTCCTTTCACAGATTAGTTGTTCTGGTACCTTTGAAGAGAAATTACCCCAAAACACGTTTCCATCCCCATGCTTCACAGCAGGTATGGTGTTCTTTGGATGGAGCTCAGCATTCTTTCTCCTCCAAACACAGCGAGTAGAGTTTTTACCAAAAAGTTATATTTCGGTTTCATCTGACCATATGACATTCTGCCAATCCTCTTCTAGACAATCAAAATGCTCTCTAGCAAACTTCTGACAGGTCTGGACATGTACTGGCTTAAGCAGGGGGACAGATCTCGAGTTGCAGGATTTGAGTTCCTAGTTGGGTAGTATGTAACTGATTGTAGCCTTTGTTACTTTGGTCCCAGCTCTCTCCAGGTCATGCAGTAGGTCTCCCCGTGGGGTTGTGGGATTTTTGCTGACCATTCTTGTGATCATTTTGACCCCAGGGGGTGAGATCTTGCATGGAGTTCCAGATTGAGGGACATTGTTCGTGTTATTCATGTCTTCAGTGGTGTGTATGGTTCTTGTATGTTTTCCATTTCCCAGTAATTTCTCCCACAGTTGATTTTTTTCACACTTATTGCAGATTTAATCTTCCCCTCCCAGTGCAAATATACAATTTGGTTTCTGGTTTCCTTTGACAGTTTTTTTTATCTTGGGCATAGTGGAGTTTGGAGTGTGACTGTGGTGGTGAACAGGTGTCTTTTATTTTGATAACGAGTTCAAACAGAGGCCAATCATACAGGTAACGAGTGGAGGAGAGAGGAGCCTCCTACATAAGAAATTACTAGTCTGTAAGAACCAGAAATCTTTCTTGTTTTTTAGGTGACAAAATACGTATTTCCCCCCAGAATTTGCAAATCTTTTTTTTTAAATTCAGACAATTTGATTTTCAGCATATATTTTTTTCTAATTTTATTTATCATAATTAAAATATACTGTACCTATGGTGAAAATTACAGGCCTCTCATCTGTTAAAGATCTTGCAAAATCAGTGAATGCGTAATACTTTTTGCCACAATGTATGTGCATTTTAAGTTAAATAGTGCAATTTATGTTGAAGTCATGCGTTAGAGTTGAGTTCACTTATCTTGCTAAAATAAAACATAAATTGAACATAAATAGGAGCTGCATATGTTTAGAGTTAACTTAAATTCAGTTCTATGAATGTTACAATACAGCTGCATCTTTAAAAAAACAAGATTGGTTCTTAAATTCAAAACCTTTATAGAATGTTTGTATGATTTATATATATTAACACAGTTGAGAAATCAATCCATGTAAAAATAATCATGAAATAGTAATTATTTACAATAATCAGAATAAACTTTTTAAATAATAATAATAATAATAATAATGATTTTTGCAACCCGATTTAATATATAAGTGTGAACTAATAACAAAATATGGTAATAAGATGCTTAACGGTTGTTATTTTCATAAGGTATTTGTAATCTGAAGCAAACTTATCATAGGGACACATAGTTTCCTGAATATGACTGTGGATGACCATGAATTCTGATGTCTTTCCATGGTGGGTAGTATGTGGAGAGCTAATTTCCTGCGGAGAGATCAATAAAACATCAACTGTGCGGTGAAAGACCTACTGCAATGCATAGTCCTTAAGTGTGGTCACTGTGTACATCCATCCATCAACTCAACCAGCTTTTCCCTGCAGAGAGACGTCCTATGTCTATAAAGTCTGTGCATAGAAAGAGATACTGGAATACCCATGGAAGATTGCTAATGAATAATAAGACAGGTTTGCAGACCAAAACCTAAGGCAAACTTAGTATTAACAATTTAAGTAGTATTTGAATTGTAAAAATTTACCAACAGTAAAAAAAAGGGGGAAAAAAAGTATTGTAAGACTGCAATCATTGTGTTACCCACGTTGCCATATGCTGTGTAGCATTTCTTTGGCACAACAAAACACAGTGCATTTGAGTCAATTGGTAATCTGGCATAGAAATTGACACATCCACAAAAGGAAGTATGAAAAGAAGCATAATTCATTCAATTCAACATGAAACCTATTTAGCTCAGGGTAATGAGTCCAAATCCGTAGTACTGACTGTGTAAATAACGTTTATATTATGACACAAAGGAATTGTCTGTCTGTCCTTAGTTTCACTGTGACAACAAATACTGTAGGCTACAATGCGTCACTCATATTTTAAGTCCAAACCGATTAGTTCTATAAATATCTTTGACGGGGCATGCATTAATAATGGATCGTGTAAGACTCCAAACACAAAATGTTTTGTGTGTGCATCATTATTACCAGTGGAACATAGGGGATTATCTTTTTTTAATTAATGTTTCTCTCTGACCTGCAGTTTAAGTAGTAGGGTTAGGGAAGCACATTTAGCATTTACAAATTGTATGTTTGTTTTTTTAGAGGAAATGTATTAGGTGTAAAATAATACAAAGTATTATAAAACTACCTGTGCATCAGTGTGCAATAAAATGGATCGCAGACAGCTTTTGGAGTTTGTAGGTATACCAACTGACCTACTTATAACTGAGCCCAAATTCCATTAGTAGAGCCCTTCCATGTCCCTTTGCTACCATTGGCTGGTAATAAATGTACATAAGCAACTAGAAAGGTGCATTGTGCATCCAAATGACAGCTTGGCCCCGAAGGTATTTTCTACATCAAGCAGGTAGATGTCACTTCCAGCCTTTGTCAAAGGAGGTTATGCCACTGCAGCACTGATGCTATATCTGTGGAGAAAAATTACCTTGCGGTGAATGAATTAAAACTCTTCTAGCATTCTCTTAATACCGGTGATGAGGTTAATTATCACCATTTTGATGTTATGGAGCTTTTAGATCTATTTTCAGTGCAGCGTTCTAAGCAGTCAAATTAGACTCCTGGGACTTCTATGTGATAGAAATGCAGACACAATTTGAGTTTACATTTATTTCCTGTTAGACAAAAATAGATAGCAGATGCAAAGAGATATCAGAATATGTGGCTTTGTTTTACTCTTTAAAGGCAAAGGGTCAATCGATGATTTGCTGTTGTTGTAAAAGCTTCGAATTATGACACTGAGGCCCCATTTTGCAGCAGAGTATGCACATTTTAAATGCCAAATCTTCACCCTAAATGTGCATGCTCCATGAACAAGAAACTTGCTTATTGATGTGACTGATAACATTTTATGGGAGCCATTTTAGAGAAGCAACCTGGAACCTATAGTATATTATTTAATGACTGAACACAGTTTTTCTTTTTTTCTTTTTTTTTTGGGGGGGGGGGCTTCTTTTGTCTTGCCATTGGATTTTAGACTATGTATGCTCAACATTTAGCAGGGATGTTGAGCAGTTTTAAGGTCCAGCTTTGAGATTTTCTTTTTATGTTTTAGCAACAGAAGAACTGCACTCCTGAATTAAATTTAATGTTTCAGTGAAAATGCATTACTAAGCTTAACCACAATGTGCTCAAACCTACCATGAAATATTAGTAAGATTTAGTGCCAATACTTAAATATAGTCCCATTTATTTGAAATTAGTAAACCAAACAGGCAACAGACAATACTATATATCAATTTGTCTTCCACACCCTATGTTTAAAGTGGCAATAAGAGAAGCAGCTCTACATCCATTACACCTTTTTGCAATCCTGCTGAGCACTCCTGCCAGCTGGAAACTTTTCCAGCCTGCTTCTGCAGCAAATCCCAGGGCTGTGGCAGACTGTACATTGAGATCGATGCATATGTAGGCTTGGCACCCCTCCTGATGCCAAACAACATAATCTGGCTCCTCTGAATAGGGAGGACCAATCTTAACTCTGAGACCCCCTGGACTATCCTGCTAAGTGTCACGGATACAAATTCCAGTTAAGAGGTGGATGAAATCTGCTTAACTGGCAAAGCTGCATAGATTTAAGCTGACAAATTCATCAACAATGGTGCCTTCCCAGTCCCTTGCCATGATTTAGTGGTGGGTTTTGATGTGTGTCCTCTTTCTGAACCATAGCCCGAGCATGACCAATGATAATGAATGCAATTTACTTGCAAATTGCTCCAAAAAGGTGAGACCACACAAGAAGGGAATGGTTTTCATGACTGAAGTTCCATAACATTGGTACAGAGCTGTAAAATATTTTAATTCAGCTGAGCTTTGATTTTCAGTCTATGTTGAGTTTATTTTTTCAAAAGGTGTCAGTTATTTTTTTTTCATTTCGAAACTTTGAGAAGCACGTCTATGGCCTTAAACGTATAATTATTTAGTCTACACCCCCCTATCGTCCACAGTAACATTGCGTCTTTTAAGGTCTGTGGCCGGATAACTATTAGCCGGGTAAGAGAGCCATGTAAATCTTAATTCAACGGCTAAATGAGCTAGTGTGGACAGCTTCCCCGGATAATGAAAGGAAGTGGCGTCAATGAATGCTGTGTCGATAACAATACGACACTACAGACAAAGACAACAGCGAAGAGTAATAAATCGATCTCGTCGTCTGTCCACACCAAAAACTCTCTCTTCTTCTGAACAGCTATTGTTCTCTTCGGTTAACGGGACAAGCAGATATGTAGTGTGCTTTAGAGCTTCTTGTATATATTATGTAGGCGCTGGCGTCACGTAGATTATACGCGTGTTTCGTGCGCCTTTTCGCACATGCCCAGTATTTGCACAGGTCGGTATGGGATTGTGCAATCATGGGACTTTAAACGGGGCGTAAATGCTTGTGTTGAGTGGATAACATTAGGCGTCTAACTCCCCGTATAACCTAATCGGCTTAGTGTGGACGTAGCCTAAGTCTAGACTCAAATCCTTCAGGCCAAGTCAGAGTCGGGTCTCTATCATCGGGCAAGAGGCGAGGATAAACCCTGAACAGTCCCTCACAGGGCAACATAAAGACAAGACACACACTTAAACCTATGGCCAATTTAGAGAGACCAATTAACCTAAAAGTCTTGTTTTAGGACCGTTGGAGGAAGCTTGGATACCTGAAGAGAACCCATCTGCATAAGGAGAATATGTAAATTCCATACAGAAAGACCCAAGGCCAGGTTTCAAACCCAGGACCTTCTTGCTGCAAGACAACAGTGCTACCAACTGTTCCCCTGTGCAGCCAGTTTTTGAAGTCAATACAGGAAATTTAAAAAGAATTAGGATCAAATGATAAGATGATAAACCTGGAGACAAAATAGCTTTACAGCGAAAATAGATGTTTTTTTTTTTTTTTTTAAACCACTGGACCTTTAAAAACAAGAAAGACATTGTACAGTAGATCAAAAAGGTGAGTAAAAATTAAAAGGATTAATCACATTTGACGATACCGTTTCTGTTTATTACTAGGTATTTATTTATATTAACTCAATCAAAAACAATTACTGTGATAACATATGTACACCACTTACAATAATCCATTTTTTAAAGAAAAACTCTTATGAAATGGCTAAGGCATTTCCATTGTAAGGATCCATGATTTGCACTGTGTTCCTCTTGATCAATGCAGATATGTGTTCTCTCACACTCCATAGGTCTAGTTCAAAATACAGTTGGAGTTACTGCTTATCGGTAGAGCCGTTTCAGTTTTACATGCAGTGTCCTCATGTAGTTCTTTTGTTTAGAACCTTACCCATCTTCAAAAGTGTATTACATAAGCTACTTTGCATTCAGTTAAAAAAGCCTATTTCAAACTGCCTAGTATATTGTAAATTTACCAAGCATTCAACGTAATTCTCTACTTTTGCTTTATCCACCTTACCACTCAAGATGAAATAGGGATATATTGATATTTTGTGTGCAGCCTTTGATAATTGGATACATGTTGGGAAGTGATATTTACATTTTAATATTTACCATAAAACAAAGATAAAGCCCATATAACTGAGCTGCTGTGGGATTATATCGGTTTACATGGGATTAGAATTTGCTTCACTTGAACAATATTTGACTGTGAAATAGAATTCATTTGAGAAATATAACCCTCCAGTAAATATATCTGCAAATATTTTTAACTTAATGTGCTACCCATTGAAGTGTTGAACTATTTATACCTAGGGTCATCCTTCTCTATACTGTTAATCAAGAACATTTCCTTGCAAAGAAAAACAGTTCTTCTCAGAGTCATATCAGAATACTGATATGATGTCCCTTTCATAAGTATATTAGCTTTCTGTAAATTCAAGGCTGGACATACGATGGAGCAGAGGCAGAAGAAGGTAGAAACATTTTCAACACAAGCAAACACAAGCCCGAGGCCAAATTCATGGGAAAATTGTTTAAAAGTCTCAAAACACTGAAGAGATGAGGACAGGCTGCTTTTTGAAAGATTTGATTTTAGTCCATACTGAACAAATTCCGATAACTGACTAAAGAAAACTCTTACTGCATCAATATCTGCCCAGATAAAAACATTGAGTTTTCCACTCAAATTATAGCTGTTTAAAAAAAAAAATCAGCTTTTCTTTTACCACTGATGGAAATGTCTTATCCTCAGTTTAGAATAGATGCGGCAGTAGCACGGCATCCGCAGCAAATAGAAACCATATGGTTTGGTATACACTGAATGCTCCGCCCTGTTTCAGCCTGTCCAAGTAGTGTCTTTCCGCACCACTCTGTAATTAAATTAGTGGCCCTATCTCCAGCTGTGGCTCGTTAAAGTCAGCAATTCTGCTTGTCACAATATTGCGACTTTGGTGCCTAGAGGGTTAACCTTTTGGTCACCGGTAACTACAGAATGTTTACATAGTTAAGCTTTTGCAATTCTGCATGTCTTTTAATTTTAACAATATTTACACTGTTACTCTGTTTAGCCCCGCGTTAACCGCTGGATCTTAAGGCATTTTGGAAGAGTGTCTCATCATAAATAGAACCGAGTCCTATCTTTAATTTGCTCACTGCAATCTTAAAGGAAATCTGTGTTTTTTTTCATCATAGACAAGGTTTTTTTTCCCTGGCAGTGGAGAATTAGATATGGTACCACACATCCTTCTAACAGGTCAGTGTGTACTAATGGTGCATGTACCTGTGCATCTGTGCATACATGCATGGAGCAGCGACACTGCATTTTTAGGACACTTTGCATTATAGTAACACTCTTGGAGTTAATTAGTCACCTGTTGATAGAGTACCGCAATTGAATGTAAGCTCAAGGCTTGAGTGATGTCCTGAAGGTGTCCGCCGAGTCTTTATGAAAACGTTCAATGTCGCCCATTCTGATGAATGTTACTGCATCCACACAGGAAAAAAAAAAAAATACTATAGCCTGTAGTGGCATAGAGGGATGTGACTACCAAGTCAGTTAGTATACGGATTATATGGAAGTTTGTAGGAATATATAGAAAAAATATATGGAAACACTAATTGTAGGAAATTTCAGAGAACCCAACTGCAGTTAAAATGGTCGAAAAGTGTGCTGCCATGCATGCAATCCAAGTCTGAAGTCGTAAGCGGAAACCACTGTAAAACAAATAGAAGAATAAAAAGAAGTCCCAAGTAGAGGTTTCTTTTTCATGTAATGTATTAGTTATTCGGTGCCCATCCCCTTTTTTTTAGCAACTTTATCCAACAGAGTGCAAGTATACAACAAGACAAATAGCTTATACAAATGGAAAGATTCACAAATAGATTGTTTCAAGAGCAGTTTTTTTTTAGAGGAGTGATTAATTTTATGTATAAATCTACCTCGGCAAGGTCCTGCCATTCTCGTCTCCGATTGGCTAGCCTGGTTGATTTATTACTAATCCTGACATTCAAGGAGCATTGCCTCAACATAACTTTACAATTTTCCCAAATCTAATATTCGAGGACCGCTGCCTAAAACTAATGTGATCCATCTATTTATTTCAACATTTAGGAGCAGTTATATCCATAAAAACTTAACATTACAACTTATTGATCAATTAACTTCCACTTGAGACTTCTGGTATGAATTTCATATATGGTGGCACCCTTTTTGGCCATGGTAACTGCATGAAGGAAATCCTGCATAAAAGTGGTGAGGGCAATATCGCCTATTACTGGGGAATTGTCCCCAGCTAAAATGTCAGAGTGAATTTTAAGTTTAAAGAAAACTTGTTACATTGTGGGAGAGCCGGGATTGATTTTGTGGCTACTATGATATATACCTGTGATTTAACTACATTGTGTTATTGATACAATTACCTTTCCTCGCCTCTTCATTAGTTGCACCTGTTCAATTTGTTTTTAACATGAACAGCCAATCAGGTAGTTATGTCAGCAAGATAGTTTATTTAAGCATCAAGTGCCATATTTGTATTTAGCTTCTTTACCCACATGCAGAACACCACAGACTAGACCAGTTGCAATATTTAAGAATTTTACAGACAGCAATACATTGTGATGGTGGCAACGAAGCTCGGCAGAGAGACACAGGAGGGTCAGACAGTGGGAGGTAGACAGACTTGGAACGAGCACCAAAGCTTTAAAAGCCAGCAACAATTGAGAGAGGTATGACTTGAGATAACCTGGAAGAGTGGCTTAATCCACAGGAGCACAGAGCACTAGATGTGAAACAAACTGCGGAAACACTCCAGCGTCAAGGTTCTGGCTGCCAGCCTAGGTATACACTGTGGTAATGAGATTGATGAGCTGCACCTGGTGGAGCACCAGACAGGTGGGCAACGCCCTCAGCTCGACTGGGACCTCTGGTGGCAAAACTCCAGCATGATGGAGAAAAAAACAGAAAATAGACAGACGAACATCACAGACCCTTGACATCAAGATGTGTTGTAGATAGCTTGCAAAGTTTATTCAAAGCATCATAATAATTAATATGGGATTAAAATGACTTTGAAACGGCCAAAGACTATTAAGGACTGCCTGGGTATTTCTATTTCAACTTTAGAGAGAATAATAGAAAAATGTAAAAATGCAGCAGTGAATATAAATACTTTGTTGATGTCAGAGATGATAGTTGGCAAAACAATTGTGGGATGGGAGAAAAGTAATGGTAGCTCAAAAAACCACGTACGACTGACAAGGTAGCCATATATTAATTCAAATCAGTTAAAAACTTGAAGAGACTGTAAAAAAAATCCTGAACTAAAGTTAAAGTTAGCATAGGCACACCAAAACTGATTAAAAGCAAATAAACAATGATTGTTCAAAGCAGTCTTGAATTCAGCTGCATTATTGAAACGAACAAAGAGAGTTTTGAAAAACACTATAATAGCCTGGATCTATTTTTTTTTTCTTCTTTGGATTAACTTCAGGCACATTTTGGTAGTTTAATATGGAGGGGAATGATCTAAAACATGTCTCTTGAACATGACAGTGGGTTACTATACTGCAGTGGCCTTCATAGATCTTAATACAATAGAGCTATTTTGTTTTTATACCAAGAGATTAAAATCAAGGATGTGCATTTGACAATTCTTCAATAGTATGATGTTATACAGTATGTTATGCATATCAATATAGAATAAATTCAAAGGGAAAAATTTCATCTTGATCAAGTTATTGGATGTAAAGTTAAGGCATTTTTGAAGCCAAAAGGGGTTGAAACTGGTCATACCTAATAAAGTGGCAAGCACCTGTATACATGATATGAATCCTATTTAGCCAAAGAACTTTCCTCTATAATTGCAAGGATAACAATGAAATAACTTGATTTAAAGATGTTCCAGGTTCTGAAGTCACATTATTTCAGAGCCTTCATAGAAAAATGTTGTTTGTAGCTTTGCCAAATACATGCTTAGAGGGAAGCTTTGATGTCTTTCTGTAGACTTGAATAATGTGTCTTGCTGCATCTGCTCTGAGCTGTGAGAAAATGTTTATCAAGATAATGAGCTCCCAAAACTACTTTTTAAATATGTATGGTGCTCTGATTTTTTTTAACAACACTGTAAATGACTAAAACGTGTGTAATAATAGAGTATGACAAAGCAAATTATCTAGTTGTGTAGAATTAGGTCTTCAGGAGAGGGGTACACAGAGTAAAATCGAGAGAATCGGGCGGACCACTGAGTTGGGGTAAATTATATACACAATGAGAGAGATTATGATAAAACGGAATGAGAAGGGTTGTGTCACAGATGTAGCCAATCAGAGTGACCCCAAATATACTGACTTAATGCTCAGGGAAGGTGCAGCTGAGGGAGTGGCTCATCTCTTCAGAAAGGTCAACATGACTGTGCCTGCAGCTCCTGAGTTTGCAAATGGAAATTCCCTACAGAATGATTAACTCTGCTGCAGTTATTTTTTATTACTAAAGCTCATGACATCAAATTTCACCTCCTGACTTTGAATTCATAATGGCTGCTGTGCTCAATGAAAAACTGCATACCCTGATTTTGTGCTTTTAAAAAAAAGAATAATCAGTTCCTTTAAGCACGTGCTTTGTATTTTAGAAATTTTTCAGTGACTCAGTGTTTATTGCAAGTCACCAACAACAATGTTCATTTATGTTCATTTTACTTTTTTTGCTGTTAGTTGGGATATTTGTGTTACAAGAGCTTTGCTGTCAAGCCTTTGCCCTTCTCGCCTTTTGACCGCCTGCACTAGTGGAATAATTGGCAGATTAAATTATTTAAAAACACCCAGGGTACATCATTAATATGCACTAGACGTTTTGCTTAGATCAACAGTCACAACCCAAATCTCAGGATGTGACTTTGTGACAGAGTGTGTCGAATTTGAAGTGTGGGTGTTTGTGTGTGCCTGATATATGCATTCTGATTCTGGCTGCTTGGGGGCTGATTGATGGACAGTGTTTAAAAAAACAAAACATCTCACTGTCAGTCAAAGTAGCAAAATTCAGACTGCATAAAAATGTCAGGCTCAGGGAAACAAACCTCTATATACATATATATACATATATATATATATATATATATATATATATATATATTATATATATATATATACAGACGTGGACAAAATTGTTGGTACCCTTCATTAAATAAAATAAAAACTCATAATGGTCACAGAAATAACTTTAATCTGACAAAAGTAATAATAAATAAAAATTATATAAATGTTGACCAATGAAAGTCAGACATTGCTTTTCATCCATGCTTCAACAGAATTATTTAAAAAATAAATGCATAAATGCACCATTATGAGTTTTTCTTTGATTTAATGAAGGGTACCAACAATTTTGTCCACGTCTGTATATATATATATATATATATATATATATATATATATATATATATATAAAAATGTCAGCCCCACTCAAGATGTGTGTACTCACTCATTCCTGAACACATACTGTAGCTATACACAGGACACAGCAGTGCATGCTTTGTTGCTTTACTATTAAAACTAGTGCCTCTAATAAACCTGTCACTGTTGGAGTCAGAGACAAGATGATTATGAAATTCAAGTAAAGTAGAGCATGAGCAAGCAGGTATTATAGCCCCTCTTAAGTCTTGAGTGTTGTGAAATTTACCCTTCCAATGAACTTGACATCCTCAGCCCTAGTTAACTTTATTGTCTTTCTTTGAAATCCGGAATAGCTTTCACCAGGTTGAATAGATGAAAGCTAAAATGTATTGTTATTTTTATATATATATATATATATATATATATATATATATATATATATATTGAAATTCTGCTAAGAGACTTTAGCATCAGGATGATCTCCAGGTTAAAATGAAAATAAAAAAATGCATTTAAAAAATATAACTGTAATTGAAAATATCTATTCAGAATCTGCAACAAATAGTGAACAATTCTGTATTGTAAGTAAAACAAAAATAGAAAGTGAAAAAGTATTCTATGAAACTCAAAATATATGCATAGAAACAAATAACTGACAATCATGTTTTTACTCTTTCATTTTTCTTTTTACAATGGAAATCTTTTTTAAGTGTCACCATTTCTCCAGTGCTGGTGATTTTCAGCTTGCTCTGATACTCATTACACGTCGTAAACGCACATGAAAGGCGGAGCTTCAGACCTGCACATATTTCCTTTTAGCTGTCAGTTAATCAGGCCGATTTGCCACCCGTTTTCTAAACCGACAAATAAAGCTCACTTGTAGTACTTATACATATGTTTAATTCTAAAATCTTGGCATATTACAGCAAAATCCACTGCTATAATTTTCTAGAATGTTTATTTTTATATAACATTAAAATGAAATAGTATTTTCTTCCTTTCTTTTGATACACTGTTTAAATACACAGAAAGGGACACTGTTCACCTGGCTTATGTGGTGGCCTGAAAGACAATATCTCTTCCGTAAGTACTAGAAGTCCTGGGTTCAAAACTGTGCTGAAGTTCATTTTTGTATTCTTTGCTTTTGCTTAGTACACAATTACATTTTTTTTATATTATTATGAAGAAAAATGTTATTATACTAAGTAAAGCACACTTTTAAGCACAGGGTTTAAGATGTTGGTGATGTATCTTATAAAGCTAAAAGTATGTGCAGCCTGCAGAGTGAGGGAAAAACAAAATATATACATTAGGTAAATAGATTATAAATGAAGTTTCATCAGAAATACTATACATTTAATAAAAAATATGTAACTTCTTATAATGTAATTGCCCTGAAAAACCTTGCCATCTTCTTTTTGAAAATATTGGAGTGGAATACCCAGTGCCTTACTATTTATGTTCAGCATAAACCCACACGGTAAGCAGTCAGTTGACCCGTACAATGCAAGCAACCAAGCAGGACAGCCAATTAAAACTAAAACTGAAAAGTGTAGTCTGTCTGCCTGGCTCACAAGGTTGGGTGGAAATTCTTGCATGTAATAACTGAAGGGTAACAACTGTGGGTTGCAAAAGCTGTCTGGGCGAATCTCACACTATGCAATTTGTGTCGCCTGAACACAAGCATGCAGGACGCCAACAGATTTCAGAATATACACTTTTATTTATACATACCTTATATTTCATATTTTAGACTTTATTATTCAGAACCAATAGTTATGACATAGCCTATTTCTCCATAAACGTTAGTTGAATTGTATAATATACATACAGGTTCATAGAGGTATTAAAATGTGGTAGTTTGAACTACCAATTTGCATATACAATCTACTAATTTTGTATATAAATGTAGGTAGTTGACTAGTGGCCTAGCTAATTAGGTATCTACAGCCAATTATTAGCACCAGTTACATGCAAACAGCTAACCTGTCATTATAACGTCTTAAATTATGGAGACTGATCAGTCACTGCAAACCATGCTACAAGGAGAATTAGGGATCTGGAACATTTCTGGTGAATCAGGAATATGCAAGGATTGGGCCATTACCATAGCTTTTCCGTATTCTGGATGATGCATGTGCTGTGACAGATTTCTCCATGCCACAGCTCATGGGGAATCTGTGTTACTCCCCAGTTTCAACTGACCACTGTGAAATCTCATTGGGCTCTCTGTGGATATTATAAATGGTCTGCTGAAGCTATGCTGGAGTTTGTATTATTGAGTATCATTTAACAAAAGGGATATAGATAGCAAATTGTAAAGAGAACAACTTAGTATATTGAAGAATTATGTACTTAAAATAAGCTCTTGCATTGGCTAATAGATATAAGAGAATGCAAAAAAAGAAAATTGGAATTTGGAAATGATCATTACTACGTTGGGCAGTGATATCAAACTATGCACAAAGTTAAATATGAGAACTTGGAATCAAATGTATAAATCCCTTAGATTTAGGCTTTTGAGAGACAAACAAACTTCAGGTAATTTTAAGATTATTTTTAGATTCTTATCTATTTTTAAATTATTTTTATATTTTATAGTTATTCTAAATGTTTATTTCCTATTTTAATTGTCCTCTTTATTCAAAACTTTCTGGCATTGTTCTTCATTGCTCATTAGTACTTCTTGCTCTATTGGGTTTTTATTTATTTTTTGATAAGTAATGAATACCTAACATGTTAAAGCCATGTTTCAAAGTCATCATCTTCTATGTCAGCAAATTAGTTCATAGATTACTTCAATATAGATCTATATGATGCTATTTTACACCTCTCAACATCTGGAATAAGCACATATATGTCAAAATGTTACCTTTGGCGTTATCTAGTATTAATTTGTCCCGACATATAATTTAATATAACGAAATATTATACAGTCACTCTTTAACCCACAAGTAAGATGCTCTGTTTCACTAAAATCTCCCCTGTGGCTGCCACCTGTATCATGACGTAGCTTTGAACCCCAGCCTGGCTGTGGCGGGGCAACATTTACAGCATTGGTAAAGAAGGGTCGAGAAGAATATATATAAGCTATATAAGACAGACAGAAAGTTTGTGTGTCACATAAATGGATAACACATATTATCATTAGCATTTAGCTAGTGTTTTGATTTACTTACAGCTCTGACCATTATATTAGGTGTTTTTATGGTGGGAATTGCACCAGTTACAAGTGTTTATCTCTTAGACAATCCACTGTGGACTGTTATTTAGGAAGATTGAATAAAGTCCTCTATATCTTGGAGCTGTAGGGCACGTCTTGGTTTGACACGCTGATGGTAAAATAATATATATAACGTTTTAAGGCAGTACTTTAGCAGGAGAGGGTGGAGCAGTTGCTCAGACAACAGAATTTAGGAAGATTACTGAGAAATTTGTGAATTATGCCAAAAACCACTCTGGGTTTTTATTTTCTTTTTTTTCTTTTTTTTTTTACAAGAATAGCATTAAAACATGGAATATACTTAGTGAATATACTTTGAAATAATGTTGCTTGTTTATATATCACAGAACAGTTTAGCAACAAAATACATCAAAGATCTGTTGTTGTTATACCAACCTTCCAAATCACTCAGGTCTTCCTATTCAAGTTTAGTCTACATGCCCAGAATCAGAACCAAATAGGAGAGACAGCATTCAGATTTTATGCTTCACTAATTTGGAACAAACTTCCAGAAAACAGCCAAACTGCTGAAACACTGTGTTCCTTTATATCAACTGGGACTTAGATAAATTCTGGTTTGGATCACAACTTTTTTAGTGCTCTTTACTTTGCAATTGTAATATATTTTTTATTTTTTATTGTTTGTTTATTTTGTTAGTTTTTATCATATGAAGCTGTTAGACAAATAGCCCAAATACACCAGGCTTGACTTGCTTTAATTATGTATTAACAAACACTGACAGTCTGTCTGTGTGTGTGAATGTTTCTGTGGCTGAACCCATTAACTGAATCAACCATCTAATTGATTTCGGTTTCAAATGAGTTTTGCTAAAGTATTTCTGTTTAGCTTGACCGTCCTTGTCATTTTGAAATTATGACACTGTCACAGAGGATTTAAATGCCCCTTTACCATTATAGGGTCGGCCTGGCCCAGGCCATGACCGGTCAACTTCTGCTGGGCCGGGCTGACCGACATTTAGTTTAAGCCCCTGAGAACATTGTCTAACACTTTATATTATCAAAAAAACATTACAGTAAGCAAATATGCTAATGTACTCAGTAATGTTTATTTATATAGATAAAGACAAGTATTAATCCCAAAGTAGATCTCTGTGGGAACCTGTATTATTTAATAGCACAGTCAGATGTACTGGACATCTGTACATAAATGTATCTAGCAAAACCACAGGGCAAAGGATTCTTGAGTTAATGACATTGCTATGATATATATGTGATTGATAACATATTTACAAGAACAAAATCAAGCCCTCTTCATTTAAAAGTTAAAGGAGATGATTTCAGGAAAGCACCTGCAGACAGAGAAATACAAGAGGGATTCTCATACAGCTGATTCACATCAAAATTTTGCTTCCTAGACAATTAGAGGAGTCTTTCTTTGGAGTCATTGTTAATTATTGGCATATATTGTCTTGAAAACGAACTATTTTTTCAAAGATTTATATTTAGTTTAATTGCATCATCATTTATATTTAATACATAGACCAGCAGTCTGCAAAATCTGTAAGTAGACTTTGAGCTAGTGTGAGAAAGGTTAGGACAAGTGATACATGCCTGCTGATAATTACTCATGCTACTTATCTTACAGTGTTATTCCTCAAATTCCCTATATTAAAATATTTCTGAGCAAAGTATGAACTTGTGTGCTTTTAATCTCTAGAAAAAAAAAATAGAAATCAGTTTTAAAATGAGCGCTTTACTGAAGAGTTTTATGATTTTACTTTTCTTAGTGAATTATCCTCCATGCCAGGGGCGTAACCATCATCTCAGAAATGAGAGGGGAAACATTTTTTAGAGGTTTACTGAATTAGTATCCTTTAAATCATTGTTGCCCAAATTGATTAGTTATCAGCATATCAATACTGGTTCAAAGACAGTTATTAGTTATGATTGACTGCCTGCTGCTCAGTAGGAACAGAAAACTAAGCTCAAATGTCAGTCTCAGTTGACTGTTGGAGTCAATCTGGAAAGATTTACCTGCATTATAAAGAAGGAAGGTTCAAGTTCATGCAATGGCTTCAGCAAATCACAATGAATAACAGACAATAATGACAGGTAACCTCTTCAGAATAAAAGTTTTATACAGGCTACCAAACTGATTTACAGGTAAAACTAGAAGAATTAACTCGCCTGACCTGAACCCCACAGATAATCTATGGGGGAAAAGACATGAGACCAAAATATACGAAAGCTGAATGCCGCTATTGAAGCATACTGGTCTTCCATCACACCTCAGCAGGCTGATAGCATTCATACCATACCACATTAAGGCAGTAACTGATGAGTACATGAGTACGTCCTTAACAGACAAGGCACCCTTTATGCTGGCATTAAGCCTGGCATACCCTCGGCAACCCCTGTCCACCACACCAGCCCCAGCTGCTCCTGCCCCTCTCTGCCCCTTCGACCACATCCTGATGTGCAGCTGGTCCCTGCTCTTATGAACTCACCCCTGATTTTAACAGTAATTCACTTACCGGACCCGGACCCTGCCCTATTTCTCTCATACCTGTTTTTATCTGCAGAGAACAACTAATCATAAACTGAACTGAAGTGTGGGAACAATGTTCTGCACAGAAATGAAAGAGGACAAGATGTATTGCAAGCAGAAACTAACTAGAACTAACTGGCTGCTTTGCTGAACAAGCTGCTCTGCAGCACCTGTCTGTGATCCACCAATGACTGCGTTAGCATGTTTGCAATACCAAGCTGAATTTAAAGATGGCTAAAAAAATATGTTACAGTTGAAAAAAGTTGGTACAAACACAGAAATTGGACATGTCCCAAATGTACCCACAACCATTATGCCAATTCTCCATGCTTACATTTTAATACAAATAAGGACATAAATGTCCCACTTGATTTGGTTTGAAACACTTTAGCTTTTGTATTGCATGATTATCGTATATAAAGGAAATTAAATTAAAATTACCACGAGCCAACATGGCAAAACATGAACAAATAAGATTCAATAATTAAAAAAACTACAAGTTGGGAAAATCATTTTCTACACACATAATTTATCGACACATAAAGTAATAGATAAATTTTTTTATATACATTTTCTTTCTTACTAACCTATAATGAAGATTCGGGACTTTTAAAATAACAGATATGACATTTGATAATAGATTCTTCTTAATACAGATGATTAGCTCCAAAGCATTAAAAAAAATTCTGAAATTTACAGATGTAAGCATTCAAATAACCTTTAATTTCATCTTATTTTCCCATGTATTACTTTTCATTGGAACCTTATTAGAATAAACAACTGTACAATCCCTATCAAAGTTAGCCCAGAAGTTGGTTTTGTAACAAACATTAAAACTCACTCCTATCTCCATGGAAATGTAATTATAATCTGTCACGACTTTTACATAATATGTTTTGAGTCAGACTGTTAATCTCCTGAGGGCACCTTTACACTTCGCCTTGCATTGTGAGAAACAAAGCAAGTGTCTTTACAATCGCACAGCTTTGATGCAAGTATATCAAAAACGGTCATTGTCAAAAAAGTAAAAGAACTGAAGCAGGTTGTAGATCCCGTATAGGAATGGGCTGTTCAAATTTCAACACAGGATGCTACCAGACCTCCTCAGATTTAGCTAAAATCCTAAAAAACTTCTGAGCAAAATATTTTTAACACGTTTTTTGTTTTTTGCTTGTTTTGTTTCCTTTTCACTTCTGTGAATTCCTACCCAAATCTGCAATCACATCATCTTTTTGCCCTCCAGCAAAAGATAAAGATTTACTGGATCAATTTTGATCAGGAAATAAGTCCAGGGATTCTTTCACATCAGTTCACAACCACACAAGGTCAGACACAGACACACACACACACAGAAAAACACATAAAGCTTTCTGCCAAGGTATACTTCCTGGATTGTGGTTTTGTGCCATCAATACGCTTGGCACTGAGACTGGGCCAGACAATTCCACGCTGCCCACAGGCTTTCGCAAACAAAAACACACTCGCTGACTTTCCGTCCAGTGTTTTTTACTCTGTGCTTTATTGTAAAGCCCGTCTGTCTCCACTGAGAGAGGAAAATAAATTCACGGCAAAACCATGGGGAAAATAGTAAAGATTTATTGCACTTTGAGGAACATGCAGAGGCATAAGGAAAATGTAACATTAAAATATATGTGTTTGATATTTCTCCTAGTTCTGCATGTAACACTGTTCAGATGAAATTCAGATAAAATGTATATGAAGGCAAAAGGTAAGCACAAAAAAGCACTGCTTGACTTTATCATGGTGATTTCTCCTGTGCATTCCACCAGTGAAACTATTCAGTAAAATTTGATCTGAGCTATTTACTTTCTGAGACACAGAGGAAGAGGTTAACAAAGGGAAGAATCAGGATGGTTTAATCAAAGACTGATTGTTTCTATAGTCGTGGGGGTTAGATTTTTGCAAGTGTTTGTCAGATGACAGAATAATGAATTCCAACTCTGTGGGGAAATAAGGACAGTAAGGTGGCTGTTGTGCCTCAGGAAACAGTGCATGGAAACATGTGATGGCACTTTATGTATCTTTCATATTTCATCACGGATACCGGAAGCTGCCTTAAGCATCTGGATTTCGAAGATTCTCTTTTAATAGCCCAGGCGTGTCAATTTAATGTTCGTGATGTAGCAGTGAATAGACAGTGAATAGGTTAGCCAATCTTACCCTGGGTTAAGCAAGGTAACAAAGGCTAACCAGATGTAGTTAGACTGAGTTAAAAAAAGTATATTTACAGACTTGGGTGGAAGAAATTACGCAGAAATGTTAGTGATGTAAGAAAATACAAGTAAAAAGGGAGCAAAATGCTGAAACTTAAATAATAATAATAATAATAATGATAATAATAATAAATAAAACTCTATAAATGAAAAGCTTGCTATCTCTCCTAGCTATATTTTCTTGAGCCAAAACAAGAAAAATGTTTACAAACCAAAAAATATAAAACAAATATAACAATAAACTGTAAAGGTATAACAACTACCTAGCTTTACATTCAGGTTCTGCAATAAAACAAAATAAAGTTGGCCTGTAGAAAACAAGACATTGAGATTGTTTAAAGTTAGAGATTGAATCTGTCTGGAAGCCACCAGGACAATCATTAAGATAAAAATCAGAGAGTTGAATTTATCACATTTAATGAAAGTTCCACATTTATTGTTTGGGTCTCCAAAATTCAATATGAACAAAGTCCAAACATGATTCATACCCTAAAGCAGCATCACTTAGAACTCTGTTGCAAAAGGTAAAACATATTTTTTGGCCTAACCTTATTACAGTAATATCAATTCATATAATTGTTTTGTCCAAATGCCTTTGCTGGTGTGTCTCAAATTCATATATTGTGTTTGTTGGGTAAAAACCTCATATCTCCATTTTTTAAAATGTTTTGCTTTCCTGTGATAATCAACTTTCACTCTGCAGTTCTGTCTGTGGTTTAGTTATGGAAAATCGTTTATAAACCGTCAAAAACAGCAAGAAGGGTTTTTCTGTCCATTTCTCAAAAATGTCCATATTTGGAGATTAAATATTTGTGTCCAACAGGAATGATACACCATTCATTGGGAGTATATTATTATTTTGATAAAAAACAAAATTAAATTTCTCAGTGTGAAAAATAAACAATGTTTGCTCTTATATTTTATTTATAACAGATAAATGCTAGTTGCATATTTAGACAAAATAAAATTAAACTGAAATACATTTGTAGGCTTATGCATCAGCCTACATTCAATCATAGTATTAAATAAAATATTCTATTTTTAAATATATTTTAATTATTGAATATATTAATGATCATACAAATCATATATTGGTACGTTTTAACTGGATATCAAAGCAGTGAGATTTTGCAAACACTTAACCTCTTGCTATCCAAGTTACTATTTTAAGATTTCTGTTTTTAAGGACCCTAAAGCCATGACCCTTAACCCTTGCTCCTTCACAACAGAAACAATTAAAATGCCCCTAGACACATAGGTCAGTAATGCCTTTTGCCACCAGCCACCTACTGCTGGTTCGGATGCAGTTCACAAATCAATGAGCCACATCAATAAAACTAAGTGTTCATTGTGTAGGTGTCCTTCATTCTGCCAAAAGAGCACTGACTCATCAGAGCATGCACAAGCACTAAGTGTAGGTGTCCTCTGGTGTCTGGTAACAGGACATTACCAAGATGTTCTTTAGGTGTTATGGGTTGTTATTGGTTGTATGTGGTTTGCTTCCCACATCTGTGGTGTTTCGAGGATGCTTTTTAACCAGTACTAAGCACCAATTACTACCATGTGAGGGGTTTATAGTCATTTTGTTAGATAGAGTGTAAAATATATATCAGTCAAAATCATGTGCTCCAGGCTTATCCAGGACTTCAATTTCCTATAACAAGATGGTAATTATTATTGTTTTGGGTTTAAATTCCTAGCTTGATCATGGTAAATGGGTCTCTTTCTAAACCTAAAACAGATACTCCAGTTATGTTACATGCATCAACATGAAAAGTAGAAATGTGATTTTTACTGGACATGCTACAGGTAGGCAATATGTATTTTAGTTAACTGAGAATAATCTTACTGACATTGTTTTCTGCCTTTCTCTTCTGCAGGATGATTCCATCCACTACCAATGATTTTCTTGTGCGGGACCTTGCTGCAGGACGCAGCTACGATCTCTGTGTCTTGGCTGTATTTGATGATATCATCACATCACTGACTGCAACGCGTCCTTTGGGCTGCCTCTCATTCACAACGGACACTGAGTTCAGCCAGTGTCAAGCACTTCATAGTCACTTCTTGGGTGGCACAATGATCATTATCATTGGAGGGATTATAGTTGCCTCTGTGCTGGTTTTCATCATTATTTTAATGATCAGATACAAGGTTTACAGTCACCAAGGCACTGGGCATGGAAAAGCAACTATTGCAGGGGCAGCGCCAAGGCCACAGAGCAACGGACAAGGAGGCAGCCAGGTCCAAGTTCTCCCTCACTCTGCCTCAAAGATGACAGACAGTCAGGATGAGCAGGTGCTGTTGCCATCTAGGGCTATGTCACCTAGCAACATCACGAAAGACACTGTGGCATTGGTCGAGGAGGAGAGAAGTGGACAGTGCGTCATGGCAAAGACAGACTCTTTGGTTAATGAGGAGTTGCTTTCCCCTACCAAGTCTCGCTTCTCTTCCAGGGTTTCCATTGAGATGAAAATCAGACCGCCATCTGTCACCAAAGATTCCTCATCTTCCAAGGAACTAGCAGGTAGTAGAACCATGAAAAGGCAGAAAGAGGAAAATAAATAGACTTAGAGAGTACCAAACAGCAGAGCATAGAAGAAAGTGCTTTAAAAGAGTGAAAGAAAATAAAATAAGAAGTTGACAGAGTAAATGTGGGTGGAGAAATACATAGAAGGGACACAAATAATGTCAAATAGAGAGAGATGTGGGAAGACAAATAGACAATGTGCAATTCAGAGAGTGAAATTGAGCAGGATAATAACAGAGGAAAACTATGTGAATCTTGGTGAGTGTGAATGAGAGAATGGAAATGAGAGACAGCATCCTTGTGCTCATACTAAAAGAGAGGGTGAGACAACATTTTGTCTTTAGGGCTATACTATGATCTCAAGTCCTAGTTAACTCATTCTCTTTGAAAATTCGCACTGTGCAAGAAAGATTATTTAACTAAAAGTTTATAATTAATCCTATTAAAGAAAAAGTCCTTCTCCAAGCTTCGTCATCTTTATTTTCAGAACTTGCCGTTTACCCTGTTCTGTTTATTTACACGTGGGGAAAAAAAGATGGTCTAATAAATCCTAAGATGAAATGTGTAGTAAATGTTGAATTAATCTTTTTACTCAGATATTTGTGTCACAAGCAGCACTTAGCAGTTTTGTCAGATAATCGAAAGACTAGTCAGAAAATGTAGATGGAAAAAAAAAATCAGCCTTTTGCACTAACCTCTTAAGCCAGGACTTGGATGCCTCATTCTGACTGTCTCTGTGTGATTTTGCAATGACATAAGGCAGTAAGAAGAGTTGAAGCCATCACGTCAATTTCTCAGCTTCAAACTACCAAACGAGATTACATCATAACAGTTCCCTTACAATCACTGGCCACCTTTTTTTGGTATACCTGTCAGATTGCTTGTATATATGCACAATTAGAAATTAGCAGATCAGCAACTCAATGTATTTCTACATCAGAATTTGGTAAGAAAACTTGCTGAAGTTGAAATTGGCATCAAAATGGGAAAGAGAGAGGATTTAAGTGACATGCCATGGTTGTCATTATTTCAGAAAATGCTGATCCACTGGGATTTACATGCACTGTCTCCCAGAAGGATATAGAATATTCTGATTTTTTTTCCAAAAAGCTGGAGTTGTGTGCACCAAAAATCATTGTCAGTGAAAAAGATTTGAAAATAATACACACCAAAATTGGATAATAACAAACTTGAACAACACTGACAGGTTTCTGAATCTTTGATTATTCTTAGTGACATTTTTTTGATTTAATGACCACAGTCTACCTACTGTGACTACTTGCAAATGAATAATTTACCATGTCACAAAACTGAGCTCAACTTAAAATGGTTTTCATTAACATTACATTAGATTTTCGAGCGTCACTAGATCTCAATTGTGTAGAGGACTTTTCAGGTCTGGTGGAACAGAAGATTTTAAATATGGTCGTGAAACCAACAAATATGTATCAACTGTGAGATATTAATACCTAATTATGGATGAAAAAGTCAGAAGAATATTTCTGATACCTTGTTGTAAACTAGGTCCAACACTGGTACTAGTAAGGTGTAAAATAAAGTGTTGAGTGTCTGATACACATCAGATTCTGTAGTTGGATATTGGGATTCCAGAACTTCAAAGAGACCCACCTGTTGTAAAGCTTAAGGCAAGTCGGCTGATTTATATAGCATACTTCCAGCAACAATGCAATTCAATATGCTTTAAGGATAGAAACCCACAGGGTCACAGCATTGTGGGTTTTTGCTTGTCATATATTGCCATTTATAGACAGTGGAGGGGTTGAGTTGAAGTGTGTCAAGACAAGATAGATCACCATGACTTCAGCAACAACAATTTGTATTGGTCAGTGGCCGACTCTGTTAGTTTTGTTGTTATAAATACAAACAAGAGGCAAGAGATGCATTTAACCCTTAAGAATAAGAGAGATTCAATACACATTGCTCAAACTTAATCCTGCTGACTTGTAATCCGTTAAGTGAACGTTTACATCTATGGAGGACATGTCCAGCTTAATTACTGAATCATAAATGATTAGTGAATCATAAATGATTAGAGTTGTTTGTTTGTTTGTTTGTTTTTGTTTTTTTGCAGAGCTATATCAGATAATTGCTTTATGATAGAAACTATTCCAAAAGCGAATATGCCTTAATTGTCTATTAAAAATACCTCAAGCTGTTTGGGTTTAAAAAATACTTTAAAAACTTTTAAATAGTTATTTTAAAATGTTTTTCAAAACATATAACATGACATATTTTTTAATTCTTTATCTTTAGACCTTTACTAAGTGATGCCACCCAGGAAAATATGTGTTTAAAAATAGTGTGAAATGCAAAGGATATTTTTAGCATTGTTATCAATACATTGATAATCTAAATAAACTGCCATATTTACCATTTTAGTGCAAACACCATGTCCTTTAAATGTGTTGAAGAACTGGCATACTAATTATAGTTGTTTGACAGTTTTTCACAATATTTGCTTGATTCTACACTTCACAATGCAAAGAAAAAGCCGAAGCCATATCTGGACTGCAGACGAGTCAAGTGCCACACTCATTGATGTTATGATTATGTAAACTCCTGCAGAAAGAGGTTGGCCATTGTCCTGTTAAAATAATTACATGTCTGAAGTATACTTACAAAATTGGTAATTGAACCACACAAGTTAAATCAATCAAGCAACCAAAACCTGGCCGCAGGATTTTCTTCCATATCTTGTGCAAACTTACAAACCCTTAGAAGATTCTTTATTTATACTCAGCATTTGAGGGCCAATATTTTGCAGGTTTCAGTGTCCATAGGCTCCCCAGTTTGAATAGTCTAATGGAAAGAACCGAAAATTACATCAATAATGATTTCTTTTGTGTGTTTTTCATTTCTTTTGCAAAAATCTAATTTAGCTTGCCTTTGAAATTGCACAACATCTCTGGAAACCAGGTGCAGATGCACAAGAAAGTAGCTCATTACATTTAAAAAAAGTTGAAGAATTTGTCTTGAAGAACATGTGCAAAAAAGGAGGTGCAAACCAAGAAAAACTTAATTTAAATTATACAACACTTTGTCTCAATGTTTGTAGCTATTGATTTATAATTGAAAATCTGAAGCAAAAAATGTGGATAGAAAAATATAGATAAAATAACAAAATATTTGATTGACCCCAGTGAAACCCATTATTATTTGACTACATCAGTGATTGACAACCTCCACAAAAAGAATAAGACACCAAAGGTTGTAGCTAGAGTGCGATATCCAAGCATTTTACTAAAAATTGAATGGAAGGAAAAGCTGTCCCAAAATCATTGTAACTGGCAGCAAGAATAGAGAGAATTGGGAAGCGAAGAACATGTAATAGTTTGGTGGAGATTCACAAGGCAAATAATTATCTCACACACTCTTTTCCAGGTCATAGGCTACAGCCATTGCATTTTTTGTATTAGCCTCTCATAAACCAGAGAACATATCAGAAGTGTCCTATTTAGGCCTAGAAAAAAGAATGTTTGTTTGGGTTGTTGCTAAGTGCTCTAATTGTTATTAACACCAAAACATTACCACAGGCCTATTGTCTCAATCCCATGCGGCATTGAAGTACAGATCTTATGTAAATTACTGAAACACTGGATTTTGCATTTTGTTATAGGTTCTAAGCCATAATCATCAAAATTAAGATAAATAAAACAGAAAGAAACTCTTGAAAAGTATCACAATGTATGTATTAAATGTAATGTTATAAAAGTTTGCCTTTTTATTAATGGAAAAATTAAGATGTAAAATTATTTGTAATTAACTGAGATTCGCTTTTATTGTTGCCTTATATTTAGGATCCATTTCATTCTGTATTTATCTACTGTATATTTGTGTTGAAGTTTTTGGATTTAACAGGAATAGCTACTCCTGAACTAGATAGATTTAAAGCTGAAACTTACCAGCAAGATTCCAAACATATATGAGTGTGATAAAACTGTATGTAGGGAAAGAGCAGATCACATCTAAATTAAAGTAGTAACAGTAACAAGTAAGTAGGATAAGTAGTACAAGTAACAGTTTCTTATGTAGTAATGTAATTGCAAGCAGAAACGGTTGGATATAGTTCATATGTTATGTAATCAGGCCCACTTCCCTTGATTCACACTGCTCAAGTGACCTCATATGCTTTCAAAGTTCACTTGAAATGCTAACGAGTGATATAATAATATAAATCCACATGAGCGTGTGAAATCTTTTTCGGGCATATGCTCTGCGTACTAAACTTACACCAGAGCGTTTTTCCCTCAACTCTAATCCTCTCAGGAAAGTGGGGGGTTTAATGGGATGAATAAATGGAGACACCTTTTCACACAAGTGGCTTACACAGCAGGGTAGATATACTTTATCAGCTGTTGATATGTCATTCAATTGGCCTCTGTGAATGAGTTTATGAGAGACGTTAGTGAGCCTCACGGTGATAAGGGCAGGAGAACAAGAGATATGTGTGGCATAAAGAAAGCTTAGCCGGAGGGTTCAGGGAAAGGTTTCGCTGCTGTGAACTTTGCCGTTTTTTCTGTAGTTCTGCTGTTTATAACTCAATTAGATCCACTCAACATCACAGTCAGTAAGCATTATAGGAAGGATGAATTATAAGCATGATAGATTTGTTTAGGTGTCAAAAAGACTACACTACAGAATCATTGACGTTAAGGATTTTAAGGTATTTTTCTCATCTCTCTGTTGTAGGTAAAGATGCTGAAATATTAATTGGTTCACTGAGCGATTGAAGGCCAAAGTAAGGTTACAAATAAGGAGAGTCAGGGAACACCTCATTATAGCTGGGAATTCTGGATTCTATTATCATTATTATTGATATATTAACTTAAATATTTTGCTTATTGCCTGTATTAACATCTCTGTCCTTATCTTACCCCCAGCTAAGATATATTCAAAAGTCAGTCTCCGAAATAGGATAGCCAGTCAACCAATTACTGTAGTTTCTATTTTGAGGCTTTAATCTGGAACAAAAAGCATTGGCCTTTTTGTGTTCTTTGTTTCCTTCCTTTGATTCTGGAATCACTGGCACTTAGAGGGCAACCTACAGCGAGGGACAATACTCCTGCGTGGGTGCAAAGGCTCTTTGGGTTTCTCTGGCTGTAACTGTGCTTGTGATGTGTTTTACCAGTTGCTGCAATGCAGAGAAAGGCAACATTGATCTGATCAGAGTAAGAGCTGCAGTGACTCAGAGAGCCTGAGGAAAAGAACAATTTACATATACATGGAGACACCCAGGCATAGAGCTGTCAAAAACACACACACACACACAAAAAACCTACCAGGAGTAGTTTTATTAAATTTGTTTGTATGAATTTGAATTCTTACTTTTGTTATGTTATTTTCGAGCTGTTCAACCTGCTGCTATCCCAAAGAAGAAAATAAACAAATATTCCTTCTCCACTTTTAAAAAGTTTGTCGGCACACAAGGAGAGCTACAGATTTTTACGATTACCCTGATCAAACAAGTTAATAATTTTATTTGTACTGATCAGCCTTGATACTTTCTCAACCTGCTAAATATTGTTTTGGTCTCTTTTTTGCTGCAATTGCAGCCCTGACCTGTTGAGACTTACTAGACTCCTGAAGGTGTGCTTTGATATCTGCACAAGATGTTACAGCAAATCTTTCAATTTACAAAGTGGGGCCTTCATGGATCAAACTTGTTTTTCCAGCACATCCCACAGATTCTCTATTATTATCATTCCTGAGGAATTTGAAAGCCAAGTCCACACTTGGCTCTTTCAGTGGTGATTAAGAGTCTTCATTGGCACAGCCAGTTTTTTAAATAAGGGGGAAAAGGGGAGGGGAAAAAAAATCCTTACACTAGTATAAAACATCCAATACATAACTCATGAAAAAAGGGGCACTTTTGTGTACATTTGTGTACTCCATAGAGAATTAGAAGCATTGAATTTGAAGAGACTTTGGTCCTGTAGCCCCTAACCCAGCAAACTGTGACGAACCGTGCATTCCGACACCCTTAAAACCTACTTTAGTTTGTCTAACGGATGAGAGCACACAGGCCAGCTTTCGCCTCCATCGTGCTTCAGTAAGCCTTGTCGTTATTCACCACTCTTTCTTCCTGGAACCACTTTGATGGATGCTGACCACTGCAGACAGGAAACACGAAGAGCAGCTGCAGTTTTGGAGACACTCTAACCCAGCCATCCAGCCAGCAGAATATGGGCCATTGTAAAACATTGGCCCATATTTGCCGATATTGCCCATATTTCCTGCTTTTAACACATCAGTTTTTAGGACAAATTGTCAGCTGCCTGCTTTGTATATCTCCACCAATAAGGCCTAACATGTTTTGTTCTGTTGAACAGAACAAGTTAATAAATGTATATTTACATGTGTAAATTATATAATATAGTATATTATTGTTGTAACTTACATAAGATTCAATTGTAAAGTATTTTATTTATCCTACAGAGAGATTAAATGTTTCTTTAACTCGTGTTGTAAAGTTGTCTTCAAAGAGTTGTAGATTGTGATGGCTATGGGCAGGGTCTTCTTTAGCTGTCAGTGTTCCAAAAAGATCTACAAAAAAGGACTGGCTTGTATTAAAAGTTATTTTCTGTTTCATTCTAAAAGGGATTACCAAGATTCATCTTTTCAAAGGCTGTCTCCCTGTAGGCCCAGTCAAAGTGCAAACTACAAAGAAAATGTTACTCTCAGATCAGAAGCAGCATTGTTATGGAAGAAAAACTTTTCTTTGGTTTAAACTTTAACACTTTGTTTAAAAAAATGCACCAACAGAAGGGTTACAAATAAAACTGCAGTAGGTTGAGGTTTAAGTCCTTTTGTGTAGGTACAAGGAAGAAATTGAAGCAAAATCTAAGAGGCAATTACGGTTAATGCTTAAACTTTAGATTTCTTTGTAGCCAAGTCTGCTGGTATGTCCAAATAATATAGCTATTTTAACTTCCTCGAGCCAGTGCAGATGTTTCAACAAGGTTAGATGATATTGAAAAGCAGCGCAACACAAGGATGTGAGACTGTGTAAAGTGCAATTGTGTGTTCTTCCCCTGGCCCCTCCATGACCCTGTAGCCCGTTGGTCCTCCTTGTATTTTAATCTATCATCACTCCGCTCATTGTCAACCCATATGCCCAACCTCATTCTTCACTGCCACCTGTCTCTTTAAATTTTGCTCTTCCAGTTCCGTTTTCTCCTTCTGCTCTCATTCTAAAGCACTTATCTCTCTCTCTCTCTCTCTCTCTCTCTCTCTCTCACCCTCTCTCTCTCTCTCTCTCTCTCTCTCTCTCTCTTTCTCGACTGTTATGATGTTTTTAATTTTCCAAAAATTCCCCCACATTTCTTTACACCGTTCACCTGCATTCAAGTCATTGTTTTGTACAGTTACTTATTATTTATTTTTGTGTCTCTGTGCTGTTTCATTCTCCATTTCTCTTGTACCACTCTTCAATACTCTAGCAGCAGATGGCCGGAACCGTTGCAGTGTCGAATGGAGAAACTTTAAGATCTGAAAGGTCTCTGACCTCAGGAAGATATGGCGCCATCACAACACTCAAACAGTAATAACTTTCGCACCATGAATTTTTTCCCTTCCTGTATGCTTTTATTGCCCTCTGTTCTGGCCTTTCTGCTCCTCCAAACCTGTATTTGAGGCCTCGTGTGCAGCATGTTGCCATCCAACCCTTTTCTTCTCTTCGTCTAGTTGCATCCTCTTTTCTGCAGGTTTTTCTATCCACTCACAAATCATTGCAAACTACAGCTACTTCTTACAGTCACTCCATCTCCTTTAATTCACTGGGATTGTGTGATGGAGGAAAAAGACAACAACCACTGAACTAGAAGATGATGAAAGAGCAGACAGAAGATGCACAGTTTTTGTGATGGAGGACTGAACACTGATGTTTCAGAATGACTGTAATTCATTCTTTGGCTTAAAAAATATGCTTAAATTAAAAAAATAATCCCTCTGAAAATTGAAGACCAAATTAAGGACAGTTTTCAGTACAAAGTTATAATACTTAATTTCAGGTTTGCCATTTACAAATCTTTTACTTTTAACAAAGTTTGAGAAATTTGGGTTTAAAAAAATGACAGTCAATTTTTAACCGCTTCATGTCTGGTAGTTTCAAATAATTTCATTTTGCTCCACTTTCCCCTCGGAAATGATAAATGTCCTAAAGCTTACATTGTACATAATAGCTTCCCTCAAACTTGCCTCGGGCAAAGCAGAAAGATTATAATGACTCAGACTGTCATCTTGGAAAATGTTAGAAATTTTTCCTATCAGGAGGCATGGTGTGAAATTATTACAGTATGCTAACCTTTTCAAAACAGCAACCAAAAAAAATAAATAATAATAATACAGCATTATTGTATTTGATAATTGTACCCTTTTGCAGTTATTTTCTGTTTTATAGAAGTAAATCAAGTATAGCATTCAGAGGCACCTTTTCTGCTCAAATCTAACTATAAGAACTTAGACATAGGAATGGTCTGTCAGAAAATGTTAATGTTTTTAATCTGTACTTTTAAAAAACTGAGTTTACAATTAATTGGTCCACAACTAACTGTAAATATGGATATTGACCCTCTTAAAGTTTTTTTGTATTTTCCAGTATACTGACACTTGTTATACCCAAAATGTTTTACAGCTCTTACAAATCTTTATCACTTTTTTTTTCTTGTGCTGTGTTTAATGATCTATTAACAAACCTTGTCTCACTGTCCTGTTTTCTAGAACCCTGACGTTGTTATGGCTGATGTGGAAAACAACATCACCAAACTAAAGAAGATGGTGAAAACTCTCAAGACACAAAGGCCCTACAGCCCATCTCCCTGCATTCCTGTTTCCTGCATCTATTACTTTCTCTCTATGAATTTCATGATGTTATAGACATATACAGTTGGATTTACATTCAAGTGCTTGTACTGGTTCTCTCATCTGGATTGGAGTACCGCTCCAGACCTGGTGGTGATGGGATCATCTGAATTACTTGCGATTTACGGGCATTTTCCACTTTAAAAGATCAGTATCAGCGGGGAAAGTGTAACACTGAGAGGAAATCAGCTGAAAACAAAAAAAAGGCATATTAGAAAATGCCATATTAAAATGGATTGAAAATATGAAGCAACAACCTCTACAAGGAGCAGCATCAACAGAGACTAAATGGCAGGTAGAAGAGACAAAAAAGTAGTGGTACATCATTAAAGAGAACTTGGATTTAATCACACACAAGCAGACTGTACATTTTGAGTCTGGTGTTTTATAAAAACATACTTTAACCTTACAAATGGGACATATACAGATGTTGACTCCATGAAACTCTATTCTATTAATCAATATTGAATAACACAGTTCTGTAAAATGCGAATGAACTAAGCTGTTCCACTGACTGCTGAACTTGAACTGGATCTGTACCGTGACTGGATCTCATTATCTCTTAAATAGAACCCAACCTTTGGAAATTACAAAGTATGCAAAGAAAGATATTTGATCAACTCCCCTCTGGAGAGAATGGGAAAAGTCTGGATCCACTGGAGCCTAAACTGGAAATCTGTGTTCAATACATAAGGGATGGTCTATGCTACACTACAGAGATTTCAGTCTGCTACTGCTCAAGTCCTGTATGCTCTGCTTATCACTGTATGGGGTAAAGACCTTAATGGACCAAGATCCACTTCTCTCACATTTCTTCAGAACCCTCTAACAGGTGAGTAGTCAGTTATTTATTAAACTAACCCAACCCAAAAAAAAAAAAAAAAAGCTTCCACTAACAAATAGCCAAGTTCTGTAATTAGTGTAACATATGGTACCTGTTGTCAGCAGCTGCCATGGGGCATTCACCAATATTTGGTCCAGCTCGATAGTTTTGCTTCAACATATTTAGATTCTACAGACTTTCCTTTTTGTGAAATAATGAGGGCAACAGTTTAACAAGCCTCTCTCTAATTGCTGTCAGCAAGAAAATTATAGAATTCTCGTCTAAACAATCTGCTTCATTAAGACTTTCTAGCGACAGTTTCACCACAGACAACAAGAATTGCATCCATGCTCCAGAACATTACTTGGTCGTTGAGTTCTCATACACCTTCATTTGTATCGTCTCATTTTATCCTGCCTAACTGAAGCAGTGATTGAACACCGGTGCAGAATTTAATATGTTGGGAGAAGATGTAGTTTTACGCAAATTACAAAGCCTTTGTTCTTTCCCCGTACAAGGGGGAGTCATTGATGTCTATTTAGCTGAATTAAACAGAGACGAATGTCACCTTCTGAAGAACTGAGTGTCTCATCTTTAGGTTGGAGATATATATTCACTTTTGGTTGAAAATTACTTTTATTGCAGCGGGTCCACACAATTGTGTCTGTGCTGGGGTTGTGAGAAAACCAAAATTATGTTTGTAAATAAATAAAATACAAAAAACAAGTTGATCAGGCATACACATTTGTATTATGGTAATCTATCTTGTATCCTCTCTGACAGCTTGAGAAGCTGGAGACAATAGGTCAAATAAAAACTCAGGACAGATCCCATATTGACAATTTTGTCTATATTGTAAAACAAAAACAGAAACCTTAAATTGCTGTTTATGTTTTTTTGCAAATAAAACTTCAATGTGTGCATGTGGGTAGGAGTTGGGGTTGGGGGTCCAGACTTGTCTTTGACAGAGGTAAGGGGGCCCTCACGGAAAAAAAAAGTTTGGAATTAATGTGTTACATCATGAAGAGCATATTATTTTTTTCTTCATCCTTACTGGTCGGACAATTCTTTATATCCATCAGACAGTGACTTCTAAAGTACGAGTGTCATTTTAGAGAATATAAAACAGTTGAAATAAGAAACAAGTTTTAAATGGCACACACCTCTCATTTTTTTATCAACTAAAAGAGCTCCTCTCTTCAAACTATTTACAGTTTAGAATTGCCAATTACCATGTTGTGTCACTAGCACCCCTGTTGTTTTAATGGGTATTAAAATAACAATGTCTGTTTTCTCTGCTGAGCATAGAAGAAAGGATGGTTTCAACAACCATCATGTTATGCATTTATGAACCTACAAAGCTCACTTGCCCACTCATACTTTCCTTCAAGTAACACAATCACTGAACATACAAATGAATGTATGTCATTGTGTATTAATCTGTATCTATGTACATTAATTTTAACATCCCCAATGAAAATAAAAAACATCTAATATTTATTCCTCTATATGGTTTAAAATTCCATAATTATTTAAGAACTAAACATATAACAGAAAAATATGTACACCTGCCAACTTTTTATAACAAAACAGTTTAATATAATTTTTTCTAAGATACATAATTATGTTTTTGTTTATTTATAAACCAAGCCACATAAATGGAACTCCCTGATGTTCAAAAAAAGGTTAAAGAAAGGAAGCAAGATCCTTCTCACTGTTTGAAATTAAATAACACTAAACATCCCCGATGTTAGGTCAGTTAGGATGATCGCAATTCTCTTTTTCCTAAATATCCATATATTGAGTTGTCTTTAGAAAAGAAATCTATTTCTTTCTTTCGAAATTCTGAAATTTACAAACATTAATATTATTGTGCCTTTGCACAATGCTGGTAAACTCAGATGATGATGTTTACAATTTGTTTACAAGCTTCCGGTTGGTACTTGAGACATTTTGTCCCTTGCAAAAGCTCACTAAATGAATAGAACGATAGTTATCATGAGTAAAAGTCAGAGGCTAAAATAGACTGACAAAAAGTGTAGGTCTTGTTTTTTCAATTGTGGTCCTACTGATCTCTCTCTCCTTATTATGTTTGGAAGATTGTTGTAAATGCTTCATGTTTTTATATTCTTACTTTAGTACTCAGTTAAACTCTTACAGAAAATAGGTTTCAGGAGCACACCAAAACAGATACAGGTCTGAGTACATTTAAATCTAATCTAAAATTGATCAATTTCAGTAAGTCAGTTAAAAAAATAGCTAAACTTTTATTTGAGATACTTCACAGACAATAAAACGTATAAAAACATTTTCTCATCGTTTTCTTATGAAAAAAAAAGAAATCCTAAACTCTTTTTATATCACATACGACCAATCAAAAAGAAATGTCAAATGCAAATAAATTCTTTAAAAATCAGACCATGTGATTTTCTTTTTTTTTATCTCTCATAGCTGAGGTATACTTATGATGACAATTACAGGTCTATCATCTTTTAAAGTGGGAGAAATTGCATAATTGGTGGCTAACTAAATACTTTTTTTGCCCTACTGTAAATGTATGTCCATTTACTGTAGACTTGATACTTGATCAAGGCTAATTTTGTATTAATTATTGCATTGATACAATGGCCTGGAGACAAACAATCTGTGGTTCTGCTAAGTGTTTAAGGAATTTTAATGGAATCTTTATTATTATCTTTATTTTCATTCTTGTAGATATAGATGGGTAAAAAATGTTAAGGCTGTAAAGGCTCCATAGGTTTCCCCAAGAATACATTTTAAGTTCCATTCTTCACTTTATCTTATGGAACTGAAAGAAGGTTGCTAGATGTTGCACTCAGTTTGGTGAATATGATGAATGACTGTTACAGGTCATTGCTGCCTCCTTGACATTGTTCATTCCTGTAATATCCCACTGAACATTTTACGCCTTTCAATTTATACTCAGAAATGTGGGGTTTCATTGCATTCAGAGGCCTCTATTCCTTCTGATTGAATTCAGGCAACAATTTGCCAAAGTTTCAGTCAAACCAGCTCCAAAATAAAAACAACTTTTGGCCAATTAACAATGGCTATATGTGCTATTTGGCTGGAATCAGTTAAAGGTACACTTATAAGCTGACATTTCTATCTTTCTTGTTGTTTAATAAGGTCAGTCTTCCTGTTTAAATGTGTTTATTTATCATCACATTTTCTTGAAGATTCCCATCTCCAAACGGAATGATCGGATTATCCCGTAACTAATTAAGTGGAAGCAGACCCATCTTTTGATTTTTGCCTGATCATGACAACAGCCATCTGTGACCAGTGTGCAGAAGCAAGACGCCCCCCAGCCAGTTTTCTGTATTTAAGGACAAAAAATGTATCAACGACATTTCAATGTGATCTCAGGCTAACACAATAAACTGATGGACCTTGCTGTGACTTCAGTTTATTTAAGCTGCATGTACCATCTGATCTCTGATGTGGTGTAGTCATGACTAGATGCGGATTGGCATTCATGCATTTTATAAACAGTGCCTGAGATTGCTGTCAAACACACTTATGATATAAATAACATTTTGCATCAACTTAAGTGACAGATGCTGGTCAACTTTCCAAGTGAGTGGTTATGAATGATTTAACAGTCAAAAGCAATAATTCAATCAAATCTGCCAGTGGTGCTTGTAGATCTGCTATGATGGTGGTATGAGTTAATTATTCTACATTTCATGTTTGGTATTTTTATCTTTTATAATGTAATTTCTTCACAAAATAACAAGACTGATAAAGGTAAACTCACAAACAAACTGATCTGTGTAAAAACCAAGATATCAACGTTAAGAAGTGAAGGACATAAAGTTCTAAAAAAAGATTGTTGTAATATAGTGTTACGCAGCATGAAAATGTAAAAAAAAAAGAAAGAAAAAGGACAACTCACAAAAAAAATCCTTCATTACATTAACCTATTTTAACATAGTTTAATCAAACCATTTAGATCAAAGCATAAAGGAAAAATTAACCTTTGGCATTTTTATTACATTGAAGCACGCATTAAATTCCCAACATCCCAGTTCAGCCTGGGTAAAAACTACAAAACCACTGCACTTGGGGGATGTTAAATGAGTTGTTTCTGTTTGTGGCAAGATTTAAAAAATAGCAGATATTACTCAAAGAAATCTTATGTAATATATAAATGGAAGATTCTAGCATTGTAAAAGACAATTTAAGAAACATAAAAATGTCCTTAATGTCATTAATGTTAGTCATGTCATTCTTTCAGCAGAATTTGACTTGTGCATGCCTGTTATCTTTAAAACTTGAGGGTACTTACATGTCATTGATGAAAGGAAAAAAAAGACAATGCTTCTGAAACAAAACAATTGGTAAGCAGAAAGGTTAAATAGTGTATGTTGTAGTAGGGAAGAGAGCTGTACATCACAATCAGCTGAAATAAAATAAATACAGGGGAAACTTAAAAAAATTGAATATTGTACAAAAGTTAATTTACTTCAGCAATTTAACTTAAAAGCTGAAATTAATATATGATCAGTGTTTGGGAGAATACTTTGTAAATGTATTTAGTTACAGAATACTGAATACCTGCATTAAAATTTATTTTGTAATGTATTCCGTTACTGTGCTTAATCCTTATACTGTATTCTAAATACTTGGAATACTTCCCCTTAAGAACAGCTTTAAGTCTACTAAATGTCTCCATTATGCTAGCTACTCCCGCAAGAAAACAGAGGGCATATTCATGCTAAACATTAGGTACTGACTGGGAAAAAATACAAGTATTTAATTATTTGTGGCACAACACTGCTACCTCTCAGTCACCAAAAAAACAACCAACCACTTACATTTACATTTTATTAGATTTTATATTTAATCATTTGAAAGGAAATTTAGCTGTTTTGCAGCCACAGCCCATTAGGTTATTTGTGACTTTGTGGTATAATTATGCAAAGTATTTTAAACTGACGTTCATTGCACTCCAAATGGGAAGCTTTTATCTTTGTAGCCATAATTTTCGGGAAAGCCATCACAACAACATATAATCAATCTAACGTCATGTCGGTTACAACTAACACCAACACTGTAACCTTGAGAAATTACATAACTAACACAATGTAGGCCCTGTCAAATAATGGACAAAAAAAGAATAGTGGTAGAGGATTTTGTTTTGTATTTGTACATCGTTGCAGTGTATTTTAATTTTTTCGTGACTTTCACATACCTTGGAAGGCTGGCCAGCCGGATGCTTTGTGTTTCACGTTTGCTGTTGACATTGTCGATATGCGGCGCGGCTTGAGACCCGGCAACAAAGTTTAAACAAAAATGTAAGAATTTTCCCACCTGGATCATCACTAACCTTTCAAAAAATTAATTGATACCGACTTACAGCTGCTCCAGCAATCACTGGAGTTTCCCTGCATACTTCACAGTTTGACATCCGAAGGATTGTGGTGTGACACTATGACTAGTGTTGCCAGATTTAATCTTTTCCCCCATTTTAACCACCATCGCTTTAGTCGGGCTTTTGTCAGGAATGCTCGAATGAAAACTAGCGTCACTTGAAAAAAATGTACTATATTTAGAGAGCGCCATTGAATGCATAATTTCCTTCACTGCTAGGTTTATTTGGCTGCGGTTTTGGCTCCAACCCCCCCTGCTCCTGGTCTGAATCCATACCTGGCAACTCCTTTCCTTGTTATTGTTTGATCTGGAGTGTTTTGGCGATTGGCTATCTATGGTTTTGGTGGCATGTTGTTTAGGGGTATTTTGGGATAGCCTACACAACGCGGAGATACACATTTCCCAAAATTTATATCTCACTTTCAGGTGGAAAGTGGAAAAAACACAAGTATTACAATGGTATTATGAAAGTAACTGTATTCTGAATACCATGTTTAAAAATAGTAACTGTAATGGAATATGGTTACTCATAATTAGTATTCTAAATTCGTACCACCTGTACATGTATGCCGTTAGTCCCCAACACTGTATATGATATAGACTCATCACATGCAAAGTGATATATACCAATATTGTATTTGTTACAATTTTGATTATTATGGCTTACAGATGATTAACACCCAAAATTCGACTTTTCGAAAAATGAGAAAATTGTGAAAAGGTTCAATATTTTAGGTTCAAAGTGTCACACTCTAATCAGCTAAATTATTCAAAGGACCTGCGAAGGGTTCCTGAGCCTTTACATTTTCTCTCAGTCTTCAGCAGGAATCACAATCATGGGAAAGACTACTGACCTGACAGTTGTACAGAAAACCATAATTGAAACCCTCCATAAGGAGCAAAAGCCTTAAATGATGATTGCAAAATAAGTTGGATGTCCCCAAATTGTTGTTATCAAAGCAAATTAATAGAAAGTTAAGTGGAACGTAAAATTTTGGTAGAAAAATGTGCATAGGCAGCAAGATGACTTCAGCCTGGAGAGGATTGCCGGGCAGAGGCATTTCAAAAGTGTTTGGGACCTTCACAAGATGTGGACTGGGGTGGGAGTTAGAACTTTAAGAACCACCACATACAGAGATCCTGGATATGGGCTTCAAATCTCATATTTCTCTTGTCAAGCTGCTGGTGTGTTACTTAGTGGTCCAATGTCCTCTTTTTTGAGCAAAGTTTGCATCTCATTTGGAAGCTCTTAGAGTCTGTAGGAAGAATGGAGAGATACAGAAATGCAGATGTTTGCAGTCCAGTGTGAAGTTTCCACATTCTATGTTGATTCTACAAGGATATTTTGGAGCACTTCATGCTTCCTTCCATTGGCAAGCTTTTTTTGAAGTGCTGATTTTTCAGCAGGACTTGGCATGTGCCCACGCTGCAAAAGTACCAAAACCTGGTTCAATTACAATGGGATTACTGGGCTTGATTGGCCAAAACACTTGCCTAACCTGAACCTCATCGGAAATCTATGGAGCGTTGCCAAGAGAAGAGATGACAGACAGAACAATGTAGAAAAGATGAAGGTCGCTTTTGAGGCATCCTGGTCTTCCATGACACCTCAGCATTGCCACAGGCTGGTAGCATCCATGCCTCGCCACAATAAGGCAGTAATTGCTGCAAAAGGAGCCCAAACCAAGTACTGGTACATATGCAAAGGTTAGACATTTATCTATTTGAGATCATTGCTTTATTGATTTCATGTAATATTCTAATATTCTGAGATTTTGAGTTTGGTGCTTTCATAAGCTTTAAGCCATAATCATCAAAATTAGAACAAATAAAGGCTTGAAATATCTTGGTTTGCATGTAATAAGTCTATATCTTAAATTAGTTTCACCTTCCAAGTTAAATTTATAAAATAAATTAACTTTTACACAATATACTGTACAAATCTTTTGAGTTTCGCAAGTAGTTTTAGGGTTTAAGTTGGGAAATGTAAGGACTAAAATGGGAGGAGGTGGGATATGAAGAGATAAAGTGTAAAGAGGACAGGCAAAAGAAGATGAGGAGGAGAGGTGGAAGAAATAAGAACAGAGGGGAAACAGAAGGAGAACAGTGAGTGGGATGTGTGGCAAATTGCTCAGTGTGTATCAAGCTCCAGCTGTATTGTGCTGTGAGGTGTCTTTGGTTCCTCTGAGAGAAAACATGGTACTATGAATAATAGATGACAAAGGATGCACACATGGCATGTTTATTTTTAAAAGCGTTTATTTTGTGACCCTTTTTCCTCTTTTAGATGTCAAAAAAAATCTTACCAGCTCAGATGAACAGATATGCATAAATACAGTTTTATATTCTAATCTGTTGATGTGGTGCTGATTAAATGTGGGCTTGAAAGATAGGAGACAGTATTCTGAGTATTCTTTGGGTAATTCAAAATAGGATGTAACTAACAATCAGATTTATTTTAGTATTGATTGCATATGGTTTGGTTATGGATTATATAATCAATTGTAAAGTTCAAAGGTAAAAGAAAATGTATTATATGCCCTGTTTATAAATTGTAAGCACACTCTTCATATCTTAAAATTTGAGAAATCTTTACTCATCTCTGTATTTGTGCAATTTATTTATTATTGCTTAAAGTGACTCTAGAACAGGGCTCCTCAAGTCCAGGTCTCAAGGGCCGATGTCCTACCAGTTTTAGAGGTGTCTCTGCTCCAACACAGCTGATTCAAATTCTCTAACTTCCTCCTCAGCATGGCAAAGTTCTGCAGAGGCCTGCTAACGAGCCATTATTTAATTCTGGTGTGTTGAACCAGGGAAAGAACTAAAACCTGCAGGATGCCGGCCCTCGAGGCCTGGAGGTGGGGATCCCTGCTCTAGAATCATAACCACAATAAAGGTAAATGATGATGTTAACATAATCAAAAATGGTTGCATATTAATGATGTCCAAGGAAAAGTTGTCCTTAAATTGTTTATATCAGGAACAGCACTATATCTTAATTCATAGATTAAGTCGTCAGCAACATTTATCTTTTGTGGTCTGTTGTAGCCCAAGTAATGCGATAGAGATCTTTATCCTCCCTTGGTTTAGTTTACAAATGAAACATTTGTAAATATATTTAGATAAGTCCAAATGCCTAACAATAATATATCATGGATCACAATACTGCCCCACCCACCAAAAGGTTCCCTGCAACTGGCACTTGTAAGCCATTTTTTTAAAAATACAGGAGGGCCAGTTTAGCACCTCATCCTGCTCTTCTATTCAGACTGTAGATCCCTGGTAATTCCTCTTGCGTCACAGTCCAGTCTTCATAATTTTGTCCCAGCCATTGTCATATTCTGAATCCAGCCAGTTTTGGCTTCCTTTATCTTATTTGCTTTGTTGAAACCTGGTGGTGCCTCAGGGGCTTCCTAAAAGCCAGCTCAACAGGGGTCCTTACTTTTCTTCTTAACATGAGCAGGGCAATCGACACTGGGTGGAACGTTGGACTGTGAGTGGAAGAACAAATGGAAGATGGATTTCCCAGACACACTTGTGTTCTCATGTCATGATGGCTAACTGCTGATCTCCTGTTCAACCCCTGTATCAGGGTAGGGTTTAAGTGGAGTACTGATTGCTTTGAAGGGCTCCTGCTTTTCCAAACTAATTGGATATTTATCCCACTTATGTCAGCCACAGTCTTCAGCCACATATTATTTTCTTTTGCACAATATACAAAATTAAAAACAAAAGTCCAATAAAAAAGGACAACACACATAAAAATAGACTAAATTCATAATACTTGCAATAAATACAATATTTCATTGTTATATTACCTACCTAATTCCATCCCTTCCCTGTAAGTTCTCTGCTGCCATTTATTAATAGCCTTAAATAAATAATATCCAAAAAATATATGTAAATAAATACACTGCTCAAAAAATAAAATAAAGAGAACACTTAAACACAACATAACTCCAACTCGTTCACACTGATGTGAAACCAAACTGTCCACTCAGGAAGCGAAAATAATTGACAATGAATTTCACATGCTGTTGTGCAAATGCATTGGACAACAAGTGTAAATTATAGGCAATTAGCAAGACAGGTTCTGCAGGTGATGACCACATGCCACTTCTCTGTTCCTATGTTTTCTTGCTGATGTTTTGGCCACTTTGCTGGCAGTGCTTGAACTCTATTGGTAGCATGAGATGGAATCTACAACCCACACAAGTGGCTCAGGTAGTGCAGCTCATTCAGGATGGAACGTCAATGCAAGCCGTGGCAAGGTTTGGTGTGTCTGCTGCCTGCAATATCCTCCAGCATGACCTGTTTGGCAGTGGGTCAGTAATGGTGTTGGGTGGCATTTCTTTCAGGCTCCAAGTGCTTGCCAGAGGTTGCCTGACTGCCATTTATTACCGAGATGAGATCTTCAGACCCATTTTGAGATCAAATGCTGGTGTGGTTGGCCCTGGGTTCTTCCTAATGCAAGACAACCCTAAACATCATGTAGCTAGAGTGTGTCAGCAGTTACTGCAAGACGAAGGCATTGATCCTATGGACTAGCGTTTCCTTTCTCCAGACCTGAATCCATTTGAGCTCATCTGGGACATCATGTCTCCCTCCATCCATCATTGCCACATTGCACCACAGACTGTCCAGGAGTTGGCGGATGCTTTAGTCCAGGTCTGGGAGGAGATCATCTGTCACCTCATCAGGAGCATTCCCACGTGTTGTACGGCGCTCATAGAGGCATGTAGAGGCCACATATACTACCAAACCCTATTATGACTTGTTTTAAGGACATTACTTCAAAGTTGGATGAACCTGTAGTTTGTTTTTCCACTTTCATTTTGAGTTTGACTCCATATTCAGACCTCCGTGGGATAATAAATTGCGAATTATTTAATAGGAATATTTCTGTCATTCAGATCAAGTATGTTATTTTAGTGTTGCCTTTATTTTTGAGCAGTATATGAAAAGCTCTTTCAAAATCGCTATAAATCTATTTAAATTGTTTTCTAGATTTTTTTTTTTTACTACACTCACACATTTTGTGACTATTCAATTTATTCTGGTAAAACAATTGCCTCAGTTAGAACATGTTGAACAATGATTATTAAATCAAACAACAATATTGTTGATGATAAATTCAAAGTTTTTTTTTCTCAAAACGCTATAAATCCATCTATTTTTTTTAAACACTGTAAATCCATACATTTCCAGAGAGAGAGATCCACTACGACGGATCACTCTTCATCACCCAGGCCTGCATTGTCATTATACCTGCCAAACTTGAGACCTCAGAATTAGAGAGACATTGAAAAAGGCCATGGTGCGACAGTCCCAGACCCACCCTGGCCACCTTTTAGCCCCTATTTCTTAACCTCCTGGATACGCCCCTTCTCAGAAGCAAGAATAGTCGCTTATTAATCATTCTAAAAACTCATAGGAGTCTCAGTGTCAGGGGAAAGTGAGAAAGTATTTTTTTGTACTTTGGTAGCAGCACAGCATTGAGTTTGTTGATTTTGCAGTAACTTTTTCTGCCGAAACACAAGCATGATCGGGATCAAAGAGCTGCAAGAAAAAGCCTTGATCCACTGCTAAAGTTACCATCGCACATCCGAAAGGGAAGAAAACTAGACTGGAGGTTGGTTCAAACAGTTTTTAATCCTAAATATCTGTAAGATTTAAGAAGTAACTGAAACTAATGCTTTTGTCAGTCACTAATTACAGCTGATTGTTTCCCTCATCAGACATACAAATCCCGTAGTTAACCTATTTTTGATTCAAAATGGCAAAATTCAACAACAGGTGTTGAATTTTCATGACTGAAATTAAGAAACTGTACTTCATAGTACCTTCCTTGGCTAAATAAAAATGTAACCGATTTTATTCTTCATCCCTCTCACATAAGAAACGGGGAGTGTAGATGAAATGGGACGCCATCAGATATCGGCAGAAATTCGATAGAATGTTGGCTCTGGGAGATTTTCGGGAGGGGCACTAAAATTCAGGACTCTCCTAAGAAAATCGGGAGGGTTGGCAAGTATCATTGTCAGTCACCTGTTACAATACATCATAATAAAAAGCCCTCACAGCATCAGACACACCTGTTGCACCTAGTAGTGCCACCACATCTCTCTTTTTTGCAGCCTTAACAGAGGTCTGCTTCGGAAGTACCTCAGGTTTCAGGTCAGCCCACCGCTTGCCCGCTTTAACACACTATGGAAACGTAGCGTAGAATGTTTACTGAATTCTGATTAGTTGAGAGGATATACCGCATTTAGGCTAAAAATAGGGTTCGCGCTTATGGCGGTTTTAAAAGAACGGCATCTTGTACCTACATTTTAACAAGGAAATGCAGCTATTTGGCAAGAAACTTGATGGAGTAGTGAATAGGTTCAGTAAACAGCAAAATTACATGACAAACTCTTTTTTTTATGCTGTTTATCTTCATATATATATATATATATATATATATATATATATATATACATGGACATTGCTTCAACTGCATACTTAGTGTTCCACAGCTTCACTCCACACTCAGAAACACAAAAGTGTTTCCTGGTAGTGGGCACATTGACAAATGTGTTATAAAAAACCCTTAGATTATGATTCTGAGTTTAAATTTGTTTGAGATTTAGTTTGTTATTTTATTTATTATGTTAATTTCTTATTAATAGCTTATTTCTTGGTATCCCTTATTTTGGCACCTCCTTACTTCTGTAGTCTTCCCCTTCCTATTCTTACATGTTCTCACCTTTTGTTTTTAGTCTATGTTTTAACTTTTATTTTTGTTTCTAGTTTATCAGTCTTAGTTAGATCCTCTCAGCTATTTTTATATTTAGTTAAGTTTGTAGTTTCTTTTGGAATGGTTTTCTGTATATTGCTTCCTGCTTCCTCCCTGCCATACTGATCTCTGACCCAGTTCCTAATTGTTTCCAGCGGCTCTCTCCTTCTCACCTGGATTTGCTTCCACTAATAAGGTCTCAGGTTTCTCAGTCATTTCCTCACTCCTCCCCTGTATATTCAAGCTCTGTTGTTCCATCAGCTCACTGCCAGTTTGTTGTCATTGTTCCCTGTTCTCCGTTTCCTGTGATTTTTGCCCGTCTGTTAAATTTGTAACACTTTGGGTTTGTAAACTGGGGCAGTTTTAAATGAACCATTGCCTAATTAGAAGGCCGGTTGTATATTATTTAGAGCAGGCTTGCTACAGAATATCCATATTTAAGAAAGACGCCTAGTGTCATCTGTTAAGTTAAATTTTCTTTTTATGGAAATTGTAAACAACTCCTTTGTATCTTTCCTGGATCTTTTCATTTTTGCAAAGGTACTTTTAAGATAGCTCTCTTTTTAATATTTTCCTAGCTTATGTTAGGTTTTAGCGGTTATGTATCAAGTGTCTTGAAATGTGTAGATATTACAAAATGTGTACATATTACAAAATAAAACATGTTTTAGACTTGAATAACAAACAAAACTGAAATACTGTTATTTAGTGTTCTTTATGTGCGACCCCGTACCAAATTGCCCATGGCCTGTTACCAGTCCAGGGCCGGGGGACCTCTGATCTACATCCATTTACTGTGTTATGTTTATTTTCATGTTGCTAAAATTGAATAACAAATGGTTATATTTATTATAATTTAAAAGGGTCTCCAATGCATTTAAAGGTTATGTAAGAAACATTTTAATAAAAAGCTACATTTAAAAAAAGTTATATATCCACAGGGCTTTTAGAGGGGTAAAGAATGTAAGTAAAATATTACCTTTAAAAATATATTTCAGTTAAAAGATAATAAAATGTACATTTAAAACAGGCATTTTTACATCTACCAGTCAGTAGCGTATGGGCTCAGAATAATATCAGCTTAGGATGAAACTGAAAAGAAATATTGGCACTCAAAACGGCCGGACTCGCTGTCAGCTGAAATCAAGTACATGTGGCTCTGAGACCCCGTCCCACCCCTCTTGAGTGTGCACAACGTGAGACGATTATTAGCTCAATGAAGCTGGAAAGAAGCAGCACCGAAAATTATTGGCTTAAAAAAAAAGAGTAATTGTGAAAACTTGATTGTGAGTAAATTGTTTTAATGCATAGATTTTGAGTTTCAGTATTTTTCTTTTCACTTTAAATTTTTCTTTCAATTTCAAAACAGAAATTTTCACTACATTTATTTCAGTTTCAAAATTAAGATTTCCAGTTAGAATATCATTCTGAGCCCATAGTAGTGGCCACGGGTTGGGGGTTGACAGATACGGTCTCTATGATCCAACTATATGGTCGCCACAGCTCGACTGGCACTAGGAAGAATGGTGGAGTCAGCAAGTCAATCAGCTGCTTCATAGCTCTGGTGATACTGTTATCCATCTCATAGGAGGAATGACGAGAGAAGAACAGAAATTAGAGTAGTTTTAGGTGAAGCCTACCTAGATAGATCCACATAAAATATTTCCGAGGCAATAAACACACGCAGAAGCATGAGGAAGCTGCTAATGGACTGCTGAAGTGGTAGCAGCTGGTGGGAAATTGTCAGCTCACTCCTCCCCCCTGGAAGCTGGTTTGCATCGTTGGCACCAACGTCTGTAGCAAGACAGTGGAGAAGGGACATTCTTCCGTGGTCCAATTCCAGAGGGACAGAACACCAGCCTGGTAACGATGAAGGTGGGAGATATCCAGTCCATCAGAGGCTGGCTTGATAGATCCAGCCAGACAGGCTCAGACTGATTTGGCAGGGAGGGGTGTTGGTCAGTCGAGGATCTGCGTTGGAATCAGCTGCCACAATGGCAGTCGGTGCTCTGCTTCTAAGTCCTAGATGCAGTTCCGGTGCTGCGAGGTCTCCGCCCGTGCCTAGGTGGTGAAAGTGAACAGGGTGGACCCCAGATCTAATTCAATGCTTCCTTGTGAATCGTCTCCGCCTATTTCTAAAGCGAGGTTAAATCCAGTGGGGAGAACACATTCCAGAAGTGAGGAAAGACTTCAAAAATCTCCTGATCCCCTGGCAGATGGGGGCTTGTTGAGACAGTTGTCTCTAAGAAAGTTTCTGGTAGACCACAAAAGCGGACAACAAAGCTAATTACAGTAAAATTCTGCCAGCTACTCTATAAGGTTACTGAAATTCACTTGTTTTCTCCAATAAGGACCAATCACCATTTGATAATTAGAGTATTCTGTTTGCAATAATAATGCTACCAGAAAATAAGACTTGTTCAAGGTTAACAAGGAGGATTAAGGCCTAACCAAATGACCACCCTTAACATCCTCCAAAAATCAGTGGTCAGTAAGCAGAATGAAAGCAGACTATTTTTTGCTTTAGAAATATGTTTGTGAATTTATTTACATTTACTAGGTGAATAAAAGCTGCATACATTTGTAATATGTGTAAAGATTCCAAACTGAAGTACTGAAGATTAGATATAAAGATGACTTTAAAGACATAAATACTTTAACAGATTGCACTTTATCTGAGCAGTGTTTTTTACTCTGTTATTCAAAACAAGACGAGTGCAGCTGTATGTGTTAGGGTTTCTATTGTTGTGACAATTACTTTGAAAGCTGACGAGCCCTGAAGTGTTCTGTACAATTTGAAGTTTCTTAAACTGAAATATTGAAGAGACATACATCTTGTCAGAAGATAAATAAATAAGACAACCCTAAAACCAAAACTGCATAAACATTTTAAGAGTGACAAAGTAAGTGTCTGTCTTATTTAGATAAATAGCATGTTTCTGTTCGCCTGAGGCTGACACTATGACTGCTATTGTTAATAAGCCTGTGAATAAATAAGGATTTACGATTGGAAATCTTTTATATATACAATGCTCTGCATAAATGAGTACACACCACTACATTTGCCAGAAAACCTTTAGCTTCTTTCAGAATCAACATTTTGTAGGATATAATATTCAACAAAATACTCCCATAAATGTAGGCCATTGATTGCAAACAAGATTTGTTCACTTGCACGCACAAAAAAGTGATTTGCCTAACAAATTCATTCAAGCCCATGTTGCAAAAATGAGTACACCCCAATTATAGTCCTAGAAGAAAAGCCCCACTTAAGACTACACAATTCTAATTAACATTCTCAACCACAGGTGAGTCTAATGATTCATTTAAGATGTGTCCAGCAGACAGGTGACAATAAAATGGCATTACTTTACAAATAAAAGCCCTTCCCATTTCATGCTGTCAGTAATGGCTCCCCATGAAAGAGAAATCTTGAGAAAGGAAATCATTTCTTTACACAAAAAAGGTGAGGGCTACAAGAAGGTCAGCAAAGCTTTACATATCAGTCAAAATTCTGTAGCAAAAGTGATCAAAACATTTTAGAAAGATGGAAGTGCAACCATCTTACAAGGCCGTCAAAGCCGTAGACCGAAGTTAACATCTCAACAGGAGCGTCTTCTGATGAGAAGGGTTGAAGAAAATCTCCATGCAAGTTCACTGCAGTTAGCTAAAGCAGTAGAAAGCCAAACTGGAGTAATCGTTTTCTGGGACACCATACGGCGCACACTGCAGAGGAATGGCATGCATGGGTATCGTCCATGAAGGAAGCCTCTCCTAAAGCCCATGCACAAAAAAGCATGCCTAGAATTTGCTAGGGCCCATGCTGAAAAAATGAAGACTACTGGGACTCTATACTCTGGAGTGATGAGACCAAGATCACTAATTTTGGAACTAATGGTTTAAAACTTTATGGTGTCGTAAAGGTGAGGATTCGAAGAAAAATGCATGGTGCCTAAAGTGAAAGATGGTGGTGACATTGTCATTATATGGCGCTGCATGAGTGCTTCTGGTTTTGGGGAGCTGCATTTCATTGATGGTATCATGAACTCAACAATGTACTGCTCTATTAGAAGGAGAAGATGCTGCCATCACTTTTCCAACACGACAATGATCCAAAAACACACATCTAAAGCTACTGTTGCATTTCTGAAGCAGAACAGGGTGAAGGTGATTGAATGGCCAAGTTTGTTTCTTGATCTAAATCCAATCGAACACCTGTGGGGAATTCTGAAGCGATTGGTTGAGAATCCCTCTCCATCCAGCATCCAGGCTCTAAAATAGGTTATTCTTGAAGAATGGAAAAAGATAGATGTTGCCTAGATTGCCTAGAAGGCTTGGTGCTGTCCTTAAAAATCATGGTGCTCATACAAAATACTACACATAGTAGTTTTTGTTTCAGGTTGTATTTATTTTTGCTTCAACCAATTTGAGAAAAACTGAAGATTTTGTGATCTAAATTAGATTATTAACCTTAACTTCATGTTATGGAATTAAATAAGTGTTCAATAAAACTCGGCCTTGTGGAAAGTTTGGAAATTCTTCTTTAGTTCATTGAGCTACTGATTAAATTCATACTTTTTAAAAGGGGTGTACTCATTTATGCAGAGCACTGTATAACTACGCTCACATTCGAAAAATGTTTAACTGTGTTTTGGTCTATGATGTATAAATAACTTCTTGATCAAAATTACTAACTGAAACAGTTTTAAGAAAAGATCAGTGGGCTTCAGTTTGTCTTCTGTGCTGAATTGAAAACATTTATTTTCATTCTGAGTAATTTGTCTACCCTTTTATATGTTTCAGATCCAATTCTAAGAAGGAGAGCAACTCTCGGAGACCCGAAGATAGCAAATGAAGGATGCAAAGATAAACAATTCTTAAGTAGCAGGGTACCGCACGACATCAGTCATTATTGATATCCTATATCTTAGAGTCTTTCACTACATATTACACAATGGCTTATTGTGAAGAAAAATTATGTATGACCATAAATTACTCTACACCCTGTGTTATCTTCTTGACTGTTGTCATTCAGGAAACATTTGTCTTCAATATCACCATCAAAAACATTTACATATACACACCATTGGTAATAACTACAAACTTCTGTTTTTTGTTTTTTTTAAACTCTCACTGTATTGGGCATTTCAGATACATACAAACCTCATTTGTGCACCTACTTGCACTAGTTTTTTTGTTTTGCAGTGTAACCTTAAATGCGGCCATGTTGATGTTTACACAGTTCCCTGCTGATATAAGTACAAGGGAAGACCAGGAAGTGGATGGAGAACCATAAAAATCCCATAGCAGAACAAGCACACCACAAAAGAAGAAATAAAAACAATAAATAGAATTGCATAGTCTTCACTTGCCCCCTTATGTGTTCCTCTCACTTTTCGGGGGGGGGGGGGGGCTTTATATTTTGTATTTGTACATAAAGCAATTCAAAATCTATAGTTTTGTACATGTAATTTTTATGGTGTGTGGATGTTTTCTAATAAAAGGAAACTAAATGAGTTCCTCCTTTTGTGAGTGGCTGTCTTTTTCCTGTTTAGCTTTGATCATTGTTTTAGTTTTTAGCATGTTAGCTGGTTTCGTTCAATGAAATGCAATGGTATAATTACCCAGTATTAAAACACTGTTTAATTGCTAGATGCAACAGTTTACTTACAGTTAATTTAGATGGTGTATAGAAGAATTTCACAAATTAAAGAGTAATTGTATGTTTTTTCTACATCATTGTGTGTTCCATAAATTTATGAGAAATAGTAATGATTATTATTTCCATATTGAAACAGCCCTAATATCCTAGATATGGTTAAAGTTGCTTTTCTATTCCATGCTGGTCATTCTATATCCAACTGCAAACAAGGATTTTCTTTCAGAAGTGATGCCAAGAGTGGAGGTGGCGACGTTGACTTGAAGGTTTAGTTAACTTTACTTTCACTTTAAAACTGGGGCAAACTTGGAAAATTGCTCATTGCTTTAAAGTTGGTTTAATATCAGGACAGAAAAAAAATAAAATTTATAGCGTTTGAATATTATTGAGAATAATACAACTGACATCCACCTTATACTACATCACATGTTATACAAACATTAAAAGGGAGTTGGTTGCTTACTGTCATGTAAATACAAAATGTGTGAATTACACTGAAAACTGATAATTATTAAGTCTTAAACAGCGACCATTCAATTTTAATACAAATTATTTTCACCATTTGTTCGAAAGTTTTAATGTAATTCTTTTGGAAGCTAAAATTAGCATATCCCTTAATGACAAATAGTACCTTGCAAGAGTCAAACGTGTTAACTTCCCAATGTGAATTGATGATTCTACAATGATGTCCTGGAGGCTGTAGTTGGCTACATTTTTTGATATGAACAGCTTACTGAGAAAATGAGACTAGTTTATTACTTTTTAATTGCTCCATGCTGAACACTACGACACAGCAGGGCTGAGAGTGGAGCTACCAGGTCTCTTTCAGGTAGTTGCGATTGATCAGTCTTGTCTCTTTTTATCTGCAGGTTGTTAATGTCAGTTTTATTAGCTCCTTGAGATACATACAGATGGCAAACTGTCACCTAGTGCTGTGAGTATTGTACCTGCAGGCAAGTTCCAAGTGGCTTATAGGCAGAGAAAAATTACTATTATATGAAGAAAAACAAATGAATGTTGCATCACTGCCACAAGTCCACAACCATTAACTTCAGACAGAAAAAAATGAGTAAATATCGAAACAAAGTTTGTACTAAAAAGACAAGGTAAAAAGGAGTAAAAATAGAATATTATTTATTCACTGAGCATAGTAAAGTACCCCATGTCCGATGTGATACTTTGGAAACGGTGTGCAAACAGCAAAATTAAGTTGGAATGGCGAGCGTGCCTCTCGGCTGTTGACTGCAGGAGATATGCAACAAGCACCCCACAACCCTGCAAAGGATAGACGGCATAAGTAATGGATGGATGGATAATGAAATTCAAATGAGAGGCAGTCAAAGTGAGGCTTTTCATTTTGAAATTAGTATTACTACAAAAAATGTATTAATACAGCATGTTACACAGTAGCAAGCATTTAACTTTTTAATCAAGCTGCAGAAATTAATGCTTACCTAAGAAAAATAATTTTTTGTACTATTGAGTGTACCTGAATAAAGGCCAAACCAGCTAAATTTACAAGAAAATAATTTTTTTACATATATAGGGCGCACTTAAATATAAGCCGCAGGTTTTCATGTTGTAATATGAGATATTTACAGAGAAAAACATCATGTGGAAGATTTTTTTTGTTTCTTTTAATTGTTTTTGTGCCTGTCTGACTGTTAGTAACATAACTCAAAAAATGATGGATGAATTTTGATCAAATGTTTAGGAAATCTCTGTAATGGGAACAGGAAAAATTAATTAAAGTTGATCCGACATAAAGCGTGTATCCACCCACCGACCATGTCAGAAAGCTCACATGCGGTTTCCCTGGTGCAGGAGTCCAGAATCTCCGCTCAGCGCAGAGACTGCACAAACACAGGCATAACGCATTAAATAACCCATTAAAGGAGAAGTTCAGGGTTTTTTTTCAGCCTGGACCTTATTTTTTGCTAATATTATGTGTAGTTACTCACCCAGAGAAGTTTGGAGCCACTTCATTTTTTTAAGAGCAGGCTCAAGACTCACCTTTTTAGCGAGCTTTTAACTGATTATTTATTTATTAATATCTGTGTAATCGCTCTGCATGTTTTATTTGATTTAATTTTTATTATACCTTTTAGCTGACTATTATTTACTAATTATTGTTTATCCGCTTAGCATTTTTATTGGATCATATATTAACATTGTTTTAAACCTGATCATTTAAAAATTTCTCATAAAAAACACCACCTGAGTGGTTTTTGGCTTAATTCACAAATGTCGGAGTAATACTGAAATCTGTTTTATAAGCAGCTGCCCCTTCCTCTCCTAGAAAACGACTGAACGTTCAACTAATGGTTTCACTAGTTGAAAGTTGAGTGCTAAAGTTGTCTGCACCGCCCCTGCAGGCAGAGCAGCTACTTCTACTACAGTTCCAAACCCACCCTCCTCCTTCTCACAGCTCAAGGCTGCTTAGGTTTTTGGCAGCTTACAATACAGCAGCTTGATCAAAGAACAAAGACACCTGATGGACAGAAAAGTAAGTGGCCACATGCTAATGCTAATGTGTGTTAGCCATTCATCAAGCTGCTTATGTGATCTTATAACAGCATTGTGTGGTTAATTTATTGATCTTTAGCATCTCAGAATGTTCAGTAAACGGGTGCAAACAACATCCACGGCTTTTTTATATACTGGGATGGAAAGATCTGCTTAATCGACTCAGCTAGTTGTTTTCAGCTCTGTCTAAAGCCTGGAGATTTAGCAACTGAAACAGGCCTTATTTACTCTGATTTTTTACAACAACAAAAATAAAATAAACCAAACGTCTGAGCCCCAAATATAACAGTGTCATTGTGTGCTTTCAAATTCACTAACAGAATACTGTTTGAGATTAAGCTCAGCGCTATTTCTCTCAGTCCGAGCTGCTGTGGCTCTGCATGGAAGTTGAGCGGAGTGCGTGAGGGTGGGGGGGTGGTTGCAGGAGGCGGGTTATAGAGAACGAGCTGTTTTACTTTGTGGTCCAACATTAACTACAGGATACAAGTTCAATTTTAGGACAAATGAATACTGTATAACAGCAACTGTAACATTTCATTATATATATGTATATCCCAGAAGTTGAAAGCTGTAAAATAGCATGATATAGTCCCTTTAACATTTTTATTAGTATTTTAGTACTTAATCTCATTATCTACCATTTATTTTAATATTTTAACTTCTTATTTCATTCATCCTTCCAGTATTTCCTCTGAGGGAGCCCTCTGACTCGGGAGCGGTGGTCGACTGTGGGTGCCTGGGTGCTCTCCATGTAGAGCTTGGGTGGACACGGGGGTACCAGCCCTCCCAATTCTGGGTGCCCTGGGCCAGTACCTTGGCTGCTGCTGCTGATCTGCTGCTGCCGATGCAGATGGCTCCCATGATAGCGTTTCTTGGCTCATCTGTACTCATCCCATTGTTGCTTTTATTTATAGTTGATTTTATGTCTGAGTGTGCATGGGAGATGGGTTGGGGGGGGTATTTGTGATTTTTTTTATTTTGGGTCTGGGAAGGGGGGGTGTCATTTTAATCTGCAAAGCACTTTAAGTAGCTGTGTAGTTCAAAAAGCACTTTATAAATAAAGTTTGATTTGATCATCACATCATCTCAAGGTTGTGGAAAAGATGTTGGTGTCTTTGAGAAGTGTCAAATCACTGACATGCATCAGGCAGAGAAAACATCCAAGGAGATTGCAGAAACTACTGAAATTGGGTTAAGAACTGTCCAACACATTATTAAACAGTGGAAAGACAGTGGGGACCCATTGTCTTCGAGTAATAAATCCTGAATGATTGTGATCATTGATCACCTAAAACATTTGGTGGAATCAAATCGGAGAAAAACAGTAGTAGAACTTAGGACAGTGTTTAATAGTGAAATTAATAGCATTTCCACATATAGTGTGAAGGGAACTCAAGGGATTGCGACTGAACAGCTTTGCAGCTAGAAGACAACCACTAATCAGTGATGCAGACCAGAAAAAGGAACTAAAATTTTCTTGGGAGCATAACGATTGGACTTTGGAGCAATGGACAGTCCCTCCAGGATTTTGCAGAACTTTGTTGTGATTGTTACAGCCTAAAATGCTTGATGTTGCGGCAGCTTTTGTGAAAAGTTACTAAAAAGTTTGCAAGTTTTTTATCTGTGAATTTCTTTTATTTTTTGTTAATCACTTAAATGTTGTTTTAAAAGCAAGGTACCTTTTAGAATTGATATAATATTATTACATTGTAACATTATTAGCACAATTAATAAGCTACATTGTCACATAAACCATAGCAAAATAAAAGAAATCAAATGTAATTTTAACAGGCCCTCTTAATTAACCTCCTGGATATGCCCCTAAACATTTATGAATAGTCACTCATTAATAATTCTAAAAACCCTCAGGAGGCTCTGTGTTAGAAGAGAGTGAGAAGGTATTTTTTATTTTATTTTTTTCCCTTTGGGTCAGAGCACAGCATTGACTCTTTTGTTTTTGCCTGACCAAAGCGCAAGCAGCTGCGCTCCTGGGCTCAAAGAGCTGCAAAAAGAGCCTTGCTCCACTGCCGAAGTTACAATTCTCCAGCCGAAATAAAACGAAACTAGATTTGAGGCTGATTGGAACATATTTTAATCCTAAATAACTAAGCTGGTGTAAGAAGTAAATGAAACTGCAGCTCTTGTCAGTCACATAAGGACTGCTCTTGACTGCTGTCCTGAAAACTTGCCGCTCACTGCTGTGTCCGTGCTGCTTGTGCTTCACTGTTTACAGAAGATTATTTTCTCATCGGACATACATGAATCACTTAGGTGACCTAGGTGGATTTAAAACAGTGAATATTGCCAAAAGGTGAGGGATTTTCATGACCAGAATGAGGAAACTGTACCTCATAGCACCTTCCGTTGCAAAATGCAAACGTAACTGTTGACTCTTAATGCAGTTTTTTTGTGCAGGAACTCTTCAGTGGTGTTTTACAGCCTGGCACTTTGTTGGTCATTTAAGAGTTGCTAGGGAACATATACTGAGCCATTTGCAGCCGTTAGGCGTAGGTATTATTATTTTACATCGAAGCCTGCCTACGTTTCTCATGAAGGTGGGTTACAACGACCTGCTGTTCTCTTTTAATATGCAAATGAGACGGCAACATTTTGCCACTAATGTAAGTTAAAGTCACTCGTGTACAAATGTTTATTTGATGTTTATATGGTTAAGAACTTACTGTTATCTAAGTCAAAGCAAAGTTCAATTTAACAAAGGCTATTAAGCTAGCACCTTTTCTTATTTATCGTATTTTCTTTATTTTCGACACCAGTGCAACTCAATGTAAATCAGACCAAATCAGCACATATCAATACAAGCTACATTATAAACCAATTGTTCTACCGTGTCTGGCCTCCCTCTCTAATCGGAGTCTCTGTGTGTGAATCAACCTAAAACAACGTACAGTCCTAGTTTTGTTGTATTGCTTGTTTTTTTGGCATGATCTTGTATTGCTTGTTTGTTTGTCATGATCTTGTACAGATTGTACTGTAAACTGAATTTCCCCCTTGTGGGACAATAAAGTCTATTCAATTCTCTGCAACAGTAAAATTTTATTCTCGATCCATCTCACATAAGAAACAAGGAGAAACTAACTAATCCTTTTGTATACCCATTTTCTTCTATTAACTTTTTTCACCTATTTTGACCTGTATACATTATCTCTCCATCTTTGGTTTTTAGTTCAGTGTGCATACAATCCCCCCACCCCACATCTGTATACCCATTTCTTAGAAAGATTTTAAAAGATCAGCCCTGCACATTCATGTCCTGTTTCATTCTTTTTGTTCTTTAGTCTCATCCCCACCTGTCACTCTACTTCCCCTAGCTTTCCTGTTTTTTTGTCCTCATGGCACACATGACTCAGAGAGAGTAAGAATGGCTGTGGTATAATAAAAGGATAAAATATATCTCTGCTAATGGAAGCAGAAAGGTGGACTGGCTGCTCTAAAATCACGGCTGCACCATCAAAGCCAGAAAAAGAAATGCAAGATGGATGGAGGAGGAAGAATGAATCATCGTATGAGCTATAGCTCTGATAAAATATGGCATGTGATGCTTCACTTTCAAAAACAGATTCTAATATTAAAATGTGATTCATGTTTTTTTTTTCTATTTGAGCTGTGCATTAGAATTGAATAAGCTAACCACAGAAAAGTGCTGTAGTTTGTGAGAGAAACAAAAGTCCTTAACACCTTGATGAGTGATTATATCCATTATGAATTAAATAGCAACCTTTGCATTTGTAGATGTTTAAAAAGTTTACCTCAAGGGAGTCTGAATAAAGTAAAGGCATCAAAGTTGATAACAGTGCCTTCAAATTAACATAGTTATGCGTTTCAAAAATAATCAGTTGTGTTACTGAATTTATTCATTAGTACAGACTTATGTCAACATCATTTGCAAATTATTAAGAACTCTTACAGGAAGAAAGTGGTTGTAAGTGTGTTAAGTGAAAGCTAAACCATTCTTTCAAAAGACCTCCAACCTTCAACTAAAAGACTTCTAAAGCCGTCTCACTGTTACTAATCGCACTTGCTAACACATAAATAGCCTCGTATAAATTATACCAGCAAATGGAATTTTAGTATATATTTTACACTAATATCAATATCCTGGGTAATTGCACCTCTGCATAATTCTTTTTGTGGATTTTAACAATTTATTTGGAAGAATTAGTGATGGCTTTTAAATCGGTTAAAGCTTAAACCACAGTTTTTTCATTTGAGTTGAGGCTGGAGTCATTCTAAAAGTGTAATGTTAGCTTACTTAAGCCTACTTTATAAAAAAAAAACATCTTATGTGAATTTGAGTTCATTGTCTTTTGGGTCGAAGTATACATTGTCTTTCATTCCGACATTTAGTTAGAATGTTGAACAATCACTAAGGCTCAACCCTCTCATAACTGGAAGAGGCAGGAACAGTGTCACTGTTTAGAGTGAAGAAACTAACTACAAAATTAATTGAGAACATGTTAACTAAACCCTTGCCTCAAAATCTTCGCCTTCAAAATCAACTGAAATTTGGAGCTGCCCATATGGAGAAGGTAAACACATTTAGGAGAAAGGGTTTTCGGTCTAGAATTGTTTATTTAGATCAAAATGACAAACAAACTGTTTGAAGGAGTCAGTGTAAGTCTTTCAGTCGGAAAAACGGACAGAAATCACATATGAGTTACCCCAGGACTCCATCCTGGGGCTCTTCCTATTTAATATCTACATGTTACCACTAACCTAGATTATAATACCCAATTGATTAGTTACCATAACTACACAGTTTTACATTATAATGTCACCAGATTACTATGAACCCATCAAAACCGTAAGTGAATGTATCAAGCTAATCATTGGATGTATGTGCCATAACTTTCTCCAGCAAAATGGAAACAAAACGTACAAAACAAACAGTAGATATCTTTGTATCTGAAGAAGAACGATCACGAGTCAGCACACAGCTTCAGTTATTACAGGGAGAAACTACTGAACCTGAAACTCCAAGGTTACATAAAAGCAATAACAAGCTCAGCCGTCTATCACCTGACGCATATATCAAGGATTAGAGAAGTAATGTTGCAGCAGGACTTCGCAAAAATCTTCCACACGATTATCTTTAATCAGAATGATTACTGCAACAGCAACAGTTGCTCTCACAGATTTACCTAAAACAGTAATCAGAGAGCTGCAGCTGATCCAGAACGCTGCTGCTTGTGTTCTCACTAGTAGCAGGAAAGTGGAGCACATCACCTCAGTTCTAAAGTCCTTACACTGGATCCCTGTAGCTCAGAAAATAGACTTCAAATAATTTTACTAGTTTATAAATCACTAAATGGCTTAGCACCAAAGTGTATTGAAGATCTGCTGTCACTATACCAATCTCCAAAATCACTCAGTTCTTCCGACTCTAGTTTGTTAATCACCCCTAGAATTAAAACCAAACAGGGAGAAGCAGCTTTCAGTTTCTAAGCTCTTACATGGAATAAACTCCCAGACAACTGCAAAGCTGATAAAACACTTACTTCCTTTAATTGAACCAAAAAACCCTAAACAGGCCCACAATGAAGTCAATAGAAAATGAGTATTTTAATGGTGGACTCTCATTCCATTTTTTTTCCTCTATTCACTCCACTGCTTTGAATGATTGCCTTGCTCAATTGATGCTGTAGCTTTGGCACCTCTGACCGTTTCATAATGATGACACATTTTCCCCACCACCGTTGAGAATCTGTTTACATTGCCATTTCTGGGAAGGTTTGGTTGCTCATAACATCTTTTCAATTTCCTCTGACTGTTACTATTTTTTACCAGTGACATGACTTTACAATTAACTGATGGTTACTGGGTTTCCTAGGGGTTTGTGAACATGTATGTCATAGTAATCTATGTTATGGTGATTCTGTTTTCCCTATAAAGTAACTGAAGTGAACTGAACTTGTTCTATCATTTAGGCATTTATCTTATTTTTCTAGTTTAGTTCACTGCAATGCATCTATATATACCTTTTTGACATCCTAATTGGTTAATGCATCCTAATTGGTTAATGCATTCTTTTATCTATTCTGTATGTGTTTTATATGCGCTCTCTCTCTGCTCATGATAACATTTCTCATCACATAATAAAATTTGATGGCATAAAAACCAAACTCACACATATGAACCATATTTTATTCTTGTTATAGCAAAATACTTATATTTTTATCATATGCTTCTTCAGATTATTTATGAATTGGTCAGTTCAAAAAGGCATATATTTCCATGTTTTAATTTGAAAATTTCCACTGAACTGAGGCAGCAGCCTGTGATTGAATAAGATGGGGCTCCTTTACGGTGTCTCCATAGTAACCAAATATATAATCGTGAGGGGTTGACATTGTTCCATTTCTGTTTTTACACCATTTCACACCTCCTCTTTGCCCTCCCATGCCAGTGCCCCTCCGCATGACGTCTGTCACACATCAGGATCCCTGTCACAGTGGGATAGAATAATGTCATTTACTCTCCAAACCAAGTGAGTTACCAGCTGTGTTTGTGTTTCATCCCAACTCCGACTAAAAGAAAGGGACACAAGAAAAACTAAACAAAAAAAACGTACCAGGCAGACGACTCTCTGTTTTGACCAGATGACCTGTACAAAGGCAGATCATTAAGAAACAACCTACTTACTAAGCAAAAGTAGTGAAGGTGATGAAGGCGGTAGTTTGCAATCACCAGAATTCTGTATTTATAATAGGTTCACCTTGCAGTGTTTTCTATGTAAGCTTCTGCAGCCTAACTATCAGATGTGTTTTAATGAGGACGGCTCGCAGTGAGAGATAACTGAAGTCCCAGCTCTCTCTTAGTTTTATCTTAGGCTGAATTCACACTGCAAGATCTTATCAAGTTTAGTTCAACTAATTAAACACAAAGTTAGTGTCCTTTCCCAGCCCAAATTTTACAGATGAAGGAACTGCTGTGAGAAACCACGCAGGAAACGTTATTTATTTTTTATTTTTTTTGCATGCATAGAAAGGCAGACAGTAATTGGAACGAAACCTTGTCGGAAGTGTGCGCTATTTGTCCACATTTGACAGGAAATAACAGGGGGCTGACATGATCTGAATGAATGTGTGTGCGAGTGTGTGTGTGAGAGTCTGAATTAACAGGAGAGAACACTAGCCGACCAATGCTGATTTCTGTTCTACTATAGAAGTCGCTGACATCATACAGGGACTTTACATAAAACGCCTGATTCCACAGCTTTGTAAGACAATGTCTAAAAGACCCTAAGTAATAATTGTAGCATTTGTGGATTTGACATAAATGTCAACCTTTTATTGTTACATTTAATTTTCTCTTTGATTTTAAACAAAAAGGCAAAATATTTTTAATGAAGAACTAGGTGTCAAAGAAAAGATGTTATGTACAAGTGCTGTCTGTTGTCATCTCAAGATCAAAAAATGTTGATTCATGAAATTTGTTTTCCAATTCTCCATCAATGAAACAGCATTATTTATTTTTTTATATAAATTTGGCCTGCCTGAGCTGGCGTCCATTAATATTCTGGATTATGTTCCCTTCTTGAGAGTTTTCTCAGGATAAAAGCTGCCTGCAGTGACGAAACAGCAGTTAAGGTAATTCAGTCAAACCAGAACAGTTGTGTGTAGAATGCAAAAACAATAACCAGACATTTAGGCGTGTTTATTAAACAAAAACCTTATCCAGCAATCAGGGTAGTTTTATTAGGCCTGATTTACCTCTCTCCATAGCCACTGTATTTAACATTGGAAAATCAAATTAGAAGTATAGAAAAATATCCATTCATCCGTACATACATACATCCCCTGCCTCTTCCTCCTCCTGGAAGGAGAGTGCTAAACATTTTAAATCAGGTATGTATTCTTTAGCAGTCTCCACAGTTTAAATTTGTCTATAGGTCATAGTATTTTTTTCCACTAAATTTAACAAAATGGGTTTTCAATATGTGTATATACAGCTGTTAGATAAAATAAATCTTTCAATGGTTTATGTTCTGAGTCACAAATTAAATCAACTGCAATCTCCCTGGATCGTTAACTGATTAAGAAACGATCTACTCCTGCTGTAAGTCTGTGTGTGTGGTTAACACTCAAACAGAACAAGACTCTCAAGGATTAATCATTTAATATATGTGAGTGTAACATATTTCATCTGGTTTTGAAGAACATATAATTCAGTTTTTAAGTTTAAAAACTAAAACTAGAACTGAAGATGTTTATCTTGTCCCGAGTTTTCTCCATTTTTCACTCTCCTCCTGTCACCTCAAAGGGGAACATGAAAGTCTCCATCTTCTATATGCCGATGCGATTTCAGAATCATTGGTTCTAATTTTTTTTGCTGAAATCTGCAGGTTTGTTTTCATGACAGGAGCCTCTCAAGAGATCATAAGACATTAAATGGCTGTTGAGTAACTAAAAATGCTTTAAATACTTAAATTGATGAGATATCTGGGACAAGATAACACACTTTTTGAGTGCCAATTAAATTTTTGGGACATTATATATTAAATTGTGAACTCAAAGAACCCCTTCTTTTAAAATGTAATGAACCAAATGTCCTTATTGGGAATTTAAGCAATTACACAATCATTAGCCACACCTATCACTTATTTTCTTCTCTTAAATTGACATGAGTGATGGTTTACTTGGCTCTTGCTTGTCTGGAAATCATGGCAGTTATTGTAATACAGTTGTATCAGCAAAATCTACACTTTCAAAAATCTACAAAAATATAAAATCAAAAACTCCCACAGGTAAACTTAAATGTTAAATCAAATTTTCTGATTTACACAGTGCTTGCAGGCTACAATAATTACACCACAGCCTTTCCTCGAACCCATTTCATCATATTAGAGTTGGAGACTTTCCCAGTAGTCAATGGGCAAAAGATGGAAAAACCTGGGTGAGTCACCATTCTTTCACAAAGAACCCTTTGTGCTCACACATACAAATTAGGGCAATTTAGAATCATTAGGCCGTTTTCACATGTGTGGCCGTACCAGAAAACGGCCAGAGAAAATGCTAATTTTTTCTGTTCACATGGCACGGATCTCTGCCCGTATTGGGATTCAGTCTTTTACGACAAATAAACAGCAGGTGGCGGTATACAAATAAGTCTTAGTTCTCCAACAAACAAGGGAGTGAGAAGTACCGACGTCATAAAACGAGCGACAGCCTAGAATGTAAACAAACTGGTCTACTGGTCAGCTGCTACCTGAAGCCATCTACAGGGTAAGTGTTGTAGTAAACCCGCCGTTTTGTAACCTGCTGTGTTGCTGTGGGATGCTTGAATCGCGTTGTTTTGGTATTTGTATGGTCGGGAGGTGATTCTCTAATTTCGGCCGGCGGTGTCGTCATTTCCGCATGGAGCGCGTCTATTGTCTTGAGTACGGCCAGAGTACGGGTTGTGTTCACATGATACGTGGCCGCTCGTACCTGGACTCGGATACTACCTCCAAGGCAGGTCTCTCTGGCCGTATTCTGGCACGGTACAGTCTGTGTTCACATGGTACGAAATAAGTGGATTTTGACCAAATACCGTACCCGAGTACGGACTCCCGTACCATGTGAAAGCGCCCTTAGTTAACCTAATATGACTGTCTTAGGACTGTGTGTCAAAGCCGGAAAACGGAGAGAAAAAAAAACATGGATACACGCAGAGAACATACAAGTTGCATATAGAAAACGCCCTAAAAGGAGATTTGAATCGGATACCAAAGCAACCAGCTATTTAAATTGTTTCTACAAGCTAATGATAACTCAATAAGTGCCAAAGCAATAATTTATTGGGATGTTTTGCTGATAAGTTACTGTTGCAATAAGGATAATTTAGTAATACAGCAATATTATAGATTTTCAACATGGAAAGTGGAAGCTAAATACTGAAAGTGTTGTAATGGTGACATACTACACGCACACAAAAAAACTTGCTGGGTGAACATAATACAATTATGTCAATCATTTCCAACCAACGGATATGGATCGATTTAGCAATAAAGAACTTTGTTGAGTGAACTAAATGTTAACATGTTGGGTCAACTTAAGAAATTTGGGTCAGTAAAAGGCTCAAAAACAAAAAAGCAGGGAATGGGTCTCAAACTCAGAAAAGGGTATCTGTTTTCTGAGCTCCTGCACTAACCCCTTTGCTACACAATAACTCAGAAAACTTGTATATAATAACACATATAACTTTATTTCCAGTGCTAGCTAAAAAAATAATTATATTATAAAGACCTGCCAATTTCCTTTTTTCATAACAAAGTGATGAAATTGTATCACTGAAACATTATAACTATGTTTAGTTAACACTGGAAATGAAGTCATATGTGTTGTTATATACAAGTTTTCTGAGTTATTGTGTAACAAAGTGGTTAGTGCATGTTAAGTGTGCAAGTGTTATGTAGAAATACTATTACCATGAATATTGTTTTCATTATTTATAATATTTTTCTGTTGATAAAAGATTACAAAAACTTGCATGCTAAAAAGTAATCAAAAAAAGGACTTCCGGCTTTGTCACACATGGAGTATGTTGCACTTAGCACAGCTCCTAGAGAGTCTAGTTTTTAATTTAGCAATTTTGGGAGAATTTCACTGATCTTTCCCTATTTAACAGTCTTATATATTAAAAGACAAGTGTAGTTTCACCTCTTCAGTGTTGCGAAACGGCAGTAGAACTGCCAATCCCTCTCAGTTTGGTTCGGAGCTTGCTATTAACACTGCATCCCCACCTCATAGTGGAACTTCGTCACCGCCAGGAGCATCCGACACACTGCTTGTTGAAATGGATAAATCCACAAAGGCTGAGCTTTGCTCTGAGCTTCATGGAGAAATATCAACAGTCTTTGGAGAGAAGTTCATGTCAATCAGACCCAATATACAGGCCTTTCTTCAATAATCTTGACCACATGCCAGGAATTCACCAGACTCAGGCCACGTTCACACTAGGTCTGTGGCCGGATAACTATTAGCCGGGTAAGAGAGCCGTGTAAATCTTATTTCAACGGCTAAACGAGCTAGTGTGGACAACTTCCCCGGATAATGAAAGGAAGTGGCGTCAATGAATGCTGCGTCAATAACAATACGACACTACAGACAAAGACAACAGCCAAGAGTAATAAATCGATCTCGTCGTCTGTCCACACCAAAAATTCTCTCTTCTTCTGAGCAGCAATTGTTCTCTTCGGTTAACGGGACAAGCAGATATGTACTGTGCTGTAGAGCTTCTTGTATACATTATATAGGCGCTGGCCTCACGTAGATTATATGCGTTTTTTGTGCGTCTTTTCGCGCATGCCCAGTATTTGCACAGGTCGGTATGGGATTAAGCAATCATGGGACCTTACACGGACCTTAAACGGGGCGTAAATGCTCGTGTTGAGTGGATAATATTAGGCGTCTAACTCCCCGTATAACCTTATCGGCTTAGTGTGGACGTAGCCTCAGAGGTACCGTCGCAGAGATGGAGCAGTCCCTCTCCACATGTACGGATGATGTTGTCCGTCTCCAGGCCAAAGTGGAGGCTATGTTGGTTAAATTGGCGTATAATGTGGAGAGTTGGAGTCTAGGTCCTGTCGTATGTTAGTAATACCCCTGCACTGTGGTTGTAAGGCTACATTATTATGTAAAATGTGCCAGAATTCTTCATAAAGCCATGGAATTACAACAGTTGCACATCCACAACATGACATTTTCCGTCTTCCCTGATCACACTGCCTAGACGACGCAAACTTTTAACGTGGTCCAGCGCCAATTTTGCAGAGTCCAAGGAGCCTGGTTAGGTATCCTCCATCCTGCCTATAGCTACGAATCACATATGAGGGAATGCAACGTGACTTTCTCACACCAACTGAGGCTAAGGAATATATCAAGACAATCACGCAATAAGGAGGAGGTGAGACAAGTTTTTTTTTTATTTAAATACCAACAATAAGGACATACAAAAGCTTTTTGTTGTTGTTGTTTTTTTCATTCCCATTTTCTTTTTCTCTGTTTGGGGGGTGAAGTATTTGGCGATAACTTTTTTATCAGTGGCCATAATTGAATAATACTTCAGGTCAGTCCCTAAACAACAGTCAAATTAGATTCTTGACTTGGAATGTTAAAGGTATGAATAGCCCAATTAAGCAATCTAAACTATTTTGACACCTAAAACGCTGGAAAGGTGACATGATTTTGCAGGAAACCCATTTAAAGAATAAGGATCCTTAGGTGCTGATGAGTAGGAAATGTGTTTCACTCATCGTTTAATTCAAAAGCTAGGGGGATTGCTATTTTAAGAAAAAAATGCAGTTTTCAGCTTCTGAGGTCAAAATTGACAAAAGTGGGAGATATTTGGTAGTTTTTGGCAGCCTATAAAATTTACCTGTTCTCTTAGTTAATGTATATGCATAAAAATTTGACAGTGCAGGTTTTATAAATATCCTTCTAAGTAATCTAACTTTTTTAGATATTCATCTTTTTAATACTGGGCCTTGATTTATATTTATATTATATTGGCCCTATCTTGGACCACTTTAATCCACGGACCCTGACTCAATCTTCTAAATCCAAGTCAATTTCAGAATGTCTGCTCCAAAATAGATCTGTAGAACCTTGGAAATTTGCCAATCCAACTACCAAAGCATATTCCTTTTTCTCTCAAATACATCTGTCCTTTTCTCATTTTAATAATTTTTGTGGACGGTTCCCTTATTCCAAAGGTATTGTCCGAATATCATCTGATTGTTATTTTTGATCATGCACCATTTAGTGTTGACATCAAGTTCACAGCTGGATCTGTTTTCTGCTCACCCTGGATAGTCAACTCTAGACCGCTCTCAGATGAGGCATTTGTTACCAATATTAAATCCACAATTGATGAATATACAATATTCAATGACAGCAAAAACATCAAAATGCCATTATTATGGGAGTCCTCAAAGCGTACAGTATGTAAACAGGAAAATAATGGGTTAGGCTTTATTATGAACATGGCGATAAGGCAAGCAGGCTTCTGGCCCAATTAAAGCATCAAGCTTCAACTCGTATGATGTTTGATATTAAAGGTGCAGTAAGTAGCTTGGTTTCTGATCCAACAGACGTAAATGAGGGGCTTAAACAGTATTATTCCTTTTTTTTACAAATCTGAGTCCATGGCTGACGTGTCCAAAGTGGATTTTGGATGACTTTAGAATGCCCACTTTGATCCTGATGTAGCCCTACAACTAGACGCACCTTTTAGGCTGGATGAATATGTGCAAGCAATCAAGACCATACGCAGTCGTAAAGCGCCAGGCCCAGAAAGGATCTTTGTCGAGTTTTCAAAAACAATTATAAACTGGCTCCATTATTCCTCTCAATGCACAATGAGTCTTTTGAACGAGGTCTGTTGCCCCCCACATTGTCTAAAGCACTTATCACTATTCTTTTAAATGAAGAAAACTATCCTACTTTCTGCACCTCATATATACCTAATTAACATTTGAATGTGGACGTTAAAATCTTGGCAAGAATTTAAGCAACACACCTTAAAAAGATTAATCCCTCCATTAATTCAGACGAACAGAATGGTTTTATTAAAGGCCGACAATTGTTCTTTAATGTCCGTACGCTTTGGAATGTAATTTTCTCTCAGCACTCGGTTTCCCAGTTTTATGTTATTTCTTGATTAAGATTCAACAAAAAAAATTTTCTATGTGCAGACGACTTACTTTTGTATGTTTTGGATCACTTGTCTAGGATACCATTGATTGTTTCTCGGTTTAACTACTTCCGTTCTTTATGTGGTTACAAAATATATCTTCTTAAGAATTAATGTTTCCCTGTAAATTCTCTAAGTATTACTGTTAAATAATATCATATTCCTTCCTAGATTATATATATATATATAGTCTTTCTTTGCATTAATCCATTTGGAGTTCAATGATGTGACCCACACTTTGTATTTTTCATACCTTTCCAATTTGTACCGGTGTTCGCCCAAATTAAATCATATTTCCTGAGATTTAATTAATTTCTGTTGTCCCTAATTTGCCAAATCAACATAATAAAGATTAATTTACTGCCAAGATCCCTATGATGAGCAACAATATTGGATCCAGTGTTCCCTCGCCCGGACGCAGGTCACCGGGGCCCCACTCTGGACCCAGGCCTGAATGTGGGGCCCATTGGCGAGCACTTGGTGGCCTGACCTCTACCCATGGGGCCCGACCAGACTTATCCTGAAGAGGCAACATGGACCCCCCTTCCAATGAGCTCACCACCTCTGGGAGGGGCCATAGGGGTCGGGTGCAGTGCAAGATGGGCAATGGCCGAAGGGGGGGACCTTGGCGTTACGATCCTCGTCTGTGGAAGCTAGCTCTTGGGACGTGGAACGTCACCTCTGTGGTGGGGAAGGAGCCAGAGCTGGTGTGCGAGGTTGAGAGGTTCCGACTGGACATCGTTGGCCTTGTCTCAACGCACGACTTTGGCTCTGGAACCCGTCTCCTTGAGAGGGGTTGGACTCCCTTCCACTCTGGAGTTTCTCCCGTTGAGAGGTGCCGAGCTGGGGTGGGCATACTTGTTGCCCCCCATCTCGCCGTCTGTACGTTGGGGTATGTTGATGCCTGTCGCGGCGGCCACCCTCGAACCCTCTGGTGGTCACCAGCAGGGAGCGATGCTTTCAAGCTGAAGAAGGAGTCCTATCAGGCCTTTCTGGCCTGTGGGACTCCCGATCCAGCTGATAGGTACTGACAGACCAAGCGGAGTGCGGCTCGGATGGTCACTGAGGCAAAAACTCGGGTGTGGGAGGAGTTTGAAGAGACCATTCAGAATTACTTCCGTATAGCTTCGAAGCGATGCTGGTCCAACATCCGGCGTCTCAGGGGGGTGAAGCGGTCTGTATGCTGCTGACCTCAACATGGGACATCTTGGGTCGGTGGATGGAATACTTCGAAAACTCCTCAATCCCACCAACATGCCTTCCTGTTTGGAAGCAGGGTCTGGGGACTTTGGGACGGGCTCTCCAATCTCTGATGCTGAGGTCACCGAGGTTGTTACAAAGCTCTTTGGTGGCAGAGCTCCGGGGATGGATGAGATTTGCCTGGAGTTCCTCAAGGCTCTGTATGTTGTAGGGCTGTGTTGCTTAATGCGGCTCTGCAATATTGTGTGGACATAGGGGGCAGTTCCCTTGGACTGGCAGACCGGGGTGGTGGTCCCCCTCCTTAAAAAGGTGGATGTAGTGTTCCAGCTACAGGGGGATAACACTCTTGAGTCTCCCTGGTAAGGTCTATTCAGGGGTTCTGGAGAGGAGGGTCCGACGGATAGTCGAACCTCGGATTCAGGAGGAACAATGCAATTTTCGTCCTGGCTGTGGAACACTGGACCAGCTCTACACCATTAGTGGGGTCCTGGAGGGTGCATGTTTTGTGGACTTGGAAAAGGCATTCGATCATGTCCCTCGGGGAATCCTGTGGGGGGTACTCCGGGAGTAAGGGCTGTTAGGTCCCTGTATGACCGGTGTTTGAGTTTGGTTTGCATTGCAGCAGTAAGTAGGATTTTTTTCCAGTTAGAGTTGGACTCCGCCAAGGTTGCCCTTTGTCTCCGATCCTGTTCATAACATTCATTGACAGGATTTCTAGGCGCAGCCAAGGTGTTGTGGGGATCAATTTTGATGGCTTCAGGATCGGGTCTCTGCTTTTCCCTGATGATGTGGTTCTTTTGGCTTCACCGGAATTTGATCTACAGCTTCCTCAAGTGGAGGAGTTTACGTATCTGGGGTTCTTGTTCACGAATGAGGGAAAAATGGAGCGGGAGATTGATAGACAGATTGGTAAGACATCTGCAGTTACGCGGGTGCTGTACCGGTCTGCGTGGTGAAGAGAGAGCTGAGCCAAAAAGCAAAGCTCTCGATTTACTCATCGATCTACATTCCTACACTCATCTATGGTCACAAACTTCGGGTGGTGACTGAAATTAGTTTCTTCCGCTGGGTGGCTGGGTTCTCCCTTAGAGATAGGGTGAGGAGCTTGGTCATCTGGCGCTAAGAGTAGAGCCGCTGCTCCTCCACATCAAGAGGAGGCAATTGAGGTGGCTCGGGCATCTGGTCAGGATGCCTCTTGGACGTCTCCCTGGTGAGGTGTTCTGGGCACGTCCCACCGGGAGGAGGCCCAGAGGAAGACGTAGGACTCGCTGGAGGGACTATGTCTCCCTGCTCTCCTGGGAGCGCTTCGGGATTCCTCCCGAGGAGCTGGCCCAAGTGGCATCAGGAGAGGGAAGTCTGAGTCTCGCTGCTTAAGCTACTGCCCCCTCGACCCGACCCCAGATAAGCTGAAGAAGATGGATGGATTAATTTTTTCCCACATTTTTGCCAAAAGCGGTTTTTAGAACGTTAGATCAATTAGTTATATCATTCCTGTTGGGAGGAAAGTATCATAGGGTGATTTAATCACTATTAAAGAGATTGACATTTGATGGTAGTCTGGCCTTATCTAACTTATTTTACTATTGGTCTACCCACATTCACCAATCAATTCATTGACTTGGATCTCAAGAATTGTTGTGGTGCAAATTAGAGCCCCTGTCTACTCCATTAGTATTTAACCCCTCTCATTTCACAAATAAATGACAGCTGCCATACTTTGGCTCCAGGTGAAAATGTAATATTTCAGTTTTTTATAATTATTTATGGAATTATTATGTGTAACTTTTTATTGCTTATTCTTTTATTCAATACATATAAATTAAGTACAAACGAAAATTAGAACAACACAATTGATTTCTATAGGTATTATCTTCTACACTTGTATCCTCCCTCCACCGTCAGATGTGGTATCTCCCAGTCTGTGTCCCAGACCCCCCATGACGAGACAATGAATCACGGAGGTCAAGCTGGGTATGGGTAGTCTATAGTTAGCGCGATTTGATATGCTAATTATAACTAAAAATGAAAAGAAAGCAGAAAAAACGTTGGACTCATTCTTCATTAAAACAAGGGAGGTGATGGATCCGATGTTGCCCCAGCAGCAGAGGGAGGAGCTAAGAGCTAAGTGTATGTGTTATCCCTTCCCTTCTCCCTGTTTTCAAAAAAGCTGGCTTGGTTAAGCTACAAAGCAGGCGTCTTTTTTATGTAAAATTAAACTCACGTTACAATAGTTATACCCACATTCTGAATATCCATGTCATACTTTTATTGAGAAGCATTTATAGACTCTGTTGTTGTAGTGAAAAAAAAAACAAAAAAACATGTTTGTATTGGATACATTAATGTGCAGGTTTCGCTCATTTGTTTGAATGACTCCATACTTTTTGGAACTAACACACTCAGCATGACTGGAGTTACACTCCCCTTGTCTATATGTAATATTGTTGCATATGAGCTCCGCCCTTTTTCTCTCCTACTCTCTTCTTCCAAGTATCCATCCATGGGAGGAATTGTTGGGTCTTCATTCACCACCACAGAGCCAATAACAGTTGATTGTCTGGTTGGATAAAGCTGCTGGTGAAGGAAAGTTGGAGCTGACTGCTGCTAACCCAAATTGGAGGATGAGCTACCTGCGTCTCAAACAGCCATGAGGGTAACTGTCTAGCCCCCCCCCCCATGGATACAGACAGCCAGTCAGCCAGTGTTTTAAAAGATTTTACTGACCAAGAGTCCTTTAGATCCTTCAATTTGTCCTATTCAATCTGACAGGAGTTTCCTGTCAGTAATAATACTGTTCAATAAATGTATAGGTGGCTCCAAACCTCGCCACATGGGTTACTCGGAAGCTATATGCTAAGATAAGCCCCACGTGTCTGGTTTAGGCCTGCCCGGTGTTCAAATAGAGATCGGTTCAAAGTACATTTTTTAAGAACAGAAAACTAATCTTAATAGCCATGTTTGAACCTGCCTTAATGCATCAAAATACTGGAAATAAATTGTTTAATGCCATGATGAATGTATAATAGAAGTAATTTTACTAAGGTCAATGACTTCTTATCCAGATAAACTTTAAACAAAACATATCTTAATACAGAGAATGTTTTCTTTTTCCTTAAATTGTTTATTGGTTTAGACATAAATCACTGGTGCTAATTAGTTAAACTAATCCCAATTAGTAAGCTAATTTAGCTTTCATTCCAATTTTGCAAAATAAGCCATTGTCTTTTAAAGCAGATTCCATTCCAGACTCCTTCAGAACTATGACATCCAGCCTCTAGTGATATTGACCCATTTTGTGCTTTTGACTCTACTTCTGCCCAGATTTGAATACCTCTGCCCCTCCTGACGGATTTCCTGTGTACTGACCTTTGAAATTAAAAAACGTTTTGGCTTCAAGATTCCTGTCTAGTTGTCATTTGAGTCCAACCTGCCCGGTTCATATTACAGTACGAACTGGCCACATTATGGACTCAGGCAACCCAGACACTTTTCTGCGATTCAAGGTGAGTGGCTTCGTGCTCAAGAGGAACAACTAGCCCAGTTTCACCGGGAACTGCATAAAAGCAGCAGACGATGATGGCGTCGTTGGTTGAGCAACTCAGTTCTTTGTCTGGTCAGTTGAAACGGATTCAAGTTAAAGATGCACCCTCTGCAACCCCCCCTGTGACCCCCATTGCTCAAACTTTTGGTGCTGCTGCTAACCCTCACCTCTCCAAACCAGAATGCTTTTCCGGGGATTCTGGGGACTGCAGAGCATTTTTGACCCAATGCAGCCTCTATTTTGAGTTGCAGGCGTCATCCTATCCCACAGAAAGGTCTAAAGTGGCCTTTGTGATCTCACACCTGACTGGCAGAGCTCAAGCCTGGGCTACAGTAGAGTGGAGCAGAAAGTCACCAATTTGTGAGTCCCTACTGCTTTTCTCCGAAACATTTTGTAAATTTTTCAACACACCGTTCCTGGTCGGGAGGCTGCCAGGTCTCTAATGAGTCTCCGCCAAGGCAAGAGGTCCACCTCTGACTATGCGATTGAGTTCCGTACCTTGGCAGCGGAGAGTGACTGGAACAATGCTGCTCTGTTCGATGTTTTCTTGCAAGGGCTGGCGTTTTCTATTAAAGAGGCCTTGATACCTTTGGATCTTCCCAAGACTCTGGCCTCACTCATTACCCTGGCGATCAGGACAGATCGCTGAGGGTTAAAGGAATGGAAAGATGCGGTCCGAATTTCTACCGAGCTGCCCAGAGGAGTCAGCGGAGTCCACACACCTCTCCCCCTTCCTTAATTTAACCTCTCCATCATTTCCCCCAGTGCCCTCTGTTACAGAGGAGGAACCCAGGCAGCTGGGAAGGACCCATCTGTCTCCAGAAGAGCGTCAACGCCGCTTGAGGGAGAGGAGGTGCATCTATTGTGGTCAAAAGGGACACTTCCTGGCTTCCTGTCCAGTAAAAGGCCAGACCTAACTGTGAAGCAGAGGACATTGGTGAGTCATACTGGTTTTTTTTTCTAAACCCTCTCGTAATTATCCTCCAGTGAGGTTAACATCTTCCCTCATGTCTGCCAATCTTTCTGTGTTGATTGATTCAGGCTCGGATGCTAATTTTCTGGACTCTGGACCCCGGCTGGCCAAACACAGCCCAAGGATAGATTGGGTTCCTTGACAGATTCTTGTGTGGGGTGAGAATTGCCACAGTTCCTGTATTCCTGCGCATATCCCCTCTGTCGCTACAACAGATTCCCTGAGAGCTGCTCCTGATGCTGCTGGAAAATATGCAGACTTCCCTGACCTTTCCACAGTACCTGAATGTTATCTCGATCTATGGAAGGTTTTTAACAAGTCAATGGGCACCTTTCCTTCCTCACATTGCCCCTCTGATTGTGAAATCAATCTTCTACCTGGTACCTCACCTCCTAAGGGAAGGTTGTACTCTCTTTCATGTCCAGAGATGGAGGCAATGAGGAGTTGTGTGAATTCCTCCCTTAAAGCAGGCATTATTGGGCCATCTTCATCCCCAGCCGGTCATGATTCTTTCTTTGTAGAGAAAAAGGACAAGACTCTCCGCCCATGCATTGACTACAGAGGCCTTTGGCTATCAATAAGATTTCCTGACTCCTGTCAGGTGGTGCCCCGTTTTTCCATAAATTATTAATCTCCTTGATTGCCATAGGCAATGCTAAATGATATAGGAAATGCAGCCAAATAACTGCATTTCCTCCAAATACCTAACAACGTACAAATGCCAGGTTTGTAGCCTTGACCAACCAACATGTCCAGTGGCGAATCTTACTGAGTAAGGTATATTTTATTCTAGCCACACTACTTAATTTCATTCGGACGCCAGACGCATTTCCTCAGGAAAGATATCCCCCTCTCGTTTTGTTTTTGGACTATCCCATAAAAAAAAAATAAATAAATAAAAATAATACACAAGTACCCGCTGCTCTGACTACACTCTTCAGGATCTGGTAAAAAGAATATGTGAGATAGAAATACAATCTGACGCCTTGACGGCAAAAACAATTCTACTCTGCCGGTGGGATTCGACAATCAACAGCCTGGAGGTCGATGCCCACAACACAGAGTTAGACCAAACACACAGCGATTATCGGGAAAAACTCATCATCTGAATCATGGCCCCAAATCTGACGGGAGATTCCCAAGACACCGAAGGAGAAAAAAGAACGTCAAAAGAAGAAACCCCAACAAGAAACAACTACAGTTATCCCCTTAAAAATGATTTGCGGATCTCGGTTCCCCATCTCCCAGCTCCCTCAGACTGGCAGATTCACAGCAAGGCCGGCAAAACATAAAGATAAATCGAATAGCAGAAAGCAACAAAGAGAACAGAGAACAGAAATAGAGGGAAAACACTTGCTATTTTCCATGATGCAATCAAAGGTTTTGAACAGCTATGCATCAATACAAGTGTATTTAATCGTCCACAGATGACAATAAAATAATATTCTGACAGGATTCCATCGATTTTTGAGAATAACTCAGAGCTAGAAAAAGTTGTTGTTCATGCCGGAGCTGCTGATATCTCTCTGAAAAAATCTGAAATTCTAAAGAAAGACTTATTTGACTTACTCCAGAACTTTAACAACCGCAAGGTAGAATTTCACACATCTGGACCCATCCCAGCAACATCCTCAGAGGAAGTATATAGCAGGATCAGATCTTTCAGCAGGTTTGTTAAAACTCTCTGTGCTGAAAGGTCAATTTGATTTCTAAATACTTGTAAGATTTTTGTGAAAGAAGACATTTGTTTACAAGAATCAAATGTAATATTAACAAGAAACGTTTTATCTCTTTAACCTGTTGTCTCATGTGAACTCACCGCCCTGTTCTCAAACTGAGATAAAGACGTCAGCAGCTGAGACACACAGTGGACGCCGACTGTAAAACAATGCCGCTTGATGACCACCGAAAGAAACACAGAGTTTCAGCATCTCTGCGCATGAACACATCAGCTCAAACAGTAGAGTTACGTCAGCCCCCAACAACTTCACTTCCAGTAGCGACTACACCAACTCCAGCTGACCATGCAGATTCCACTCTACAGAAAATGCTTCCTGGGAAAGCACTAACAGTTCCAACAACAACTGAATCACCCAAACTAGTGATTAAGTGTCCAGCCGACCTTGATTGCTCAGCTCCTTGCAGGAACATATCAGTTGACATACCAGGTCAAACAGCTGAGCCACTATGTCACCCCTCATTGATTACAGCAGATTCAACTAACACACCAGCTGACAAAAGGACCAGCAATAGATCCAACACACTCCCATCGTCAACTTCCTCCACTATCTCCATAACTGGCTCGCCATTCAGGGACTTTTCTTATGCCCTTCAGACTGCTTTTAATGCCACGCCCAACCACAAGTTATAAACAATGTTGCTCCCCAATTCAACTTACCATATCAGACATCTGATTGGCTGGACATTGTCACCAGATACGTTACCCACCAGGAAGGAGTGTTCGGTCATTTTCATTCTCATTCTCATTCTGAAAATAAAATCCCGGTTATTACAAAAACTAGATGTTCACACACTAAAATTACAAATAACCGAGCAGTATAGCATTTAAAAATAATACCTTGTAAAAATGATGTCTCAGTCACTGAAAGAAATCTGTATCTAATACCATGCAAAAATAATCTCTCAATCACAGAAATAAATATTTAAGCAGCTGTACTAAATATTAGATATATATCAGGGAAGTTTTGCCTAATCAATGATTACATCACTACACATGAAATACATGCTCTATTTATCTGAGAAACTTGGCTAGATGAAAATACAGAACAAACTGTATTAATAGAATTGCGCAACTGATTATCACTTCATTAGTGAGACCAGAAAAACGAAAAAGGGGTGGTGGTCCTGCTACAATCTTTCACAAATCACTAAACCTCAAAAAAGTATCTAGGCGAGAAACAAATGAACCAAACAAAGTCCTATTTGTAAACATATATAGACGACCAAAACCTAACACAAACTCTTTTAACAACTTCAATGACCTTTGCTCTGCAATATGTCTAGACTATGACCAGATAGTTATTGTGAGAGATTTCAACATCCATACTGACAAGCCCCAAGATAGCTGAACAAAAGCACTAAATATTATTTTATAACTTTGACCTAACCCAACATATTAATGAGCCAACGCACAACCAAAGACACACTCTGGACCTACTTATTAGGAAAGACTTAAATATCTCTAACATTGCCGTAACTGATATATTATCTGACCATTTCTGCCTCTCATTTGAAAGCACCATCCTAACAATCTAATCAGAGTAAAACTGCTGTTAAAAAACGCTTCTTTAAAGAGAACTCAGCTGAACACTTTAAACTAATGTACACTCCAACCTTATGTAAATCACCAATATCAACCGACACACATTCAGTAAACAAACTGACAAATGAATTTCTATCCAAAATCTTAGACATGATGGATAAGAATGCGCCACTTAAGGTTTACCCTCTAGGCGCCAAAGTCGCAATATTGCGACAAGCAACATTGCTGACTTTAATGAGCCACAGCTGGAGATAGGGCCACTATTTTAATTACTACTTTACATCAGGAGATGGCAGACATGTGTACCTTTAATCATGGACACCTTTTTGGGTGTGTTACCATGAAAAGTTTTGAAGTAAATCGGCCTTTAAGTCAGCGTCGTGAGCGGGGGACGCGAGGTGCAGCTGCTGCGGTCACAATATAGAGAAAGTGAGTTTTAGAAAGATAAAACTTATGAGGCCGAGATGTCGGAGTTCCCCGCCAGGAAGTATTGGCTTATTCAGATTCTGAAGAGAAATATTTACCTCTAATGTTCAGTTGTTCCGGGAGAAAGTGGAACTAAAATGTCCCGCAGCAACACCCAGTCCCGTTTCGCCATGACGCTTCAAAAGCAGCAACATTCCAGCTCTGCATCACGTTCTCCCGGTGAGAGAAAGGTATGTGTTCGGGTAGCAAAGTGGTCATCACAACGCTAATTCTGACAGCGGTGGGAGGGATGTAAAAATAAGTGGAAATAATTGCAGATGCGATCGAAGACAGGAGAGAAAAAAGACCGCTTCTGAGCGAGTAAACAGCAGTAAAGTTGTCTGTCCCGCTGCAAGTGAGGATGATGATTATTTTGGCGAGGTGTGCTTGACAGATGAGGAAGAGTAGAATCACCAGTGGATCAGACAATGTGATGAGCCTGTTAGTTATTTTTGGGACCGATCTGTAAAATGATGTGGCCAATATTTTCTTTCTGTTGATAGTGAATAGAGTAACGGAGCCACATAAGAAAGGACATAAAAAGGTATATCCACCCGTTCTAGAAAAAAAAACCCAAAAAATGAAACATACACGTATTCTACATAGATGTAGAAAATACATATATAGAAAATTCTAAATAACAAAACAAAATTATTGATGAAATAAAAGTTTTAAACAATGTAAAAAAGCAAAAAAATTTAAAAGTCATGCAATCCAATAATGCCAACGCCTGATGACATCATAATATGCAAATTAGATGTATGATTTTGCTTGTGTCATTAACTTTGGATCATACTGAAGATTCTTCTAATTTTCAGTGTACCTTTATCTACAGTATAACCATATTGAAGCTACAACATTTTGAACTAGTGATATCAAAATTGAATATTTTATAGAAAAAACCCCGGCGCCAAGAGGGTTAAAACTGTCGCTGGTAAAAAGAAGTCTCTGTGGAGAAGTGATCCACTGGTATGTACTGAAAAAAGGGAGTGCCGACGCACCAAGAGAAAATGGCGGAAAGCTCGACTCCAGATTCATTATGAGATATATAAAGACAGATTGAACAAGTATCAAGTAACCTTAAAGGGTGCAAGGGAATCATTATTTTCTTAGATTATTCACAGAAACTACAACAATGCTAGGACATTATTTGCTATAGTGACGGGACTAACTACTCCTCCACTGTGACAGTACCCCCTCAACTGAACTCCAACAAGTCCTGTAATGAATTTGCCAGCTCTTTAGTTCCAGTATGGTTCACAATATAGTTTCAGAAAATGTGACCTCTGCAGGATTTATTGCATAAAAATATGCATAAATATATTCAAAACTCAGAATCATTAAAGACTCTTCTCAAACAAAGCTTCACTGCTTCATTTGTTTAGGAAGTGTGTTTATGTTTATCTATGTTTATCTGTTAATTAAATGCAGACCAAACCTGACTGATTTATTTAAAAACCCATGATGAAAGCTGAGAGCCGCACACTGACAATATATGTAACTACATCTTTGAAAATGTGTTATCTTCGGCAGTGCTTGCTCTTGTCCCTTTTTTTGTTGGCCATCATTTTGAATTACGGATGGTGTAAAACAAGAAATCCTATCATTATCTTTTTTTATACATCAAATTTAAAATGCAATTGATACATCCAAAAAAATAATAATTTTAATTAATTAATCAATATTCAATTTAAACACGCTGAACAAAAATCCCCGTTTTTGCTATCACTCATCTATTAGATAAATATGTGGATTAAATAAATGTAAACGTTTCACCTTATATTTCCAGAACACATTCAACCTTCTCCTGGTACATGGACAAGAACTGTGCACCTGAAGGCAGAATCCATGCGTTGTTGGTCCAATGCAGACTGGATCCGTAATTTGCGCTCCTTCTCATGAATATTTCAATCTGTGTCCAGCAGCGCTGTTAACGCCCCCAAGCCTCCAAGACTCTTCAAATATGCTGTCAGCTGAGTTCTCTGATAGCAAGATACAATGTCCAGATCTGAGATTATGCTCAGCTACTCTCATAAAAATGTTTTTTAATGATTCAGTTCCCTAAACTGCATGTGCTCTGTTATGTGTTAAAAAAAACGTTAAAGCATGATATCCCTTGCTTGAATGTAAACTATATTATTATTAATTAAATAATTATTAATTAATTATCTTTTATTTGTCTGAAATGTTGCAAAGATGGATTTATTAGAAAGGGGAGTTGCTGTGCATAAAGTAAATATCTTCACATTAATATAATTAATTGATTTGCTGGGGTTTTAAAGGAAAATTCAGCTATTTGACTAGTATAGTTAAAGATTGCTTATTGCAGTCAATTAGATTAATATAATTAATGAAAGATTATTAATATTCGGGGCACCACCTGTTTCCAGGAACTATTTTAATAGCTATATATAGCTATATATATATATATATATATATATATATATATATATATATATATATATATATATATATATATATATATATATATATATATTGAGCTGGAAATGAACTGAAAATCTTGCCAAATGAAATGGCTATTTCATACTGTTGGTACTGTTGGTTGTTTCTTTTGTTTTTACTTAGGTATCTTTTTATATTAAATAAATTACATTTTAGATCATTAATATATCATATCTAAAATTCCATAAAGAATTTTAAAAAAAGCAGAGTAGTGAAAGTTTCCATTACTTAAATTCTTGTTGGAAGATACTGTAATCAAAATGGTTCAGTCTAAAATAATCTGCCCAGGCTGTCAAAACTGAGATTGGATTTAGTGACGGGCCCTGATGGAGATGTTACTTCCTCAAGCTGAAGTAATCACAGTCCACTGAACATGTGTGGATGTGTGTTTGCCAGGAAGTCTGTTATCTCTTATTTGGCATCAGCACTGAGTCTGATCTTTCAGTCAAAAGATCAGACGGAATATCTGCAGGCTTCAGTCTGTATAACAATCTTAAATCTTCACACAACTTTTATTCCTTGTATGGTGTTTGAATTTTTTTTAAGAACTTGGGAGAAACAATCTCTAAACTTCTAAAGAAAAAAAAGGATGTTTAACTTTTGTCTTGAAATTATACATGGTGTTTCTTTACCATGTCAAAGACATTAATTTGTTTCCTGTTTCTTTGTAATGTTACTCAACAGCTTTACTCCTTGTGACTAAAACTTACACAGACAAGAAAGCAGAACAGTGTAGATTTTTGAATAAGTCTATATTTAGCCTTTATCTGAAAATCCTGGACTGTTTGTAATTAACCACTTCCCATTAATTAAACTCTTTGCATTGAAGGTTAATAATTTAGAAAGAATTGACAACAAATGTCATCTTGATGCACTTCACAGGACACACAAAAAACTTTTGTTTTAAAAGATATAGTTGATTCAAAATAATGAAATAGACCGTTTCAGATTCAGTGGGATACATTCCAACTCCGCCCGGGTAAACAACCAAACCGACGGTTGGCTGCGACGACTTTGCAGGGGAAGTCATCTGAAACACGCACACACAGAACACTTATTACTAAAGCCAACTTGTCAACATAGGTTTTTAATGCTGGGCTTTAGCAAATAAATAAATACCCAGACAGTATTTATAGCCCACCATACCGGGGTAGTATTAGCAATGTCTTACCCACACAAGCCGACGGGTCCTGTCTGTAGCATCATACTCCTGCAGGGCTTTTCACACTCATTGGAACTACTCCATCGTGTTTTTCTACGTGCGACTACAAAAAGCCACAGACTGAGCAAAAGTGATCGCTAGTGAAGTCGCCATTGTTCTTCTTTTTCTCCAAGCATTTGTTTACTTACCGCTACACACTCTGGGGCCGCCCACCATATGATCCACCCGTTCACTTGAGATGCTCTGGTTTGTTGCAACTGTGAAGCAACACTTAACGAGTTGTACCGTGTCGAGCCGTGTAGCCGGTAGTACGGTACAGTACAGCACTGCAAAAAGGTACTAGTGGAGAGACGCCTATAAAGAACAAAAAGAACTGAAATAAGACTACTTTCTATATTAAAGAAAGTGAAAAGTTGAGGACAGGACATGGAGGACATTCATTTACTGGGATAATCATCCCAGTCTATGCTATCCATCCAACAAGGCATCACAGCTAAGTAGAATGTGAGACAAGGCATAGCTTCTATAGACAGAAAAACACTAAGAATAAACAAAGTTTACTCTAAAAAAATTTCAGGGAAATAATGCAACTGAAGAGTATTAGGAGAGAAAAAAAAGCAGATTGAAGAAAAGTGGTCAGTTTTTGCTCCAGCAGTTTAAGCCTATGACTAAAGAGACAGTTTATAGTAACCCAGCATGTTAAAATGAGACATGAGAGAGGAATGCATTCCCACCAACCAGCGTAGGCTCTGTGTCCCCCATTCCACCACTCATCCAACGACTGTTTAACATCATTGTGTTTAATTATAGTTCTAGTTTTGGTCTTAAACATAGACACGGTATATGCGTAAAACTGGGAGCTGGTCCCACAGTAGAGGAGCCTGATAACTAAAATACCTGACTCCCATTCTACTCTTAGAAATCATAGGAACCATCAGTAACCTGTAGTCTGAGAGCAAAGTGCTCTTTTAGGAACATATGGAATAGTTTTACCTCTAATGTAAAATGGAGCTTTATCTATGAAAGGGAAAGTTCATTTTTTTTCAACCCGAAACCTAAATTATAGCATGCATTACGTTCATTTACTCACCCAGATAAGTTTGAGGCCATTTGAAGTCCTTCGAGAGACGTATCTCAGGCAATCGTCTGACCTATTTAATAATTTATTTGTATAATAAAAAAAAAACTAAATCCAAACAAGCTGAGCAGGGAACTACATATAAAATTAAATTAAACACTTGCACTTAAATTACGGACATCTGCTGCAGCCTGAACACAGAGTATCAATAGTTTCTACTCTACTGCATGGAACCAAAATGCTCAAAAATGTGTGTGTAATCAAATAGTGGGATTGCTGCAGAGGCTATTGTCAGTAGGTTTTGGATTTTTGCCTGAGACAGACGACTTGTCATGGGGGTTTAGATTTTGTTGAAGGTGAATCTGCGCTCCACTGCCACACTGGAGACTGGAACTAAGCTCCATTCTGGCCAAAGTTTTGAAATGAGGAAACATTTCTCCAGTTGAAGCAATCCGAAGTTGAAAAGATTCTCTGAAAGGATCATTGCCTGACCCATAAACTATTGGAGGACAGCCTGTGAGAGAAAATCCAACAGCATCTGCTGGCTTTTTTTGGAATGCATTCCATCAGTCACACCAGCCACATTTGAGCTCTAAAGCTTTGGTTACTTTTCGATGTGCAGTCAGCTCCCGGTCAGCAAGATGTATTAATTATAGTGTCTGAGAATGTTTTCTTTAAAGAGACATTGTGTCATTTTACCATTAATCTATGGAAATATCCATCAAAATATTGTTGAAAATAAATTATGAAATAAATGATGATGCTTCATAACATATAACTATAAAAAGCGGGTCTAAAATATATGGGTGCGGATCCTTTGTATGCACCATACGCACCAAGTGGTCCGAGGTGTGAATACTAATCTGCCTGAGGACAACTCCAAAGGCATTCTGATAAACCACTTGCAGTTTCCTCATTACTGATTTTCACACCACAGATTAGCTGTCTAGAAAGAAGTACAATTAGCTTGGATAAGAGCCGTTTTGATGTCATCTGAGCATATGTTGAATTTGCGTGCCTATGTATTTGCTTGCATATACAACTTACAGCACTTTTTTTCACATATTCATCATCATCATCATCATCATTACACAACTCACTCCCAAGAATGTGGCCAAAGTATTTTACTGTACCCACCACACGCAAGGCTTGATCTGCTAAATCAAAGGATGGAAAATTCCGCTTTTGATCATCTTTAGTTGTAGCAATCATAAAGACACTCTTTTTAGGGTTCAATATGATGTCAAACTGGACGACATACCTAGCACAGACCCAAAGTGGCTGCTGGAGGCCAGCATTGTAAGAGACGGGAGGACCAAGCCATCTGCATACAGCAAATGATTTATGAGAACACTGCCCACCATACACGCAGTTTTACAGGCAGTTAATTCCACAGACAGTTCATCAAGGTACAAGTTAAAAAAAAAGAATTCAACAGCATTCCACCTTGTCTGACACCATTAGAGACAGAAAAGGGTTCAGAAACCTCTGTACCCCACTTAACTTGCATTAATTGATGAGAGTACCAAAAATGCAGTATTCTGATTAAATATGCCTGTAGCCCCTGCTTTGCAATTTAACAAAAATCTTGTGATGGCTGACTCTATCAAAATTTTAGGAGGCATCTAAAAAACACATAAAAACGGACGCGTTCTGTCTGTTGTATTTACCTACGATATCCTTCAGAGCTTATATTCATAAATTAGTACTAAGCTTACTTTTAAAGCCAAACTTATATCAGTTGTTACTATATGCTATTGAAGTCTTTCCAATAAAAGGTGTTTGACCATACAACATACATTAGACATACACTTGTCAACGCAATTGGTCTATAATTATCAATTTAAGATATCTTCCCAGTTTGTTTTTTTCTTCTACTACTGGAATTAAAGAACCGATAACATGGAATCAGGCACAATACCATGCTTTAGAAAGCTATGAAGCACAACAAAAGTAACACATGATCTCTCTGACTTGTGTACTTCATGTGCTCGCAGATAATTGGTCAGGAACGCAAGCTTTATTTGAAAGTGTTTTCTTGATAGCAAGACATACCTCATCAGGTCGAACAAACATACCATTATTGCCAATATTGGCAACATTAAACCTTTCATTATTTACACAAAGTATACAGTGAAGATTCTTCCATAATTCAGCAATATTCTTATCTCCAGTAATCCCATCAATAGATGCTGGCATCAGTGACTTACTATGATTAAAGAGGTTTATGTCCTTCCAAAACTCAGACATATTATTGTGCTGGAGTTTTTTTGCCAAGGAGTTTGCCTGCATTCTCTGCTCATTCCTTTTAATACAACGTATTGCACTTTTAAATTTAACATTTTCCTTATCATCAACCCCAGAACTATGTTTTCCAGCAGCTACCCAGACAAAGAGACAAACAGACTGACTGACTGACAGACATGAATAGAATGTAAAAAATAAAATCTTTGAAAGCATATTGTATGATTTTGAAAAAAATATTTCTATAATGGTGCAAGAAATAAGTATTCAACACCTACAAACAAGCAAACATTCTGACCCTCAAAGACCTATGAATTCTTTAAGAAGCTTTTATATCCTCCACTTACCTGCAATGATGACACCTATTTAAACTCATTATTTATTAAAGACTTAAAAGATTTTTAAAATACCTGTCCATATCATTAAACAATCAGATTCCAGTCTCCAACATGGTCAAAACCACAGAGTGCACCTGTACAAGACAGGGATGAGCCAATCTACAATAAATAAGGAGCTTGGTGAGAAGAGATTTGAAAACATAATAAATACAAGCCCATTGACAATCTCACTTGACCTGGGGCTCCATGCATGGTGGGGTACACATTATCTTGAGAAAGGTGAGGAAACAACCCAAAAGTACAAGGGGGAAAACTTGTCAATGCCTTAAAGACAGCTGGGACCAAGGCAAGACGAGGCAACTTTATTTTTTTATGAACATGTTCAATAAGAAAGCAATTTAAATGGGTTTACATTATTTGGGGAGGACAACCATAAAAGCATGAAATACATTAGAGACAGAAGTGTTCTGGATCAGCTGCAGCTGTCTGATTGACTTTTAAGGTGGACCAGGGAGGACACTGCTGCAGTAATCAGTCCAACCAAATCTAAACAAATGGATGAATTTTTTGATGTCATGTTGCAACATTAGTCCTCTAATCCTAATATATTCTTCAGGTGATAAAATGCTGACCTTTTTAATGCTTTGCATGTGCAAATGGTGTGATGTCAAACCTGTGTTCATGTGTTATCCTTTGCAGTCGTTTTGGTTACTTAAGAACAGTTATTAAAACTATCCTGTTCCTGACTCCAGTACAAAAGGTGGAAGTAATGCATCTCGAGCTGTTTGCAAACAACCTTAGAATTTTCAGAAGAGTGCAGTGTTATTTGTTGGCAAATATGACAATACTAATGGAAACTGACATGTAAGGAAGGAAATAAAAAAAAAGTTTTATGTGGCAAATAATGTTGGATTTTGAACATTAGACTTGTCTTGGACTATTTTATTGGAGGAAAATTTTACAATTTTCATTCAAGATGGCTTGGTTCTGTCTATGATTACAGGCTAAGAATGGTGAGATTCTATGGCTTTTCATGCCATATGAGGCTAACTGATATGCTACAACTACCTGCTTGCTTTTGCTGTGAACCATTCTGAAAGGCCTCGTAGATACAAAAAAAATAAGATTATTGAATTGAAGAGGTGAAAGCCAGGCAAAAAATTAGATGGTACGAATGAACCAAGAGGCAAATAGACAGAAAAATGAAAAGTTGGAATGGACAAAATGTTATCTGAAAAAAATTAAAGCCAAGTACACTTTTGCTGTTTACTACATGACTGCACAAATCCATTTTTGAATTCTCAACAAAGGATGAAGGAAATAAAGCTCGCCAGGTGGAACATTTGGGCAGAAGAAAAGAGTGTGATGTAGCCACATTAGTTAATTTTGATCTGGCATACAGAAAGAGCACAGACTTTGGAAAAGGCAAAAAGGAGGGAACAAAATTTAGTTGACACAGGTAAGCGCTGGTTCTTCTACACGTTTCTGCACACTGTGACTGAAGGTACAGTCATGCAAGATTTAAGATAAGATGTTTTTAGAGAAAAGGTTAGATGTTTCAAAGGGATGGGACACAGCAGAGACTTGAAATTGTACATTTATGCACCTTTTGCCTCATAAAATGAATTAAAGACATTTGTAGTAGTGTGGGTGAAAACATAGCCAGCTCAAAGAAAAAATAAGCTGCATGTATAGGGATAAAAGGTCTAAAATATAGCTGACAAATAGTTGCTTGTCCTAGTTTTAAAGTAAGGGCAAAGCAGATGGAGAAGGTTAACGCTAGACTATGTCAGCTCCTAAAATATATGATTAGAAGGAATTAAGTTATTGATACTAACATAAGTATAATATTTTCAGTAAACAAACATATTCCTTGCTGTATACAAAAATGTGGGCCTATGAAAGGTATGTCTATGTACTGTTCAGGTTATGCACTCAGCACTTGAATGTCACGGGGTTGGCTAATGCCAGCGGTATTTGGGAGACAGGCAGGGTACACCCTGGACAGTTCGTCAGTTCATCGCAGGGCAACACTGACACAAGTAGGACAAACAACCATGCACACACACACCTAAGGACAATTTAGAGAGACCAATTAACCTAACAGTCATGTTTTGGGGCTGGGGAGGAAACCGGAGTACCCGGAGGGAACCCACTGATGCACGGAGAGAACATGCAAGGACTTTCTCTTCCTGTTATTGGCAAGTGGGGTTGTATCTGCTCCTTTCTCCTCTCAGTCCGTCTTTAGCCTGCTGCTTTTGTCTCGTGACTTCTATCTGGAACGCCTCTCTCCATGATTCTTCAAGATTTTTATAACCATTTTGGTTTTGGTCAGCTCGTCTCTAAATGCGATTACTCAAATATTCTCTAATAGAAGAGCAGGTCCTGAAAAGCCTTTTTTGCCCAGGGGTGACACTACCAGTGGGATACTTAATGGATTATGGAGGAGAATGGAAGATGCTGTGTTTGTCGCTACTGTCCTTTGTAGATGTTGAGGTTGAGGGCAGGTTCTTGAAACTGTGCTATACAAATAAAATTGCCTTGCCTTGGTCTGTCACAAACTACAGTGTCAATTTCAGCAAGTGTCGGGAGCAATTCGGAAAATGGCCGACCAGCAAGATGGAATTTGTTGGGCTTTAAATACTCAGACTCATGCATTAAAGACACAAAATTGTAGTTTGACTTCTGTGTCCGAACTGATACATGGAATGGAATCCAACTTGGAGAAATTGTCAGCCTGGCTAAATTGAAACTAACTCTTGATTTTGGCATGGAGACCACTGGAAAATACTTTTAAGGTAGACAAAACAAAGCTCTGCCTGTAATCAAAAACAATCACTGTTTATCTGCATACAGCTCCTAGTGCTGAACTTGGTCTGGCAGAACAAAAGCTCCCCAAGAGGATAATGATGGTAGTAGCTGTTTCCCAAACTTCCCGCTCCTTACATAAGACTCAGTGAGAGTTCATGGTCCAAAGACTGACGCGCATGCACATTCACGGCAGGCAAGGCAAGGCAAGGCAAGGCTAGGCAGGGCAGGGCAAGGCAAGGCAAGGCAAGGCAGGGCAGGGCAGGGCAGGCAGGGAGGCAGGCAGGCAGGCTTCCCCCAGATGCCTTTATTCATTTAGGTGTGAACAACCTGAATAGAGCCTGGCCTTTCCTGTCCTTTGTCTTTGACCTTTTTTGTTTTATTAAGTGTTGGGCGAGTGACCATTGTCCATGAAAGCTGTTGTGAGCTTGATTTAGGTCAGATATCAACGTGACGAAGCCATGCTGATTTGGTGTCTCCCTGCAAGCTGGAAATAAACTGCAGAAGAAGCTATCTCAACCATCTTTATTTAACGTATATTTTTGCCAGTACAATAGATAGATAGAAACAAAAACAGCACCACCATTAAAAAAACCCTTTCTGTTCATATGATAACAGAAACTGCAGTAGCACCTGGAGAGTGGAGGTATGTCCACCACATTGGCCTACAGCTGGGTACTTTGGTTTATTTAGCACAATCTCAGCTAAACTATCTAATCAAAATGAAACCATTGTAGAAAACGCTTCCTCTGGGACAGTTCAGCTGAAATCTTTTAACAAATTAACTGTGCTGACTCACCCCCATCCCCTTCATTCTCCAACACAGAGTCAGTTAGCAAGCTGGTAGATAACTAAAGTTTCAGACATCATTGAAACCATTGCTCCAACTAAAGTTAAAGTAGTCTCAGGCAGAAAAAAGTGTCCATGGACTACTGATGGTATGTAGTGAAAAAAGGGAGTGTTGAAAAGCTGAGAGAAAATGGAGGAAAACTTGACGCCAGGTTCACTATAAGATCTACAAAAACAGGCTGAACAAATATAACTAAACTTTGAAAGCTAAGACAGAATCATTCTTCTCTGAAATTATGAACAGAAACATTAATAATGTTCAGATCTTATTCCCAAAAAGTTGAAAGACTAATCCTCGAGTGACAGCAGTCCCTGAACTACACTGTACTAGGTCCTGCAGTGAATTTGCCAACTTCTTTATTGAAAAGATTTTTAAAATTAAAATATAAATCTGTACAGCAGCTCCAAACCCACCACCAGTGTCACACTCATGTAAAAACAATGTAGAGAAAATGTGTGATTTCAAAAAAATTAATAATCGCACCTTGATTAAATTATTAAACAACTAAGTTCCTCCTCTTGTTGCCTCGATATCTTACCCACAGGTTTCTAAAGAAAGTTTTCATTAAGTCTGATCAAATAGTCAACTTATCCCTCCTGTCACGTGTCTTCCCCCAGGCCCTCAAAACAGAAGTAATCAAGCCACTACTAAAGAAGAAACACCTGGACAACACATTAATGCAGAACCAAAGGGCAATCTCCCATTCATAAGCAATATTATTGAAACAAGTTAATAAAATCCTAAGAATGACCAACCGCTTTAATAATTTTTGGTCTGGTTTCCGTACTCATCACAGCACTGAGACTGCCCCTCGTCAAAGTTTTCAGTGACATCCGCATAAATAGAAGAACCACCACAGTTCTGGTTCTGTTGGACCTCAGTGCAGCGTTTGACACTGTTGATCAAAAAATATTACTGGAACGACTGGAGAGCTGGCTTAGACTCTCTGGTACAGTATTTACAGTACTTACAGTACTTTTAGTACTTAGCCCTAACTCAAGAACAGGAAATACTTTGTGTCAATAGGACATTTCTCATCAAAACAAACAAAATCACATGTGGGGTCCCTTGGGCTCCATCATGGGACTGCTACTGTTAAATATATACATGTTCCCACTAGCCCAGGTTATAACAGCAGACAACATTAGCTACCATAACTATGCAGATGACACTCAGCTTTACATTACAATGTCACCAGACAACTTTGATCCTATCCAGACCCTAAATGAATGCACTGAACAAATCAATAGCCTGGATGTTCCATAACTTTCTCCAGCTGAATAGAAACAAAACTGAAGTAATTATCTTTGTACCTAGAAAGCAATGATCAAGAGTCAGCACACAGCTTAAGATGATACAACTAGAAACTACTGATCAGGCGCATAATTTAGGTGTAATATTGGAATCAGACCTGAACCTTCAGGGATAAATAAATGCAATAACAAGGTCAGCTTTCTATCACCTGAAGAACATTTCTAGGATTAAAGGTCACAACAGGACCTTCAAAAACTCCTCACAAGTCTACATAAAAAGCCACTCAGACAAATCTCCAACAAACTGCCAGACGACTGCAAAGCTCCCGAATTGTTAGGCTCGTTTAAATCAAAGATTAAAACTCTACTATTCAGAGCTACCTTTGAGTCCTACATTGCAGTTGTTATTCAAATGCTAAATGGAAATGCTAAATCTGTCCTCTCATTGATTCGCATGGTTTCTGTTTTTAATTTTCATACTATTGTTGATCTTACTTGTCATGCTTTTATTATATGTTTTTTATGCTTTTCTTAAATTGTTGTCTTTAATCAAATGCTAAATGTTATTTTTTTGTTTTATTTGTTTTTAATTTTAGTTTTAAACAAATGCTAAAATTGTTCCTAAATTGTTTACTATTGCTGTTTTTACTTTTCATGCTTTTATTATATGTTTGGTTTCCTAAATTGCTGTTTTAAACAAATGCTATTTTTTTTTTCTTTGATCGATTCTCTGATAAATCATGTAAAGCCCCTTAAATTGCCTTGTGTTGAAAGTGCACAATACAAATAAATTACCTTGGCTTGCCTTACCTTAGTTATACCTACAGAACATCTCGTAAAAACACAGCATTGGTATTTATTAATTTATTTTATATCAGTAAATCAGCAATTCAGAAAAATACATCTTGTGATAATTTTTTTATTATCTTTTTTTCAGAAAACAAAGCTTTTTATGTCAGAGCCTTCAGAGCTCTGCCCCTAATTATTAGGTAATTGACTACAGATGTGCAAAATCAGACTCACCTGCATTTAAGATCCAGTGGCTGATCCATTCCCCGCAGCATCATTGTGTTACAAATGTCTTCAGTTATATGATGCTGTGCTTCATTTAAAGAGGACTTTCACCCTTATAATCCTTGCTGCATCTGGATCCTGACCTCATTAAGAAGCACATCCTGACATTTAATTCATTTATTTTTTAGTTAATTAAAAAAAATGCTTTTCAGCATTCTTTCAAGCATTTTGATTAGTTAGACATCAGAAGTCAGAACTGCTGAAGATGATATAAACAAACGTTTAGTATTTCAGAATATTTTATAACGCTTTTTATATGTTTCAGATATTTCTTATTATCACTAATAATTATATCATGTTTTTAGCTGTTATTTGTTCATTTATCTGTTCCTCAATGAATGAATGATGGACAGACTATTGATCTCATGGTGGAGAAATTCACATGTTTAGGAAGCACACAGATAAAACAAATTAGATTAAATGGCATCTGAAAACACAGCCAGGAAGCTATAGAGTAACATATAAAATAATAAAAATAAAATTAAAACTGTCTCTTAAAAAATAACTCAAAGTTGTTGACAGATTTGGATGCAATATCCAGGAAATGTCAGAAATTGTCCAAAGAATCAGTGATTACAAGTAGGAGAAAGTTAGGTATTATCAAGCAATTATCAAGGTGCTTGACAGAGAGGCTGATGCCTGTCTCCAATATTCTTTAGGAGAGAAGCAGGGTACACCCTGGACAAGTTGGCAGTCCATTGCAGGGCAATTCACTGTGTATGTTTGTGGCTATTTTTGCTATTATGATGTGTTGCAGATTCATAAAAAGTCATGTTTTTTTGTTCTTTTTTTGTTTTGTTTTATAAAAAAAGCATAAATGATGTAAAGAATTCAAAGTCCAGGTCCTACACTCAGAACTTTTTTTCAGTAGTCAGTGGAACAGGCCATCTCCACATCGGCAGCTAGAAATGTAGTCAGAACCACTGCAGGAGAAGCATCCAAGGGAACATCAAGCATCATGAGAAAATTGATCTTTTTTTTTTTTTTTTTGGTAACATGACTATTTTATTGTTAGACCAGTTAGATGTACGGGGTGTATTGGGGAGACATTTCAAAACCTTTTTTTAATATTTTAGTTTACATGGTCCCTGTTATGTAAAATATTGTCACAAGGCATAATTAATAACAATTAACTTGAAAAGTGATTTAATTTTAATGTGGGAAAAGAGTATAAACCCTAAAACAAATGGTTAAGAAAACAACATGCAGTGTGATTTAAATTAGTTTTTTCTGTGATTATACATTTTTTTTATTACTTTAAATACAGAGTAAGGGTGCCAAACTGAACTGTAGATGCCAGTGGCCAGCTCTTGGCATAGTCCATATAATCATAATGTGGGCAGGACACTAAGCTGCATATTCATTTTGACATAGAGCCAGAAAGTGCTAGGGGATTGAATAACCAGCCAACTGTTTGATTCACCAATTTAAACACCAACTACTACCAGCTGTTGTAGGTTTTTTTTCTCTCGTTTAGTTTCTGTATCCCTTTATACTATATCCTCTATCTATCTCTACTCTATACCTCCCTCTGTCCAACACTGTCAAACATGGTGTGTACGTGTGTGCGTATGTGCATGTGCATGTAGTTCTTGATGAGGTTAAGGACATGATTAATGGGTTCATCTAACAGTGTTTATACAGCACTCATCTCCACTTAATACGCCCAGGACCCTGCAACACACAGATGCCACCCCTCGTGCACCTCCTCGCCCTGGGTAACTGTATGCAAATTATATGTAGATGACAGGGAGTAAATTAGGAGACCATAGAGTTATGACTCCATGGAACTCTATCAGTGTAGCACTGATCAGCAGTCAGACTCAGGAAATCCACTTTACACACGATCTTGGTGTTTTTTTGTTCTCTGTGCAAAATAGTTTTTATTTTTAACCATACTATACAGTGTGTTCCTATTTGCACTTATTTCTTTCTGATTTTACATACCCAAAGCAACTGCTGTGTTATCATTAAAGAAGATGTAGTATCTACAACACCATATAAAACTACAACTATTAGCTATTAAATGAAGGCTCAAAAGGTAAATACATCCATTAAAAAACGCCTAATTGTATTTTTAAGTCCCAAGCACTATCAAAAACATAACTCAAAGGATAACTAAGGAGCCCGGATACATTTGGAACACAAACTATAACGTTCAACAGAGAACTTCTACAAATAACGCGAACACAATACCCATAAGCCTTTGTGGCATACAAAAGTTCCACAACTGTTTTTTTTTTTCAAGGTTTTGTGGCCACAATGGCCTTTATTTTGGTCACTTTTCAATGACGTTCCCGTTACATTTTCATTGAAAGATCAACCAGTATTGCATATCCATAATAATTAACATGGATAATAATATAAATTGTGTAATGTTTAATATCTTAGAAAGATTTGGATGTAGCAATACATTTTTAAAATGGGTTCGGTTGCTGTACTTAAACCCTACAGCAAAAATATTAGCAAACAAAAATGTATCAGAGCCAATCACAATCAAAAGTGGATGCCGTCAAGGGTACCCTCTATCTCCACTATTATTCACTCTAGCAATCGAACCATTAGCAATAGCTATACGAACACATACTGAAATAGCTGGAATAACAACTGGTTATACGGAACATAAATTAGCGTTATATGCAGATTATGTTATTCTGTTTATATCACATCTTAGTAGAACTATCCCTGGATTGCTGGAGATAATAAAAACACTTGGTGGATATACAGTTCCAAGTCCTCAATTTTATTTCTTGATGAGAAAGAGAATCCACTCGGGAGCTTCCCATTTTAAAGTGGTAGATCAATTCACATATTTGGGAAGAGAAATTAGGGCCAAATTAACTCTAATTCCATCCATCCATCATCTTCCGCTTATCCGGGGTCGGGTCGCGGGGGCAGTAGCCTAAGCAAAGAGACCCAGACCTCCCTCTCCGCGGCTACTTGGGCCAGCTCCTCGGGAGGAATCCCAAGGCATTCCCAGGCCAGCTGGGAGACATAATCCCTCCAGCGAGTCCTGCGTCTTCCCCTGGGTCTCCTCCCGGTGGGACGTGCCCAGAACACCTCACCAGGGAGGCGTCCAGGAGGCATCCTGACCAGATGCCTGAGCCACCTCAACTGGCTCCTCTCGATGTGAAGGAGCAGGGGCTCTACTCTGAGCCCCATCCGGATGACCGAGCTTCTCACCCTATCTCTAAGGGAGAGCCCAGCCATCCTACGGAGGAAACTCATTTCACCCGCCTGTATCCGCGATCTCGTTCTTTCGGTCACCACCAAGCGTTCGTGACCATAGATGAGGGTAGGAACGTAGATCGACCGGTAAATTGAGAGCTTTGCCTTTCGGCTCAGCTCTCTCTTCACCACGACAGACCGGTACAGCACCCGCATACCTGCAGACATTGATCTCCCGCTCCATTTTTCCCTCATTCGTGAACAAGACCCCCATATACCTAAACTCCCCCACTTGAGGAAGGACCTCATCACCGACCCGGAGAAGGCACTCTACCCTTTTCCGGCTCAAGACCATGGTCTCGGATTCGGAGGTGCTGATCCTCATCCCAGCCGCTTCACAATCGGCTGCGAAACCGCTCCAACGAGAGCTGTAGATCACGTTCAGCTGAAGCCAACAAGACCACATCATCTGCGAAAAGCGGAGACCCGATCCTGAGGTCACCAAAACGGATCCCCTCAACACCTTGGCTGCGCCTAGAAATCCTGTCCATAAACGTTATGAACAGGACCGGTGACGGAGTCCAGCTCTCATTCGAAATGAGTCCGACTTACTGCCGGCAATGCGAACCAGACTCTGACACCGTTCATACAGGGACCTAACAGCCTGTATCAAATGGCCTGGTACCCCATACTCCCGGAGTACCCCCCACAGGACACCCCGAGGGACACGGTCGAACGCCTTCTCCAAGTCCAGAAAGCACACGTAGATACGGTTGGGCGAGCTCCCACGCACCCTCCAGGACCCTGCCGAGGGTGTAGAGCTGGTCCAGTGTTCCATGGCCAGGACGAAAACCGCATTGTTCCTCCTGAATCCGAGGTTCGACTATCTGTCGGACCCTCCTCTCTGGAACCCCCGAATACACCTTATCAAGGAAGGCTCAGAAGTGTGATCCCCCTATAGTTGGAACACACTCTGTGGTCCCCCTTTTTAAAGAGGGGGACCACCACCCCGGTCTGCCAATCCAAGGGAACTGCCCCCGATGTCCACGCAATATTGCAGAGCCGCGTCAACCAACACAGCCCTACAACATCCAGAGCCTTGAGGAACTCCGGACGAATCTCATCCACCCTCGGTGCCTTGCCACCAAGGAGCTTTTTAACAACCTCCTTGACTTCAGCACCAGAGATTGGAGAGCCCATCCCAGAGTCCCCATACTCTGTTTCCAAAAAGGAAGGCGTGTCGGTGGGATTGAGGAGGTCTTCGAAGTATTCCATCCACCGACCCAAAACATCCCGCGTTGAGGTCAGCAGCACACCGCCCCCACTGTAAACAGTGTTGGTGGCAGACCGCTTCCCCCCCGGATGGTGGACCAGAATCGCTTCGAAGCCATATGGAAGTCGTTCTCCATGGTCTCTCCAAACTCCTCCCACGCCCGAGTTTTTGCCTCAGCGACCCTCCGAGCCGCACTCCGCTTGGCCTGCCGGTACCTATCAGCTGCTTCCGGAGTCCCAAAGACCAAAAAGGCCCGATAGGACTCCTTCTTCAGCTTGACAGCATCCCTCACCGCTGGTGTCCACCAGCGGGTTCGAGGGTTGCCGCCGTGACAGGCACCGACTACCTTACGGCCACAACTACGGTCAGCCGCTTCGACAATGGAGGCACGGAACATGGCCCATTCGTACTCAATGTCCCCCGCCTTCCCCGGGACGTGTTTGAAGTTCTGCCGGAGGTGAGAGTTGAAACCCCTTCTGACAGGAGACTCCGCCAGACGTTCCTAGCAGACCCTCACAACACGTTTGGGCCTGCCAGGTCTGTCCGGCATCCTCCCCCACCACCGGAGCCGATTCACCACCAGGTAGTGGTCGGTGGATAGCTCCGCCCCTCTCCTCACCCGAGTGTCCAAAACATGCGGCCACAGGTCAGATAAAATGACAACCAGGTCGATCATCGAGCTGCGGCTTAGGGTGTCCTTGTGCCAAGTGCACACATGAACACCCTTATGCCTGAACATGGTGTTCATTATGGACAATCCATGACGAGCACAGAAGTCCAACAACAAAACACAGCTCGGGTTCAGATCGGGGGGGCCATACCGCCCAACCACGCCTCTCCAGGTCTCACTGTCATTGCCCACGTGAGCGTTGAGATCCCCCAGCAGAATGAGGGAGTCCCCAGAAGGAGCACTCTCCAGCACCCCCTCCAAGGACTCCAAGAAGGGTGGGTAATCTGAGCTACTGTTCGGTGCATTAGCACAAACAATAGTCAGAACCCGTCCCCCCACCCGTAGGCGGAGGGAGGCTACCCTCTCATTCACCGGGGTAAACCCCAACGTAACTCTTGTTTTTAAATCTAATTATGATCCACTGACTGAGGAAATAACAGAATCAATTAATAGATTGTCATCCCTATCTTTATCCTTGATTGGTAGAATTAACATGATACAAATGAATACTCTTCCTAAGTGGTTATATCTATTTCAGGATATCCCTCTGTCTCTACCAGATGTTTTTTTTTAAAGAAATACAAAAAGTTATTTACTTGCTGTATATGGCAAAACAACAAAGCTAGAATTAGACTATCCATGTTGCACCTTCCCATGGGCATAAAATTGTGTATGGACGTGTCCATACCAATATTGCAATGTGCTGAATTGTCCACACCAAATTGAGAATTATACATTCACGTTGACCCCGCTCTCTTTAGTCCCGCCCAATGTATTTTGTGATTGGCTTTGCTTTCTAAGTGTTGTTGTGGTGTTTGGGACCGAAGTTTAATATCAACTAAGCATGTCAAGCAAAAAAATTAAGCGAGAGGTAATTCGGAGCTTTATTATCACAAAATTGTAAGTCAGTCAAACAACATAGGCCAATTCATTGTAACACTAACGATATACACTATACCTATGTTAAGGGATAATGTATTGTCTTGGGAAGATCTGACATGACACACAGGACACCAGGGACGAGAAGCAGATGTGTCTTGATTTTTAAAAATTCGTCCTGAAGGGACATACATTATATCCAATGTCAACAGCCAGACATTAGTCTATTATTTACCCTAGTATATACAAGTTTCACGGCCAGAACAAGGGGGCCACTCTGTTGGCTTTTGCTATCTTCCAGTTAGCACAGTTACTGGGTGTTTTAGACTGAGGACTTACGCAAATAAACAACTCGCAATCTACTATATGAAGTGCTCCTGCCTCCCAAACTTGACGATGGAAAATTGATATTTTGAAATTCAAAAAGTGTTATTCTGTCACATATTGTGCCATACGCAGTTGCAGCAACTCGTAGAAACACCTGAATGAATGGTTTTAAAGAGAGCGCTGCCTCGTAGCATCTGTGCTGCTTAGCAACTGGGTTCTGGCGAGATTAAATGACATATAAAACTTAGCTTATTTGATTTAGCCTTTTATCATGACTAGAAACCCCGTACAGATTATATTATAGATTTTGGACATTGCTGGACTGAATGTGTGTGTCCTCTAACCGAGTGGCATCAATCCCTGAATGCGTTTATTCTGGAGCTCTGCAGCTGCTGCGCTGCGTAGTGAGGGCATCCCAGACCCGACCGTCACCACCACCAAGCGGGCTCAACATGGCAACAATGCTAAGCCAGGGAAAGGGGGCAAGATGTAACATCACATGCACGTGTGCTAAAAACTAAAACTACAATTAGTATGTCGTGCATGCCATGCACGCAGTCTGTGCACAGTCGCTGCAAGCATGTACAACGTGTGCCAAATGCGAAGAATAGATTGTTATAGCATGCGTGTGTTTCCTTATTCATTTACAATAATCTCCCCCCAACCCCTCCATAACTATCTGTACACATTTTAGTCATATAGCCTAATATAAATATTTATGTTTCAACAATTTCTTTTTTGGCAAGTTCTTGCTGTTTACATGGATCAGCTGTCAGTCAGCCAACAGCTAAAACGTTCCCCATTGTGTTTTGTAGTTCACAGTAACCTTGTTTATGATGAAAACCCTGCCAAGTAGCTCAGCTTCAGACACAAACAAATCAGGGATACAGGTAAATTTGACAGAATTGAATAAGTTACTAAATGTACATTTGACTGATAATGCACATTGGCGAATACATCATAGTCTACATATTATTTCAAAGTTGGACACCATGTGTTATTTCAATAGGATGAAACTACGGCAGGTCTGATGAGTGGTGGTTCAGAGAGAGCAGGTGGAATCACAGGTGAGACATATGTTAGCATAGGTTATAATAGGCTAACTACAGTGCATTTTAGATAATAAAAAGGCAATACAATGTTTGATTTAGAACAAAAATTAAACGTATTCTTTTTTTCTTTTCTTTTTTTTCTTTAATTACATGTCCTGTCTAGCAGTTTGCCACTCAGAATTGGTGTCTGAGTACCAAGAACAAGCCCAACAGATTTACTTTCCCAAGCAGTGTATTACAGCTTTGCTGTAACACTCCACTTGATGTATATGTATTAAAAAATCTTTATTAGTGATTACTGAGGGTTCAGTTTCCTGAAGGCTTGGACATGAAACCGAGAAAAGAAGGAAGAAAGGAAGAAGGTGAAGAAAAGAAACCGCACCAGCAGAGGTGCGAACTGACGACACAAGACAGGGAGGCAAACAAAGAACACAAGAAAACATCCCAGTCCCCCGCCTCTGCCGGATGGCAGAGAAGCGGTAAAACAAAACAAACAAAAACAACGAACTGAACAGAACCACAGCAATAGTTCAGATCCAGTAATAAAAATTAAGAATTACACATTCACTACACACAAGCATGGATTAATAAACACAATACTAATGTTTCTGTTAAGCTCCTGGTAAAAGCTAACTAATGACAATAACCTCAGCTCAAGATATGTCCGTCCACACCAATGTCCCCACACCCATGTGTGTATGCGAGCATGCAGGTCTGAATAAGGTTTCACCATGCAAGTGATTGATAGCTGGTGTAAGGAACCATCAATCCGTCCTACAGGAATCGACACAGACATGAAGGAGGCAGGAGACGCATGCATCCAGAGTCCCACAGAGCGCAGGAGCCGCAGGCGGACCAGCGCAGGGCCGATCACCCACCAAGAGAGGAACAGATGGAAGCCCCAGGGGAACACCAAGCAGCCGCAATGCTGGGGCCCCGAGAGATCGCAGGGACGAGCCCACGGGCTCCGCCGGAAACCGGCTACGCCAGGGCGGGCCCGGAACAGGACCCGGAGGCCACGGGGATCAGGGGCACCCCGCCCCCCAGCAGGGCCCCGACCAGGGACCCGCCGAGAGGGGTCCCCCGCCGCCGCCGCCGGGCAGGAGGCGCCTGCAGCCGATCGACGGACAATACACGCCGCCGCCACCCCGGACCAATACCCACCGCCAACAACCCGGCCCCCCCCACACACCCACACGCCAGGGAGCCACAGTAAAGCCACAGCGGATGTACGCCCTCCCCAGGCCGCGCCCAGCCAGCACCTGGACATCCAGATCTACCAGCTCCCGGGTCCAGATCCCGCCCCATGCAGAGCGCCAAGATCTGGGGCCCAGCCAATACCGGACAGCCCCCCCAGATGAACCGACCAGGCAGTAGAACTCATGGAACTGGCAGGAGCTTGGGCGCCGGGCACGGTCCCCACCGATCCACCGGACGGCACCAACCTACTTACAACCCCGGCACCCCCATAAGAGGTGCCCCAGTCAATCCAAGGAGGATGTCGGCCCGAAACAGCGGCCGCCCGACACACCGGCCCACCCAGGACCAGCTAGGCATGCACCAGGACCGAGCCGGGCTGCAACCGGGACCCCCGGCCCCAGGCATCGAGAGCCATCATCGACCAGCAGGCAGGACCATCCATCACCGACAGGGAGTGACGGAGGGGAAGAAGATGCACCAGGCCAGAGGGCAGCCAAACACCCAACCTGACAAGTAGACATAGACAGACAGAGACACTCATACGTACCCTCCCTCTCATGCGCACACATTCTTACATATACAGGACACACGAAAAAAGGACGCTGTACACTCATTCATACACCCCATACATACTCTATACTACCACGCCCAGGGACAGACGCCCCAATAGAGCACCCTGCCCCTGCACTCGGGAGACGGACCCCTTGCCCACCAGGTCGGGGACAAGCAGACCGCCAAGGCCCCCACCCCGGCAAGAATAGCCAACTAGCCTAGGTCCCCGACCAGACGACCTGATAGTCTACCCGGGCTCCAACCCCTGATGGTCCAACGAACAGGGGTGTGGAAAGACACCCAGCCTCTCCCCCCCTGCTCAATTGTTGTGTTGTTGCGTCTTGTTCTAATGTGCACTTCATTAGCATGGACCACGCTTACAGAGATTAGATTTGTTTTGATTAGTTCATTTATTGTCAAAGGTTAGATAGATGGTGTGTCTGGAAGGATGCCCCGATGGAGGCTTGTTGAGTCTGTGTGGGGGTGCAGTCTTCGGAAGTCGGTCTTCCTACGAGCCTGCTCAGGACCCCCCCAGATGAAGAACCTGAAAGAAACGGATATTAGTGCTGGAACTTTGAAAAAGCAGATAATGGGATGAAGGGATGAGAGAGGGGATGAAGGGATGAGGGAGGGGGTGATGGGATGAGGGAGGGGATGAAGGGATGAGGGAGGGGATGAAGGGATGAGGGAGGGGATGAAGGGATGAGGGATGAGGGAGGGGATGAAGGGATGAGGGAGGGGATGAAGGGATGAGGGAGGGGATGAGGGAGGAAATGAAGGGGATGAGGAAGGGGATGAGGGGATGTAAGGAATGAGGAAATGAAGGGATGAAAGAATGGGAAAATGGGGATGTAATACCGAGACAAAGTAAAGGATCAGGGGGAGGGAGGGTGGGGTTTACGAGATCAGAGTCTGAGCGACGCTGATGGCCAGGTGCTCAGGGTTTAAATAGATCATGGAGTAATTAGGGATGAAATTCAGGTGTGAGATGCCAGGTGAGTCGAATCCGAGTTGATTACTGAGAGGATACTGAATATGGGGTGTGTTCCAGCTCACGAACCTAAGTTAACATATTAACTTACATTTAAAACAGAAGGGTGGGACATGGGAATACTGCCAGGTACTCCCATCTCCCTCCCCGGGCCCTCAGTGTCTAGATGCATTTAAACAGTGGGTACCGGCACCACAGGCGAGGCCCCGTATAAGGGTCCTTGTTTCCCCTGTTTGTGTCTAATTGCTCCCCGGTGTGTCTCGTTACCTTAATTACTCCCCAATGTATTTATGTTTTCAGCTTCACTAGTGTCTGCATTGTCGTCTTCATGGTTCTTCATAGTTACTTCAGAGTTCCTTTGTCTGTCCATAGTCAGTCTCTCGTCTGTGTTTCCTGCTCTGTGCTTCCTGAGTCCTGCCAGTAAATAAAGTGGATCTTAATTCATCCTGCCGCCTGCTGAGTCAACTTGCAACACAACAAAACATGACAAGAACTGTATAAATATTTGTTATCAAAATCGGTTGAAAAGGCAGATCATAAATGAGAAGCGTGGAAGGAAGATCTAGGCACAGATATATCATCAGAGGACTGCCGTTAAATAAGTACTGAGGCTCACATCCTATCAGTCAGCACAAGATTTAGACTGTTGCAGTATAAATGACTGGTGAGAATCTAATCTAATTAAATAAATACAATGGGAACATCCCAGATAAGTGTACAAAATGTACAGAGGTGAAAGAGACATTATTCCATTGTGTGACGCAATGCAGCAATATAAAATATTTTTGGGAAGAAGTTAAAAGAACTATAGAAAAAAAATCAAATAAACATTACAATGGATCCTGCATTCTTTATCTTAGGTATGTACCCAAAAGGTAATAAACACAACAAAAATTAAGGAATATTAATAGATATGTTTAATTTACATGCCAAAAGATCCATTGCAATGTTTTGGAAGAAGATCAGCAGATCAAATGTTATGTATTGGGTCGAACAGATGTTGACAACATTTCCTTTGGAGAGTGATGTACATACGAAAAGGATGGCAAAGTATATTCAAAGAGATCTGGAAACTGTGTTAACTGCGTTAATGATATAGATTTAGCAAATGACAATGAAGAGGAATAGGTAGTCATGTAAACCTTGTAACAGGATTTGTAAGTTCAACTACCGGTAATTGTATTAAGCCGTTGAAATATGCACACAATGGTTTTCTTTTTAATTTCTTTTTTTTCTTTCTTTTTGTCTGAGAAATTTATTTTTTTGAAGTATATATGTACTATTTGTTTCTTTCGGTTTGCTCTGTCTACAACACTTATACCATAACAGATATCTTCATTATTGGAGCATTTGAAATAATGACATATACGTTAATGCAAGTGTATGTGTATGTAAGAAAATGTTAATAAATATATTACTTGAAAAAAAAGAAGTGTAAAGTAACTCGAATACAAATCCTTCACCCCCCTCACCAAATACAAATACTTGCTGCTTTGCAAACCCCTAAACCACACATAAAAACTATGGACACAGTTTGGGAAACAACTTAAGTTTCCTGTGCTATCTAACTTTGCTCATAGCAAAAATTTATTTACAATTTTAACAAATGAAGCAAGGTCATGGTGTTTGTATGTTTTTTGTTTTTTTTTCTGTAAAATAATGACTGCTGTTTGTAATTTACCTACAAATTGATATGTTTGTGTTTTTATCAGCCTGTAGATTATTATTTTATAAAGAAGCAGCTGCTCCATTCCATTTACAAGACAAAAGTAGAAATAAAATGTTACCTGGGTAAAAACAACATACCAGGAAATATAAAAAATGCAAAGAAAAAAATAAAAAAACTAAGAAAAAAAAACCCAGCCATACTTTGTTTCAAGCTTACCTTCTCTGGCATGCTTCTAGTTATTAAAGAGTTAGTACTAGTAGAAATGTAAAACAAAATGATTCAGTGGTCTTCATCCTATGCAGAAAATATCTGTCAATAAATACTTTAAGATTGCTATTTTAGAATAAATTAAATATTTAGACAAGAGCTTCACTATAACAGCATTAGCTTTATACAAAGTTTTCTGGTCAAGTACTAAAAATACATATGAATCAGTGAGGAAAGATCACCTCAGTTAATACTTAACCACATTCAAGCCTGTGTTTCTTCTCCAAAAGCTATCAGCTAATGGTAAGCAACAAACTAATTAATACAATGTACTTATTAGACAACAATGGCGACCAATCAGGTAGTGTTCGGTCCTTAAATTGATTAGCATGGCAGAGTTAACTGTATTAAGTCATAAAGAAAACTGGACAACATTATGATATATGAGGATCTGTTGACCTCTTTGTACGCATATGCGAGTGGTTGTGTGGCAGAAAAACAAAATGAAGGGCTATAGAGATGCAACAAACACTCCCAGGAGAGTTACGGTGCTTACACCACGGACACGATAGACGCGACCAAAAAGCGTGACACGCCCCTAGCTGGTCGTCATAACATTCGCACCTTGGAGCATGTCCAAAGTGAACTAGCTGCGCCATTTTCACACGCATGAACCGGAAATACACAACCACTAGGAGGAAGTTGTGCCACACGGTAAGTTTGCAAGATGACAGCTGTCAATCTAGCGTTTGAAGAGAGTCTCCCTTCTCTATTTACTGTGGAGAGCAGAGCAGCGGTGTAAAGGACGTCCTCGCCATACCTCGTTCCATCAGGTCCTTTGGAAGGATGAGCAGTTTAGCGAGTTTCACCACTTGCTCCAGGAGCTGCGTCTGGATGACGGCCGCTTTCAGCAGTACCACCGTCTGTCCCTCACCCAGTTTGAGGATCTGTTGTCCTGCGTCGGTCCTAGCATCGCCCGCCTTGAAACCAACTATAAGTGCTCGATCACACCTGCGGAGGGCCTGACCATCTGCCTGCGGTTAGTAGGTGTATAATACGGTAGTCCTTTATTGATATGTGTGCTAATATATGCTATAGGCGTATCAGTTTACACTGATAGCATGGCTGTGGTGTTATATCAGTGCTCTCTGTGTTTACAGATGTCAAACTGTGGTATGAGCACCACTGTTGTAGTAATACTCTATCTAATAAAGTCCTTATTATGTTTAATGTAGACCTGGTTCAATTCTGGTATAGATCCAGTCTAATATTTTTATATAATCCCTGCAGTTGTCAGACTATAACAGGGGTCACCAGCCTTTTGGAAACTGGGAGTTAGATAATATTGTGAACAGTTTGGTTCATCTTTATTTACATAATAATAATTCTACCTTGATATGCTTTGTCTGATCACTGTACAATTTCTCGGAAATATTAACAATGATTTAAGAAAGGGAAGTACTACATTGCAACATCCACATCTTTATTTCTATTAATCTCCCAATTCATTCCTCTCTGATTAACATGTTTAGGAATTATGAGTGATTGGCACACTGTAGTGGTAAAAGCTGCTACCAACAAATAAATATGTGGTAAAGTTAAACCAAAATATGACTGACTTTTTATATCTATTATATATATCATGTAATCATTCGTATAATTACAAAGTAATGTGTTATGTAAATATGTTATTATATTTATGTTATATATGTTATATATATGTTATGTGTAATTTCACTCTGAGATCGGGAAAGTATTTTGGAATTTGAATAATGTATTTGAATAATGTATTTTGTAACTGGAGTACACATAATACAATTTTTAAACAATGTTTTCCAGGTTCCTTAGCACCGGGGACCCCTACAGGACCATCACATCCTACTTCAGAGTTTGTGTCTCCACAGTGTGCCAGATCGTCCCCCAGGTAGTGTCGTAATGTATATTTTTTGGGGCTACTTTATATAACAGTCTCGTATTAAATATGTTTTATATAATCTTTAGTTAGCATTCAGAAGATAAAAGTCTGTTTTTTCTATTATGCATGGTTGTAAAGCATATCCTTGAACAGTATTTAACAGAGACAAGCTTTTAAGTCATAAAACTCTTGGGTAAGTTTATTGCAGGCTGTAAAAGCAGGATGTTTAGATAAAGAACAGACCAGGGACGACGGCCATAAAAGTACCAAATGGTACATCAATAACTCGGGAAGACCTTGGTAATAAAAAGTCTGGTGGGATGAGAGTAAGCCATGTGAATACGTTCTTTGTTCTTTCTTAATAAAAATGGTACAGCCCTGTAGACGATGGTTCAGTTCTGCCTGACCCCACCTGCAGGTGCGTTCCAAGTGTGAAACAGATATTCTGTGTGTGTGTTGTTATTTTCTCTCTCTGTCTCTCAGTTCTGACTCTTATTTTGGAAAACTTCCCGCCGGGGTTCTGAATGTTGGCGCCCCACACTTTCCAGAAGCGAGTGGCCGACCGCATGGTAAACAGGAGCCAACAGTAGCGACGGCCATCTGGGACTGTCTAGTGGAGGACTACATGGCTGTACCTTTCACTGAAGACTGGCAGTCCATCGCAGAGGGATTTCAGGAGCGGTGGAACTTCCCTCTCTGCTTTGGAGCTCTGGATGGGAAGCACATCCAGAAGAAGGCACCCTCCAACTCAGGATCCATGTTCCACAATTACAAGGGAACTTTTTCCATTGTTCTCCTTGCAGTTGTGGATTCAAGGTATCGCTTCCGCATCGTTGATGTAGGGGGGTACGGGAGGACCAGCGACAGTAATATACTGGCCAACTCTACCTTTCAGGCTCTTCGTGGTGGGACTCTCCATCTGCCTCCTGACCAGCCTTTACCTGGTGTGGCGGAGCCATTGCAAGATCTGGGTCGTGTAGCGGCCAACAACTACTCCAGAGAGGCTGTCCGGGTTAGGGAAAAGTTCATGGCGAACTTTTCGGCGGAGGGAGCAGTGTCTTGGCAGCCCAGAGAGTAGGCTGTTTGAAGTCCCTGTGACTTCCCCACAATGTCTCTTTTAAGTATTTTAAGTATTTCTTTTAATATTCTTTAAGTATTTCTTTTAATATTTGCGGTTTGGTAGAACAGACATTAGTCATTATAAAAATTTTATATGTTAAAAAAATCTCAAATAGAAAAATATTAAAAGTAAATATAACAAATATAACTATTTACAGAGACAGGAATCAAAAGGACCAAGCTTAGGAGGTTGAAGAGCCTCAGGAGAAGAAGAAAAAAAGAGTATTGTTTGTGCCCTGGAGAAACCTCCTGCCTCATATTGTGATAAACTCACTAATTACTAGACTCAAGTGGATCCAAATTTTGCTTAGGTGTACTGTTTTCATGAACCAATTTATAAATTTGAACTTCTACAAATTCTCTCCTCTGAGGCGACATACTCTCCAGAATAGGAACAAGGCTGAGTAGGAAATTGCTCTGTTGGAGACTGGCTTGGCCTCTTGAGGGACTCCAGGATGGCGCGCTCCACCTTCGATGGACCGTCCTCGGTATCCCTCGTCCGCCTCGGAGCTCTCCTCCACTATGGGCCTGTAAAACAAAGCACCAAGTATTGAGAAGGCTCCTCCTAGATTTTAATTTTCAACATTGAAAAAAAAACAGGCTATAATAGGATTGATTGTAGATATTTAGTAAAGGTAATCACAAGGGAATTAATGCAAATAAAAAGCCATCAGTGCTTGCTGTACATCTGTATGATGCCACAATTACACACCAGTGGATGCAGGAGCAGAGGGACCAGGGACTGGGGAGCCATGAGAAGCAAAATGGGATGGCTCGACTGCAGAATCAGTTGACTCTGTCAAGACAATATTAAATGTTGACAGGTGGAAAACAATACTCATAAATTATATACAGTGGTCCGTCGTTTATTGCAGGGGTTCTCAAAATAACCGTAGCCCCTCACCACTTTATAAGTTTTGTTCAGAGATATATTAACATTTACTAATGAATAAATGTGCAAAGTTCTCACAAGTTTTAATGCTTTCAAAGTTCAAACCATCGTAGATTTTGAAACAGAAAAGTATGCCGCATTTTTTCTCCGTCTGTGTGCCACTTTGGCCTGTTTGGCCTCTAAACCAGACATGATAAATTTGGCAACAAAGGAGAAATTACAAGGAGATTTGCAATTGCCTCCAATCAATCAGGACGCAGAATGTACAGGCTACGTAGCGGGACCACTGTATATGCCTACTATATGAGCACATGCATAAATGAACTGCCTACATAAATTCATTGTAAACATACCTTCTGACTGGGACTCTCCTGCTGCTTCTTTAGGATGCATTGTGAGAAAACATAACCATTAACTTCTCAAAATATTCTCCTGTACATTACATTGATGTACATTTTCAGTCATCAAGAAAACTATAATCTTGAGAGTTTAAATGAAGGCAATTGGACATATATTGTTTTGAAAATGTTTTATCTCTCATCCAAGAGGCTTCTTCTGTCTAAAGAAGTTATCAATGAGCCTTAAAAACCCTACGTTTAGATTTATATATCCGATACTACCAATCCACGACTGGAGAATGTCTCTTCTTTTTTAAAGTGCATATACTGTTAGTGTCAGCATCAAGATCAGAAACAACATATTCAGGTTTTTATTGAGTATGGTCATTATACCTGAAATATAATTTTGTATACATAAGAGTATCAAGCCATCATACCTTTAAGGGGGAGGTGATGAAGTAAAAAACAGCATTAAAAAATATGGAAATAAAAATAGACATGGCCAAATTATCCCCAACAATAGACAGGATTTCTGACCCTGACTGCAGGCTTTGCTGGCCTTTAACAGTTAGTTTGAGTTAGTGAATGAGCTGCACGGGCCTTTGGAAGGGAGCCATGCCCACAAGCATGAGCAAGAAACTCAAAGAATTGAAGGAAGAGTTTAGGAAAATACCATAGCTGTCTCAGGTCAACTGGAAATAAATAACCAAAAAAGATTTGGGAATGAAGCTTTCCATCTTTAGATGGATGGATGGATGGATGGATGGATAGATACTTTATTTATCCCAAAAAAGGGGAGATTCAAAAAGGGGAATTGCTCGTAAATTTACAAATACATCTTAGATTGGGGTAAAAAAAAAAAAGAGATAAATAATAATAATCAAATAATTTAGGAAACTCTTTCACTGCAGCTGCTTCTCTGGCTGGTCAGGAGATCATGGAGGGGATGTTTAGTATTATTCAGAATGCCCTGCAACTTCCTCCTCATCTGCTTCTCCAACACAGTTCTTACAGGGTCCAACTCTCGACCCAGTACAGAACTGGCCTTTTTGACCACTTTGTCCAGACAGCTACAGTCTTTATCCGTAGTAGTGCTACTTCCCCAGCAGACAACAGCATACAGAAGCACACTTCTGATGACTGTGTGGTAAAAACCAGCAGCATGTCACTGCAAACATCAAAGGACCTTAGAGGAAAAAAAGGCGACTCTGTCCCTTCCTGTATGCTGCGTCTGTGTTGGTGGTCCACTCCAGTTTCTGATCCAGAACCACCCCCAAGTATATGTTGGACTCCACAGTCTGTATTCCTCCCCATATATGTAGTCTTGGTGGTTTAAATCTCCTGAAGTCCACCACCAGCTCCTTCGTCTTAGTGGTTTTTAGAAGAATATTTATTTTTTTTTGCTCCAATCAGTGAAGGTCTCTACCAAGTCCCTGTACTCCTCCTCCTGTCCACTGCTCACACACAACACAACAGCTGTATCATCTGAGTACTTCTGGATGTGGCAGGACTCTGAGTTGTATCTGCAGTCTGACGTGTAGAGTGTGAACAGAAAGGGAGCCAAAACAGTCCCTTGTGGGACCCCAAGGCTGCATTCTAGTGTTCCAGAAACACATCTCCCCACCCTGACATAGGTCTGGATTGTAGGTAGTCCATAATCCAGGATGTCAGGGAGGGGGCTACACCCATACCCACAAGTTTGTTGCTCAGTATGGAGGGTGTTAAAAGCGCTGGAGAAGTCGAAAAAACATTATCCTGACATAAGAACCAGGCACATCCAGGTTTTTAGTTTTTTTAGTTTTTAGTTTTATTGAAAGGATCCCAATTAGCTATAGCCGTGCTGCAGCTATTCTTCCTAGGGTCCTAAAAAATATGTACATAAACAAAGAAATCACTAATATACAAAAACAAAAATCAAATGAAAGGGTAAAAATAAATGCAATAAGTAAAGCAAGTAAAAACAAAAAAAGCCACACAAATGTGACCCTCACAAAATCTCAAAAAGCAACAAAAGTAAATTAAGCACAAAAGTTACTTCATATATAAATATATAGTATAAACTCATCAACATGTAGGCGTACACCTAACATATTTATACACACACATATATATATATATGCTGCAATGTGGAGCCTTCTGTCCTTTCTCCTCTGGACGACACAATCTGAAAAGGGCAAACTATTGTCCTAAACATCTTCTCTGGTGAATTTGATGTTTCTGTCCACTGAGTTTATGTTTTCATTAAAAGTTTTCACCTCTTTGGTTTTGATTTTAACCCATGTGTCATCTACGTATCTGAACCAGTGGCTAGGTGTTATTCCTTCAAAGGAGTTCAAAGCTCTGCACTCTACCTCCTCCATGTATAAATTCTCCGTTCTCCTCCACCCGGCCTTCCTCTGTCGAACCGCTTCGGTGCCCTGGGGGACGACTTCCCTCCTCTGACCGTCCCTCCGACCGCGCCGAAGACCAGCAGCTCCGCAGGACCGCCGCCCATCCCCTCCCAGCAGCCAGAGCAGCAGTTAGACTCCGGTATCCACCCACGTCGCGCCAGACCCAGGACTACAGCCGGGACCCGCCGAGGAGTGCTTCACTACACCCCGAATCCACGGAACGAGCCCTCGGCGCCCTCTAAACACCGCTGCAGTCCTGTGGATGCCAAGCTGACCCAACATCCAGCAGGTCCTGGATAACGAGAGGTCTTCTGCCCAGCAGCAAGCACACCATCCACCCAGCACTCTCATCATTGGAGATTCTATTATCCGGCATGTTAGGATGAGAGGAGCTGTCACCCTTTGTTTTCCTGGAGCTACAGTAAAGGATATATCTGAACAGATTCTGGACTCCATCCAACGTTTCCCTACTGTGAGTAAAGTTATAATTCATGCTGGAACCAATGACATCCGTAAACAGCAGTCTGAGCTTTTAAAGCAGGATTTTATTCATCTTTTTAATCTTTTTAAAGACAAGCCCCTATCTGTTTTTATTTCTGGCCCCACTCCCACCATCAGCAGAGGAATAAATCGCTTCAGCAGGTTACTCTCTCTCAACACTTGGCTTTCCTCTGTTACCGTGATGCACAACATTGGTTTTATAGACAATTTTAACATTTTCTGGGGTAGGAGTCAATTATTGGGGGCAGATGGACTACATTTAAACAGACAAGGTACCCGCATCCTGGCATTAAGCCTGGCATACCCTCGCCCACCCCTGTCCCCTGCACCGGCTCCAGCTGCTCCTGTCCTCTCTGCCCCATCCACAACATCCTGATGTGCAGCTGGTCCTTGTTCCTATGAACTCAATCCTGATTTTAACAGTAACTCCCATATCGGACTTGGACCTTACCCTACTTCATTCATACCTGTTATTGTCAGCAGAGAGCGAAGAAATAATCATAAACTAGAAAATGCAACCCAAATAATCATAAACAGTTACTAAAAATCCCACCTACAGTAAGTCATACAGTCACTCCATCACCAACCACTATTAATATGGCTCTTTTAAATGTTCGCTCTCTGCTGAATAAAACTTTTATAATAAATGACTTGATTTTAGATAATAACCTTCAGTGTTTATTTTTAACAGAGACATGGCTGAGTGCAGATGCCCCTGCTGTTCTCACAGAGGCCTCTCCACCTAATTATAACTTTTCTTATTCAACGAGGAGTAGCTAGAGGGGAGGCGGAACTGCTTTTATTAGTTCATCAACTCTTTCCGCCAAACCTGTTTTATTTAATAATTTTACCACGTTTGAATACACTGCCTCTGTTTTTAGCACTCCTCAGATTTTATGTGTCACAGTTTATAGGCCTCCGAAAAGGAATGCACTTTTTTATTCCAGAATTCTCAGAGTTTTTATCAATTTTACACAACTCTTATGAGAAGATAATTTTAGCTGGTGATTTTAATCTACATATAGATAACCTTTTAGATCCTTTATCAACAGATTTTTTAAATATATTAAATTATATGGATTTTAGCCAACATGTCATGCAGCCGACTCACAACAGAGGACACAACCTGGACCTGGTCATCACGTATGGCCTGTCCACCAGTGTGTCCTCTGTTGTTGACTTGGCTGTCTCTGACCACTACTGTGTGTTTTTTAATATCACCAGTTTTATCCAATCAGGGACCTCTGTGAGAACTGTCAGGAAGCGTAATCTAACCCCTGAAGTGGCTGCAGGTTTTCTTGAAGTTTTTCAAAAATTTCCTCCTATACCTTTACCTGCCCCCTGTGATTTTATCGTTAATGATTTTAACAGTAGGCTTAAATCTGCTCTCAACCTGCTGGCTCCAATTAAAGTTATAAACCCTCATTCAAAACGTACAGTACCGTGGAGAAATGCAGCTATTAGAAAATTAAAGAGGAGCTGCAGGGTGGCAGAAAGGAAATGGAGGAAAAATAAAATCACAATAAATCATCAGATATACAAAGAACATCTCAGATTATATAATAACGCTTTAACAAATTCCAGAAATACATACTTTTCCAGAATCATCTCAGAACATAAAAATAATCCCAAAATTCTGTTTTCCACCATTGACAACATTTTACATCATAATTCTAATACTTTTCAGAAAACCCCCTCAAACAGTCTTTGTGAGGAGTATGCAGACCACTTCAGATGGAAGGTAGACACCATCAGATGTAATATTTTATCCTCTCAAACTAACATGGTTTTAGACAAATCTGAGTGTCTGCCTTCACCAGAGGAAACACTGGACAGTTTTGTCCTGGTGGAAGCTGGGACCCTTGATAAAGTTTTCTCCTCAGTGAGGCCCACCACAAGCGCTTTGGACCCGATTCCCACCAGGTTTTTTAAGCAATTTTATGGTTCTTTTAAAGATGAGATTTTAAACTTTATGAATTTCTCCCTTCAGACGGGGGTTTTTCCTGCTGCCTTTAAAGCGGCGGTAGTTAGGCCCCTGCTGAAGAAGAGCAATTTAGATTTTAATGATTTAAACAACTACCGACCAGTATCTAACTTACCATTTTTAAGCAAAGTTTTAGAAAAACTTGTTTTTATTCAACTTAATGATTTTATTAACGCTCATAATGTCCTAGAGAAATTTCAGTCTGGTTTTAGGATGAACCACAGCACAGGGACGGCGCTTTTAAAGATTTTAAATGATTTTAGATTAAACTATGATGCTAAAAAGGTGACAGTGTTGGTTCTTCTGGATCTAAGCGCTGCCTTTGATACAGTAGACCACACTATTCTTTTAACTCGTTTAAAACAGATCGGCCTCTCTGGTGCTGTTCACAAATGGTTCACATCCTACTTCACAGACAGGACTTTTACGGTAAGTTTAGATACCTGTTCCTCTAAGGTCCATAAGATCACTTGTGGTGTTCCCCAGGGTTCAGTTTTAGGCCCAGTGCTTTTTAACCTGTATATGCTCCCTCTTGGCAGTGTTATCAGGAGACATGGAGTTAACTTTCACAGTTATGCTGATGATACACAGTTGTACATCTCTATGTCTCCTGATGGCACACGGCCAATGGATGCACTTTTTAACTGCATTTTAGACATTAAATCCTGGATGGCAGAAAACTTTCTCCAGCTCAACCAGGACAAAACTGAGGTTTTAGTTATCGGTCCTGAGGCTCAGAGAGAAAAACTTTTACCAAAACTACAATCATGTCTTTTAATTCTTCTTTACAAGTGAAGAACCTGGGTGTGATTTTTGACTCTGAGCTGACTTTTATCCCTCACATTAAAAACATCACCAAAATAGGTTTTTATCACCTAAAGAACATCGCCAGAGTCCGCCCCATTCTCTCTCGGGCCAATACGGAGACGCTAATGCATGCTTTTATCACCAGTAGAATTGATTATTGTAATGCCCTGCTTTCTGGTCTTCCCAAAAAGACTACCTCATGTTTACAGCTTCTACAGAATTCAGCAGCTCGTGTCCTGATGAAGACTAGGAGGTGGGAGCACATTACACCGGTCTTAGAATCACTGCATTGGGTCCCCGTATGTTTTAGGATCGATTTTAAGGTTCTTTTAATGGTCTTTAAGTGTCTTAATGGTCTTGGGCCTTCATATCTGTCAGAAATGCTTTTACCGTATGAACCCTCGCGGTCTCTGCGCTCCTCTGGCAGCCGTCTCCTTATCCTCCCCACAGTCAGGACACAGACTCATGGTGAGGCATCTTTCCATTATTATGGCCCTCACCTCTGGAACAGGCTGCCAGAGGACCTCAGGGCCGCAGAGAACATTAATGTTTTTAAGAGCAGACTCAAGACTCACCTTTTTAGCTTAGCCTTTAACTAATTATTATTTATTAATATATTTTTAATCGCTCAGCATGTTTTACCTGATTTAATTTTTAGTTCAGCTTTTAACTGTTTATTTATTAATCTGCTTTGCATTTTTATTTGTTTTACACTTATTGTTTTATACTTTATATACTTTATATTTTATTAACTTTATATTTTAATGTATTTTAATCTTTCTTGCCAGTGTTTCCTCTCTGGGGGCCCCCTGCATCGGGGACGGTGGTCGGCTGTGGCTGCCCCCCAGGTAGCGCTTGGGTGGAGGTGGGGGTACCAGCCCTCCCTCCTCTGGGCGCCCTGGGTGGGAGCCTTGGCTGCTGCTGTTGATCTGCTGCTGCTGATGCAGATGGCTCCATGATGGCATTTCCTGGCTCATCTGTACTCAGCCCGCTTTTTGTAGCTTCTAAGTGTGTGTGTGAGTGAGTATGGCTGATGGGTTGGGTTGGGAGGGGGTTGTATTTGCACTGATGCTTTTATTTTTTGAGGGGGGGGGTTGTGGGGTTATTTTAAATCTGTAAAGCACTTTGAGTAACTTTCTTTGTTTGAAAAGCGCTTTATAAATAAAGTTTGATTTGATTTGATTTTGATTCTGTCCTTTCTCCTCTGGACGACACAATCTGAAAAGGGCAAACTATTGTCCTAAACATCTTCTCTGGTGAATTTGATGTTTCTGTCCACTGAGTTTATGTTTTCATTAAAAGTTTTCACCTCTTTGGTTTTGATTTTAACCCATGTGTCATCTACGTATCTGAACCAGTGGCTAGGTGTTATTCCTTCAAAGGAGTTCAAAGCTCTGCACTCTACCTCCTCCATGTATAAATTTGCCACAATTTGAGAAACTGTTGAGCCAATGGCACAGCCGTGTTTCTGTCTATAAAACTTGCCATTGAACTGGAAATATGTGGTGTTCAGGCACAATTCCAGAAGTTGGCAAATGTGCTCTGGTTTCAGTTTTGTTCTCTTTTGGAGGGAGTTGTCCTGTGTAAGTCGTTCTATACTGTGGCCAAGGCCTCCATGGTAGGAATACAGGTGAACAGTGAAGTCTCGTCATAGGAAACCATTGTCTCATCTAGATCCATTTTTAGATTCCGGACTTTTTTCACAAAGTCTATGGAGTTTTGGATGTGGTTTGGGGTGTTGCCTACCAGAGGTGCCAGGATATTGGCTATGTGTTTGGCTATATTGTACGTGACAGAGTTTATGTTGCTGACAATGGGCCTGAGCGGGGCACCTTCTTTATGGATCTTGGAGTCCATATAGGCAAGGAATTGAGTCCTGGGGGTAAAGTCGGTAGTATTTTGTTTTGTCAAACATGCCTTATTTTTTGTAGTTGTTGTATACATTCTATCACCTTCTTTTTGTACCCACTCGTGGGGTCTCGTTTCAGAGTTTCATATGTGTTAGAGTCATTCAGTAGTGCAAAGGTCTTGGTGTGGTAATCAGTTGTATTGAGCACAACTGTGCATCTACCTTTGTCTGCTGGAAGGATTGTGATCTTGTGCTCCTTGCTCAGTGCTGAAACTGCTTTCCTCTACTCAATGGTGACGTTAGAGGGGGGGACCTTAAAATCAGACAAAGCTGCCGACACTTTTAACTGAAGTTGTTATGCCTCGGTTCCAGTTAAGTTGTTTTTCTTTATAGTGGATTATGTGGCTGTAATCCAGTCCACTATGGGTAACTCTTTTGGTGTCATGGCAAAGATCAAACCCTTGGCTAGGATCTCTTTCTCCGGGTGGGTAAGTTCTGTCTGATAAATTCTTTACCCACCTGTTTTGTGTTTCATTCTGTATTGGGATGTCAGTTTTTTGCCTCCAAGTGAGTATTTCTGTGTTTTTGTTGATGTTTCGAGATTTTAGGTTGTGGAATTTCCTGGTTTTTCTTACTTTGCTCTTGGTGTGTTGAGATAGTTGTGCTGTCTGGGTGAAAACCACAACTCTCTCTAAGATAGGACCAGGTAAGATTGACATCAGTTTCTGTAGTGAATGGTGTGCTCTCTCTTTTAGACCTTCAATGGTGAAATTGACTTGGCCTATTCGTTCATTGAGGAGTTGGTTTTGGGCCTTTTCTATGATTTTTTCCATTCTATGCCCTCTCATAGTGGACTTTAAGCATAGGCTAGTTGATGTGAGCCTTTGTTGTCTGCATCTCAAACTGAAACGCTGGTGGTTTCTGTAATCTGCAATTTTCCGAGCCAACCTTTCATGTTCCCGCACCATTTTAAGGGTTACCAACCCAAATTGTTCTGCAACAAGCCTGTGAATATTCTCATTCAATGAGGTGATGGTTGTCTCAAGGAAATTTTGATCGAACGCAACTGGATTTATCAGACGCTGTACACATTATATCGATATAAATATATTATTTCCAACAAAAATAGTAAAGTAAGAGTATTTAAAAAGTTTGTCAGCTACACAAACAATTTTAAAAAGTCATTAAACTATAAAAACATTGATCAAATTCAGGAGCTACTCTGAGCTGCTGCCAATTGACCGGCGCATAGATACCATATGAACAAATAGTTATAGTAGGGTGATCAAGGGGCAACTGTGACTCAGGAGTAAGAAGTTTGTCGTATAATTTAAGGGTTGCCAGTTCGAGTTCCAGCTTCCACTGTCTCGGTCGTTGTCTCTTTGTGTAAGATACTTCATCCATTCCCAACTGGTGGTGGTGGTCAGAGGGCCTGGTGGTGCAAGTGTCCAGCACCCTTGCCTCTGTCAACCACCTTTGGGATGCTCACAAAATCTTTAGAGATTCAGCCAAGTGTAAAAGGGAGACTATTCTCCAGTTCTGTGAGGTCATTCTCGTCCTTTCCAGATTATACCCTTGTTTACTGTAAACTAACCTTACAAAGTGCAATTAAAAAACAACCAAAAAATTAGATTTATATATGTGGGGATTCCTTTAATGCCTCTTCACCTAAAAAATTACATTGTGGCAGATATATTCTTGTTTTCCTATGTTCCATGTAACAAAGTAAAAATGCAGTTGTCTCAGAGAAACAACTGCTATGAGAATAACCAGACAGCAACAATTTACTTAAACTGCTCAGTATAATTTATTGACGAAATACACCAGCATGAATCCGTAAATTGACATTCAAAAATCTGAAGCTTTGCAAAATTGGAATCTTGGTATTTTAGAGTGTTTGGAAGATTTATATTGATGAAGAAAACACACAAGAGGGTATTTTACAGTAATTTAAAATCAGCTTTGAGCTGTTGAAAGGCTGCATTTTCAAACCCATTTTTTTCTAAAATCACTTTAGTGTTGCCTCAAGTGGATTATTGCTTTTTAAGGTTACAAATTGTAATGCAAACGAAAGACTTATACACGCTACCTTTTTAGCCTTTTCATATGTGAAAAAAATGGGTTTTATACAGTATTACTAATTGGTTTTCTTTTCATCATATCTGTATGTGCCAACCTATTGCAAACACAATCACATATGCAATAAGAAAGACTTACAAAATGTGCTTTGCTTAGTTATGATCTTGTTTCCATGTGTTTTAAAAAAATACAAAATACAAAAGTAATTTTGAAAATCAAGGTAATCCCCTGATTTGATGATGTCCCAGTAGGAAAACCCTGGTTTAGGGTTTTTGACCAGTTTAAAATGTGGTTGGACAGAATCTTGAAATCCAAAGCCTCTCACTTTGAGAGTTCCAGTTTTCCCCACAGATTTGTAGCAATAGTACAAATGACCCTGTCCGTTTTCCAGTTTTTTTCCCATTTAACACAACAGAGACTTTGCTTTGCCAGCCATCTATCATTTTCTGCATCTGTTTTTTTTTCTTCTCTTGCCTTCTTAACAATCATTTTTTTCTTTTCCTTTATCTTCAAAACTATTCCTTATTATTTTAGTTATTGTTTTTATCTTGATTTAGATAAAGTTAAGGCACTTCTCATGCAATAATTGAGATGCAACTTCTGTCCTATCTTACCCAGATATAATCCGATTCACTGCTTCTACTGCCTTTACTAAAGCAAACCCATGGCAAAAGGATAAAAGAGCGAATCATTTTCAGATATATTTAAATCCGTGTGAATCCCCAACAAGAGAGAGCAGCAGAAAAAGAAGTGGAAGTAAATAATAAATTAAGACATCTTCCAGTGTCCCCACAGAGAGAGGAAAGCTGGGATGGATTTCACAGAAAGGAGAATAATGAGGTGCTGCATCCATCCATCTAGCTTTTTAAGGTGAGAGAAGACAGAAAGGAAAACACCACTGGTATGTTTAGCCTGAATGGTTTAACTGGTGAGAAAAAAAAAAAAAAACTGGAACTAAGAGGGGACATTGTTATGACAATATTTGGATTACTGATTCTCTGATTTCGTATATTTGCAGAAAAAAATATTAAGAAAAAGACAACAACTCAAAAGCTTACTATTATCATTAGGTTAGACATTTGCAAGTAATGTGCCAGAAATCCTCTGAGGTTGAAAATGGAAATGTATAGCCAGTCATCTGGATATTTTCCAAAGATCAAGAGGTACAAGGTTCTTCATCTGTATCAGAATTTCTTCATTTAGGTGCAGACTCAACTTCTTCCTTACTATCTAGAGTGTGTTTTCTGGATCCAGTTTAAGGAAGTAATGCTGTATTCAGACCAAGGACTTTGTCAGCGTCAGCAACGTCAAGATTACATGTCAAGTCTATGGTGGAGGCCGTTGGAGGAGCGCCACGGTCTCTGCGGCACTTTGTGAGCTTTAGCTCCGTCAACTTTTTAAGCTTTTCCTGCTTTTCATGCTTCAAAGCTCATAAAGCCAATGCGCAGAAGTTCAGCTGGTTGAACTTCTGACGGTGCTGACGGCCCTGAAGCGGCACGTTAACCAATCAGTATAATCAGTACCAATTATAATTGTAGCGATGTCACTACACATATTTTGAATGTAGCGGGAGCAGGAAAAACCTACATTTTAAGTCTAGAAAACGCAGATTTAAAAAAAATCATAAATAACACTTACCAAAGACAGATGGACAGGCGCTCTTCCGGAGGAATAGAGCGCCTGTAGTTGGTGTCCTGGTAGGAGATTTGAGCTCCGATGCAGCCCAGGAGGTCATGAAATTGGGCGCGGGACAGACTTAAGTACCGCTGAAAGCGAACCTCATCCATACGTAGCTCCTGGAGCAAATGGTTAAACTCCCCAAACTCAGAACGCATCCGTAGAATAGGGTGCATACACAAACGGAGCTGATGTTGCCAAAGTTGACGGTTTCTAGCTTTATTTAGCAAATAAAGCCAAGCCACTCTCTCAATACTATCTGCCATATTTCAGAACGTACAGCAACAGAAGAAGCCCCACCCATGCGTTGTTTTTTGCTCAGAAGTGGCAGACTTTGTAACATAGAAGCGTTTGAAGCTTCAACATAAAAGCGTCAAACTAGATGCTTTGTGAGCTTTGCCTGACGCTGACAAAAGCCTGCGGTCTGAATGCAGCATAAGGAGTATGCAACTGGGAGAGCTCTGAATGTTATTGTGATCGAAAAATGTATTATTATGATTAATCTTTTAGTATTATTAACACTGAGAGCAGAGGAGCCAGACAACAGGTGTTGAGTTCGAGGCTAGAGAAGACATCACTGCCTGAGAAAATATTGATTCTTCTTACAAACTTAGTTTTGAGAGTTTCTCTTATTGTGTTACATATAACCCAAGCTATTGCCATTGTTTTGTATATGTCAAAAGTCACTTATTCACAGCTAAAGAGCCAGATGTCTTCATCCGGAGATATCCCCACCCTGAGACTAATAGTTTTGTCTTCAAATTGATAGAGGCAAGGTTGCTGAACTTTATAAATACTTATTTTCATATGAGCTTGTTAGAGAGTTGGGACGTAGGGGGTAGTAGGTAGTGGGGGAGTTAGGAGGGGGGCAGCATTCGGCATTCACTGTGATCTGTGCTGTTCTCCTGTATGATCAATTCAACTTTTATTAAAACCTCCAAACTCTTAAAGGAATCTCTCTCATCTTTATTAAGAGTCTTAAATGCCATTACAGTTATAAAATCCTTACCTTACTTTACCTTAGCACGTTTCCTATCACTACGCTCAGATGGTGTTTTTTTTTTTTTTTTTTTTGGTTACCACTTCTAAGTTCTATGACAACAAATGATAAATAATAAATAATTTAGTAAACCTTTGCTGGTTTGAGTGCTCCCAAAATTTAAAAGGGGGGTGGCATGTCAAATCCACTTTTTATAGCTTTTCATCATATTCTTATGTCATTCCCTCCTTAAAAACATGCCTAAAGTGTTTCTTAGGTTACTTTATGTATGTTTGAGTAATCTTTTAAAACTGTTGCGTCCGCCATGTTGAGCTCTGAATGCCAGAGTCCAAGTCTCTCCACAGCCCCCCGATTCTTTGCTGTACGGTCCCAGCTCCACCTGACGCCAGGCCGAAAACGTAACAGTGACAACAGTGAACATCCAAGGACTGGACACTGAGATAGTGGACTCTTATAGGTACCTGTGTGTTCACCTGAATAATAAATTGGACTGGAGCCACAAGACTAATGTTCTTTACAGGAAGGGTGATAGCAGACTCTACCTGGCTGAAGTTATTTGGAGTCCAGGGGAGTGCTTTTAAAGACCTTCTATGACCCTTTGATGGCATCCGTTATCTTTTATAGTGCATAATGTTGGAGCAGCAGTTTGACAGCTGAGAGTAAGAGGTTGGATAAACTCATCATGAAGGCCAGATCTGTTTTAGGATGCACCTTGGATCCAGTGCAGGTAGTGAGAGACAGAAGGTCTGTGGCCAAAATAACGTCTCTGAATGAGAGTCTATCACCCCATGAAGATGTCAGTGAACTACAGAGCTCCTTCAGTAACAGACTGCTGGATCCTAGATGCACGAAAGAGCCTTTCTGCAGGTCCTTCCTCACTGCAGCTGTCAGACTATTCAACTAAAACTGCCCCCAACAAACATACAGTAGATGTTTACACCAGCACTGTAATTGGCACAAGTAAACTGAAAAGATGCTGCTGGTTATGGCTGAATTAGAGAAACAAAGTCAGGACACCACACTGACATGAAGGATAAGGAGGAAACGGTATGAACCAACAGGGAGGGAGAAGAGGTCTTAAAATACACAAAGAAACGAGTATCAGGTTTTGACTGGTGCCCTGTCCACACATAGCCGGGTATCTCACAAAACCGTGATATTTTTCTACACTTTGGCCTGTCATCCACATGTAAACACAGATTTTCGGAGCCAAACGCAGTACTTTTTAAAAACTTAAGCCAAAGTGGAGATCTGTGTTTTTCTTCGTTTTCAGTATCTGTGTGTGGAGTTGTAAGAGTCGTAACGTCAATATCCGTGACAAAAAATGCTCAAATATCCCTTGAGGGACCTGTGTTTACTCTCAAAAATAGCATTTATGCCCTCAGAGCCGTGATGGCATCATCAATTGTCTAAGCACGTTTTGATTGGTTGCTTTCACAATCTCTTTCACTGATGCATCCTGAAGTTAGAGGATAGAAGGTTACTCTCTCTATGGTATTTGGGAAAACTACTGCCTCCTACAGGTTTTCTATGTCTATGAATGTGTTGAAAAACACATTTATCAGGTTATGTACGAATGGAGAGTTTTTGTTGTTTAAGGGGCGGAGGAAAATCTTTGTTTAAAAAAAACCCCGGCTACATGTGTACATGGCCTGGGATTAGAGACGGGTGCAGACAATGATGAGACAGGAAGTGAGCAGAACAGAGTGCTGAGGTTCCTACATGTTACACTGAAAGTAGCTCAACCAAGTTGATGTAATATGAAATACAGGGAACAGATCAGGGACAAAAATTTAATTTAAAAATTCTTACAAAAAATTTTAACTTTTCTGAATATGTGTAGGCCAGCAGAAAAGGCCTTGCTGGCCCTGACTGCCTACCACTGCTGAAACCCCCCATGAGATTTAAAGAGTTTAGATAAGCAGTAATATGAAACTGAGAGACAAAATGCTGTTGAAAAAACCATGAAGGACCAAGAGGCCAGACGTTTTCATCAACGTAATTCTACCAAAGCAGGTGCTGAGCAGGTAAAAATACAGAAGTGAAGACTCAATATTTTAAGGACTGTTACGGTAAGTCCTTTCTGTTAAAAGAAATAGAGCAAAATTTTTTTTCAGTACAAAAAATATTTTAAGCCTGAATAACTATATAGATTGTATCGGATAATTACTTTGAAAAAAACACAAAAAAACAGAGGGCTGCATTTGTTTTGTTCCCTTAAGGCACATACTTAACTGACTCATCTTGGGCTGCCCCATTTGTGCATTAAGTTAGCATTTATCTTCTATTTTCTCTTTAGGTTTCCCAACATAGTCAAAAAGAATGCATGTAGGAGGGGAGAGGATGAGCCGCTGAGTTCTCGCGAGAGCTGTGCATAGGTGAACATGGCGGTTATGTGGTAATGTATACACCCAGGTAAAATAAGACAATCATTTTGAATCAAACGCAGCTTCTAAACTAACCATCAAGTTACTTTTTTTTTTTCCTCTAAACAACCTGGACGAGGAAACATTGGATTCGCTGGAGTGCTACCTAGACGAGTGCTTTGATAACATCGTTATGGGTAAGTCACGGAAACCTGCTTCGGATACAACAACGAGCACACCGTCGCAGAAGCGCACTCGTTCCGAGGCTAGCACATCCACCGACTCGCCAGATAGAAGCTACGGCGACATCCTGGACTCAATAGACAAGAAGCTAACCAGCCTGGACGCCCGTCTCGCGCTGGTTGAGGTTCTTCATAAAGAATTTCAGGCTCTGAGGGAATCGCTGGAGTTCAGCCAACAACAAGTAGCTTCGCTAGTTACAGAAAACCAAACACTAAAAGAAGACGTTAAGAAACTCACCGAGGGAATGAAGCAGCTGTCTGGAGAAAACAAAAGCTTCAAGGAGTCTATTCTAGACATCCAGGCCCGATCAATGAGGGACAATCTTGTTTTTTCGGGGATACCAGAGCAGGCTGAGGAAGATGCTGAAGTAGCCGTGCGAAAGTTCATTCAACACCAACTGAAACTGCCAGACGACACGGTTAAAAGCATAACCTTCCATCGGGTTCACCGACTCGGAGGTAAGAAACACAACAACACCCGCCCGCGACCAATTGTTGCAAAATTTGAACATTTTAAACAAAAAGAACAAGTCAAAGGACGCGGGAGAGAGCTACGGGGGACGAATTACAGCGTTAATGATCAGTTTCCGAAAGAAATCCTGGACAGAAGACGCGTGTTATTTCCAATTAGAAAAAAACATATTAGTGAGGGCTGTAGGGCTACGGTTAGTGTGGATAAACTGTATGTTAACGGTCAGCTGTTTAGGGACCCTCAGGTTACTCCTTGGCTTTATTAGTCATATTTAACAGAACCAAGACAGAATTAGCTTTATCAGACAACTATAGTTTAAAAAAAAAGCACAGCTCAGCAGGCTGTTTTTGTTTGTTAATGTGGGTAGGGGCAGGGCTGTGCACTAGATTGCTTTTTCTTTTTTTTTCTTTCATTTTTTCTTTTTCACTATTATCTTTCTCACATTTGTACCACCAAATCTCTTTATCACCTTTTTTCCTTTTTCTCTCTCACACACACACAGACTTTTATCATGGCATATTCATGTTTTTCCATCATACTTTCATTCTGTACACACCTGTATGGTGCATTATTTACCCGCTTTATCTCTGCTTCTGTTTTTTTCAATCTGGCAACCCCATGGACAAACCAAAATTACACCTATATTCATCCTTGGCGATAGTACATATCTAAGGTTTATCTTAGCTCTATGAATCCTGTAAAATTTATAACATGGAATATTCGCGGCGCTAGCTGCAGAGATAAAACCATTAAGATTTTCAACCATCTTACAAGACTGAAGGCAGATGTCGTCTTACTACAGGAGACTCATAAATCAAGTTCAACAGCTAATGATTTAAAAACACCAGAGTATCCTAATATATTTTCTTCATGCTATAACTCTAGACAACGAGGAGTAGCAATATTAATAAATAGAAATACTAATTTTAAAGTAATAGACACAGCTACAGATCCAGAAGGTAGATTTATAATATTAAAACTATTTATAAATAACCAAAAGTTATGTATAGTTAGTATATATGGTCCAAATGTTGACGACCCCTCATTCTTTCATACTTTCTTCTCGGTTCTGGCTAATCACATGGATTGCTCACTTGTTCTTGGGGGAGATTTCAACTTTGGACTAAATGAAGAAATAGACAGGCTCAGTACAGCAGGGACTCAGCGCAGATGGCAATCCATAGATATAGTTAAACAGTACATGAGCGATTATGGACTCTGCGATGCATGGCGATCGCTTCATCCCAACGACAGAAAATACACTTTTTACTCAAACGTACATCATTCTTATTCTAGATTGGACTATTTGTTAGTCAGCAGCTCACTGTTGAATGACATTTCAGACACTGAGATACATCCTATAGTGATCAGCGATCACGCTCCTGTTTCTTTAAATTTAGCAAATAAAATTGCAACCCTTCAATATAAAAATTGGAGATTTAATACATCATTACTTAAGGATAAAGAATTTATTAAATATATTGAAAAAGAATGGGCTTCATACATGGAATTTAATGATCTCCCTGGTATGTCGCCATCCACTCTATGGGAAGCAGGGAAAGCTGTGATTAGAGGTAAAATAATTTCATTCTCATCAAATAAAAAGAGAACAGAAAATAAACATGTTCAGGAATTAGAAGAAACTATTAAATCATTAGAACCTTCCCTGGATAAAGAGAGCTTAAGTAAAATAAGGAAAGCAAAATTAGAGTTAAATGAAATTATTAATAAAAGGACGCAGTTCTTAATCCAAAGACTTAGAATAGAAAACTTTGAACATAGTAATAAATCAGGTAGCTTCTTAGCTAATCAGTTAAAAATAAATAAAGAAAAAACAACTATATCTGCAATCAAAGACAAAACTGGGAATATAATATATGACCCTGAAAAAATAAACAACACTTTCAAAGAATTTTATGAGACGTTATACACACCAGAGATAAACCCTTCAAATAATGATATTGTACAATTTCTGGATAAAATAACTCTTCCTAAACTTTCAGACAGTCAAGCAAAGGCCCTGGATTCACCGCTAACAGTGTCTGAACTCCAGGAGGCCCTCCAATCTATGCCTAATAATAAAGCTCCAGGTCCAGATGGATTTCCAGCAGAGTTCTATAAAGAATTCTGGAATATTCTGGCACCAACATTTTACAAAATGTTACAGGAAACAAAGGAAAATGGTCGAATACCACCAAACATGAATTCTGCCTACATCAATCTTCTATTAAAACCAGGAAAAGACCCTATGTCTCCTACCAGTTATCGTCCGATTTCTCTTATCAATGTGGATCTGAAAATAATTTGCAAAGCTCTTGCAAGAAGGATAGAGAAAATAACACCTCTAATAATCCACCCTGATCAAACAGGTTTTATAAAAGGTAGGCTCTCTTCAACAAATTCACGTAGATTAATAGATTTAATAGATTATTCCCACTGTAAAAACGTCCAAACCAATATATTATCTTTAGATGCAGAAAAAGCATTTGATAGAGTTAACTGGAAATTTTTATTTGCAGCCTTAAATAAATTCGGATTCAGTAATTCTTTTGTAAACTGGTTAAAAATATTATACAGCTCACCAACAGCATGTATTAGGACCAATAATCAAACATCATCAAGGTTCTTTCTTCAGAGAGGTACCAGGCAGGGATGTCCACTTTCTCCCTCCCTCTTTGCTATTTTTATTGAACCATTAGCAGCAGCAATCAGGCAAAATAATAATGTTAAAGGTATACAATGCAACAAAATAGAACATAAAATCAGTTTATACGCAGATGATGTACTACTTTTTCTACAGCATTCACAAACTTCCTTGTATCAGGTAATTGAGTTAATAAAATCTTACTCAAGAGTTTCAGACTATTCCATAAATTGGTTAAAATCTACAGTCCTTCCTATCAACTGTTCTTACCAGAGTCCTGTTGCTTTACAGCTCCGGTCGGGAAATATTACATATCTAGGTATCCATATCTCACCAAGACTGGCAGACTTATCTAAGCTAAACTACGTCCCACTTTTAAAAAAAGTGGAAGATGATCTGGCAAGATGGAAATCCCTTCCAATATCACTTATTGGAAGGGTAGCTACAATAAAAATGATGGTTTTGCCTAGAATCAATTATTTATTCTCAATGATCCCAAGCAAACCATCACCTGATTGGTTTAGATCTCTGGACTCTTCTGTTTCTAAATTTCTTTGGAAAGATAAACCCCCACGTATCAGCTTAAAAACACTACAGAAGTCCAAAGATAAAGGAGGTCTAGACCTACCAAACTTTCGTCATTATTTCTTAGCCAACAGACTCCAATACACATCAAGATGGGTAAAACACAGTTATATCGATGAGTGCTGGGTAGATGTAGAACAGACACTATGCAATAAGATAAAACTTTCAGATCTACCTTTTGTTAGCTCAAATATAAAACAAAATGAATGTTTCAAAAGTATAAATATCAGCTCCTCTCTGACAGCTTGGTGGGAATTTCTTAAAATGACAAAGACCTCACTAGTCCCATGCAGGCGTACACCCATCTGGAATAACCCGGATATCTTACAAAAAAAATGCATGATTAACTTTCCAGGCTGGAGTTGTAAAGGAATTGAATACCTGGAGCATATATTTGATGGAACAGACTTTATCCCCTTTAATACATTGGTTACACAATTCGGAATTAACAAGAATAAATTCTTAGAATACCAACAAATTAAATCAATTATAAAAAATAAATTTAGGCTCAATACAGTTGATTTACAAATTCCAGGAAAAGTTTTAGACTTCCTTAATCTTAACCCTCCCAAACTGCTATCTAAAATATACAAAACATTAAATAGAATAGATGAATCAATAGCCCTTCCTATTTCAAAATGGGAGATGGACTTGTCCATCTCAATAGACCAAAACCTCTGGTCTCAAATTTCATTAAGAACCTTCAAATTTCTTAAGAATCCTAATCTACGATTAATACAATATAAAATCCTTCATAGAGTGCATTATACAGGGCAACGGATGTTCAAGATGGGTTATACGCCGTCTGATACCTGTTTACAATGTACAAGCAATCTACCAGACAATTATATTCATGCTCTTTGGTTCTGCCCACCTGTTAAGAAATATTGGTACCAGATATGTGAAGATCTATCAAAGTGTCTGAAATGTAATATCACACCTGCTCCCACAGTTTGCTTGCTGGGAAATATAGATGAAGTTACCATGGATACAAAGTCTATGCAATTATTTTACATCGCCTTATGCATCGCTAAGAAAAATATCCTCTTGAACTGGAAAAATAAAAATACTCTGAATATTAATCAATATAGAGATCTCCTTCTGGATTACATTGGTCTAGAAACGGCATCTGCCTCCACATCTGATCAATCTTTCTGGTCACCCTTGATCAGTTCCATCACCTAGTGGGGTCGGGCCCTTGATTCCGTTCTGTGGGACACGGTTGCCGATGTGGAGCTTAAGGGTTGGTGGTGACTGCGGGGAGGTCCTTGGGGGTGGGTCCACTTGCGGTTCGGCGATAGGTGCCGAGACCCTCGCCTGGGGTGGGACTTTGGGGTCTTTGTGTGGTGACTCCTAGTGGCTGCATGCGGCGCCTTAGAGGGGTCGTGCTGGCGGACACGGGTTACTGGCCTGGTGCTGTGCTGCTCTGGGGGGGTCTGGGCTGGGCCTGGGGCTCGGGGTTCTGGGGCGGCGCGCCCCCCGGCTGGGGCCCTGGCGGGGCTTGGCCGGGGGGGGGCGCTGCCGTCGGTGCCGGCTGGGGGGGGGCTGTGGTCGGCCGGTGGTTGGCGGGCGCTGCTGCCCTTTCCATCTCCCCGGGCTGGTTCCTGTCGCTTGCTCCCCGGTGGCCGCTTGCCGCGTCCGGGCGTCGGCGAGAGGCCGTGGCGGGTGGCCGGCGTCTCCGGGCCCGATCGGCTATATTGACACTGGACATGGCTCCTGGGTCTTGGTCTTAGCCCTCGCGGGGGTGCTGGGGTGGGGGGCTCTGGCCGGTGTTGGTCGGCCTCCACGGTGACTGACCAGTTGGTGGGGTGTGGGCTGGTGGGTGGACGTGCTGGGTTCTGTTGCCACCCGGCCATCGGGCGGTAGTAGCAAGGCTGGAGGATGTCGGCCTGGGGATTGGCCGCCCGGGACTTCGGTCTGCTCACGGGCCTGGCGCGGCATGTCCGGGGTACCCGAGTCGGTGGTGCGCCGGGTTCCGGCCTCGGCCCGGGGGTCCTCGGACGCTGGCGGTGCCTGGGGCGTCTCTTATTGGCGGGGAGGCTTTTTACCATCTAGCACAGGCGCTCTTTTTAACGGGGTGCGCTTGGGACGGGAGGGGGGAGGGCGTTGAGGGTGAGGGGGGGCTAAACTCAACCTGGGTGTCTAGTGACATGTGTTTTGTTAGCAGTGTGAATGTTGGGGAGGATTTAGGTATGCCCCTGGCATGGGGGCTGGTGGATTGCCGGGGCCCCCATGGGGCTCGGCGGTACCGCTGCCGTGGGCCCCGACTGGACGTGCTGGGGCCTCCCACCCCTGGTGGATCGGGCCGAACGGGGGTGCCTATTGGAGTCAGCAGGGGAGCTGGCTCCCTGGGGTTGGCAATGGTCACCCCAGTTATTTTCTCCCCATCCCCATGCCTCTGTCCACCTGCTCCTTCATTCTACCATTCACAAGGCCTTGGGACGTGGGCACGTCACTGGGGTGCGGGATGGAGCTTCCGTCTTCGCTACCCGGTGGCGGCCTGGGTCCCGATTTTATTGAGCAACTTAGACACTACACTTGCAACATTTACAGGGAACGCACATGTAGGGACCTGGCGGTGTGGCGCCCACTGGTTAAACGCATCTAGACACTGAGGGCCCGGGGGGGGAGATGGGGGTACCCCGCAGTATTCCCATGTCCCCCCCCTCTGTTTTAAGTGCACATTAGAACAACACGCAACAACACCACATTGAGCTGGGGGAGAGAGGCTGGGGGGTCTTTCCACACCCCTGTTCGTTGGACCATCAGGGGTCGGAGCCCGGATAGAACATCACGCCGTCTGGTCGGGGTCCTGGGCTGGTGGGCTGCTCTTGCCGGTGTGGGGGCCTTGGCGGTCTACTTGTCCCCGTCCTGGTGGGCAAAGGGGTCTGTCTCCTGGGTGCAGGGGCAGGGTTCTCTACTGGGGCGTCTGTCCCTGGGCCTGGGAGTATGGAGTATAGTGTACGTATGGGGGGTATGAATGAGGGTATAGCGTCCTTTTTTCGTATGTCCTGTATTTGTAAGAATGTGTACACATGAGAGGGAGGGCTGGGGGTCCCGGTTGCGGCCCGGCTCGGTCCTGGTGCATGTCGGGCGGGTCCTGGGTGGTCCGGTGTGTCGGGCGGCCGCTGTTTCGGGCCGATGTCCTCCTTGGATTGACTGGGACACCTCTTATGGGGGTGCCGGGGTTGTAGAATAGGTTGGTGCCGTCCGGTGGATCGGTGGGGACCGTGCCTGGCGCCCAGTCCTCCTGCCGGTTCCAGGAGTTCAGCTGGCTGGTCTGTTCGCCTGGTGGGGCTGTCCGGCATTGGCTGGGCCCCTGATCTTGGCGCCCCACATGGGGTGGGATCTGGACCCTGGAGCTGGAAGATCTGGATGTCCAGGTGCCGGCTGGGCGCGGCCTGGGGAGGGCGTACATCCGCTGTGGCTCTTGCTGTGGCTCCCTGGCGTGTGGATGTGTGGAGGCGGGCCGGGTTGTTGGCGGTGGGTATTGGTCCGGGGTGGCGGCGGCGTGTGTTGTCCGTCGGTTGGCTGCGGGTCCTCCTTGCCTGCGGCGGCGGCGGGGGGACGCTTTGTCGGCTGGTCCCTGGTTGGGGCCCCGCTGGGGGGTGGGGTGCCCCTGGTCCCCGTGGCCTCTGGTTCCTGTCGCGGGCCCGCCCTGGCGTAGCCGGTTACCGGCGGAGCCCGTGGGCTCGTCACTGCGATCTCTCGGCCCCAGCATCCGCGGCTGCTGGTTTCCCCTGGGGCTTCCATCTGTTCCCCTCTCGCGTTTGATTCGACCCTGCGCTGATCCGCCTGTGGACTCTGTACTCTGTGGGACGCTGGATGCATACATCTCTTGCCTCCTCCATGTCTGTGCCGATTCCTGTAGGACGGATTGACGGTTCCTTACACCAGCTATCAATCACTTGCATGGGGAAACCTTATTCAGACCTGCATGCTCGCACACACATAGGTGTGGGGACATAGGTGAGGACGGACATATCTTAAGCTGAGGTTATCATCATTAGTTAGTTGTTCACAGGAGCTTACCAGAAACATTTGTATTATGTTCATTAATCAATGCTTGTGTGTAGTGAATGTGTAATTCTTTGTTTATTCTACCAGATCCGAACTATTGGTTTGGTTCTGTACACTTTGTTGTTTTTGTTTTGTATTACTGTTTCTCTGCCGTCCGGCAGAGGTGGAGGACTGGGATGTTTTCTTGTGTTCTTTATTTGCCTCCCTGTCGTGTGTCATCGGTTCGCCCCTCTGTTGGTCCGGTTTCTTTTCTTCACCTTCTTCCTTTCTCCCTTCTTGTCTCAGTTTAATGTCAAAGTCAGGAAATTGAACCCACAGTAATCACTAATAAAGATTTTTCATACATATACATCAAGTGGCGTACTACAGCGAAGCTGTAATACTCTGCTTGGGAAAGTAAAACTGTTGGGCTTGTACTTGGTACTCAGACACCAATTCTGAGTAGCATACTGCTAGACAGGACACGTTAAAAAAAAAAAAAAAAAGAATGCATGTAAGGTTTATTTAGTATTTTATGGACCTTTATGGGCAAATAATTAGGACTTTCCATGCACAGTGATTTACCAAAAATCAGTTTTTATGTCAGCTGTTCTAGCCCAGATTTTACCTATTTTGCGGCACCACGATTTCACATAGGTTTATTAATGACACACACATTCTAATTTAATAAAATTATCATTTCAGAAGGGAGAGACAAAAAATAATTTTGATGTTTTTTTTTGTTTTTGTTTTTAGAGTAAATCACATGGTACATTTTCAAAATCCTTTAAGGCTACATACAGCGATAAGTGCATGTGGAAGCTGGATGTATTCAAGATTATTTTTGTCTAATTTGTATATATGCGAATGTAAATCACTGCAACATAGAACAAATAATATTTTTAATCCTTGTATATTTAATAAGGATGCATTGCCATTCCTTATCAAGGCTTGATGGGTTGTGAAAAATCTAGATAAATGTACTTGGAACGGGCTTTTGGTGTTAAGATTTGAGCAATACAGCCTACAACCACTGTGAGCCATTTTCCCCTTATCCAAAGACTCAGGTTAAAGCCATGATAAACATAATAGGCAAATTGGAACTCTTGTCATGTGCTGAAGCACCACAGATAGGGGACCTTTTTACTGGTGTGTTTGAAAATCATTTATAGTGATCCTACCTGAAAGATGAAGGCTGGCAAGTGCAGGTGGTATGATTTTCAGCAGGTTTTAACACCTGCTACGAAGTGATCACAAATGGTACGCATTGCAGTACCTAATGTATTTTTATGTTCATCTGAGCTGTGACCGATAATGCTTAGGAAGTATACCAATGAAGTAATAGTACTCAAACAGTCTTATATTATCAGTGCCCATCTCCTTCATATTTCAGGGGAGCACAAACTAAATCATTTTACATTTTAAACACTAATTGTAGAGCCAAGCTCTGTAAATAAATGTTCCTCGTTAAACTTAAAATCCCAGAATGTTAGACCTGATTAAGAGTATCTGATCTATTAAAAATATCATAATGGTTTCTATGACTTTTTCAAAACCTAAATTTAGTCTTTGATGCTTTGTCTGTAGCAGTTAAGAGATAAACTAGATAAATATTTATAGATGTTCCTTTATCAAATTTCCCTGTTCCAAGATCTGCCCATTAATGCTATAGTGTCTGTATATGCTTGCTTTTATGTAACCAGATTATTGATACTTGCTCTATAAATATTAATCATAAATGTTCCAACTCTATGTGTTCTCCCAAATCTCCTGTTGGTTTTCATAACTTTAAAAATTGACTGCAGTGAGTTTGTGAAAAATGGAAGAAGTCCTAACATCTGAAGAATGCTAACAGCAAGTTAGAGAGCCAAGATTGTTCACTATCAAGCACATAAATAAGTTGTTTTCAATAATTAAGTTACATAAAAATATGATCTGTCAACTTTAAAGTTGTACTTTAAATTGTTGAAATATCTGGTCTAGGTGGAATATTTTCAATTAAAAAAAGCCCACACAGCAGCCTTATAGAGTTCTGCCTGATGTGGCCTCTCAAAAACACAAAATATAAGAAATATAAGAGTGAAGTCACTCTAGAGCAACACCTGGTATACCAACTACATCCTGGACATCATGAATCAAAATATTTTGATCAGTTTTATCAAAGGCAGATGTTAGAGCTAGCAGTTTCCGTTGTGAGGTGGATACAAAACCAGGTTGTTTATTCTAAAACATCTCTAATTGAAAATGGTTACACCTTTAGAATAAAATGCTGTACTGGGTGGGATTAAATGTTATACACTTCAAAGAGACACCTCCTATAATTCATTGTTGTTTTCTCAGCCATATTAACAAATGGAATGACTTGATCAAATGATTCTAACTATGATAATTCCTAAATACTGATACTTAGAAAAGCAATCGAATGTTACATATGTGGTGTCTTTGTACAAAATACATCCTGCAGCCCAATTAAAAAATGTAGTCAGCTTTTTGCAGTTTTAGTGAACTGACAAATTAGAGATTATCAGGTAGCCTGATATAGCTGACAGTGTCCCTTTCAACTTTAGCATAGTAACAGAGTTTGTTAGGCTGAAAAAAAAATAAACAATCTGGACCAGTAGCAAGCAACATTGGCTAGGGAGCATTATGCAGCCATTACAGTAAAGGGAGCACACTCTGGATCACAGAGACAATACTGGTTTTAGTGTGTTGCCCAGGTGAGAGCTGTTTATGAGGACCTGTATTCTCAATGCATAGCATAATTCTCAAATAAATAAGGAAATCTTCCTCAAACAGTCAGACTCCAAACTCCACTATGGCCAAGACCAAAGACCTTTCAAAGGAGACCAGGAACAGAATTGTAGACCTGCACCTGACTGGGAAGAGTGAATCTACAATAGGCAAGCAGCTTGGTGTGAAAAAATCAACTGTGGGAGCAATTATCAGAAAATGGAAGACATACAAGACCACTGATAATCTCCCTCGATCTGGGGCTCCACGCAAGATCTCATCCCGTGGGGTCAAAATGATCATGAGAACAGTGAGCAACAATCCCAGAACCACAGGGAGAGACCTGGTGAATGACCTGCAGAGAGCTGGGATCAAAGTAACAAAGGTCACCATCAGTAACACACTACAACAACAGGGAATCAAATCCTGCAGTGCCAGATGTGTCCCCCTGCTTAAGCCAGTGCATGTCCAGGCCCATCTGAAGTTTACCAGAGAGCACATGGATGATACAGCAGAGGATTGGCAGAATGTCATGTGGTCAGATAAAACCAGAGTAGAACTTTTTGGTATAAACTCAACTCGTCGTGTTTGGAAGAAGAAGAATACTGAGTTGCATCAATACCTACTGTGAAGCATGGGGGTGGAAACATCATGCTTTGGGGCTGTTTTTCTACTAAGGGGACAGGACGACTGATCCGGGTTAAGGAAAGAATGAATGGGGCCATATATCGTGAGATTTTGAGCCAAAACCTCCTTCCATCAGTGAGAGCTTTGAAGATGAAACGTGGCTGGGTCTTCCAACATGACAATGATCCCAAACACACCGCCCGGGCAACGAAGGAGTTGCTCCGGAAGAAGCATTTGAAAGTCCTGGAGTGGCCTAGCCAGTCTCCAGACCTCCACCATAGAAAATCTGTGGAGGGAGTTGAAAGTCCGTGTTGCTCGGCGGCAGCCCCAAAACATCACTGCTCTCGAGAAGATCTGCATGGAGGAATGGGCCAAAATACCAGCTACTGTGTGTGCAACCCTGGTAAAGAACTATAGTAATCGTTTGACCTCTGTTATTGCCAACAAAGATTATATTACAAAGTATTGAGTTGAATTTTTGTTATTGACCAAATACTTATTTTCCACCATAGTTTACAAATAAATTCTTTAAAAATCCTACAATGTGAATTCCTTTCTTCACATTCTGTCTCTTATAGTTGAAGTGTACCTATGATGAAAATTACTGACCTCTGTCATCATTTTAAGTGGGAGAACTTGCACAATCGGTGGCCGACTAAATACTTTTTTGCCCCACTATATAACTATTAAAAAGTACATAAAATATAAAAAGGAAATTAGTCTTAAAACAAATAGAAAAGGCATATCATTTACTCTCTTGAAAAATTAAATAACCATGGTGATTACTGAATGTATGATTAACAGTTTCCAGTTTTACAGAAATAGTTGAAAACACTAACCTTTAATAGCAGCTGTGTAAAACGTGGTGGTGGTTGTGAACAATATTGTGGTTAGGATGAAAAAAGAAAACATCTGTGACTACTGTTCACTCATCAACACAAAACAGGTTAATGAAAGGTTAATACTGTAACAGAATTGAAATCACAGGTATAATAGTAGAGATTTATTTTGTCATATTTCCAAAATCACAGTGCATCCGACACTTGAAAACATGCTGTCTACCAAATGACATGGACTTCAGTTTACCTGCCAACAAATAACGCATATTGTAAGTCACTTCTACAATACTACAGAACTAATTATGATGTAATTAGATTATATTTTAAAGAATTTTTATATTGTCGTTTACCAAACCTGTGGATCACAAAACAGAGGTTGGATTTATTGTTAGATGCACATGCCTAAAGCCTGAAATTAGTCTCCCAGAGTGGCACAAGATTGCCATGTACTGATGCACGGTTGCAAAAGTTAAAAAGGAGGGTGTGAGGTAGCGCTATTTCAATAAAACTGAAGATGTAACAATTTTTTAACCTATTACAATTGCCCATGTTGTAAGATATGTCCATGTACTATACATCTGGACTTAAACAAGATGTTTACTTTGAAGGTACCATTATTTTTTTTCTTTGGGCAGCTGATTCTATTTCTTAAAGAAATTGTTCCATTACAGCAGGTTAACATACAAAATTAAAGACATATGACTCAATATCTGAGAAAGTATGAAATACTGCTTAACTACAGTGGGTACAGAAAGTATTTAGACCCTTTAAAATTGTTTACGCTTTGTTTCATTGCAGCAATTTACTAAAATTAAAAAAATAAAATTTTATTTCTCATTAATGTCCACTCAGCGCCCCATCTTAACAGGAAAAAACAAAAATGTAAGCATTTGTGCAAATTTATTAAAAAAGACAAAACTTGGTCATAAGTATTCAGAACCTTTGCAGTATCACTCTTACTTAGCTCATATGCTGTCCATTTTTATCTGATCCTCCCTGAGATTATTTTGCTCCTTCATTGGAGTCCAGCTGTGTTTAATTAAACTGATTGAACTTGATTAGAAAAGGCACACACCTGTCTATGTAAGACCTTAAAGTTCACCGTGCATGTCAAAGCAAATTATGACTATGAGATCACAGGAACTGTCCAAGAAGTTCAGAGACAGAATTGTGGCCAGGCACCGATCTGGTCAAGGTTATAAAAGAAGGTCTGAGGTCCTCAGAGCACACTGGCCTCAAATGGAAGAAGTTTTGGACAACGAGAACTTTTTCTAGACCAGGCTGTCCCGTCAAACTGTGCAAGTGTGGGAGAAGAGCCTTGGTGAATAAAGTAAAGAAGAACCCGAAGATCACTGTAGCTGAGCTCCGGAAATGCAGTAGGGAGATGGAAGAAAGTTCCACCAAGTCAACTATCACTGCAGCCCTTTGCCGGTCAGGGCTCTATGACAGAGTGGCCAGACAGAAGCCTATTCTTAGTGCAAGACATATGAAAGCCCCCATAGAGTTTTCCAAAAAAACACATGAAGCAGTCCCAGACTATGATAAATAAGATTATCTGACCTGATGAGGCCAAGATTAAACATGTTGGCCTTAATTCTAAGTGGTATATATGGAGAAAACCAGTCACTGCTCATCACCTGCCCAATGCAAGTCCTACAGTGAAACATGGTGGTGGGAGCATCATTTTGTGGGTGTGTTTTTCAGCTGCAAGGACAAAGGATATTGTGAGTTATAATAAAAAACAATAATAGTTATATATATATATATATATCTTTAATTTGGTTGATCACAGATTATCCAGTTATGACAAATATCAATGTCACAAAATGTATTTTATTCTAACAATTACATTAGTAATTATATACTGGCAACTCTTTCAGGTTCATATAGAATCCGATTGAACATGCTTTATAAAATAGTCTTTTCATCAGTTTACATCGCTGACTTGCTCTTGCAAAAATTCCGTCTTTACTGCTCCAAAAAATACAAAGTGTAAAATTATAAAACTACACTCCTTTATTTATAGATTTCATAAAGACTAATAATAAAGAAATTAATTGTCCCTTTTTTGTCATGCCTTTGCATACCAAATTAACACAAATTTGAATCAGTAGGAGGCCTGTATTATTCTGGGATTTTCATCTTTTAGTTTGTAATTACTCTTCATCAGAGGTAAGCCTGGACTGGTCTACCACCGGCTTTAAAACAGAGTGGCATTTTAATTCAAGGGCAAATAAACCAATTAATGCCAAGTGCAACAGAGAGAGCCTCTCAACAAATATTAAGGTGTGTTGTGCACATAGTTTTACGATTTAACATAATTTATTCTTACACATTTAATAGGTAGTTATTTCAATTAGTGTTACAACACTGCTGCAAGTGGCCATCACTCTACCATGAGTATTATCTGCCCTGCTCTAAATACACCCCCCCCCCAAAAAAAATAAATAAATAAATAAATAAAACAACAACTAAGTGCTTAATCACTATGAGGTCTGTACATAAAAAAGAAAAAAAGACTTGTCCAAAGGCATCATACTGATTAAAATAATAGCTTTTCTTTTTTTCCTTAGAAAACTAACCTTTTACTCTCTGGCTCTCTGTGATACACTTCCACTGAGACATGACACTAACGAGGAAAAAAATAGTATTTGACCTAAACAAATGATTAGATGTGCAAAACTATCTATCACAGCTTATCAGCTATTGCATTAAAGTACATTTAATCCTGTCATTAACTGAAAAAAATTGTTTCCTTTTGTTCAGGGGTAGTGCACAGACTGTGTGACAAAGAGATATTTGTCTTGTGCATAACATTTATAGTAGGGGTGTGCAAAGCAGCTGGGATTTATATCTGTATCCGTATTTGTTGAGGAGGTAAAGTATTTGTATTCCAGTAAAATTGAAAATAAGCTTAAAATCATTTTTTTTTGTTACACTGCTAATTTACATTTTATTTAATCTTCCATTATAATAATTATGGATATGCAATAGTGGTAGATGTTTTTCCATAAATCCAAATGAATATGGAACAGGAAGATCATTGAAAAGAAACCAACAGAAGAAGAACACGGGCAGAACATGGCTGTGAGGATGATTTGGTGCTTGTGGAGGGATTGGCAGAACATGATTGTAATAACATTGGAGTTGGTGGGAGGTTTGGTGCTTGTGGAGGGAGCAGACGGTACCAATAGAGTATGTTTTAAATAAGTGCATGTGATTATGCATAGACAATGTTGACAGGTATTTGATAACTCTGCCTCTGCTGCTTTGACTTTTGCACATACATATCAGTGGCGGCTGGTGGAAATTTTTTTCCGGGGGGGCTATGACTATAATGGCTAGATATTAGAGCTGTCAAAAGATTACGCTTTTTTTCTAAATCTAATAAAAAAAAAAAAAAATCAAAAGGGTAGCTGTAAATTAATCTTAACTAATAAATATTACTAAATACGATTAAAAAACTACAATTTTCGGTGTAAAATAAAGGACAGATCTAGATGTTGTTGGTCTTTTTAAAAATGAAATAAAGGAGAGATTAATATAATTTTGTTTTGAACTCCACAATTGCATTCCCACATGACCCTTTTAAACTATTTATCTTTTAGCCAGTTGCTAAGGCAAACTAACCGGTTAATAATTTGTGTATGTAAAGCTGACCGTTTCTTATTCATGTGGGAAAACCCTGACCATCCTCTTAATGGGACTAGTGTTGGGACGAGTGTTTTCAGTCAGAGACTTCAACAGTTTTACTGCAACACAAACTGCTACTGTAGAGGGAGAAACGCTGAGCGGTCTATTGAGGTACTGATTCATGGTTGGATCAATGTTCGCACTAGGTGTACCTGCCAGAGCTACACTTAAACCCATTCAGAGTATGAGAAGATATGGGTCAGATAAAAGGCTGTTATATTTCTCCTGTTCTTGATTATTTCAACACAGCTGCTGATACAGGTTAGGATTGTTTACATGTGAGGAGGGTGATGAATGTATGTGTGGTCTAATATGAAAAATGATAACAGATACAACTAAGGTAGAATTAATCAAAATATATGAATAAACATAACATTCATATATCAGCAGCTGTGTTAAACATCGCATAAATAAAATGTAGTATAGGCTCGGCAATCAAATGTCACAATTTACCATATTTCAATAAGTAATCACTTAGCAGATAAAACTCTCTGATTCATCAATGTAAACATTCGGGATGATTGCTCTTATTGTGAAGTTCTACACAGCTACTTATCGACCTAAACAATCTTCTAGATTACAAATTGAGAAATATTTTTAAAAAAGATATATAATTAGAAACACTGAGAAGAAATAAAGTAATTAAAATAAAAAAATTTCACTCATTCGTTCATGTATTCGTTCATTTACTCAGACAGCTTTGTGATTCACTCTCATACTATGAAAGCAAAATTTTAGTTGTATTGTTTGTCCCCAAACAACAAATCAGTCAAGTTGCACTCTTGTTATCTAGAAAATACATTATTTGGATTGTCTATGAGATCAGCAATGCTGGTCCTGTGACAAATGAAAGTACTGTTAGAACAAAGACATCGATTTGATAGTTCTAAGCTATATAAGCAGAACTGTCCATTATTAACAACACAGGCCTGTTTTTAGCGTGGTCCTGAGAAGTGATTTTATTTAGTGAATAAAAAAAGACTAAGAAATAGTACTGAAGAAGTTTTATAAGTAAGGTGTGTAATACAATCTTGGATTGGGACAATAGCAAAAGAAACAAAAATCAGAGTTATGGGATATTATCAGTCAGATCTCCTAAAAGCCTGGTGCCATTTCCCACAGACTGCTGAATGATTTTGATTGTGGTCGACAAATGAAGAGGATTGAGCAAGTACCTACAAGGCCTTGCAAATGCATTCTTGGCCAGCTACATTTTGTTAAGTCACAATCAAAAGCTTCAGTGTATTGAAATTGTTAGGCTGCAGTGGTAGGACAGAAGACACTGCAGGAAATTTGGATGTTCCAAATGCAGGATGTGGATGGAGCAAGAGGACCCACTAGACCAGAGGAAAAGGACAAGCTTGGACCTGGGCAGCACATCCTTGCTGGATCTCGTTCTGCAAGGGATTAGGGTAAACTTCTAGCTGAAGGGAAACAGCTGGAGTTTACTATTTGACATTCATGCAAAATTTTATGTGTTGTGGATATACATATTAAAATGGATGCGCTGATGTGTGGAGCTCACATTTTAGAGAGCTCTGTAATGACAATGCTGTTTTGTACAAAGTTAAAGTTGCAAAGTTAAAATTAGTACATTTCACCCTGACTTCATTTAATCGCGCTCTATCTAGGGATAAACAACATATTTACATTTTGGTTTTCAGGGGTAAATCTTGGGTATGTAATGCAGAAAAAAGCCGCATTTCCCCGAAAGACAAGCTAGCTGACCTTTTCTGTGTGTGTGCTTGCATGTGTGTGTGTTGGGGCTAGGGACACAGTTTAGCAGTTGTGCTTTAAAAAAAAATTTTTAGTCTTTGTGAGTACATTATATATAATGTATGCTTCTCCCCTTTCTTTCTTTTTTTTTTTTTTTTTTTTGCCCTCAGCTCAGTTTAAATGTAAGAATTTAAAATGAAAGCCATCAACCATCAAAACTAATAAATTATACTGGGTTTCTTTGCAGTTTGATTAATTGTTTACTAGGGGCAGTAGAGACAAGCTGGGAAAGCTGCCACAGCATCCTGTTACACTTCTGAAACCTAGTTAATACTTCTCCATCTGCGGAGGTGCGGAGACATGCAGAGCCATTGTACCTAGACAAAAGAGCTGCTCGACGGCTACGCAAGGCCTGATGAAATAGAGCCCAGTTTTATAACTATCCGTCCAATACAACACAAAGCACACCTCTGTGAATTCTCAGCCCAAGTCATTGCACTTTGAACTGGATTGATTGATTGATCACCCCCAGATCATTTCATCAGAAAGGTGCTCTACAGTCAATAAAACTAGCAGTCAGTGCAGCTTTTAGGTACTAGATGCTTTATATTGCAAGGCCAGTTTATATAATATGGTCTTTTTGTGATTTTGAACAGTTGTGGAGAACAACATAACAGACAAGCTCAACTAAATCAACTGTAGTCGACCAGGCATGTGCAATGGTAGGTAGATCCGCCAGAAAAGGCCTGCACCCTCTGCCTTCTTGGAGGAAAATTGCTTTGTCCTGACATACCAATTGAAAACCATGGAGGGAAAACGTCTCTAATTGTGTTTTTGGGTGCAAACTTGCTGTCAGAGCAGTAAAATCTAGGCTTAACTTTTCGCTCAGACCACTCTTCGTAAGCAGTACAGCTGACAGCTTTGCCTGTGTCTGGGACAATATACTTTTAGATGAATACTCATTTGAATATTTTGCACTTCTGGGAAGATGTCGCCAGTGTGCTTTGCTTGTCGTCTGTCTCTGCACAATCTATTTGTGGCAATCCTGGCATTTGTTGCAGTAAATCGTAACTTTGCTGGTCTTCAATTGCCAAATGCTACTGGATAGTTGACTTTCTGACCAACATCTGGTGAAGTTTAAGTGTGGGGCAAATGGATGTAGATGCCCACCATGCCTGTCTGGGATATTGGCTCACCTTCACCATGTTCCATCTCAACTTTTGCGCAGAGCGTGCCACAGATGCAGAGGGAAATGCAGTGGGAGGCTGGGTTGGAAATCATAGTGTCAGAGAGGCCTTGAATGAGAAAAAAGAGGGTCAGCGGTTTTCTTTAGAAAAGTTTATTTTACATGCTGCGTGGAGAGTCCATAGGGAGCGCTGAAGCTTCAGCACAGATGCAGTCTGTCATGAGGCAACACAGGATGTGTCATATGAGATAACTAGCTTCTTGCAGTACATGTATCAAACCAGAACAGCAATATTTTATCTAGGCAGACAGAATCAAACTTATAAATGCATCAGCACTAATTCAACATAAATGGTCAGTTAACTAATGTGTTATCAAGGTACTGTGAGTAATAAAATAAAAAAGCCTAAAACTGCAATAATAATTCCTACAACAGAGGCTATTAAAGCTAAAAGCCGGTTTGCTGCTTACTCCCCTGCATAGCGGTTTTTGCTCAAGGCATTTTTGATTTGAGCAACTGCCTGATCCCTGTTGTTGGTTGGAAGGTTGAAGACCAGGTAAAGACTAGTCCCTACTTTTCCCGTCCCCAGAGGAGGGCAGTGAACTTTATTAACCATCAGTTAACACCAGATCGCTGGTGAACGTCTAGAAGGATTTTATTGTCTCATGGTTTGTATTTCCTATTTGTAACAGTGACATGGATCAGCACTTTTCTGAACTTTTGCCAGAAAGCTTTACCTCTCTTTTCACAGCAAGGGAGTCTGGTCATGGATGTGATGTAGCGTTGTTATAAGGGAAATTTTAAGTGTACACAGTTCTCTATGAAAGTGACACCATCGAACTTTGAGATAAATGCATTTGCCCTGGCCTCTGATTCACCTATATTGTGAATAAAAAAGAATTTATAAGTGACTTTTCAAAATGTTTAGCTGAAATATTTCCTAATCATGATTGAATGCTACTTGCTGGTAGTTTTCTATTCATGTTTATGCTGTGCTGATAAACCAATTGCCAAATAATTCCTTAATCTTATTGAGATTTAACCTTGTGCAGTCTTTTGCCAGACCAACGCAAGACCATAACATTATTTATGCATCAAACTTATATAGTGCTTTTTTGAACACTCAAAGACGCTTTACAAATTCCATTATTCGTCCGCTCTCACATTCACACACTGGTGGAAGCAAACTACAATTGTAGCAACAGCTGCCATATCGCGCCATCGGCCCCTCTGGCCAACACCAGTAGGCAGTAGGTAAAGTGTCTTGCCCAAGGACACAACAACTGAGACGGGTGGATCTGGGGCTGGAACCAGCAACCCTGCATTTCCAAGGCTTAGTATTTATTTTAACTTATTGTCTTTAAATATGTCATTTGTAAACTTGTGATGGGGTGTTTTCCGACCATATACAAATTCTCTTTCATGCAGCTCTGGTGTGTAGTGTTGAACTGTGTCTCGCCCACTGCTGCTCATTTCTCCGATGCCCTTTACCAGTCACTATTAGCTGGTGATCATATTTGCTTTGATTGTGATTTTGAGGACTTTTCGTGTAATTTAAGACAGAGCTGCTAGTATTTGAACACCCTGTGATTTTGTAAAATCTCTCACTTAGAAAGTATGGAAAGTCTGCACATTGTAGGTGCATTTCCAATGTTAGAGTCAGCATTTAATAAAATTCAGAAAATCACATGGTATGATTTTTAAAAAAGTATTTATTGCTGCACTTAACCTGTATTTAACCACCTGGCCATCAGCAAGAATTTTGCCTTTCAAAGACCTGTTCAACTGTCTTTAAAAAGTCCACCTCTACTCCACTTATAAATTTAAATTACTAGTACCTGTCTAAGCTTGTTAAAGACACCTGTCCACACAACAGTTCATAAAACGTTTCTGCCTGATTTACGCAAACAAGTAGTGCAGCTGATGCAGTTCAGGCGTGACCCAAAATATGCGCTGCATTTTATGTCTGCCGCAGAAATTGGACAACTCTCAACTACAGCTTCCAATCCCGCCATAACAACCAATCAGCTGAGGGGTGTCAGTGATGCTGTGACTGAATGGAGTCACAGCATCAGCAGGACATGTAAACTGATAAACACCATGGCTAATCACCCCAAACTATATGACACTAGCTGTTTTCTATACAGAGACAGAAAGAAAAAAAACTTCCTCTGTCTTGAAACAACTCATCTTTCATTCCGTCTAGTTTCCCGTTATGTCTCCTTTTAGTTTTCAATCCCTGGAGCCAAGTTCATATGCCAGTATGCATCTGTGTTTCTGTAAATTTAAACGCAGAAGTGTGTGCACCTTCAATTTCCACACACAGCATGACCTTGTCCTACCATCTATATTCCATTATTTTTCAACAGGTGCATTGTTGGTATCTTTAGGCACCTGTATGTTGGAGCCAATGTTAACATGCAGCACTTGTCCTTGAGCATTCAAGCAGATGAGCTCTTTCCATAATCTTTGCACGTGTGTGTGTGTGTGTGTGTGCATGTACGTGTGTGTGTGTGTGTGTGTATTTGTTTACATGCACATGTTTAAGCCAGCAGGGCACCTGCAGGTACAGTCTATTCAATTTAGCAGGTTTGGGAGAGGAGTGGGTCACCAGTCAGACATTGTTTAGTCAACACACATCACATTCACACAGTTACACACACCCCTTAAAACATGGAGCATCTTGCATCTCGCTGAAATTAAAACATAACTTAAGTTAATATTCTAATATCAGAAATCTTTTTTTATTATTTAATACTAGGACCTTTAAAAACATTGCAGTGATGCTACTTGAGTTTTGGTATCCTAAACCAAAGTCCATCCAGCCCTAGCCATTACCTTAAAACAACAAAAAAGTCATACTGCATTCCTGAATATAGAAATGGTCCTGAAGATTTATCTTTAGTTTGGTTATATCCTCTGGATGGGCTAGGGAGCTTTGGGACAAACAAATCTAGATTGTGAACTAGGTGACACGATGGCATTTAATATGTTTATTTTCTGTCATAGTTTAGCTTTTATCTTTACAGACTGACATTTAGCTTCAGCGAGAGCCGATGAAAACAAAAACAGAACCCAAAAAAGAAAATTTTAAATGGTCTCGAATTTCCCCTCCATGTTTCTACTATATTCTTCTATCTAATTAAAAAAAAAGTAAAGTATACAAACCTACTTAATAATCTAACACGCAGTTTAACAGGAGAAAACTGGAATTATGCACAGAGGCAAGTATTCCGTAAAAAAAACTGGGTGACCAAAAGATTACTACATAAGTATAAAAGGACATTCAGGTCTTCACAAACAAATAAGGTGTATGTCATTGCAAATGCTCAAAAGGCTGAGAAGTGCAAATTCACGGTCATTAATTAGAACACTGCTAATTGATGATTCACTTGCAACCTAAAAAGCTGCACCCAATCACAATGGATGAGCGGACCTGCACAAGAGGAATTTAGCTGGGAGAGCTATGGCTTATTTTGGGGTGGGTCTTTATAATTAACCCTTTACATTTTTACATCCTATTGGCGGTACGTCACATACTTCTGGATGAAATCTATGTTTTTTGCAACATCCTTTCTATCTACATATACAAGCTGAGATTTCTGAGATTGCAATATTGTATACCAATTGAGGATAGAATTGTTGCTGTAGATACAGAAACACTTGTCAAACTGTTCAGAAAGCAAATAGTATTTAACCCACTATTCGAAGGCTTCATATTGACAGAACAGAGCCATCTTAAATTAAAACAGTCTCTTTATTTCCACAAAAATCCAATGAATGACCTCCAATAAAATAGCGAGTCTACAAAGTATTATCTTCACATTCCAAAATAATTTTCAACTGAAAACCTCTCTAATTTCCTTCCTTACGTGTTTTAAAAAAAAAAAGTTTTAATCATACCTACCATTAGCAAGCTTATGTTAGCCTAAAATGTATACAGCAGTCTGTTTATTCCTTATGATGTTTATTTGGAAAACAAAAAATTGGTGCATTACTGCTATTGACTGGTATGGATTGTGGACTAGAATGTCAGTCTAGGTTGCCCTTGCGTTTATAAGACTGGTGATTTCTTAGCATTGCTCTTGCTTGTGCAATTTTGGTTTTCTATATATTTAGCTAAAGTGTAGCTCTAATGTCCATTTATCTTCTTTGTTGCCGCCAAAAGTCATTTTTAATAGCCTACAACACATTGTCTCTGTTCTCTTGGGTCAGTACTTTGCATTGTTGTTTTAGATTTACACAGGCATTGTAATGTACTAGGTGGGCACTATATATGGGTAGGCGGCGGTGTAGGTACCAGGAGTCTCATTTATAAACCTTTCTTACTCACAAAACTGGCTCTGAAAATTGTGTAAGAAACTTTTCATGCTAAGTTTGGGTTTTATAAGACAAAGAATGCAAAAATGTGCACAATTTTGAGCACACTTGCTTGTGCACTTTCTAGACACGAAGGTCACTGCCAACCCAGTTGTAATTAGGAACTTTACTTGCTGGATTATCCTGTTACACAGGTCATAAGTCTGTCACAGGGCTAACCAGTTCATGAAGGCGTGGGTAATGCAAGGACTGAGGTGTGATTTCAGGTTGATCTGCAAATGGTGCCCAATTCCTGTTGTTGGGTATTTCCGGCTGAAACATTTTTACCAGAATGTCTTTTTCATCCTTAATCCAACTGACTAGGAGGAACTGTGGCTGAGAACAATGTTCATTGTGCAGCAGCCTCAACAGAAGAGACAGTATTGACTCCAAGTCTTGAAGGGGCTTTGGAGCCAGGCCTAAGCTGTCAATCCAGGTCCAGGATGCAGAAAAAGGCTTGCAAAAACATGTACAAAATTTATATATTGCAGCGAGTTTCATTAGAGAACCAGATTAATCTGGAGCATTGGAGAGCAGAGCTGGGAAGCATTGGTAATCATGGATAGCAGGAAGTATAGTGCTGGAAGAGGATTCTTCACCACCAAAGCCATCATAACTAAAGGTGCACATTGAATCCATTTCCTAGTTGACAGAGTAAGGGCATTTTCTGAGCCGCTTTGTCCTCTCGGGGTCGTGGGGGGATTTGTCTGTCTCCAGCTATCAACGGGCTAGAGGGGGGGTAAGCCCTGGACAGGTTGCCATTCCATCACAGGAGACAGACAGGACAAACAACCATGCACGTGCACACCCACCCACACCTAAGGACAATTTAGAGTGATCAATTAACCTGACAGTCATGTTTTTGGACTGTGGGACTAAGCGGTAGTACAAGCAAACTCCTGGGCTGGGATATGAATCCACAACCTTCTTGCTGGAAGGCAACAGTGCTAACCACTGCGCCACCGTGCAGCCCGGGCCCGGGCTAAACCCCATAAAGCCATTTTAAGGCTTAGTCTTGAAAGTGTTAATGGAGTTTTGTCCTGATAAATCGTTACTCATCCAGTGTTAAATCATTGAATTACAGGCATATAATTAAGATAACAGCTAAAAAAAATGACGTTTTTAATACCACTGACCCGTATCTTCATTGAACTGGATCAGAACTCTTGATAATTAGAATCAAATCGATTCTTGAAATTGGAATTGATACCCAGCCCCACTTTTACTCACACGTTTGCAAGTTTACAATGGTTGCCTTGCGTAACTTGCATTTGTTCGAAGCATTGTTTGTGAATGTCCTCTGAAATTAACGGCACATGTTCGCATGCTGTGTTATGCAAGTAACTAGTACGGGGAATGTAGATCACTTTTTGACCGGCTGTACGTACACAGGTCAACGATGGCAAAAGCAGAACAAAAATAAAGTTCAAAGTTCAAAGTTCAAAGTACCTTTATTGTCCCACAAGGGAAATTGGATTTGCAGCAATGCATCCACATAAGACACAAACATACAACAGCACTCACCAACAAAACCAACCAGTGAAGGAAGTAACATTAACGCCCAATGTACATAATGTATAATAAATAAATAAATAAAGTACAGGACACAATCAAGTGCAAAAATGCAACTTGTGTAAGTAAATATAAAATGCTAAGTGCCATTAAGGTGCCTCACAGCTGACGCAATAAAAGACATTTGCATCCTCTTTGTATTGCAGCTAGGAACTCGATAGCGCCGTTTAGAGGGCAAAAGCTCAAACTCTGTTCTAAGGGGATGATCCTGTGAATGAGCTATAGCTCTAACTTTCCTCTGGACCTGTTTAATGTATAACTCCCCTGGTTGAGCCTGACTTCTCCTGGAAATCTTACTCGCCACTTTGACCAGACTACCAAGTCTGTTTTTATTTGTCAGTGAGAGGCTTCCAAACCAAGCAGCTATGCAGTAGGATAAAACCGATTCAATAAAAGCACGATAAAACAGAGTCATCATTTCTGAAGAAACATTAAAAGTGTTCATTTTCCTAAGGAAGTACATTCTTTGTTGAATTTTCTTTGAGACAGCGTCAACCAAAGGTTCAAAACACAGTTTGTTGTCTAAAATGACTCCAAGATATTTGTATGTCTCCACAAGCTCAATATCCGTGCCTTTCATAACTGTGACTGTAGGGGGAGGTGGTGTTCTGCGAAAGTCAATGATCATGTCCTTAGTTTTAGATACATTCAGCTGTAAAAATGAACTATCACACCACTCTACAAAGTCACTAAGGACTGGCCCATGATCCCGCTCATTCTCTGATAGCAGGCTGACAATAACAGAATCATCAGCAAACTTAAGTATGTATCTATCTTGGTACTCGCTGCGACACTGGTTTGTGTACAGGATGTACAGGAGAGGAGACAGACAGCAACCTTGGGGGGAACCAGTGGATGTAAAAGTGACTTCAGATAGGGTGCTGTTTGCCCTCACGCACTGGGATCTATTTGTTAAAAAATCCAATAACCAGCCCACCAAATTCAAATCAAGGTTAAAATCTGCAATCAGTCTCTGAGCGAGCAGAAAGGGCTGAATGGTATTAAAAGCAGAAGTAAAATCAACAAATAAAAGTCTGACATGAGTCTTTGCTCTATCCAGATGGCTAAAGATAAAGTGCAGAAGTGTGATCACAGCATCCTCCACGCCCCTGCCAGACCTGTATGCAAACTGCAGTGGATCTAGCTGATCTCCAACCTGCAGTAAGACAGCCTCTTTGATAATTTTCTCAAAACTTTTCATAACCAATGAGGTCAAGGCTACAGGTCTAAAATCATTCAAGGATTTTGGGGAGCTGCACTTCGCTATAGGCACAATAACAGAATGCTTCCAACTTCTAGGGACTCTTTGTTGTGATAAGGATAAATTAAAAATCAGCTGAAAGATATAACAGAGTTGATCTGCACATGTTCTTAATAATTGCCCACAAATAGCATCTGGCCCCGGACTTTTTGATCTGGTGGGCCTAAAACTGTTAGCCACAGTATTACTGTCAACAGTAATTGATGGAGCTGCTTGTGTGATAGCCCTGAAACCTTCCATTTCATCATCAACATCCAGATAGTTAAATCGAGAATAAAATACATTTAATTTATCAGCCAAATCTTTATCAGATGAAAAACCATCCAGGACAACTCCTGGATGGTTGTCCTGGATGGACAGCAACAATACCTGTAAATATGGTCTTACATACCATCTCTGATTGTGCTGCTGTCTTTTATCTGTGCTAATCTGAAAATCAACCAGATGATGATCCCCTCTGTTGTCGTAATGTTTTTTTTTTGTTTCTACTCTACAAATATGGCTAGTCTGAGTTCTGTACTCTTGCCCCTAGTGGAATTCTCCAGGACTACGTGCAGTACAAGAGAAGATGCAGTGCAAGATGCTGCCATCAACTCGAGGTTAAAAAGCAAGCATATTCTCCGCTTAAAGGGACAGCATCTTCAAGGAAAAGTTGGATCCGGAGAACATATTTAATCTGCCATTTGGGCAACTGCTGACTGTATTTGGGCAAAAAATAAAACTCGAGCTGGCTTATATGCCCTTCTGCAGAATCTAAAATGAACATTATGGAATCCTGGAGAAGAGCTGCTGTCTTTGATCAGACTGACAAAGCGGTTACCCTTCTCATTGTCCTGAGAAGACAAACAGCAGCAACACAGTGCCTGCCACATGTGCCACGACGACTAGGAAGCCGCCAATCAGAATGTTGCCCCGTTTCAGCAGCCATTGCAACTGCTATCCCTTTTGTTTATTCAACCTGCCTCTCTCCTCATCGTTTAACTGCCACACAACTCACTGACCAACTGAAATATTTGTGAGATAGAAAAAATTACAACATTACACATATTGTATATTTCATTGTGTTTTGGAGTTTTAAGATGCTTGAGTGCTAACACTGGCTGTGTAAGGTTTATGACTAATAAAGCGCTATTTTACTCCAATGTCAACTTAATCTGTTTCACTGGAGTTTTCCTTTCCTCCTCTTACTAACATACATAAAGTAAGTCTGCATAGTACTTTAAAAACGTGCAAGAATGTATCAATTGGCTCACTTTGTACTGATAAAATAAAAGCTTTATTAATGTTTAAGGTAGCCATTATGCAGCATTGTTTAACATTGCTTTTCTGTTTGATCTATAATCAGCCATATTTCTGGGGTGTATAAATACTTTAATATTAGCCTACTGGTGCTTAAAAGTACACATGCGACCTAAAGAGATTGATAAAATAAAACCACAATGAGAATTTATTTTTATGTGCATCAAGTCATTTTGTCATTTTAATAAATATATTTAACCCACCATCTTTGTAGTTTATTACTACGTTCATCCTGCCATTGTGATGACTAGGCCATAAGACATAAAGAATAAATTGTCCAAAAGTTTATTTGAGGCACAAAAAACAAAAATGAAATAAGAAACAGATCTTTAAATGTAGGATACAAATATGCTATACAAAAAAAATTGCGATGCCTTACATTCTAGGATGATTTTAATCCCTTTATAAACTAGAAAAGCACTCGGAGAGCGCAGATACCCAGCAGGGCCACTTGTTCCCCTCCAATCTACATGTTCTTATGTAATTTTAAAGTCTAGTTTCTACTTCCCTGTCAACAAGTTTGCACCCAGACACAGACGTATTGATGGAGTCGTTTTCCTTTTATACTTCTCTGTTGTGTCAGTGGGGGGTGCAGACCTGCCAGGTCTACCATTGTCGTGTCGTCTCTGGTCAATTAGAGTTTATTCACTTCATCTTGCAAACGAAGCAATGGCCGACAGAAAGTACGTTTTATTTAAGCTGGCAAGCTTTTCACTAGAAGTGCAGCTCATTGAATACTCTAAAAACTACTTTTTTTTTTTTTTTTTTTTTTTTTTTTTTAAACCTTGCAGTTTAAAGCATCTGGTGTTCAAAAGCTACATTGACTACTAATTACATCTACTATAGAGCATTGTTTAGGTGAAAGGATCACTGGCTGATGATGGGTGTGTGCTTCCCTTTGTCTTTGATGGATAGTTTAAAAATTGGGGTCTACTCCGTCCGTGCTTGTGTAGGAAAGCTTGTGTTGCTGCTGGAGTGTACACAAAGTTCTCAGATGAACAAACATTCTATCTAATTACCCATAGCTGGATAACTATAAATTAGTCACTATCAAAAATAGTTCCCTCATTTTGACTTAAGAACTGAATTTACTACATATTTAAGGGTTAAGCCACAAACCATTGTTTGTTTGAGTTGATTCCTGTCTCCCCTTGGCTCCAAAGAAAGTTACCTCAGAGATGCATGGATCCCTCGGTTTAAATTACACCATCATGTCTACGTGTGTTTCATGTGACCTTTAATCTTTCAGTCCGTTGTTGAGTCAAGTTACCTGAAAACTATCTGAATGTAAAGCTTAATGTGTCTTATTCCTATTTTGTAACTGTTTTGTTCTAAATTTATTTTGACCCCCACCCAGATAGTCCCCTAGAGGGAGGACTGTCTTTAAAAAGTTTTTTTAAACATGGTATTACTCCAATCTATGTGTTACCCGTTTAAGTTGTCTCCTACCTGTCATTCGGATTTATGAGGTTGCTTACCTCAATGCAGGTAAAAGGTCAATTTAGTCGTCAGCATTATGCTATATTCCGTGGCTGCCTTTACTGTTAATTACCAATCATTAAACAGAACTGATCTTGAAATAATTTCCCCTCTATAGTTCTCATAATGCAGCAACACAATACGTTGAAGTGTAACTGAACCTAATGAAAAAGTATTATTCCGCCCCAAGGCAACATTTGAAAAATTCTACCAAAGTGGGCAGGTGCAGGAAGCACTTGGATGCCAAGTGTGGAGCATGAGCGAGGAGGGGGAGGAGAGTTGGGGTGCAGGGGGGTGTCGCAGGCAAGGCTGAGCCAACACAAACACATATGGCATGGGGCAGCTGAGCTCCATAAAGGCTCTCTTTACCTCCGGTAAAGGGAGAAATCATTATGTCTCTTCTCCGTCGTCCACCAGAGATACAAGGAAGGCTTTATGGAGCGCAGTTGCAAACGGCCTATCAGTTTGAGCCATTGGCTTATGCTGCCTGAAGCCTCTAAGTGGTAATTCTAACAGAGGCTAACATTCAAAACACCCCCTGTAGCTCTCCAGCCGTAGGCTGCTGTAAATCCAGTCTGTTTGCTCTAACTACTTCCACATTTTTCGGTTTAAACCACCTCGTCGTTGTGGTCCTACATAGTGCGATATACAGGTTTCAGTTTCTCTGTTTCTCTTAGCGGTGTGCGCGTTGCACACGAGATACACATTCCAGCTCGCCACAGCGCTGGCCGTGTGTGTCTGAGATGGAGGCCATTTCTGTGAGACTATGACTGTGACGTGGACAATGGAAAAGATATAGTTCTCAGCCAATCACAAAATTCACATGCAGTACTATACAATGACCATGAGCCATTTATACAGTTTATAAGCAAAAACAATTTGTTTGGGAGTTTAGTAACTCTTTAAAGAGCAACTCAACCCTCTACCAGAGTCTACCGCAGACATTATTTCCTGTTGCGTCAACACTTGCCATTCCAACTCGCTACGGAGGTGCTGCCAAGACTCTGATTGTTTTAAACCCCACAGCGGCAGGATGGCTGACATCAGCCATCACTGGCCGACGTAAGCCATTACCAATTGAAATTCAAGTGCAGTGTAGAGTTAAAACTCATGAAGAGGGAGCCACACTAATGGTTTTTAGTGGAACATTAATTTTATTTTTTTCTCTTTATATTATCACTAAACTGTACTAAAATAGCAACAAAATGTGACGAGAGATAACTATTAGACTCTCATTTCAGCAAAAAAGTTTTTGAAAATGTATAAACAGGACTTCTGTAAAGTGTGATTTTTATATTTGTGGGGGGAAAATATCAAAATGAGAGTAGTTTAAAGTGAAATGTGAGGAAAACAATGCTTGTGACTGAGATGGTGTGTGCTTGTGTGCATGTTTTAGTATACAAGACAGTGATGTAATCTTCGGAAGCTGTGGGTGTGTGTAGGCATCCAATGCTTTGGTAACGCAACACACTCACACAAAAAGTGTGTTCACACTGTTTATGTTTGGTACCTTTTTTCCTGGCTGTTGAGCATTTTTCACTTTAAATTTGGTTCAGATGCAAGGCGAGAACGGACCCAGAGGAACACAGCACACCTCCTTGCAATATCCATGTGAGAATGAGAGTCTCAGGTAAACAGTCTAGAGGGAGAAGTCAAGCATGGCTGCACTGTGTTTCACCAAAACATAAAATATAGACTCCATCTGCTCTGAAATCAATATATTTACATAATCTCTTTTGTGAAAGGCACACAAGCAAACTGTAACATATACATAGACAGAAATCATTATGGTTAAAAGCTTTGGCTTTAAAACCAGTACTTTCAAAACAAGCACCCTGCAAGGAAAAACTTATGTCGTGTGGAATCACTTTGCCACAATGTAAATCTTATCAACAATGGATTTGTGATTTTACAGTGTTTTCCCCACCTGGTCTTAACAAAAAGTTTTGTTTAAATGTCAACCTGCTCACTTGAAAATTCTGAAGTTCAAGCTGTAAGACAGTTTCTATGAAAAGTAGGGGATTATTTTTCCCATACAATTTATCTAATCTATCATTGCAAATTTTATTTGCTGTCTTGCCTATTTGATTTTATAAAAATTATCCCAGGAAAAGAAACTGTCCAACAGAAAATCAATTTAACAACAAAGAGCAACAGCGGCAAAAGACAAAGCAAAGTAAAACAGATCAGTGTGTAATTTTATAGTAGTTCATCAAAAGTTAACTTTTGAGTACGTTTAATTTGAAGTGTCCAACCAAATTTCAAAACCATTTTATTGCCCTCTTAAAACACCCCACTGTGAAAAAGGCGTATATTTTATACTTATTAGATAATTTAAACAGTGCTGCATTATCAAGTAACAATGGTATATATACCCAGGGGGATATTGTGTCTCAGTCTGTCTATAAAACCACAACTACCCTCACTCAAAAAAATAAATGTTGACTAGTTTTATTTATTTTGTCAACAGGTTCCACAAAATTGAATTAGGTTGGTTTAAATCAAAATTGTTAAGTCAGTCTAACATGGCCAAGGTCACAATATTTTACAGTGGATTGTACATGGAGGTAGAAAAAACATGCAGCAGGGGATGGGCCTCAAACCCAGGACAAGACCTGGGTCTCTATACACCAAGCACCTGCACTAACTACGTTGCTACACAATGACTTAAAACTCCTGTATTATAAGGAATATAACTTCACAATAAAGTCATATTACATATTTAAATATATGATATTTGAGTACGGAAGAAATATGATTATATGATGTTTTTCAGTGCCTTACAGTTGATCTATGATGTAAAACACATAAGGATAATCATTAACATAAGGATAGCTTTACATCTAAAATAGCCCAATTAAATGATTATATGTCTAATAATTGTTGCACAGTGTATTTGAGAAATGCAGTAGCAAAAGCTTAGGTCTCTGAATGCATTGCTTTAAGCTGTGCTTGCTGATATCCTTAAGTCATGAAATCTTATCATCTCTAATCCATTTATGGCTTTTGAATGAAACAGTTCATTGTAAAATGCATCTCACATTTCTCAAGTGACTAATTGGTATTAATTTGACTCCCATGCTTAGTTAATAAAAGAAATGTATTATCCAAGAATCCCACTTAGCCTCATTGTGATGAAACCAGAAAGCAACTAGAAATTAAATTATTTTTCCAACAACAAATAGACTTAAAGGCCCAGTGTGTAACAAAATGTGGCTTTTTATTAATAAAAATCAAGTACTGCTTTCATAAATATGTATTTTATCGAGGTCTAATCACAATCGCATTATAATGAAAGCGTTCCCGTGTCTTAGAATATGTTGTTTATAGATACAGAGGGTGCACCGCCCCCCATCTAAGGCAACCATGGTGCATCGCTATCTTTGAATACGTTAGCCGAAAGGGGTTAAACTTTTTTGCTTCACATGTTTTAGCCAGTGATGTCGGGGAGAGGTGAAGAGAAGAAACGAGTAACGAGCATAGAGGACCGAGGATCATAGTTTTCAATTTCAATGGATGACCATCCGTACTCTTTGCCCCGTGAGAGGGAGGAAACCATACCACAGAAAAGAAAAAGAAATAACTGAGAGAAAACAAGAATCTACATCGGTGAAGTGTTTACCAGATGGATACTAGCTATTCCTGGGGGACAAACTTGAAGACGGCGGAGGTTGCAGGCTTTCTGCTGGACATGTAAGTTAATTACATGAAACGATGAAGTTTATGTTAGCGTTATCTTTGTCATAGGACAGGTTAGTCCAGCAAATACTTATATATCTTCCATTTAACTCTGACAATTTACTCCGTGGGTTCCATAGTAGTAATGATGTGTTATAAAGGCGTGATGGCAGACAAAAAACTGTTCAGTTGCTTGCATTCACTAAACGCACCACTAGTTGGAGATAATTCTTACACACGGGGGCTTTAACCTTTTGTCCAGGAAAAGCAACTGTTTTTAGCAACTTTCATGTTGTCGTTTTTTACTCATCCTAAAAAGGACACATACACTTCCGAAAGCCTTGGAAGTGCTTCTTTATTGTCTTTTAGGCTAATTTAGAGGCAATGAAACAATAAAAAATAAAAAGCTGATGAATCTGCCCCCATAGAACACAGACTGGCAGTCCTGTGGTGACATGCAGGACTAATTGACAAAAGATAATAAATGGACCTTTGAATGGTTGAAATTATTTTTATTTTCTTTATTTATTTATTTTTTTGAGTGTAGAAAGCCACATAAATAAAACTTCAAGATAACAGTTGGTATTTAATCAGTCAGATCCATTTTTAAATGTATTTTCATTAGCATGAACCACGCCTACAGAGATTAGATTAGTTTTGATTAGTTCATTTATTGACAAAGGTTAGATAGATGATGTGTCTGGAAGGATGCACTGATGTAGGCTTGTAGACTCTGTGTGGGGGTGCAGTCTTCGGAAGTCAGTCTTCTCCTCGAGCCTGCTCATGACCCCCCCAGACAAAAAACCTGAAAGAAACAGATATTAGAGCTGGAGTTTGAAAGAGAAGATAAGCAGATGAAGGGATGAGGGGATGAAGGGATGAGGGAGGGGATGAAAGGATGAGGGGATGGAAGGATGATGGGGATGAAGGGGGGATGAGGGAGGGGATGAAAGGGATGAAGGGATGAAGGGAGAAGGGATGAGGGAGGGGTTGAGAGAGGGAATGACGGAGGAGATGAAGGGATGAATGGGATGAGGGGATGAAAGGGATAAGGGAGGGGATGAAGGGATGAGGGGATGAGAGAGGGAATGACGGAGGAGATGATGGGATGAAAGGGATGAGGGGATGAAGGGATGAGGGAGGGGATGAAAGGGATGAAGAGATGAGGGAGGGGTTGAGAGAGGGAATGACGGAGGAGATGAAGGGACGATGGGATGAAAAGGATGAAGGGGTGAGGGAGGGGATGAAGGGAGGGGATGAGGGAGAGGATGAAGGGATGAGGGAATAGTAAAATGGGGATGTAATACTGAGACGAGATAAAGGATCAGCGGGAGGGAGGGTGGGGTTTACGAGACCACAGTCTGAGCGACGCTGATGGCTAGGTGCTTGGGTTTAAATAGATCACAGAGTAATTAGGAATGGAATTCAGGTGTGAGATGCCAGGTGAGTCGGATCCGAGTAGATTAGTGAGAGAATGCTGAATATGAGGCGTGGTCCTGCTCACGAACCTAAGTTAACATATTAACTTACATGTCGGTTAAATCAATGTAAAATGTGTTAAATATTATCTAACTTTATAAAGTATAAGAAAAAGCTGGATTTTAACATTTCGTTTTTTATCAATGCATTCTGCCACAATGAAACCATTTATAGTATTGATGCGATATCCAGTGAAAATGAGCTTGACAACCCTGCTGTAGCTCCTTTTCTCTATTTTTATAATGCATTTTCATTAACTACAGTGATTCTGATGGCTGTAGCCAATGCACACTTGTTAGGTTCCAACAGCTTAACTATGCTTTGTATGACTTATATCAGTGTATTTACACTTAGGAAGACAATGAAATAAATAAATTTTGTATATTCTGTGAACTTTAGAGCAGTCAATAAACGTCCAAAACAAATAAGCTCTACAAACGAACGTTGCCATGAAAACATAAAATTCATCTTACCTGTAGAGTCACTCCCACACACAAAAAATTATACCTGCAGAGTGGAGTGAAAACCTGCAGCTACAAGTTTCCATGTCTCTGTTTGAATGTGCAACTAAAGAGAGAAACAGTGAAACAAGCAGCAGTTTTGGTTGCACACAGCTGGGTATTTATTTTGCTGATATCAAAATGAACTCATTAGGGTATTCAGATCTTTTTAAGAAAGAAAAAAAAAGCAGCATGAAAATCCGACTCACAGTTTACTAACATCACACCTGGTAAAATCAAAGACAGCTCAGTGAGCTGAGACTAAAATTAAAACCGCCATACAGCAATGGAAGGATTTTGTGATGTTGCTATTTTACTTCTGGTGTTCACTGTAGGCAATGTCCAACCATTTGTGTGTTAACTATGATAAGGTTATTATTTTTAGGTAACAGAACCACAAACTGCTGACAAAGCATGCATGTTCATGAGTCGCTTACATGTATTCTATTCTAACAAGCTCATAAAAATGGCCTCACATCCCAAGCATTAGGTCTGTCTTAATGAACCCTTAGGCACTCAAACACAACATGGCCAGATTTAGAAAGAGATTAGTCCTCATAATAGAGTCATAATTAAGTTCCTCTGCTGAGTCGCAGATTTCAGGGTGAGGCTTATGGTTGCTTCTTGCATTAGGTGATACTTAAACAGAACCATCATCTCAACAGCCAATTAAAAGAAATATCAACACAGACCCCACCTGTACAACCATCGAAGACGTCTCCAGGAGGCCTGATTGTATACAGTCAGGTCCATAAATATTGGGACATCAACACAATGCTAACATTTTCGGCTCTATACACCACCACAATGGATATCAGATGAAACGAGCAAGATGTGCTTTAACTGCAAACTGTCAGCTTTTATTTGAGGGTATTTACATCCAAATCAGGTGAACGGTGTAGGAATTACAACAGTTTGCATATGTGCCTCCCACTTGTTAAGGGACCAAAAGTAATGGGACAATTGGCTTCTCAGCTGTTCCATGGCCAGGTGTGTGTTATTCCCTCATTATCCCAATTACAATGAGCAGATAAAAGGTCCAGAGTTCATTTCAAGTGTGCTATTTGCATTTGGAATCTGTTGCTGTCAACTGTCAAGATGAGATCCAAAGAGCTGTCACTATCAGTGAAGCAAGCCATCATTAAGCTGAAAAAACAAAAGAAACCTATCAGAGAGATAGCAAAAACATTAGGCGTGGCCAAAACAACAGTTTGGAACATTCTCAAAAAGAAGGAACGCACCGGTGAGCTCAGCAACACCAAAAGACCCGGAAGACCACGGAAAACAACTGTGGTGGATGACCGAAGAATCCTTTCCCTGGTGAAGAAAACACCCTTCACAACAGTTGGCCAGATCAAGAACACTCTCCAGGAGGTAGGTGTATCTGTGTCAAAGTCAACAATCAAGAGAAGACTCCACCAGTGTGAATACAGAGGGTTCACCACAAGATGTAAACCATTGGTGAGCCCCAAAAACAGGAAGGCCAGATTAGAGTTTGCCAAACAACATCTAAAAAAGCCTTCACAGTTCTGGAACAACATCCTATGGACAGATGAGACCAAGATCAACTTGTACCAGAGTGATGGGAAGAGAAGAGTATGGAGATGGAAAGGAACTGCTCATGATCCTAAGCATACCACCTCATCAGTGAAGCATGGTGCTGGAAGTGTCATGGCGTGGGCATGTATGGCTGCCAGTGGAACTGGTTCTCTTGTATTTATTGATGATGTGACTGCTGACAAAAGCAGCATGATGAATTCTGAAGTGTTTCGGGCAATATTATCTGCTCATATTCAGCCAAATGCCTCAGAACTCATTGGACGGCGCTTCACAGTGCAGATGGACAATGACCCAAAGCATACTGCAAAAGCAACCAAAGAGTTTTTGAAGGGAAAGAAGTGGACTGTTTTGCAATGGCCAAGTTAATCACCTGACCTGAATCCGATTGAGCATGCATTTCAGTTGCTGAAGACAAAACTGAAGAAAATGCCCCAGGAGCCTCTGGATGGTATAGAGGAAACTCTGTAAGGTGCCAAGTAACCTCAGGAAGGCGTGTCTTCACTGACACCCTCGGAGGAGACAGGAATCAGGAGCGCATCCGCCTCCGGAGGAATAATGAGTAGGGGACAGAGGAGTCTTGTACAGAAGTTGTTACAGGTCTGTAAGAGCCCGAAATCTTGCTATTTTGTAGCTGATCAAATTCTTATTTTCCACCATAATTAATAATAATATTTAAAAAAATAAGCCATGTGATTTTTCTGGAGTTTTTTTTTTCTTATTTGGTCTCTCAAAATTCAGGTATACCTATGGTGAAAATTACAAAGCCCCACTGTAGATACAGGACTATTATTAATCATCCTGACATATAAAGTGTTTCATTTTTTATATATATATATATATATATATATATATATATATACTCATTTAGTGATTTAACCTTGCTGGGGAATGTTTGAAAGTAAAATCAATGAGCTGCATCATTTTACTTGAACTTACCAGTGACCAAAGCATGTCCCACCCCTTGAAGTAAAACTGCTTTAAACAGACCTTTTTCATTGAAACAATTTTTTGTTTTCAGAAACAATTTACCTTTACACCAAAGTAAAGCGTAAAATAAGAAACGTTAACAGCTTCATGTGGTGGACAGTGCAACTTTGGGTTCCTGGTAGTTTGACATCTGGGCTCTATCTCTGAAAAACTGAGTCAACTCTCTTTGCTTACAAAATGAATGCTGAGATAAAATATCTAGCGAAGATCAAAGCAGAGATCCTTTCAGCTCAGCTATCTTAAAGGTCATCTCAATACATAATAGAATGGGATGTCTTTGAGCAAAAGGAGTGTGAGGGTATAGCTGAAGATACCGAGAGGCGTGCCTTGGTCCTATAAAAGAGAGAGTGAGGGGCTTACAAAACAGATTGTGTGAGATAAGTGGAGAGGGGATAGACAATCAACGACATCTAGCTGAAAGTATGACATGACAAAGAGAGAAAAAAAAGGTTTTATTATAAATAAATGATAAATATAGAGCAGCTATAGCTTTAAATTCTATTAAATTTAAAGGGTGCCTTTAAAGAGTTTTTCATTTTTCTCAATGTGGCCACTTAATTCTGTGAATTTTCACACTGAAGCACCTGTCTAATATAAAACAGTTTTCAAGAAAAAAAGTTATTTTTTTCAATTTTTTATTCCTGCTGGACCAGTCTGATAGTTTTTGTAAAGGATAGTGGCTTTTGTTCCCTGTTAATTTTCATTCTCAATAATATACAGTGGGGCAAAAAAGTATTTAGTCAGCCACCGATTGTGCAAGTTCTCCCACTTAAAATGATGACAGAGGTTAGTTATTTTCATCATAGGTACACTTCAACTGTGAGAGACAGAATGTGAAAAAAAATCCAGGAATTCACATTGCAGGATTTTTAAAGAATTTATTTGTAAATTATGGTGGAAAATATGTATTCGGTCAATAACAAAAATTCAACTCAATACTTTGTAATATAACCTTTGTCGACAATAACAGAGGTCAAACTATTACTATAGATCTTTACCAGGTTTGCACACACAATAGCTGGTATTTTGGCCCATTCCTCCATGCAGATCTTCTCGAGAGCAGTGATGTTTTGGGGCTTTTGCCGAGCAACACGGACTTTCAACTCCCTCCACAGATTTTCTATGGGGTTGAGGTCTGGAGACTGGCTAGGCCATTCCAGGACTTTCAAATGCTTCTTCCGGAGCAACTCCTTCGTTGCCCGGGCGGTGTGTTTGGGATCATTGTCATGTTGGAAGACCCAGCCACGTTTCATCTTCAAAGCTCTCAGTGATGGAAGGAGGTTTTGCCTCAAAATCTCACGAAACATGGCCACATTCATTCTTTCCTTAACCCGGATCAGTCGTCCTGTCCCCTTATCTGGCACTGCAGGATTTGATTCCCTGTCGTTGTAGTGTGTTACTGATGGTAACCTTTGTTACTTTGGTCCCAGCTCTCTGCAGGTCATTCACCAGGTCCCCCCGTGTGGCTCTGGGATTTTTGCTCACCGTTCTTATGATCATTTTGACCCCAAGAGATGAGATCTTGCGTGGAGCCCCAGATCTTGGGAGATGATCAGTGGTCTTGTATGTCTTCCATTTTCTGATAATTGCTCCCACAGTTGATTTTTTCACACCAAGCTGCTTGCCTATTGTAGATTCACTCTTCCCAGTCAGGTGCAGGTCTACAATTCTTTTCCTGTTGTCCTTGGAAGCTTTTTGGTCTTGACCATAGTGGAGTTTGAGGCTATGGACAGGTGTCTTTTATACAGATAACGAGTTCAAACAGGTGCCATTAATACAGGTAAGGAGTGGAGGACAAAATATCTTCTTAAAGAAGTTGTTACAGGTCTGTCAGTGCCAGAGACAATGTGAATTCCTGTATTATTTTTTTCAAATTATGTCTCTCACAGTTGAAGTGTACCAATGATGAAAATTACTGACCTCTATCATTATTTTAAGTGGGAGAACTTGCACAATCGGTGGCTGACTAAATACTTTTTTGCCCCACTGTATTGTATTTATGTAGCGCTTTTCAAGACACTCAAAGCACTTTCCACTATTCAGTCATTCTCACACTGGTGGTAGCAAGCTATGAATGTAGCTACAGGTGCCCTGGGGCAGACTGACAGAGGTGAGGCTGCCATATTGCACCATCAGCTCCTCTGGCCAACACCAGTATGTAGGTAGGCGAAGTGTCTTGCTTAAGGACACAATGAGAGACAGATGGAGATGGGGCTCCAACCACCAACTCCGCCCCACCTCATTAATACGGAAAAAAGAAGCTGACTAGTTGAAGAGAAGGATTTGGAAACATCTTAAAAAGCACATTATATACAGAAAGGATCATAATCATACAGTCTAAAATGTCTTCTAAATGTGTTAAAAGCTGTGAACTAGAAAATATTCCCCTACAGCATGAAGCTTTGAATATTTCTGAAATTCCTTCTACTTACATATCACCTTCCATACATGAGAAAGCTCACTAGAGTTACCTTTCACCTCTCCGACTGTTTTCAGATAAAAATGATTAGTATGCATAAATGGATATTTTAAACCTGATTAAATAAACCATACATTATTCTGTGACACAGCAACACTTCACTTTAAACACCCTACATACTGCAACACAAAGCAGTTAATTTCTTAATCACAAATGATGAAAAATCAAAATGTAAGTTAATATGTTAACTTAGGTTCATGAGCTGGTCCACGCCTCATATTCAGTATTTTCTCACTAATCTACTCGGATCAGACTCACCTGGCATCTCACAACTGAATTCCATTCCTAATTACTCCGTGATCTATTTAAACCCGAGCACCTAGCCATCAGCGTCGCTCAGACTGTGATCTTGTAAAACCAACCCTCCCTCCTCCTGATCCTTTATCTCGTCTCAGTATTACATCCCCATTTTACTATTCCCTCATCCCTTCATCCCCTCATCCTTTCATCCCCTCATCCCTTCATCTCCTCCGTCATTCCCTCTCTCAACCCCTCCCTCATCCCTTTCATCCCCCCCTTCATCCCCATCATCCCTCCGTCCCCTCATCCTTTCATCCCCTCTCTCATCCCTTCATCCCCTCATCCCGTCATCTGCTAATCTGCTCTTTCAAACTCCAGCACTAATATCTGTTTCTTTCAGGTTCTTCGTCTGGGGGGGTCCTGAGCAGGCTCGAGAAGAAGACGGACTTCCGAAGACTGCACCCCCACACAGAGTCTTCAAGCCTCCATCAGTGCATCCTTCCAGACACACCATCTATCGAACCTTTTGTCAATAAATGTTCGAATCTAAACAAATCTAATCTCCGTAAGCGTGGTCCATGCTAATGAATATGCTTTCTGTGTGAGTTTTCTCAGAGGAACACAAACCATAAAATACTCACAGAGTAAACAGAGACAGAGACTTCTGAAAACCAAGAGGAGCATTTAAAGGACAAAAAGCTACAAAAGAAACATGTAAAATCAACAGAGGCGACTACGGACTTAAGGCCTGAGCAAAAAAGGAATCTGGAAGCCAAAAAGGTTGTAAGTGTCCAACCAAAAATAAGATGATAGTCTGAATATTTGACCAGTTGATGGGACTAGTGTCATTAGGTCTTTAGGTTGCAGAGCCAAATGTTTTATTAATAAACCCAAATGTATTTTCATGTTAGATGGACACTTTAAAGTCAGTTCTCAGTTTGGAATTGGTATTGTACATGCTTAAATTAATCTTTTTGAACTACCTGTGTTTTTTGCTTTAGATACTGTATATCACTGTTTTCACATCTTTTTTAAAATATATATTTCAAGTGTTGCATTTTTGAATGTAAAATTTTTCTCATCTTTAAGACTAGTGTCATCACAGTTACTTTGAAAAGTTATATGATTACTGACTACTGATTACTCCTTCCAAAAGTCACTTAGTTTCTTTACTGATTACTTTATTTAAAAAGTAATTAAATTAGATTACAAGTTTACATTTTATTAATTACTTCCAGCAGCTTCCACCATACCTATGTTCATATTGCAAGTTACACTCTGTGTCTATTCCGTGTGGGACTCATTTCCTTTTATAGACTGTATCCTTATTGTAAAGGGCTGCTAGAGCCTGTCAGATGAAAATTGAGCTTTCAATGGACAAAATCGTACCATATTAAGGTTTCAGTTCAGGTGCCTAGAAGCGGTTTTTCACACTACAGTCCAGTTAATTCAAATATAAGCTTGTTTTCTTTGTAAATAAAAGATGAGGTAATAGCCAACTTAGTTATGAAAGTGCATTTGTGCTTAAATGTTGTTTATTCTCTGCATGTGTTTCAATGTAAGTAGAGAATCACTTAACAAAAAGTTAAAATGTAAATACATGGAGAGAATTGAAAAGGTTAGAGGTTTGGGATTTCTGATGCCGTCAGATTGGGGTTGAAGGAGGAACCAAATGCAGAATGACGTTTTAAGCTTATATGGACCATATTTATTATAAGTCAAAAAAGATAACAATAGATGTTGATGAGAGTACTGGAAAGACGTGACGAACTCAGGGCACATCAACGATGACGAACCAGTGGCGACATAGGGGTTAAGGGGAGCATATATTCTGGGAAGGGTGATGGAAGACAACGAACGGCTAGGGACAAAAGACAAAGAGCACCTGACGTCAATTAGACACACAAGGACACTTAGACTGAAAAACAAGGAGGATTAGGGAGACACAAACAGGGAGGGAGGAGTGACACAGACGAAGACAAAGTAACATCATAACAGATGCATAGTTATAGTTAATTCTTCACAAAGGTCATCCTGCTCTCGGGAGTAAATTTTCTTTTTCTAAATTCCACATTGTTAAGACAGCTTAAACCTTTGTCTGCAAAAGGCAGTAAATTCACATTTTTACTTTGTACTTAATTTTTCAACTGAGGTGAAAACTAAACATACAAAATTGCTAATAGCATATCTAGAAGTATAACAGTATATACTCCTCCACTACTGTTCCTTCCATCGGAACGCATAAAATATATACAATCAGATGTAAAATCAGATACAATGAATCCACCATGTAAACAAAAGGATGTGTAAATAATAAATCCTGGCAGAATTTAGGTATTATTTGGCAATTTTTCTGACAATATTAATAACAAAAAACTGTTTTTTTACTTTACAGTAGTGGTTTGGTGAAGCCAATTATTTTCCAGCAATTTCATTTTACTCTTTTGAAATCACAGTTAAAACACAATCTAGGAATTGATCCTTATAAAAACATCAAAAAAGACATTTAACAATAATAACAGCTTTGAGTCTGTTTGTGGTAGTTGAGGACAGATAGTAAAACTCTTCACTGTTCCAGACAAAAAAACCTTCAGTTCTTGTAAATTCTGTTCAGTTCTTGTAAATGGTGTTGAAGGTGTGTAGTGGCAAGTGAGAAAACAACTGTCATGAAATCTAAACAGCTATTTAAGTAGGTGAACTGGATGTTATCACATAAGTGTTTATTTTTCTGTTCTAGATATAGTATGAGAAAATTTCCCAAATATTCCATTCAATGCTGTTTATCTCCTGTATGAATTATTTAGAGCCATCATTTCACTGCATTTATAAATTTGCAGAGTTTTTTTACAAGCTATCATCTCTTGACGCTACTGAAATGCCATATTGACCTGATTACTCCAGTAAGATGTAGCTCTTGAATGTAAGGAAAGCCCTGAAGTTCTCAGTTAAACTAAATAATATTTTTTCTAAAAGTGAAATGTTTCTTACTGTTTCTTTAATAATTTCAGCATTTGTGTATAAAGAAAAGAAAACTGCAACCTGACGCAAGTATTCCTTGGAATCTAATTTCTGAATTTGATGCATAGATAAATACCTGGAGCTACAAAAAAGATTCTGCTTGGTTCATAAATTCCCCCCCTTAAAGGGGAATTCCAATTTTTTTGTTTAACCATGACCTTTTATTTTTAGCAAATTTTATGTTTCTTACACACCCTGGAAATGTTGGAGCCAGTCTGAGCCGATAAGGATTATTTATATTCACTTCCTCCATCAGTGGACATCCATAGATATACATGCAGGACACATATCGCAGTAGTAAGGTTTAATATGGCCAAAATGCAGTAATTTTACCATGTTTATATTCCCCTTGGACTTAAGAATGCCTCGTAAGTGCTTCTTGATTCTCTTCCAGGCCGATTCGGATGTAATACACATTTACACCGCAGCAGGACAGTTAAAGGATTTTTTTTTTTTTTCAACAGTTGACTGAGTGTGTTACTGACTACATAAACTTCTGAGTGGACAACATCATCCCCTACAGAACTGTGAGATACTTCCTTAATAACAAACCTTGGATCACCACCAGTGAGCTAAAGAAACTGCTGAACAAGGAAAAAAAGAGCTTTCAAGGATGGGGATAGGGAGTTATTAAGGCATATACTGAAGCTACTTAAAGTCAAGATCAGAGACAGCAAAGAGACTTACAGGAAGAAGCTGGAGAGCAAACTACAGAGGAACAACATCAGAGATGTCTGGTCTGGAATGAAAAAGATCACAGGCTTTAAGCACAAGAAGGACTGGATAGTTAGAAGTCTGGACAGAGCCAATGAACTAAACACATTATTCAATAGGTTTAGTTCAGGAACAAGCTCAGCATCATCCTATCCTTTCCCAAGCCAAAAAGACATCCCACTCTACTCTGACCCACACCTGTCCTGTCAAACCGCACGTTTTGTCTTCCACCTCAGTAATGAACTCTTGTACTTCAACAACTTTCTCTTCAACCAAGTCAGAAAATACTGCTACCCCCTTTACGTTATTCTCCCACATATCTGTCTCTAACAGTCAGGTGAAGAGGCAGCTGGAGAAACTGAACCAGAACAAGGCTGTAGGTCCAGGTAGTATAAGCTTCAGAGTCCTGAAGACTTTTGCAGGGAAGCGCTGTGGGATTATGTAGGACCTCTTCAACCTTAGCCTGACCCAGGAGAAGGTTTCAGTGTTGTGTAAGACATCCTGTCTCGTTCCAGTACCAAAGAAAACTCACCTGTTGCAGCTCCTGTTGCCGCACCCGAGTAAGCAACCTAGAACCTATCAGGATCTGCTGTAGTTTGCTTATTGTCTTGGAGTTGGTGTTGAAGATGCGATCATCAACCTGCTTTAACCAACCTACTGTCATCTGGACAATGCAGGCAGCACTGTAGGAATCGTGTTCTTTGGTTTCTCTAGTACATTTAACACAATTCAGCCTGCTTTACTTTGTCAGAAACTCCTGAAGACACAAGTGGAGGCCTCAACAATCAGCTGGATCAATGACTACCTAACAAACAGACCACAGTTTGTGAGAATGAAGAATTGTATTTCAAAACAGCTGATCATCAGCACTGGAGCACCACAAGGGTCTGTACTCAAACCACTCCTTTTAACTCTGTACACCTCGGACTTCCAGTTTAAGACAGAGACCTGTCATCTGCAGGAATACTCAATCAACTCTGCAGTTGTCGGGTGTATCAGAGATGGAGAAAAAGCTGAATACAGAGCTGTTGAGCCGCTTTGTAGTATGGTGTACAAAACAATCATCTTACCTTGAATGTAAACAAAACAGAGATGATTGTAGATTTCAGAAGAAACAGGGGTATGACTGTTTCCATCATGGAAGTAGAAGTGGAGGTGGTTGAGGAATATAAATACCTTGGAGTTCACCAGGACAACAGACTGGACTGGAGAATCAACAGTAAAGCCATCTACAAGAAGGGACAGAGTAGACTGTACTTTTTGAGGTAGCTGAGGTCCTTCAAGGTTTGCAGCAAGATGCAGCAAATCTTTTACAAGTCTGTTGTGGAGAGTATTATCTCTTTGTCCATCATCTGTTGGGGTAGCAGCATCAGAGCAAGGGACTTAAAACGGCTCGATAACCTGATGAAGAAGTCTGGTTCTGTTCTGGTGACAACTGTGGAGCCACTGGAGATAATGATGCAAGGAAGGATTCTTCATATTAAAAAAAATGGACAACCCTGAGCATCCTCTTCATGAAACTATCCTACAGCAACAGAGTATCTTCAGTCAGAGCCTTCTTCATTTCCGTTGCAACACAGACCGCAACAGGAAATCCTTTCTCCCCACAGCCATCGTGATTTACAACAACTCATTGAAGAACAAATTAATTATGAGCTATAACACTTAAAGGGTAACTCACCCCAAAATAAACATTGTTGTTGATAAACTGTATAAATGAGTCTATAATAGCAATGTCTACATATCCAGTCATTATTTTTACATATTTTTTAGTACATTTTAGTGAAAACATTATTTTGTACCAAAAACCGTTTAGTGCCCCGAGTTGGTTAAAATCTTACACTTCACTGGAATTCACTTGAATTTGAATCCTGCATTGCTAATGGCTCAGCTTGGGTTTCTGACATGGGCTTTGATTACTGACTACAGCAGTCCGGCCGTGGTGGGGTATATAACACGTGCGGTCTAGGCTACACTCCGTAGCAAGGTGCCATGAACTGCCTGTAGCACAAAAGAATTTAGAGCAATTGGCTCAAAACCTAGGTGCTCTGTTATGCAGGTGGTTACCCCTACTTGCTGACATTTGCACATTACCTGTGACAAAGGGAATAACAGATATCAGTAAATGGGAAATAAAATCTGTACCGAGAGTTCATTTTAAGGGCAATAATTGTGATGTTATGAAAAGTTTTTTGCACATTCCTGAATGATTTTCTCATCATGGAGAAAAATCTTCAACCTCCAAATTGCTTCCCTCTGAGGTAATAGCTCTCGCATTACTATGGCTCTCCATCTTTCTGGCTGTCTGTAACTCTGCGCTGCTGCAACATATCAGTCACAGCCCAGACCACGCCCAGCCCTTCCCCATCCCGCGTATTCACTGGTCCTATAGGCAATGCCTCCTTTTGAACCGTTTTTCAAAAGGAAATGTGGCCGGGGTTATACTCTGGTAGGAGGGTGAGTTACTCTTTAATTTCCCTCTGGGATCAGTGAAGTATTCTTTTAATTGAATGTGTCAGTCCAGCTATATGACACTGTATGATGTACAGAAACTAAAATTGTCTTGAGCCTAACATCAACCAAACTGTAAATTATGATTTGTATTTTTTAACAGAGATAAAGCAAATAACTTGCAATTGGAGTTATTTTTACTCTTTAACAATGTAAAGCACAAATATTATAATGGTTGGAGTCCCTCTATTGTTTTATCTTCTATTTGTGTTGAGGATGAAAGGTATAATAACTTTAACTTTTAGTTTCAAAATTGGTCTGACTAATAATTGTTCTTTAAAGCTTTGTATTTTATATCCCTTAAATCTGTGTATAGAGAGACTGTTAATCATAATAAATAAATGCTCAAATATCCTGCACATTCTTTGATAAAAATTGCAATATTTACAGCCTCAGTTTAAGACATAACTACAATAAAATAAAGTAGAATGTGCTGTTGACTTAGCAAAGGTCAATCCTTGGGTTTCTTTCCTTTCTGAATACGGTGAACAGCACTGAAAATGACAAAATTTCTTTGTGACATAAGTGAAAAGTACATAATATAAAACATTTTACAAATAACGTTCAAATCTGATCTCAATACTTTTAGTTTTGTATATATTTATTTGTGTAATTCTAGACTAATCCAAATGCTATATTATAAACTAGTTTCTTAAAGTTAGTATAGGTCTGAATTACTTTTAAATTGAAAGTGACGGAGTATTAGGCCGTTTTCACATGTGTGGCCGTGCCAGAATACGGCCAGAGAAAATGCAAATTTCTTCTGTTCAAATGGCACGTACTTGACCCGTACTAGAATACAGTGTTTTACTACATCTAAACAGTAGGTGGCGGTATACAAATAATTCTGTAGCTCTCCAACAAACAAGGGAGTGAGAAGTACCGACGTCATAAAACGAGCGACAGCCTAGAATGTAAACAAACTGGTCTACTGGTCAACTGCTACCTGAAGCCATCTACAGGGTGAGGGTTGTTTTAAACCCCGCGTTTTGTAATCTGCTGGGTTGCTATTGGATGCTTGAATCTTGTTGTTTTGGTATTTTTATGGTCGCGAGCTGATTCTGTAAATTCGGCCGGCGGTGTCGTCATTTCCGCGTGAAGCGCGTCTATTTTCTTGATTACGGCTTGCTTTCACATGATCCGTGCCCGCTCGGACCTGGACTCGGATACTACCTCCATGGCTGGTCTCTCTGGCCGTATCCTGGCATGGTCCATTCTGTGTTCACATGGTACGAAATAAGTGGATTTTGACCAAATACGGTATCCGAGTACGGACTACTGTATCATGTGAAAACGCCCTTAGAAAAGCTCATCTTCTGGCAGGCTTTCTACTGTTAAGGTAATACCCTTGCAGCAGGAGAACGACCTATCTGCCACTGAAATACTTTCCACTAGAGTAAGCATGAAATAGTGCACGGCCATAATTTTACATCATGAATGTCAGGAACCTGTGGTTTTACACTTTCAGTCTTGGAAAAAGTCTAGGATTATATCAACGTTAAACAAACAAGTTTTTCTCAGGAGTGCTATTTTAAATTTGAAGCTATGAGATTATATATATATATATATATATATATATATATATATATATATATATATATATATATATATAATATAATTTTATATATGATATATTAAATTATAAACCACAGCGGGAAAATTTGTCATGGTGTGAAATTTTGAACAGCGGTGCCATTAAATAGGAGAGAAGAATAAAATTCTCCCATATTTTATTCTTTTATTACTTTAAGAAACTTAAAAACTGATGGTTATTCTTTACAAAGATTTCGCAAAATAAACATGTTTTTAGTAAATTATCAAAATGAGTTATAAAATATTTCCACAATATATGTGCAAATCTGATAAACTATTTATCAGTTTAGAATTTGGTCATAACAACAAGAAATATGGAACACGGTAAGCAGTCATATTACTGAGAAAGGAACACTCATTGCCAGATCCATTTTACTGTTGCATATTCCCCAGAATATATGTTGTGTGTCCCAGTAAAATTCCTGAACAAACATTGACAAATATTTTCAACCATTTAAATAAATCCCTGAAGTTTCTCATGGACTACGAAAAATCCAACGTTTTGGAAAAATAATACAACAGCTAAAAGGAAATAATCCTGGAAAGAACTGTTTGTTAAAACAAGATTTCACTGTAAAGCCAACTATAGTTAGAAATATTGTGTAAACTTTCATAATATAAAAAAATCATATACAATGGCGAAATCAACCACGAGTAGAAAGCCATGAGCTAGCCAAAATTACATATTTTAACATACTCACTTAACAGAAGGAACATATGGTTTTACTGAAAAAAGCTTGATCTCCAAACCTGGTCCTCAGGGCCCACTGTCCTACATCTTTTAGATGTCTCCCCCTTCCATCCCACCTGACTCAACTGATTGTATTACCTCCTTAGCATGCCTTATATTGCTGCAGAAGTCTGTTAATCACCCATTCATTTAAAACATTTGTGCAGCAGCAGGAAAACACCCAAAATATGCAGGATATTGAGCTACATGGCCAAGGTTGGGGACCTCTGATTTCGACCCTGTTTTCACCGGGATGAAACAGGTATAGTTTTCTAAAAAAAGGGGGGTCAAAAGCAATCCTGTCTGCACACCTGCTGAACCTGCTGTGTTACCATGCCGGGCCCATTGGTGGCACTGTGACTTTGTCAGAAAAACACAGAAAAGAACACTGAGCATGTGCAGTCAACCCAGTGGCAAAAAACAAACCTAGCTTCAAAGGAGAGCTATATCCAAAAGTATATGGTGTCTGTGGTTCTCTGGATCAATTTTCTGCTGCTGCTGATAGAGGAGGATCCAAGATAAGGGGTGTTTCTCAATGTCAAGGCACCTCGCCTACCCAGGCCTTGCTTACGAGGACACTGTCCTTCCTTGGTAAAAAAAAACGGTTTGGAACAGACTTACCTTACGTGACCGCAGCTGCCGGCTTACGTGCTCTTGTTATGTCCCGCTCGTCGTAGTAGCATTGTAACGTAGTAACATTACTTCAGCAATGGAACTGGAAATGTAGAACCAGCGTTTAACTTTTTTTAATTGTGTATACGTCGGTTAAATCAAATGTGTAAGTGAAATAGTACCTGCTAGTCACCGAAGCTGCAACTACTAAACAACTAACCAACCATATATAACTGCTTTGGATCTAAAAAAAATAATAAAAATAAGCCAGATTGCTAAAATTAGTTGAGTTAATTTTAAAATGGAAATTTACCCACGAAGTAGCTGCTGCTAGCTCCTATCGCGCTGTATTGTGGGAACTATTTGACAGAGAGAAGACATCAAGGCACCTCTGATGTATTCTAGGTCAGTTAGTTAAATGGCTAACAAACGGAGAACAGATTCCTCCGTAGCACATGAGCATTGGAACATGCCTTGGCGGTCCCCGATGACGTATCTTGTAGGCAGCCGGGCGGGACCATGGTACCAAGGAAGGTTCTTGGGCATTGAGAAACACCCAAGGTCAGTATTTGCTTTTTTTAGGACTGCAACACCATGCCACACCTGAGAGATGCGCATGTATGTTGCATATGGGAGTGGGAAAGTGACTTCATGTGTTCAGAAAGAATGTCAGAGAGCTCATACACAAGAAGAAAATTGAGCTGGCATTTTGACATTTCTCACTCTAGTAAACCATTTCAAAATCATTTACAGTGTCCTGAAATGCCGGCTCCTTGTGGAAGAAACACCTATTCAATTAAATATTTTTGCTGCTACGTCTGGCTCATCTCTATGTAGACATTACCTTAGGAGGAAAGTAGGAAGCAAAGTTTAAATTACCATAAATGTTGTTACAGCAAATCAGTTTTCATATCTGATGTAGAATGTAAGTGTGCCCTTGGGCTGCAAATTGGTACAGCTGTTAGCATTTTTGACTCGTACCCTGGTGCCCGTCCCATGTATTTGTGGGTTTTCATCAGGAATGTCAGCTTCCTTCCACTATGCAGAAACATGCATGCTATTTTAATTAAGTTCTTTAAATTGCCCTTTGGAGTGACTGAGTGTGTGTTTGCATGGTTGTTTGCAGAGGTTGGTAGTAACTTGCTACATTTAGTCAGTTACATTTGCTGATTAACTTTAATTTGAAGTAAAACTATTCTAACTACAGTATGATTTCTGGTTTCTTCAAACAAAATGTCACCTACATTTTTGTATTTTTTTCTGATTAAATAGTTTTACCAAATTGAGTCAGACACTATTACCAAAACAGTTACTTAGTACTTCACCAGCTCTTTTTTTATAGCTATTTTTTAAGTCTACTTTATATTACCCTCTGACAGAGGGGCAAATAGTTCAATGTGTACTCTGCTTCTTGTCCAGTGACAGCTGGTCGCAATGGTATTGAGCCCACAACCCTGCAAAGATGTGCAAGAATGGATAGTAAATTAATAGATTCATTGGACTTTAATTATAGTAATGTATTTTAAGCCCTAGCAAAGTTTTATGTCTGCAACACCCCTTGGTGCAATTTGGACAAGGGTCCACTGTTATTCAAACTGACCCTTTTTAATCTTGATTTTTAACTCGTATCACAATTTAAATAGAAAAAGACTTTCTGTACAGTTAAAACATTTTTTTTGTCACACCCAGCAAAATGGAGGTCTGCATCAGGGAAATGTTTTTTTATACGTTTAAAGACTAAAAAGGTTTTTAGCTTTGTTCCATTTAATGGAGAGAATCAAACATTTTTTCTAACATCAAACTTTGAGTCAATTTAGGGAAATATTTACCAATTTTCCTCATTAGTACAAGTGAACTGCTATTTTTTTACATAGTTACAGTGTCATATTAAGTCACATTTTCATTTATAGCTGTGTGAAAGGCATGTTAATTTCCACTGTGTGTGATCATTGGTATTAAACAGATGCACTGGACATCCATAAAATATCTCTATAAAGCACACATCTTTAAAAGTATCTCACACTTCTACCTCAAAACTGCCAGAGGGACCAGAACAACACAAAAAGTAGATGAAACAGATTAATTTAACAGTCTGCTCTGCTGCTGGCCGCTTACATTTTCAGTCCAGCTGGTCAGAGCAAGCGCCAGCAGTCCATCCAACAATAATGCACAGTTTTTCTCAGGGAGTCCTTTCATGAGCAATTATCCATCAGTTGCATGCCAGCTCTTTCTTGTACGTAGTGTGTATGGTGTTCCCTGAAAGTAAAGAGAAGCAAGCTATGCTATTATTACTTTGTTGCAGCTTGCAAATAAAGAGACGCTAATCAATTTTTTTAGCTGGTATGCAGCCTTTCAAAACATATACATACATAACATACAAACACATCTGGTTGTAGCCCATTGACCACAGTGACATTGAAAATGATATACTGTTGACTGAATCCCAACACTGTAATAATGGAGTGTTTTTCCCTGTGTCTGTCAGTCTCTGTCCTTAATGGTTCCAAGCAGTCCCTTGTTTCCACGATTATCTTCCCTGTGTATTTAAAACCCTCTGTGTTCACTGTTCTTTATCGATTTGTTGTTTTTTGTACGTCTTAGATGTCCTGTTCTTCGTGCGATCATGTTACGACGTCATATCCTGATGTCCAGAAGAAGTCAGCACATTCTTTTGTTATTCTGACTGTTTGTTAGTCTAGTCACCATTTACTATCAAGCTTCTAAGTGTGATTGGGTCCCAAGATTAACACTTTAAGTCGTGGCAAACTCAGTCAAGAGAAAAGGTGCTACAGGTCTCAATAATTGCCTGAGAAAAAGTACAATATCTATTCAATATTTATTCAGAGTTCATATCTATTCACTCACATAAAGAGGACAGAGCAGGTTTTCAAAAATAGTGATATCTTCATCTGCAGCTATCCTGGTCCAGCTGATTACTAGCCCATTAGCCTTTTTCTGAACGGTTTATTTTGGAATTAGCAGGTCAGCAGGATGAATATGAAGAATCACTGCCACCAAGCTGTGGCACAGTCAGCATCTGTGGTTAATTAGCTGCATTTCCACAGACTGTGTATGAGATGCTCAGAATTAAAGACCTGAGTTTTTGTTTTTTTCATTTCAATCCGTGACTCTGTGTTATAAAAGCATGCTGCATGTGAAACTTGTATACAAACATAATCCCTGAATCAGTTACATGAAGAAGAGAAACCAGAAAATGCCCATCAACCATACATCATAATGCTCCCAGGCTGTAAGTAGAAAATAAATTATTCACCCAGTGTTTCACTTTTCAAGTATTGTGTTAAAACGCGCCATGACAATGAAATGTACTACCTCGGCTAACAGGCTAATATCTGTGACATCCACCCAAAGATGTTTGTTTAACCATCCTTAAACGTAACCTACGCTTAAAACCACAAACCACAAATTAAAAAAACAAACCAAAAAAGCAAATTACAGTTTTAACAGCTGAGCCCGCAGCTGGTTAAATCTCCTGGTCTACGGAGCTCGCCATGAGCTCTCCTCGTTTGTCAGCGGTGTGTGTGTGTGTGTGTGTGTGGTGGTGGTGGTGGGGGGGGGGGGGCGGTGGTATACGCCAGCAGCGCTCATTCTAAACAGAGTATTAGCTCAAATCCAGACAACTAGCTGAATTTAAGCATATCGCTAAGTGTAGGAAAATAAATCATCATGGACTAACTCAGTGGCAAAGAGGGAAGAGTGTGGCACCAAATAGCTGTCTGACTGGCAATGGGCGTGAGACGTATCGAAAACCATAGCTCCGATGGTGGTGTCCTCCTTGGGCCAGTCGCATGTCAGAGTCCAGTCTTGTTTGGTAATGCTGCCTAAAGTGGGTGGTAAACTCCATCTAAAGCTAAATATTTACGATTACGATTTTGGTCTCATGGTACTGATTTTAGTAAACAGAGACAGTGTAAGAGTAGTGTTGCCCTCAGCCAATCAGAAGACAGAAACTTGCATGTCATTGATCTTAATGAGTAAGCCCCCAAATCTTGTTGAGTCTTCACGCCCACTCCCACACTGAACTGACATAAACTGAAATAGAGTGGGAATTTATTTTTTGGACAGTAACCGACTCAGACAGCACACTTTCATACCAGAGGACACTGAAAAATGTATAAAAACACCAGTAAATAAGACATTTAAGTGACAACGTGCTGTATAGTCTGTTTGAGTAGTCATAGCTTTGATCTTTGGATATTTCTCTGATTTTGGGAAGTATTTTTATTTTAAGTGTTTTGTAAAACATATCTAGATTTCCTAATCTATGTACAATTGTTCGGTTTCATTTACATAATATTTTTCTAATCTGTAGTGTTTTATTTTATTGCTAGCAGTGTTAATATTGGCAATCCATCCATAGCCATGTGCTTTCCAAGACTTGAAGGGAGGTAATCCTAGAAAACAGTGGCGGGCCGTGCATTTCACACCTAGGCCTTCAGTAGTGCTCCGTCTGAATCAATCCAACCCTCAATAACTATTTTATGGCTATAAAACTTCTACTGCAGATACAGCTGCAACACACATAAAAAAGCATCAAAAATAACCTGATAAAATTGCAACATTTTACTCACCAAAAATCCTGATTATTTGTACACAAAATCCATCCTCCTTTCTTTCCTCAAGAAGATTTCAATTACTCTGTTGTGCAGATTATACGTGCGTTTCAGTTCCATCAAGAAGTCCTTTTCTATCGCCATCGAAGCTAATGCTGAAAGTCGAGCCTGCCCTGTCGTATTTCTGGCATAGGTTTTAATTCGTTTTAGGGTTGAGAATGTCCGTTCAACAGAAGCAGTGGACACGGGGATGGTCACCGCCAAACACACAAATGTGTACAGCTGCCCCATGCTCTCATTCAGATTTTTCTGCTGAAGGAAGTCAAGGAGATCAGTGGGAGATTTTCCTGCAAAATCATCCATGGCATACATTACGGTCAGTTCGCTGGTATAGCTCGCTACCGATGCAGTTTGCTAGCTCTGGCTAGTACACGCTCTGACTATCCAATCAAAGCGTGTGAATACGCTGACGTTTCCGTACGCCTGCTAGAGGGCCTTGGTGTCGCTAACTCAAAATCTGATTGGTTGAAGCAACAGTTTGATCGACATTTATTTTATGCTACAGGGCCCGCAGAACTGATTGTGAAGGCCTCCAGACAGATTTCTTTGACCCTGGCAACAAATACTGGCTGAAATGTGATTGGTCAAATGCTTAAATATGAAAAAAATAATATTTACTGATCAGAGAGAAAACATTTCTTGGGTGGGAAGCTCATGGCACTAAAACCACCAAAACTTGACCAAAACTGAATCTGTGATTCAGATATTTTATAATATTTATGACCTATAAGCAGAACTACCGCTAGGAAGACTAGGAGTAAAATGAAAATGTGATTTATTAAGATGAATGTGGATGATGATCGCTGGAAAAAGGAAACGCTGTAGGGAGGAATGGATGTGACAGAAAATACAGGAGGGGAAGTCAACAGGTATGTAAAGCTTTTTGATTAATCCAGATAGTTTGTACTCAGGTGAACCTTACTTTGAAGGTGACTGAGAGGAGCCCAAGGAGAGAAGGCTAGGAGTCCAGGATGTGTGCAAGATCTTCCAGAGGTTTTCTGAGAAATACAGAGGAGATGGACTGAGCACGGAGGAGACTTTCAGGAAAGCACAGGTAAAGTTAGATCAGGTGAGTCACAAGGAAGTACTTTCAGTAGGCACAGCTACATAAGGCACATGAATGGCTAGAGGTTACCAATAGATTTCATCACTCCTACACCAAAGAACTGACAGTCATCTTCTTATATCCAGCTTCTTGAATATCTCCAACAAGCTAAAGCACACAGCTCTGCGCGCAGCTGATGGACAGGTCCTTTACTGTAGTAGGGCCCCTAGTGGAGGCTCGCGGAAGGTGGAGAAAAGCAGCAAGACAATATGCATTAATTTAAATAGGTAAAAAAAACTCAGTTTTCATGTCCTCCACTTGCTTAAGATTCAGCACGGATTAAGAGGAACATTCTGGGGCGTTGTGTGGCGTAGTAGTTGAGACGGGCGCCTCATGGTCAGAAGCTTTTTGATTAATCCAGATAGTTTGTACTCAGGTGAACCTTACTTTGTTGTTATATGCAGCCATATGTTGTTTGTGTGCCATCTATAACGTTTGTTTCTCAGAGGGGAATTTTGATAATCACTGCTTAATGTGTGAAACTCCACCTACTCTTTCTCCCCATCCCCTCATTATGATTATGTTAAAAATATATTTTATATTTAAGGCAGATTTTAGACAGAGCTCTCCAGATGTTGAATAAAGTAAAGAGTGAGCAAGTCAACAAACTGTTCTCCTTTTTCCTGGAAATGCTGCTATATATATTTGGATCAGTGCTCTGTTTGTTAAAACTACCTTTTCAACAGGATTGGGTTTTTAAATGATCAACAAAAAAGTCACTCAATAAAAAAATTTAGCATTGCTGGTAGTGGAAAAAGGCTTTTTTATTCCTTACATCACTGCATCATGTTCCTTTCATGTCTCTTGTCCGTGCTAAAAGGAATGCCGTACATTTGGAGATCCCACATTTCTTCTATTGTTGTTTGCAAACTCCATTTGAAATTTGGCAGAAGCCAGGCCACCAACATCCCAATCCCACGTTTTAATGCCCAATTACCACAAGAATTATGACCCGGCCACATCTTGAGGGGGAAACTGTATCATAAAGTAATTTTTTTTGTTCAATCATTTTACAGAGAACTGCATTGATGGCATAAATGCTAAATAGCCCAACATCCTTACATGACCACAGTAGCAATCATAATATTACGTTGCTCTAAAGACAGAAAAAAGAGACGTTAAGGTATGAATGAAAACACATATAAAACACACTTTAGACCCACTTTGAGTGGTGAAAAACATGCGCTGAAATGGTTAAAAGCATGCATAAAAAGTATATTAAAAATAGCTGAATCAAGAAATGATATGGTGATTATGGCATATCTGGTTAAAACATTCTGTAAAATGTTAGAAAGGCAACTATTTGTTTCTGTCACAATGATTTAATTGCACTTTTGGCCTTTCATAATACCCCATTCTTAACGCAGTCACTTTAATAACATTTGGATTATTGGTTTATTTCCATGCTGAATTACTGAAGCATCCAGTGGTAATATCTGCTCTTCTCCACTGCAAATGTGTGATCTCTTTTTCCAAGGCAAATGCAAGTAAAGTTGCACACAAATCAGACTACAAAGGGAAGATGAGGGGAAGAAAATTAGGGCAGCAATTTGACATTCCATCTATGAATAAAATGAAGGTTAGATTTTTCCATTAAAGATAATTTGTTCAATTTTTAAAGGTATCCATTTTAGTTACAGTATACACTCAGTCTATGGTACTTCTTAAGAAACCCTGTTTAATACAAACTTTCAGATCTAGACTGTTGGCTTGGACGTCTCATCTTTTCTTGGCAATAATCCATAAACTCTCTGGGATTAGTTAGTTTAGTGACAGTTACATACGGTGATACAATGGTCAGTAAAGCAGGTATTCGTATTTTTGCCAGTTTGAGCTGCTACTAAGCCCTGTTCAAGATTGAAATAATGATTTTCGAACACAGACACATAACAAAAATTTTTGAATATCATAAAAAAAAAAAACCCCAACAAATGATGATTGCTGTGGTTTACATGAGGTCATTTTAAGGTACTTTGAGTTGCAATATTTGTTTGAAAAGCACTTTAAAAAAAAGTTTGATTGGATTGCTGCAGATAGGCCCCAGCCCCTGCAACCCTGTATAGGATTGACGGGATGGATGGATATATAAGCAATATTCAGTATTTTAGATCACTCATTTTAGAAGCAGGTGCAGTTGCCAGAACTGTTGCCGTAGAGCAAAAAGGTCCTGGGTTCATATCTTGGCCTGTTTTGCACTGTATGAAGGCTGCACATTCTCCCTGTGCATGCACAAGTTCTATCTGGGTACTGCATTGTACTTTGGTTCAAATACACTTGCTTCAAGTAGGAAATAAAAAAACTGTGAGATTGTGGAGTACACAGTGATGCACAGCAAGTTTATATTTGTTAGGATTAACAGGTATTTACAGGTATCCCTGAGGCTGAAAAATATTAACGGCACTTTTGTTTAAGTCTCTTTTAATTTTCTGCTGTCACTGTGGTTGATTCAAAAACAAATGGCAGAAAAATATGCTAAGCAGTCCTTAAACGCTGCATGCTATTTTGTTTTGCTGTTGTTTTACGTGCAACATTTTTAAAGTTGCGTGAGAAAACATAGTTGTATACATTAGATCCACCTACAACTTTCTGTGTTTATAGGTTTAACATGCCACATTGGTTTGTTAAATGTGTGCATCTATTCCAAATGCTCATACCAAAAACCTTTGGTATGAATAGATGTACTCTTACATTGCTAATATTTACAGTAAATTCCAGTAATAATTTTTTTTTTCTGAAAATGCATGTTGTAAATAAGCAGCTTAACACAATTTACATTTTGTTCTGTATATCAACTATCTGATGTTCTACTGAAGACATGAGATCAGTGATAACAAAATATGCTATTGGTCTTCCAGAACAATTTATTGAACGCTTACAAAAATGCAAATTTTGCTTGCATTTAAATTTGTAGATTTAATGAATTTTGAAATGATCAAACAAAAAAATCTAGGCCACCTTTATTAATCCTTTTTTATCTTCCCACTTGTGTAATAAACATACGCTCACCAAACATAGAATAGATTTGTGAATCACAAAAAGAGGAAAAAGGGAAAGCGCTCAAAAAGGTTATCTAACAGAACAGGCATGTCTATCCCATTATCTCATCCCTTGCAGCTCACCCTTAACCCCCTTCAATGCCTCCTCAAAAAACCTTTTTAGAAATGTGAAGATTCTCAGAAATGGCTGCATTGCCAACAGCACAGCTTCAATGCATGGATGGTGGGTTTAAACCACGGTGATCTCACAGATCGACAAAAAAATGGCATGCTGTTGCAAAATATCATGGAAACAGAAGGAAGAACATTTTACTGAAATTGGAGCCTGTACTATGTGAGAAATACATACGTTTAAACATCTATATATGTGTGGGTGGGTCTGGAAATGTAAAGAACACAATCAAGAGCTACACTTGTTAAGTAGTGGAGTTAATGTTTGTTATGATTTGTCTGAACAAATCTGCAACATTAACTTTTTCTTTAACTCCTTTTAAAATGTTTCTTTTATTTAATTACTCTTTTTTACATAATTTTAGACCATAACTTCTCTGGATTTCTGAATCTGTGCTCCTACTAATCGTGTCTCTTCTTCATCAAAATAAACATAATTGTATTTCCTGTTTTTTTAAGAGATGTCACCTGCATTTCGTAGCATTTTTCAATGCCTAGCCATGTTTAGAATTTTTTTTTATTTCCTCTTTTGTTATCTTAAGTACCTTGTATTGCCCTCGGGTACGAAAATAGCTCTTTAAATAGGGACAGTCTAAGTAATTGATTATTCTTGTCATAACTTATCCAGCCCTGAATAAAATCTGTAAAAAAACGTTTTAAAATGAGAGGTTTGTTATTGTATTTGTATCATATAAACACTACTTGGGCAAGTATGTAGATCATCATAGTAAGAATAGTCTGGGAGCAAACATAAAGAGCAAAGACATACAGTAAATCTGGTTTCTTTACATTTATGAACAGTTTTAGCTAAGTAAAAATATCTTACAAATCCTTTTCAAACAACTTGAATAGAGTGGTTGTGAATGTACGGGGGAGGAGCATGCAGGTTAGGATATTTTAATGGAAATAAGTGGGGCAGAAGGGTGTAAATATGCCCCATCGAGCCATTTGAAGGAGCAGGGTGGAGCAGCAGTAGATCTACAACTCGGAGGGCATGTTTCATACAAGTAGCTAAAAACTGCTTTTTGGATGTTTTTGATGAGGAAATAACAATATAACATGGTCAAAACATAAAAAAGGTTAATTTGGATGATGTAGGTCCTTCAATGCAATTTTTAGCATTTAACTCCACATAATTTTAGTTGGTGCACATAACAAGTATTGTTTGTTCACAGTAATTTACAGTTGTACTATGGTGATGTTGTGAAATCTAATTCAGTCCACCTTTATTTATATTGCACTTGACCAAAGTGCTGTACAGCCACAACAAAAATCACAATAACAATAAAAACAGGATAAAAATAGAAAAGAATAAAATACACTAAATGGAAGTAAAATCCCAATTTATCAATCGGAGTTAAAAGCCCAAGAAAAGAAATACGTTTTCAAAAAGGTTTTAAAAACCGGAAGTGAGTCTGAATGCTTAATCTGGAGCGATAAAGTATTCCAAAACTTTGGGACGATAAACATAAGAGATAAGCTCCCCTGTTGCCCTCCTATTCATTTTAGGAATAGATAACTATAACTATAAGTGCAGCCCGAAGACCGTTACGAAGGCGTTATGATCCTCGTCTGCAGAAGCTGGCTCTTGGGACGTGGAACGTCACCTCTGTGGTGGGGAAGGAGCCAGAGCTGGTGTGTGCGGTTAAGAGGTTCCGACTGGACATCGTTGGCCGTGCCTCAACGCACGGCTTTGGCTCTGGAACCCGTCTGCTCGAGAGGGGTTGGACTCTCTTCCACTCTGGAGTTGCTCCCGGTGAGAGGCGCCGAGCTGGGGTGGGCATACTTGTTGCCCCCCATCTCGGCGCCTGTACGTTGGGGTTTACCCCGGTGAATGAGAGGGTAGCCTCCCTCCGCCTACGGTGGGGGGACAGGTTCTGACTATTGTTTGTGCTTATGCACCAAACAGTAGCTCAGATAACCCACCCTTCTTGGAGTCCTTGCAGGGGGTGCTGAAGAGTTCTGTAGACTCCCTCATCATGCTGGGGGACTCACGTGGGCGATAAAGTGAGAGCTGGAGAGGCATGGTGGGGCGGTATGGCCCCCCCGATCTGAACCCGAGCTGTGTTTTGTTGTTGGACTTCTGTGCTCGTCATTGATTGTCCATAACAAACACCATGGTCAAGCATAAGGGTGTTCATGTGTGCAATTGGCACCAGGGCATCCTAGGCCGCAGCTCGATGATCGACCTGGTTGTCGTTTCATCTGACCTGCGGCCGCATGTTTTGGACACTCGGGTGAAAAGAGGGGCAGAGCTATCCACCGACCACTACCTGGTGGTGAGTCGGCTCCGGTGGTGGGGGAGGATGCCGGACAGACCTGGCAGACCCAAACGTGTTGTCAGGGTTTGCTGGGAACGTCTGGCGGAGTCTCCTTTCAGAAGGGGCTTCAACTCTCACTTCCGGCAGAACTTCAAAAAACGTCCCGCAAGGTAGTTGGTGCCTGTCGCGGCGGCAACCCTCGAAACCGCTGGTGGACACTGGCGGAGAGGGATGCTGTCAAGCTGAAGAAAGAGTCCTATCAGGCCTTCTTGGCCTGTGGGACTCCGGAAGCAGCTGATAGGTACCGGCAGGCCAAGCGGAGTGCGTGGGAGGAGTTTGGAGAGACCATGGAGAACGACTTCCATGTGCCTTCGAAGCGATTTTGGTCCACCACCCGGCGTCTGAGGGGGGGAAGCAGTCTGCCACCAACACTGTTTACAGTGGGGGCGGTGTGCTGCTGACCTCAACGCGGGACATTTTGGGTCGGTGGATGGAATACTTCGAAGACCTCCTCAATCCCACCGACACGCCTTCCTGTTTGGAAGCAGAGTCTGGGGACTCTGGGACGGGCTCTCCAATCTCTGGTGCTGAAGTCACCGAGGTTGTTAAAAAGCTCCTCGGTGGCCGGAATTCCTCAAGGCTCTGGATGTTGTAGGGCTTTGTTAGCTGACGCGGCTCTGCAATATTGCGTGGACATTGGGGGAAGTTCCCTTAGATTGGCAGAGCGGGGTGGTGGTCCCCTTCTTTAAAAACTATGAACGGTGTCAGAGTCTGGTCCGCATTGCCGGCAGTAAGTCAGACTCGTTTCCAGTGAGAGTTGGACTCCGCCAAGGTTGCCCTTTGTCACCGGTCCTGTTCATAACGTTTATGGACAGGATTTCTAGGGGCAGCCAAGGCGTGGAGGGGATTGTTTTGGTGACCTCAGGATCGGGTCTCTGCTTTTTAAAGATGATTTGTTCTTGTTGGCTTCATCTGAACGTGATCTACAGCTCTCGTTGGAGCCGTTGGCAGCCGAGTATGAAGCGGCTGGGATGAGGATCAGCACCTCCAAATCTGAGACCATGGTCTTTAGCCGGAAAAGGGTAGAGTGCAGCCTGTATCAGTAGATTCTCCCCCTCACCTTTCGGCTTCAGCTTTACCTAAACCACAACCCTACATAAACGCTATAAAAAACTTTTTAAAGCACTTTGTTTTTTTAAAATAAATGGAGCTTCTTAAAGCAAAGAACATAAAACATTCCCTGAGAATTTGAAAATTTCAGATTTTATGGAGAATATATCTGATTTTGGTGCTGTTACTGTTTTAACATTGTGAGACATCACTTACAACAAACCATTCAAGGTCAATCCACAGATACCGCTGCTAGGTAGGAGTGAGATCATATCATATTACTGGACCAATCAGTCCATAGGTGGACGTGCTGGGTCGCTTTGGCATGCTTCGGACCAAGGCAGAGGTAGTCCAAAAGAAGTCAGCTCGGACCTGACACAGGTAATGGAAACATGCCAAAATGGTTCTGAAGCTTCCACACCGTACTGGACCTAGTGGAAAAGGGGCCTTAAAGGATACAGACCAGGCTTTTTCAGTAGTGGTGCCACAAAAACATGCTTAAAACTGCCGGGCACAATCCCCTCTGCCAGACCCCGAGGGTTTCATAGAGTTAATCAATCGCTCAACAGAATGCTGATGCAATCTTCTTTATAAAAAAATGTTTTAAAAAAATCTCACACTCCTCAACTGAACTTTCAAACCAGTTAGATTGAGGAGTATTAAGAGTAGAACTAACAGTTTTAAACAAGATCCGAGGATTGCGAAGATTCAAGGCAGTAATATCAGAAAAATACTTTGTTCTGTTGTACAAGTCTTTGGAATTGATGCGAGCTGTCCTTCAACATGAGAAAGGGCTTGTCCCTCTTCCAGTAACACTCAGCCCTTCTGCAATAGCAACCAGCGGTACATGTAGCTCGGGATTTAAGAGCCTTAGTCTTCAAAGGACACACCAGATCTAAGCCCTGATGACACATTAGATCAAAGTGGGAGGATTTCGACCAATAGAACAATTACAGTCAATGGGGTCCCTCATAACAGGGTTAAAAACTGGAGCGGCGGTGGAAGGAATAATAATGCTACAGTGATGCACAGAAGTGCAATGTTTAATGTTGAAGAAAGGGGGTCGGGTGTGTGTGTGTGTGTGTGTGGGGGGGGGGTCCATTTCAAGATTCATAACAGTAAAACCCTAAATCAAAACAAGATCAAGAGTATGTCCTTGTTCTTGCGTTGGTACTGGCATAAGCTAAACAAGGGTAAAAGAATTAATTAGATAGGAGAAGTCCTTCACCATAGGTTTCTCAGGACAACATACATAGATGTATCATGGAAGATCCACTTTTTTAGCCCTTAAATGCATGTAAATGTGTATTTTGGGTTTTTAGGAGTGCATAAGACTTACATTTATTCTCTTATGGTGCTGTGTTTCTATCTTTACATTCTTTTTTGGTCCTATTTTTCAGTCTGTTTAGTTTTCTCTATTCCCTATTATGTTTTCTTGTCTATTACGTCACAGCATTTGTTGTTGAACTGCCAAATAAGGTAATGGACTTCCGGGTAACCAATTTCGTGAAGCCGCCATTTTTTCTCCCCCACAGCGATTTTGTAGTCCAAGGTCAGTCATTTCGAAATTACAAGAAAGCAAGTCAAAATGCTTCAAATAACACTAAAATGACAGTAAACTTTATTTTAGACATGAATGTTGTGTGTTGATATGTCGTACGGGCGATTGTTTTGATAGCTGTAGCATTGTACATTCTGCTTCTGTTAGCGATGTGTGCTAGCTTTTAGCTGAGGATATAACTGTACTGCATGCTTTGAATAAAATGATTAAATAATAAAATGGCTTTTTTTGGCGGTTTTTGTCGTGGGGTACACATGATGTACAGGAATTTAGCGACGATCGCTTCGCAATAAAAATTTTATCTGCCGGTAGTAATCGAATCGCTGCTATCAGACTACAAAAATGTCCGAATGGGGTGGAGCGGAACGCTCTGTAACCTGGAGGGGGCGGGGCATGAACTGTTTTGCTTACATTTAAAGGTACTGCACGAAAATGAGTTGCTCTAAAGATGCTCCTCAGAACGGTATAAGGAGGGTCTGTGGGGCTACAATAATATGGAATTCAGACCAAACCACTGTGGTTTTACTTTACATAGACCACAAGTGAATGATTCACATGTGAAAAGGAAGGATTTAAAAGCATGATATATCTCCTTTAAAGTCTCCCATAATTAGTATGAGATCATACAAGGAGAGATTCTAGTCAGTAGGTCAGCCAAATCCATTAGAAAGTCTTTATTGTATTTAGGAGGACTGTAAGTGATGGCACACAGCACTGACGGGGCAGAACCCAGTTCAAACAACAGAGATTCAAAACTGGAATAGGGCCCTGCCCAAGAGATCTACTTGAAAACAAATTTGTCCGACTAAAAAGTCGCTATGCCTCCTTCATGACCTGTTGATTTTGGAGCTGAAAGAACAGGCGGCAGCAAAAGTTCACCAAAGGAAATAGACTCACCAGCTTTTCAAGGACTCTGTGATACATATAAGGTCCAGTTGAGAAAACCTAAAAAAACTCCTCCTAAGAATAAATTTTTTGTTAGCCACTGACCTAGCATTAACCAGGGCTAGACTAGCTTGGGCTAAAGTCGGAGCATCAGCTGATTGCGGAGTACGGCCTAAAGGCCTCAGATGATGAATGATCGCTCCACGTCCACTGCGGTAGGGGTAAAAGAGGTGAGAGGGCCATAGCTCCTCTGTAGATCCTCCAATTGCAACCTGGCAGGAGCCGATTGGGTCCAGGAAATGGCAAAAAATCAATCAGCAATGGGCCAGTTCAAAATCTCCAGCAGGAAATGGGTTTATGGGCTGCCTCAAAAAGGACTTCAGCCTCACCATCAACCCGTTGCGTTTCCCTCAACGTTTACACTTTTGCACAGCAGGTGATTTCGGAAGATAGTAGGCATGGAACGGCATCCCTAAGGTGAATGAAAGCAATTTAAGCCCTTAACATAGTGTCCGGTTCTTGTCAAAAATGTACTTGCAGTTCGGAGACTTAGAACCGTTTGGTGAACATAAACCAAAAGAACATTGGAATTTACGACAAAACAACACAAAAACATAAATACAAACAGAGTCCTGAAAGATGGATGGCAAGCTTCATAAACTGCCGCCATCTTGCCATTCTAAAAGTGATATCTTTATAGGTCTTAAAAGGACTGTATCATGCTATTTTACAGCTTTCAACTTCTGGGATAGACATATGTATCATAAAATGTTACCATTAAAATCAAATCCGACTTCATTTATAAAGCGCCTTTCAAACTACATAGCTTCTCAAAGTGTTTTACAGATTAAAATGACCCAACAAGCCCCACCCTTCCCAATATCTTGTGGACCTTCGAGGAACAGGTATCTGATCTTACCAAAAAAGTTATGTCTGTAGAACATGATGTAAGCCATTTATGAACAGCACCAGAGAGGCCGATCTGTTTTAAACGAGCTACAAGAATAGTGTGGTCTACTGTATCAAAGAAAATGTGCACACTTTTTTTGGTGGCCTATAAACTGTGACAGTATATTCAAAAGTGGATGAACTTATAAAAGCAGTTACACCTCCCCTTTAGCTACTCCTCCTTGAATAAGAAAAGTTAAAATCAGGGTGGAGAGGCCTCTGTAAGAACAGCAGGGGCATCTGCACTCAGCCATGTCTCCATTAAAAATAAACAATGAAAATCAGATAAAAGTTTTATTCAGCAGAGAGCGAACATTTAAAAGAGCTATATTAATAGTGGTTGGAGATAGAGTGACTGTATGATTGACTAGTGGTGGGATTTTTAGTAACCATTTAACATTATTTGGGTTGCATTTTTTCACATTTATAATTATTTGTTCGCTCTCTGCTGACAATAACAGTATGAATGAAGTGGAGCAAGGTCCAAGTCTGATATATGAGTGACTTTTAAAATCAGGGGAGAGTTTATAGGAGCAGGGACCAGTTGGACATCAAGATGTGGTGGAAGGGGCAGAGAGATCAGGAGCAGCTGGGGCCGGTGTAGTGGACAGGGGTAGGTGAGGGTATGCCAGACTTAATGCCAGCATGCGTTTGCCTTGTCTGTTAAGATGTAGTCCATCTGCCCCAGAAAATATTAAAATTGTATATAAAATCCATATTAGGCATCGCGGTGGCAGAGGAAAGCCAGGTGCTTAGAGATAGGAGCCTGCTGAAACGATCTATTCCTCTGCCGATGGTGGAGTGGGGCCAGAGATAAAAACAGATAGCAGTTTGTCTTTTAAAAGATTAAAAAGATTAATAAAATACCGCTTTAAGAGCTCAGACTGCTGTTTACAAATGTAATTGGTTCCGGCATGAATTATAACTTTACTCACAGTTTGTTGATGTTGGATGTCCAGCATCTGTTCACAAATATCCTTTACTGTAGCTCCAACAAAGAGTAATAGCTCCTCTCTTCCTAATGTGCTGGATTACAGAATCTCCGATGATGAACGTCGAGGGTGGATGGTGTGCAGGCTGCTGCTGAGCAGAGGACCCCTCAGTATCCAGGACCTGCTGGATGTTGAGCAGCTAGGCTTCCACAGGTCAGCAACAATATTTAGTCGGCGCAGAGGGCTTGTTCTGTGGATTGGGGGTGTAATGGAGCAAACCTTTGCGGGTCCCTGCTGTAGTCCTGGGTTTGGCGTGACATGGGTGGCTACTGGAGTCCGACTGCTGACCCGGCTGCTGGGAGGTGTTGTGGATTTATCAATTAAAAGTAATTAATTAATTGATAATTGTTATGATCTATCTGGTGATGCTGAGAATATTAATCAATAATTGTAAATTATTAATTTAATTCTCCCTTCAGATTATTAACAGGGCACCATCCATTTTTTTTATCCCCAAAAAATGGCAAAAACATATATTTACTAATAAGGGGATTATTAATCAATAATCTCACTTATAATGATTAATTACTAGGGATTACAACAGAAAGATCCTATCTGAAGGAAATTAATTCTTGCAGTAATTCACACAAACACTCAGAATAAAAGAAACCAGAGATTTGAATCAATTAAATCAATTTATTCTAAAAACACAACTAAAATAAAACACTACTTATACTAAACGGTTCTGTTAAGAGTACCGGTGCCTGAGCAATATAGCGACCAGCGATGACGTCCTTTACGGCCGTCACGGGGCGCCTCCTACCGACGTCGTATGCAGCCCCTCGCGTGTACGCGAGGAGGCTGTGTATGACGTGAACGCGCAGGTCGTTTTATAAGGACAGGGGGGATGTTTTATGATCCCGTTTTATGACTTATTGTTTAACTTGGAGCAAGAGGCCTGCGGTTCCTTCCTAACAAAGAAACCTCGTGGCTCTTATCAGTGGGTTAGCTTCTGCTAATACAGGCTCTGGTTGTGAAATAGAAGAAAATGGGTTTCAAAATGTCCTTTGCATGCTGCGCGTTCCTGGCAGGCACTCCGAGGATGCTGTTGCCTATGACAACAACACTTCACTGTAGAATACCGGAGAAGAACCAAAACTTCTACAGACTAACACTTCTGCTCACTAATAAAAGACAAAAAACATACAGGAAACACACAATCGAAATACAAAAACACACAAATTTACCCGTAAGCAAAACACGGCACGGAGGAATCTCAGAGCGCTCGAGATAGATGCAGCTCTTCACATCAATGATTATGCTTGCATATAATTATAAAGAAATACTTCCTAATTTATCCAACTAGGTTTAGAGTAAATTTAAACAGTCTTTCTTTAAAGAGGAAGCTTCCAGGTGTGGAATAAAAAGTCGGGAAGCGAGATGCTTGGCTCATCAGTCAGGTGGAAAAAAAACAAAAAGAGGGGAGTTCAGCAGATCAAAAAATGGTAGTTTGGGGCCAGCCAAACTATTGGGAAAACTTGGTTGCAGGGAGCAAGGACAAAATCCAGAACACGTGTTAGGAAAAGGAGTCTCTCCTTACATTTCGGAGAACTGCCGACACCATCAGGCGAGTTTGGAAGAGGAAGAGGGGATGGCAATTCTTGAGATTTAAACCCACCGGGTGGGCACCTTTCATCCCTCCCATTGGTGCAGTCTCCATTCACACCGCAGAGAACTGCAGTGAGTTTGATGGATTGGCGCTTCTGACCAACCAACGCGACAGATTCTTCCAGCGCTCAGCTGGGGAGGGAGAAAAGAAGTGCGCACGGCTCTGACGTTGGCCCATTTGGAATGCTGGCGTCATATCTCTAGGCCATTTGATTAAATTTATGGCATGAATCAGACCCCAACAGAGGGGAAAGGGCATTGGTCCTGGGGTCCTTAGCCTGACACAGCCATCACACCGGAAGCTGCAGGTGAGTGGAGGCATGATAAAAGAAAGAGTAGTCTGTGCTCTGATTAAAAGCACGTCCGATAAAAGATAAGTCGCTAAAAGTTAAAAACGGTTAAAACTAGTCATAAAAAAGAATAAAAAAGAACAGTTAAAAATAATTATAAATAATTTAAAACCGTGTTACAGAGAGCCTGAGTTGGCAGGGGGCATCGGGACGCTGACGCATGCGCACACCATTGGTGTTATACAGTATTAAGTTGTCCTAAAATTTAACTCGTATGTTGTAGTTCAGGGGTGCCCAAAGTGGGGCCCGCGGGCCAAAGTTGGCCCCCCAAGCCATTTATTTTGGCCCGCCAGGGGATGACCCTGACCTTATATAAAAATCTGCATTGATCAGACCAACTCAATATGCACAAATATAATTATTTCACTTCTTGAAAAACCTTTTATAAATAGGCCCAGTGAATATAAATGTAAAATACAGATGAATAATCATTAATTGGGTTTCAGATTGAAATACAAGCAACTATACCTATAGACTAGATTTCTGCACATATTTACATTTGCAAACTTTAAAAGACCACTAATAATTGTAAAATGTCAGTGTATGAAATGTCCCATGAGCCTTTGCTGCAGCACCAGACTGGCTCAACTCACCCACACAAACACACAACAGGATCAAGACAGTGGCTCAAATGAAGCTGCTTTAGAGTACACCCTCCCCCCAAAAAAACAAAGTTCCGGACTCCGTTCAGGAAAACTCTCAAACCTCCCAAAATGTAGTTTTTTCTTGCAGAACATCATAGAGAAGATAGTGGTGAGATTTTCTGGCATTTGATCAAAAAGTATTTCAATATGTTAAAAAATATCAACATCACTGGTAAACCTAAAATGCTGTTGTAGGTGTATGGGCAGCAAATTTTGTTCCTTTATTTGTTATATACTTGTAATCATGTCCTCAAAATGTTTCATTATTTATTTTTTTACCAAGCCTTGTTATCACAGTAAGGTCTAAATGTAAATTAACATTCACAAAGAGAAGTGCTATGGACATAAGTTTTCTAGTAGAAACTTCTCAGTAGATTACTGTTAGAGCAATCCTTGAAAACCCACTCCGATTATCTTTTGAGCTATTTTAAAATGTTCTCGGTGGGCTTTAATTTATTATTATACCCTGGTTGGGGTGAATACTCGATTCTGATTGGCTGGAGGGTGTACATTAAAAAGTGATAATGTACACCTAGGAAAGGCGTCCCGTCAAATTGCCTGATGACAGTTCTAAATCATTGCGCTGGCTCAAATGGCAACAGAGTCTCAACTTTATTTGCATTATCCTCTGGACACACACAAGCAGTAAGTAGTGTACTGGCCTTCTGAAATGATATTTTGTATCACGTAACATAAGGTAAAGCCATCTTCTCACTTCCCATCACTGATAAATCGCTGCGGTTGGCTCGCTCTGGCCACGTTTCATTGGCAACACCTGTATACAGGAGATATTAAAAAGTGTGCTCAACTTATATAAAAAACCTCGCAATTTTAACTCTAAAACACATGAAAGTATTATTAATTGATTAAGTATGTCCTTCTTTCGTAAGTGACCATGGTATAAGCGGGAGAATGCCCTTCGAGGTGTCCATTATCAGAAAAGAATGGACTTTTCGCATCGGACGTTCACGTCTCCGCGTCGTCCATTATTTTCTGATAATGTACACCTCGTCGGGCATTATCCCTTACTTATACCGTTTTAAGCCAAAGTCACAAAGCCTGTGCCGTGTTCTAAGACCTAGATTCTGCAGTAGGGCAGGAGTCCCCTACTGCCAAAAAAAATGAAAGAGAGTCAATGGAGCAATAAGTTATTTTATGATCCTTTTTTTAAATGTGGCATGGATTGAACATATAATGTCTGTGAATTTTAAAGACACATTTTGATGCAGAGAAAACGCTAGTTATCGAGCGGGTCCAAAAGTTACTTCAGGTTTTTCTGTAAAAACACTTAAAACAAAAACAAAAAAGGTGACAAAGGGCTGTGGCCTCCAGGATGAAGGAAAGAGGATTAAGCTCGAAGAAAACCATTATTAATCGGCGACAGGTCGCTAGTCCAACACAGGCCTGTATTTATGATGTACGTCTGTTTTGTTTTTTAGTGTCACATTGTTTGAGAGCCCTGAGGCATGCACACTAGCAGACACAAAATTGAGGATCCTACAGTAAGTAGCCCTTATGAAATCCAATTTTATGTGTCGGCCCTATGAAACTTTCCAGTTTTATGTCAGCCCTATCAGGCAGAATGCAGGGGGTGGGGGTATTATTATGTTATAATCGATTATGGTGGGATTCTGCCACGATGCACCAATGTTTGGGTCCACATGGCGATGCATTGATTAAATGATTAATTTCAAGAAGTCTACTTAGGATATAATGAGGATTAAAACATTCAAAGGCTTATTTTCACTCTTCATTAGCTTTATGGGCTTTAATATTGTATTGGACAAACCACTTTATTTGAAGAGTTCAATCAGACCCTTATGGATTTAAAAAGACCGTTTTTATTCGAGATGGATCGGTTATGTCCCACTTATTGGGCAAAGACGGGGTAAGTCGCAGATTTTATCTCCTGCTGATGTGTGTAGGTTTGTGGGTGTGTGTCTTTGTTGGTAAAAGTGTTAAAAGTGCTATGTTTACAGTCATAATTGTATCTGTAATTAGTATATATTAGAATCACAAGACTCTTAGCTTTCGAATATTACAAAATGTGTACTCCTCAAAGCTTGAGCGGGCATTTGGAGCGGAGCAGCAGCTTGAGGCCGTCCTAGTAGGGTTGCTATGTCACAAAAGCAGTGTGTCTTGGATGGGGTTTTAGTGTCTGCTAGTCTCTGCACAGAGATTTAAACGCAGAAACCCCCACCCCCGGCCCCCCCATTCCCCAACACAGACTCCATTAACAAGCTGCCGGTTGATTATTTTTTCTCTAAAATCTCAGACATAATTGATACCATTGTTCCAACTAAAGTAAAAGTAGTCTCAGGTAGAAAGATGTCTCCATGGAACAGTGAACCTTTGGTACATATTGAAAAAAGGGAGTGCCGCCAGGGCAAGAGAAAATGGAGGAAAACTCGACATCAGGTTCACTATGAGATCTACAAAAACAGGCTGAACAAATATAACTTAACTTTGAAAACTGCAAGGGAATCATTCTTCTCTGAAATCATTAACAGAAACATTAATAACACTTTGGTACAGCACTTCAATGGTTTGAGTCTTATCTCAACAACAGGAAGATCTTTGTGTCCATCAGAAATTTCTCATTAGAACAAATAGAAATAACATGTGGGGTGCCCCAGGGCTCCATCCTAGGACCCCTCCTGTTCAATATTTATATGCTCCCACTAACCCAGATTATAGCAGCCAATAAGATTAGTTACCATAATTATATGCAGAAGACACTCAGCTATACATTACATTGTAACCAGGTGACTTTGATTCTATTGAGACCTTAAATGAATGCATTGACAAAAAATCAATGACTGGATGTCCCATAACTTTCTCCAGCTAAACAGAAACAAAACGGAAGTAATTATTTTTGGACCTACAGAGGAATGATCCAGAGTCAGCACACAGCTTCAACTGATACAACTAAAAACTACTGATCAGGCCCATAATATAGTTGTAATAATGGACTCAGACCCGAAACTCCAGGGTCACATAAAGGCAATAACAAGGTCATCTTTCTATCACCTGAAGAACATCTCTAGGATTAAATAACTTATGTCACAACAGGACCTTGAAAAACTGATCCATGCGTTTATGTTTAGTCGGATTGAGTACTGCAACAGCGTCCTCATAGGCCTACCTAAAAATTCAATCAGACAGCTGATCCAGAACGCTGCTGCCCGTGTTCTCACTAGAACCAGGAAAGTAGAACACATCACCCCAATTCTTAAGTCCTTACACTGGCTCCCTGTTGCTCAGAGAATAGACTTTAAAATACTCCCACTAGTTAATCCCTGAACGGTTTAGCACCAAAGTATGTTGGAAATATGTTGTCAATATACCAACCCAGCAGACCACTCAGGTCCTCCAACTCTAGCTTACTAAACATCCTTAGAATTAGAGCTAAAGAGAAGCCGCTTTCAGCTTCTATGCTTCACAAATCTGGAACAAACTTCCAGAAGAATGCAAAAATGTTTTTTTAAATCATAAATTAAAACTCTACTTCTCAGATCTGCCTTTGAGTCCTACATTCCGTTTTTTGATCACTCTTTGATTCTCATGGTTTTTTTTATCTGATCGTGTTTTATCTCTTTTTAATCTACATTGTTTTGCATAAATTTGTTGTTTTTTTAAACCTTACCTAAATTGCTCCTTGCACTTTCCTCCATTTATTTTATTAATGGATTCTCGTGTTTTTATTTGTTTTTACATTTCATACTCTCACATAAATTTTATTTTATGCTTCAATTACTAAATGCATTTTTTTAGTGATGATCTGATTTAATTTTCATATTTTTATCATGTATTTGGTTTCCTTACCACAGAATCATGTAAAGCGCCTTGAATTGCCTTGTGTTGACAGTGTGCAATATAAATAAAATTGACTTGGCTTGCCTGGCCTTCTTTCGGATTTGGGATGGTAAACTAAAAGTAGGGATTTCCTGATCTTAAGATTGGATTGGGCTGATATTTTCACATATTTCAGTGATTGGAGATTATCTGCATTAGCTGATGAGTCGCACGATGTTTATTCTACAAAACTACCTCCTAGATATATATTTTACGGTGATTGTGCAATAATTCAAACCTCCAAATAATAATACTGGAACATTTAAGTTTAGAACAATAATTTCTGACACGTGTTTACTCAAAAATATAGTGTGAATCCGATCCCATGAAAGTGGACGGCAGCATTGTGCACACCAGTGTACAACCTGCCAGAAATCCTTTTTTTTTAAATATTGTACCAAATAAGTGTTTTGCTTTTTACTTTTATCTGAAATATTAAACTGAAGTTGACTTTTAATTCTCTGCAAGATTTTGATTTAATCGGATAATGGTAATGCTTATTGATTGTGGCCGCCTGTGGACTTAAGAAGGCTCCTAAGAAGGGTTCGACTAAGAAGGAGCGCCAAGATATGGGTGTTTCCCAGAAGCGTTCTTAACTGCCTTCTTAGGAGAACCTTAAGATCAAGCCTAAGAAGCTTCTCAAGAGGCTCTTAATGGGAGCTGTCAACCGCGGTGGGGCTGAAACTGAATCAATCGATGCCAGGCTAATTGATCACCCACTCCTTTATCAGCGCTGCGCGTTGTTTATAAGAACGTGCGATATTCTTGATGAGTACAGAGTTAGTGATTTAGCCTCACATTGTGTGCTGATAACCATATACGGTATAGATAAAAAAAAAATGTTTTAAAAGAAAACAACAAGTAGCCTAGTTGCATGCCTACGCGCCTCTCCTGCTCAAACAAAGTGATTGCATGTGGATATAGCATTGAGTTCATTTTTGTTATAAGTTTGTGTGTGCCATCAGCTGTATCCAAGTAGTATCTGCCCATTGCAGAAGAGCTGTGGTTCTATTCTGAGCAGTTTTATCGGTAATTAGAGTTGGTGGTGTTGGTGATTTCATGCCTGCTCTTTCTCACTTTCACTTTATGACAAGACTGTATTGAAATTATGTTGACTTATTGTTATGCTAGTGGAACTTGAGGGGAATTGTGGGTCTTTGATATAACTGTTGAAGCAAATGTGGCCCTTAGCAATAAATAAGCCTAATATGGACACAATTTTTCTCCATATTAGCCTATATACAGTGTAAATTAACATAAAATATGATGTTGCAAATAGTGAAAAAAAACATGTATGTCACTGCAAAAACCTTAAGCCACCACAATACCTTTCACTACCCCTTTTTATTTTATTGGTTAGTTTGCTAACACCAACTAAGGTGGGTGTCTAGCCAAATATTTTTCTATGATTTAATCATCTTTTTCAGAGGAGAATTGTATTTGCTTCAGTTGGTATCATTGCATTTTACTTGTTTAGTGACTTACTCTGATTATTTTGCTACTGTGATTAGTTAAAAAAGTTAATGTTGATAATGATTTTTAAAATAGTTGTTACATCTCTAAAATAGCCTCTTAGTTAAAAGGATAATTTAAACATAACTAATCTTTACTGCCTAAAGGGTGGGTCATATGCACACATTTGCAGTGGGTTTCTTTTTATATGTAAACACTTTGGACTCTTTCTTCTTTGTCAATCATAAACATTTTATCAGAGTGTCAAGAGACAAAGTCAGCTTCATTAAACATTTACTCTCATGAAGCAGAAAGGGCCCACTTTTTTCAGCTTCATTCACTCAGTGGCACGCTTATGTCTCCACATTCATGATGTGAAGAATTTCCCCATTCTCCTATGTGAGCAATAGAACAAACGGAAACCTGAAACACATGCCCACTTTGGAGGGTTTTGAAGTAATCTATAGCACTTCACTGCAGGACAACATAAATATTTCAATGGAAGCAAAAGAGAAATTCTGTAACACATGCACACCGCTGTGACTGGATGTAAATGTTGGAGCTGTGTCCCTCAAGATCTGTCTTAAGGGGAGATTATGGCGCTGACCATATGAATGCATACACTGGACTCCACAGAGGGAATAGTAGTGATATATGTTATTCTGTATTTTCATGTTCAGTATTATTTTTCTCCACATTAGATGTGACTGTCTGTCAGCAATGTACAGTATCTGGTTGCCATTCTTTGCACAAATACAGGTTGATTACGGACGTAGCAGATTTTTAGAATACTTTTAGTTTTTTTTGTTTAATTTGAATGTTGGCTCATGTTTACGTACTTAGGCTAACATGAGATGTAAGGGTTATTAAGACATAGGGGAAAAGAACATTTGAAGAAATAGTTACAAATGTTTGTAGAAAGTCACTAAAACAAAATCAAGCAACTAACATGAGCTTAAACCTATATTTACCCCCCATGTTATCTAACATTCTGTGTATCCACAAAACAAACACACTCACTTGTCCGCCTTTATTGTTAGATAATACAAGAGAATAATCAGCAGGTATCTGCCTCCTCTCTCTGGCCTCTGGATAAGAATAAAACAACACATGCCATGCTCTTCCTCCTCCATTCTTCCCACTAATCCCCCCCCTTCTTTCACTCTATTTTTCCACCCTCCATTTAATATTTGTCTGTATCTCCGTCCATCTTCCTTCTGCACCACACTTGCTTCATCCATACTTTCATACCTCTTCCATCATCTATCTGTCACTCATCATGTCACTCTCTGCTCCTTACATTCATCACTGTCTTCCTATCCATATTTCATTTATTTACTTTTGCTGTCATAGAGCTTTCCATCTCCACATTTGCCAGTGATCTGACCTTTTCCTTGTGATTGGAAATATTAGCAAACCATTTGCTCACAGACTATAAACACACTCCCACAGCAGTCAGCGAGAAGAAAAAACAAAACACCTTCCCACAGATGAGTTCATGTTATATAATGGTTTACAAACATTTTCTGACATTTTATGGTTATTTTCATGATTGTGTCCTGCTTATTTGGTTGTAAAGTCTTTCTTTTTGTTTTTACAGAATGATCTTTATTAATGATGCCGTTGTCAAAAATCAAGGTTTTGAGACTCAAGATTTTTTTCAAATCAGACACAACAAAATCAATTACAATACAATTTCAAGTTCAATTACAATTTTTTTACAATTTTTAAGTCCCATTATTCTGTGGAGAATTTTTGACAATTTCCAAAAGTACTAAGGTCTGCCATTTGTCCTTGAGAAGTAAGATTAACAAACACAAAATATGCAACACAGTTTTGTTTACAAGATGTCTTTAAAACCTTCTCTTGAGGTCATGTATTGAGGATTGGGGTGGGGGGGGGTGGTAGTTACTCTGACTGTAAACACATTAATTTGATGGTAAGTTTATACATTTCATTAACATATATTTCTGAAACAAAGAGTTACAGGTTGAATTTGCTTTGCTTCTGAGGATGCAGCAAAACAATTATGGCAAAGAAAAGGAGGCCCACCAACCTCAATGTGGAATGGCAGAAAGCTCAAAAAACAAAAAAACAAAAAAACATATGAAATGGGGAGCCTAAGTCACGCCCTTCTCCTTCCGGTCCCCTACTGCCAAAAAAATCAATGACAGTCAATGGAGTGATAAATGTTATTTTCTCATCCAGTTTGAAATGTGGCGTTGATCGAACATTTGATGTTCGTGAATTTTAAAAACTAATTTTGATGCAGAGAAAACGCTGATTTTTGACAGGTGGCAAAACAAAGCGGACCAGAAAATAACTTTTATCGCTCCATTGACTTCCATTCATTATTTTTTTGGCCAGGGGACACACTGGCCGATGGGAAGGAGAGGAGACTTAGGCTTTCCATGAATATCTACATGAATAATTAGACAAATCTGTAATTTCACAATGAAACTGTGAAAAAACGTGAATTAATTTTAAATTATTCTCTCATTACTGAAATATTTTTCATTTCCCTTTAAAAATGTATTTATTAATATGAAACATTATTTAAAGGTAGTGTAAGTGATTTTGGAAAATCCATCTAGCAAGCTGTATTTAAACAAAAACCCAACCCCCTTTCTTCAGGCTCTCTTCCTAAGCCACGCCTTGGAAACACAGGAATGCCAACTGCTTGTTTTCATGCTTGTTTTCACCCTCCAGGGTTCATGCTAGCAGTAGTGCTTAGCAGCTACTTTTTACATCCTCCCAATTATTAAAGAATAAAACATATTTCAACCGACCTCATGTCTAGTTTCCTTTTATTTCGGCTGTGCATTACTCTGGCAACGGAGCTCTTTTGTCCCAAGAGGGCATCTATCGCTCTGATCTGGAAGAAAATAAAGTTACAGACTTAATGCTGCGCTGTGACCAAAGTAATGAAAAACAATTTCTCACTATCTTCTGATACAGAGACTCCTACAAGTTTTTATAATGATTAATAACTGACAATTGCTAAATGCTAATTTCTGTTGAGCAGGGGCGTATCCAGGAGGTTAATAAAGAGGAGCTAAAAGGGCCCAGGGTGGGTCTGGGGCTGTAACATAAAATGTTATGCATTTTATAATATAAATGAAGGTAGTTCTGGCATAAAACTATATTACAAATCAATGACTTACACACACATACCTGGTGTGGATATAAAAAATAAAAAAGCAAAAAAATAAAATCACACAGATCATAAAAAAATTAAGTTAAAAAATGAAAGTTATGTTGTGATGAAAACTCTTGTTCATTATATTTTACTTTATAATTGCAACCACAAGGGTTGTATTTATTGTTACAAAACTTCAAAACAAACAAAATCAAAACCATTTATCTGTAGATCAGTCCTGATGTAAACAGTTTTCTAATCAGCAATAAATATAACAATTTCTGATCAACCCATGTCAGTTGCATGCTTCAAAACACATACTGGTTAAAGCGGTAGATAACCAGACACACTTCCGGGTTAAATCTCACCCACTCCCGGATTAGGCCCCGCCCACTCGGAGTACAGATACAGACAATGCTGTACTCGCTCACCCCTAGTTGATTCACATCCAGGTGATGAACCTTTAATATTTTAAGTGTCAAACAAAATTACAGTTATGGGAAATTCTGATTCTAAAGACTAAAATCAAAATTCTATACAAATAAATAACATAATTATAAAATACATTTTGAGCATATGAACTCATGCACTATATGTAAATGCTCTTTATATTTTTTATTATTGTACTCAGATGCACATTCCAATATGAGTATGCCACTTCATTTGTTAAACTGCACAGTACTCTGTTTTAGAAATTCTTGTCCATAATTTGCATATTATTCTTAAATGTTAAATTCAGCTTTTACTTTTTTTTATACTTGTGCCAATCCAATGCTTCTATTACGTTTCACTTTGCTGCTGTTACATCATATTTTTATACAACGTAAAAAGTACTTTCACAGACAATAAATGATGTCTGCTGTATATTCAGTTGACCTTAAAATGCGAACAAGCTCAACAGACAATTAGAAAAACGATGCTTGTGTACAAACTGGTCATCTCCTTCATTAAACTGTAGGTGTATCTCGTGTATTTTATGGTAAAACATGCTTGTTTTTTATTCAGTGAATTTATTCACTAGGTACAGCATCCAGAAATTTTGTTCAAGCAAGAGTAGCAATAATTCAAAATTGTATTACTCACATGAAATTAAAATGTACAACGTAGTGAAACTTTTAAAAGTAATTTTAATAAGTCTACCCACCTCTACCAAGAGGATTACTGATTAGCAGGTATTTATTTCATTATTTTTAAATACATCTTGTCTCTGACAAAGTAAAAAAAAAAAAATGATTACATTGACCAAAAAACAAACTAAAAAAACATCAGCAGTTATAAAAATGGTGTCAACAGCTGTGGGACTTGAAGCCTTTCACTAAAACACAGTGCTGACAAAACAAACAAAAAGAAGGATGGGACTGTTAGCTACCCCATAATAAACTGTCAATAATATAACCTGCCCAAACTGCAAATGAGACCAACAACTGATGAGGTCTTCATGTCTCTATTAATCCTTTACCACTTGTTCATGATAAATTGTTGCAGCCTATTCACATTGTTTAAGGAGTTGTTTTTACAGTGACCTTTTAGCATTTATTCACAATTGAAATAAGATAAAGGAATTGTTGTCGCAAATTTATTACAGCAAAAGTGTGCCTCAGGTCACGGTCAACAATAATCTAATGCAGATCAATTAAAGCTTGTTTTTTTTAGGAAAAGGATAATGTTAAATTATTATGGTTTCAGTTTTAATTAAAATAATATTCTAAGACTGGATGTTTAAAAAATGCTTTTTTAACAAATAACTTTAGGCGAAGGGAATAAGAGAACTTTTACAAATGACTTAAAAGTCGTAAGTGTTAAGTTGCAAAAATGCTCTTACCCTGCAAACCTTTAGTTTAGCTGACATATTGGTTTATAATTCCTAAACGCTTAGCTGTCCTGTCTTTTTGACCAAACTCTTCCCTAACTGACTTATTGACAGATGCTTAATCTAAATTATTTGTCTTTTCTTTTGCTCTTCTTTCACATTTTAACCCCAAACCTTTAATTTCATTGGAATTTGATGTGACAGACCAATAAACAGTGATGAACAATTGTTAAGTGGATGGCCCCAGTCAATACTTTGGAGAACAACTCTATCTCTCTATTAGCCTTACAGATCAATTTCACATTATATTTTGCCAGATTCCCTCTACCTGAAGAAGAAATGTATCACACCAGTATGATGTTACGATAACAATGTTTTCATGTGCTAGGCTATCCTTAATAAGGACTAGTTCTAAGTTCTTCACCCAGGGTAATATGAAGAAAAAGTGTTCAGTTCACAAGCATTCTGAATAAAGTTCACAGCTCCAACATGAACAAAATCTTATTTATTCACTATATTTTGTCTCAAATTGAGTATTAAAAATGTATAGCCAGATCATCACATTCTTTTGAGATTTAATGATTAGCAGATCGACCTTATCACCTGTTCTTTAAGTTTTGTGCTTGTTTGGTTCATTGGCGGGTTTGATTGGCCTTGGTTGGATGCTTGGTCTTGGTGCCCTGCGGCGTGTGGGATTGAGATTCTGGGGCTGGTTATGCTCATTGTCTGGATGCCGGCTGGGCTTAACCTGGAGATCACATCCTTCTGCTGTGGCTTTTAGTTTTGGTGTTCGGGGTTTAAGGGACATTGGGATGTCAGCTGTAGGGACTGGCCCAGGAATGGTGTTGGGTCATGTAGGACGCCGGCTGGCGTGGCTTCTATTGTCTGGCACCAGCGGCGGAGGGCCCCTGTCGGGGGGGTGGGGCCCCCTCTGGTTTAGCGTGTCTGGCTCCATGGGTGCCCTGGATCATAGAGACTGTATCTGTCTGAAATGTTGTACATTCATTCTGCACCCCTCTAAAAGCCCTGTGGATGTTGTTGTTTTTTTTTTTTTTTGTTCTTTTCAATGTAGCTTTTTATGAGAATATTCCATATACAACCTTTAACAGACATATTTTACATAATTAAGTTTGAAAATAATTTCTATCCAGCCCTACTTATTCTCCATAATTAAAATAAATCAGACTTGCCATTTTTTGAGGGTAGACAGAGGGCCTTGTTAAATATATATACTATTGTTAGTAATACAGTTCTGTTTCAAAACACCTTGCTTTGAAAACAGTATACCCTGAAAGACCAGTGCCATTTTGAATTTGTTCAAAAACAACACAAAGCCAAAACTTTAGTGTTCTCAGACTTCTCCCCTACTCGCTCTTCACCTTTTGACTTTGTCACCATATATTTGCACATCCACCTGAAATATGAAGTAGGTGGCCTGATCACTGTTGGTGATGAAACAACATACAAAACTTTGTGAATCTGATGGCATGGTGTGAAAATAAATAACATTTCCCTATGTTGACAAAGCCAGGGAGATGGTTTTGGACACAACACAGGACCAAAGCCATCAGAGGGACTGCATAGGTGAGGACAGGGTTTGAAAACAATCAATCTACCTATGTATGTTTTTAAAAACTTGCATGCACATTGTACGGCATACAACACATTTGTTTAATTGCTTCTATCCTCCAGTTTCAGTTATATTTGTTTTTTCATGTTGGTGTTTCAGTGTGAAATAAAGCACGAGGTTTGCACCAGTGAGAGCCAGCAGCACTGATAAAACCCTGTGCAACAAATTTTCCTTCGAATACCCCCAATTAGTAAACACATTCCACCTGTGCATTTAATCTTCGCATAAATACAGCTGTTCTGTGAAGGCCTATGAGGTTAAAGCACATTAATAAACACACAGCATCAAGAAGACCCAAGTATACACTAGGGAAAAGTTGTGCAGAAGTTTATGAAATAATTAGGTTATAAAACATTATCCCAGAGTGAAGCTTAATCCATTATCCAATGATAGAATGTGTATGGCACAACAATGAGTGAGAGCGTTAGTCAAAGAAAAAGGCAAGGGCTTCATGGTAACTATGGAGAGCTGTGGAGAGGGTGAATGTGTTGACACTTATTAGTTGTGTACTCACCAGTCTAAAATTAATCGAAAAAGGACAAGAAAAATACATTTGTAAAAGAGAACAAAGGACAAAACTAAAATATTTTTGCTTAGCTTACATGCAAATATTATGTGGCAGAAGTCAAGTATTGTATTGCCTTACCTCTGAAGTAGTGGGAGGGTGTAGTGTGGGGGCCAGGGGGCACGTGATGCAAGAGGACTAGTTTTGTGGGTTTATTCAAGTTTGAACTATAAACAAGGCTCCAGTCAAACTAATCAACAGGCTACAGGGAACCTGTTGGGTTCTGTGAAGTTGTGTGATGGAGTATTTGTGTCTCCTTAGCTTCTCCTCCTACATGGTGTGAGGAACAGGTGTATTACTGATGTTCAAAAGGTTTATGAATCTAGAAAGCACCCATTCTATAACTTATGTCAGCACATGATGACGACTTCTTATAGTGAAGAGTCACATCAGAAAGAGAAAAATGTCATGTGAGTCGATTCAGATATTCCTTTCAGGGGGATAAACAGAAGCAAATGCAACTAAAGGGCTACAAGAACATAACAGCTATCCAGAGACGTCTTTTATTTGCCTTTAAATGGGGCGAGTCGATTGAATTGTATCAAACTTTCCCATTCTGCTGGCTGTATCAAAGCGATTTGTGGAACCAAAGACACAACGCAGGATGGTGACAAGGCGCAGTAGAGCAGCTTACACACAAAAAATGGTCTGAAAACTGCGTAAACAACTTTCTATGCTAAGTTTGGGATTTATAAAAAAATAAAACGTGGCAGAAAAATGTGTGCAGCATTAAGCACACTAAGAACTTTGCTTACATAGTTTTGTAACATGGAGGACACTCACAGCAATGCTGGTAAGATGGCAAAATTGTGAATTTAAGCCACATTTCCACTAAGCAATGAGACTTCAGAGTGACGTCTTTTTTATGTCATTTTTGGATTGGCGAGGGGTTGTTTCGTAACGCCAGGTGACGTCTTTTTTCACCTCTGTGGGACATCTGTGCACTGGCTACTTATAGTCCAAATGTGCTTATTTTAGGCGTCTTTTCAACATCAAATTGAGACTAATTTTAGACATTGTTTTCTACCACTTCTATAACTTTCAAGAGGCTGGAAGACATGTCATTCGTGTAAATGTACTGAGATAAAATATAACATCTTTCATTGTTCACTATGTTAACATACTAGGGGGCAGAGTCCTAGGCACTCAGCTTAAAGGCACTCAGCTTAAATCAGTCAAGATTGGTAGGTAGATGCTCAATGCAGACTAACTCGCGTAAACTATCATCTCTAAGACGGTGCAGGAACAAATACAACCAAACACTGACAACAACATAACTCAAAAGATAAGCTTAAGAACATGACTACATTTGGAACATTAATTATAATGTAAAATGGGGAAATTCTACTATTAACATGAACACATTACCCATAAGTCTTTGCTGACTACAACAACTAAACTAAACTTAAACAAATAACAAAATAGCACATACTCAAATAATTAGTCAAAAAACGAAACTATTATTGAATAATATTAACGATTATATATTTAGATATGAATTAATACATCTTGATATATGAATAAAAACAAGTGTCAACGCCATTTCCTGCACCTGTGTGAAGATGTCCCCGTGACATTGAAAAAAATTCACACAGTTCACGGTAAAAAGCTTGTCCTATTAGATCTAACTGCTGAACTGGGCACAGTTTTAGGTCTACCGACCAGCTGGAGCCCAAACCCCTCACAACCCCCCTTTTTTTATGTCAGGCACACTGCTCCATCATTGCTTTTTCTGCTAAAGCTCTTCTATTTATTTGTGACCCCCAATAAAAAAATTGCACAGATGATACTTTTTGAAAGTAGACTTAAAACACACCTTTTAAATTTGGCTTTATATATCTTAGAGTGCTGCTACTTATTATATTCTGTTGTAATTTAGTTTTATTATTTTTAATTTGCTTTTATTACAATCTTTGTTGATGCAAGAAGTAATCAGAAAAATACAAACAATTTGTTTTATCACATGTGCTATGGCTTTTTTCTTTTAATCTTTGCACTGGTGTTGTTACAGATTTTCTTGTTGCTAACTATTTGTTTGGCTTTTCATGTGAAGCACTTTGGTCACCTTTATGGCTACGTAAAGTTTTACACAGAAAAACGTTGTTGCTGGCTTGAATAATAAGAATAATGCAGAATATTGACTAGGCACTTTGCATTAACCGTTTCTCGCAGTAAGTGGATGTGTAGGAGCTGGAATATTATCCAAAATCCCCTGAGAAAATTTTTAGGGAAAGTATGATTAATAAAGCAGAAATTGTGCAGCTGTGCAAGTATGATCATCATCCCTCACTAGTATATTTGTGAAAGGAGTGTATTTGTAAACAAGAAAAGTATGCAGAGAACAAAGATCTCCACCTTGATGTTTTTTGGATCACCCCAAAATTGTAATCACTTGTTTGTGGACCCATTGAAGACCTTTACTGAGTATTTCATCATTAAACCAATATACTTTTGATTCATGTTACTAACTAACAGACAGAGTAAAAACCAATGATGACTATCCACCACTGAAGGTTTCATCGTTCTGCGACTTTCTGAATAGCAGATATAAAAGCTTTTATGTTTTTGAAATTTGGTAATTTAACATTTTTGAAATTTGGAAAGTTTGAGACCGGGCCTTACCCCTTTATCATGCACGAAAACTCAAGCTTTTGGTTACTTTAGATCCTCCATGCCTGAAGGCCCTCTTGACCAATGATCTGCTGGCACGGATGCTGCCGCGGCAGACTCGTCAGCTTTTTATTATTGATTTATTATTAAGCCCCCAAATCAGCCCAGAAGACAAGAAGCAATTCCGAGGCATTCGTCCAAGGAGAATACATGGTAAAATTAAGGGGTTTATGGCAGATTAAACCTTATTACAATTGGCATTTGTGCTGCCCCGAGCACTCCCATTCTATGGGTGTATGCTGATCAAGACCGGATGTATAAATACTGCTGAATGGCTCAAACTGGCTCCAGACTTATCAGGGTGAGTGAAAATACATGAACATTGCTAAAAAAAATAAGGTCCAGGTTGAAAAAAAACCCCAACTGAATTTCCCTTTAACCTTTTTACCTCTCATTGGTAGTCTGTTACATATTTCAGGGTCAAAATTGCTTTTTTGACCCCCTTTCTATATACATATTCTTATTATACATCAATTAAAAGCTGAGTTTCTAACAGAGGTGGGCTAGCTGAGGTAGTTTCGGGAGTTTTCCCAAACGTTCTGTCTATTCTAGATCAGGATCAGAATATATATATATATATATATATATATATATATATATATATATATATATATATATATATATTCTCCAAAAGGAACTGCAGTTGTGTCACTGCCATGACCCTGCTGTGCTTGTGCATGTGATTGAAGCATATGCCTTTATAGAAGATCACTTGGGGTATTTATTTGGAAATGACCCTGTAGGGGAATTTAGCAATTGAAATAATTAATTAATTGATAATTGTTATGATCTATCTGGTTATGTTAAGAATATGAACTTATAATTGTAAATTAGTAGTTAATTATCTTTTAAACCATTTAATCGGGGCACCATTCTAGCCTCTGGGCTAGAAACAAAATATTATATATAATCAAAAGGGAATTATCAACAAGTAATCTCACTTATAATGATTCATTATTAGTGATTACACCAGAAAGATCCTATCTGAAGGAAATTAATTATTTGCAATAATTCAAACTCAGAATAAAAGAAACCAGAGATTTGATGCAATTTAACAAATGTATTCTAAAAACACAACTAAAATAAAAACAAGACTACCGTATACCAGAGTAATATGGCGGCCAGCGATGGGGTCACTTAGGCACGTCACGGGGCAAAATCTTACTGACGTCGTACGCAGCCCCTCGCGTGCATGCGTGGAGGCGTTGTACGACTTGAACGCGCAGCTTGTCGAAAAGAACGGGGGGGGGGGGGTTTATGGCTTTATTGTTTGAACGGAGCAAGAGGTCGGTGGTTTCTTTCTAACAAAGAAACCTTGTGGCTCTTATCAGTGAGTTAGCTTCTGCTAATAAAGACTCTGGTTGGGAAATATGGAAGAAAAGGGGTTTAAAAATGTCCTTGCGTGCTGCGCGTTCCTGACAGGCACTGCGCGGGTGCTGACCCAGAAGGCCTATGACACCAACACTTACTGTCAAACTAACGGAGAGGAACCAAAACTTATACAGACTAACAATTCTGCTAACTAATAAGAGACAAAACATACAGGAAACTCACAATCAACAAGTATAAAACTCACAAATTTACCCGTAAGCAGAAAAACAGCACAGAGGAATCACAGAGCGCTCAAGGAAGGTACTCACTTCACATCAATAATTAAGCATGCATACAGTTACACAGAAAACTTTCTAAACTCTCTCCACCCAGGTCATATAATATAGAGATAGAGAAAGGAGAGGGGGCTCCCAATTGTGGAAGAAAAAGTTGGGTAAGCGAGATGTTTGGCTCGTCAGCCGTGCGGGAAAAAAATAAAAGGAGGGGAATTAAGCGGATCAAAAAAGAGATAGTTCGGGCCAGCCAAACTATTGGGAAACTTGGTTGCAGGGATGGAAGGCAAGAATCCAGATGCGTGTTGCAAAGGAGGATCTCTTCTCACGGTTCCGTGGACAGAACCAAACCCCACTAAAGTGAGTTTTGAAGAGGAAGAACAATGGCTTTTTTTTTTTACTTTTATGCTGAGTGTGGGCGCTTCGCCCCCCTTTCCCCGTATCTGTCTCCAATCAGGCTGCAGGCAGCAGCGGCGGTTTTGAGGGATTGGCATTCTAGCCATTTGGTGCAGCAGCTCATCCAGCACTCAGCGGGTTCGAAACAGGGAAGGAGCGGATAGTTCTGCTGTTGGTTAGAATGGTGTGGCTGGGGGAGAAGGGCCGTGCCACCGAGGGGGAAAATAAATTTGTCTGATCTTAACAATCAGACTGTCTTAGTTTCAAAATTCATGGGTCAAACCCAACAACCCGATTAAGTCGCTCAGCGTGGCTTTGGTTAAGTCAAGATGATAGGTTGTAATTTACAGGGAAAAAGTGGATGTCACCAATAAGAGTCAACCGCAAAGCAGTTTGACAGTAAAAAGCAGACACCAGCAAAAGGTCCTGCTGTCAATCTCTTATTTCTGCTGCTCTTTTTGCACTGATCAGTGACTCTACTTGCTGCTGAAACTGTGTGATATGTAGAAACCTGCCTATTGTAAGCGCTACTGGACTGGAGTACTGTACTGTGAGTTAAATTAGTACTTCTCTTTGCTGCGCTCAATTCTGATGTAAATAATTTTGATGTTTGCTAGCTGCTACCAGATGTCAGTACTACTTTAAAAGAAAGCTCACCATACCTCACAGGGCTTTGCCCAGCACCAGAAAGTTTTAGATATTCAAAGGAAAAAATCCTAAACATGTGGAATGGAGTACTAATCTGAAAAGTGTTAAAACTTCCATACTCCCGGGTTGAGATTTAACACCATCCTATCCCTGCTTGTGATTCAAATTATATATGCCAGTCAATTATAAAAATCATAGCTGTAGACACAGTTCATGCTTTTGTCAAATCACTCAAAAAGCAAAAAAAGGGACCGTTTGTAAAGGTATTTCATAACCCAGAACAGTAATCTCAAACAAAAACTTCTAAAAATCTTTTTACATACAAAATAGTCCTGTTAATGTCCTCAATTTTATGTCCAAAATCCAACATCCCCTGCCTTCCTTGTCTGCATCTTTCTGTAATTTTCTTCAGAACTATTATTAGCATGTAAGTTAGCCTTACAGCACGCTTCGTCTTCTTTGTATTTATAAGCGGCATGCAAACAACAAATGATCAACTATTCTGATCTTTATATATCTGCGGTTATTTCCTAATAGTTTTTTTTTTAAACACTCTAGTCTGGTTGAAAGAACGTCTTCAAATATCAGTTTGTAAATGTTGACTTGAATAAATGGAGCTATATATTTTCTGACAGCCATAAGTTCGTTATAGGGATTTTGAGTACTCTGAAAGCATTTTAGTTTTGAGATGTTTCCATTGATGCTTTTTACAGTATATACCTGCAGGGAAACAATTCAAGCTACATTTTTCCCTTGTAAAAAAATAGATCAAGCTTTGTATATTCTATGAAATTCAGAAACATTTGTTTTTATTTCATTATTCTTCAATAGTGCAATTCAGTTTGGTCCCGCTATATAAACTTATGGGACAAAGCTACTGGCAAGCTGCATGTTTTAACAGAAATGGGAAAATAATGAAGAGGATTTCATAGGGTTCTATTAAGTTTGAAGCATGAATAAGTACAGCACCACCACAGTGCCACCATAGGTGTTAAATTGCTGAAAAAAGCTTTGGATTGTGTGACAAGTGTGAATGCGAACCTCACCTGCTAAAAGCAGCAACAATGTTGCAATTTTGGTCTACAATTGAACCGAGTCCACCGTACTATAAGGTGTAAATGCACCCTGAATCTTTACAAGGTTTTCAAACTAGGTAGCTCGCAGTTTGGCCCATCACTCCATGTGGATCGCATCTGGAGAAGTGATGGTTTGTGTGCTGTTGCTGGGCAACACAGACTTTATACTCCCTCCAAAGATTTTCTATGTGGTTGAGATCTAAGATTGGTTGGGCCACTCCAGGACCTTGAAATGCTTATTTTGAAGCCAGTCCTTAATTACCTGGGTGGTGTGTTTGGGATCAATGTCATGCTGATAGACCGATCCCTTCAATGCCCTTGATCATGAAAGGAGGTTTTCACTGAAAAGTACATGGCCCCATTCATTCTTTTCTTTACACGGATCAGTCGTCCTGGTCCCTTTGAAGAAAAACAGCCCCAAAGCATCATGTTTCCACCCACATGCTTAACAGTAGGCATAGTGTTCTTCGGATCCAAGTCAGCATTCTTTGTCCTCTAAACAAAAGTAGAGTGTTTTACCAAAATATTCTCTTTTAGTTTTATCTGACCATATGACAAATTCCCAATCATCTTCTGGATCATCCAAATGCTCTCTAGTAAGCTTCAGACAGGCCTGGACATGTAGCCTACTGGCCTAAGCAGGGCGACACGTCTGGCATTGTAGGATTTCAGTCCATGGTGGCATATTGTTACTGATTTTAGCTTTTATTACTTCAGACCCAGGTCTCTGCAGATCATTCAATAGGTCCTCCTGTGTGGTTCTGGGAGTTTTGCTCAATGTTCTGGTAACCATTTTGACACCATTTTGAGATCCTGCTTGGATCCCCAGATCAAGGGAGATTGTCAGTGGTCTTGTATGTCTTACATTTTCTAATAATTGCTCGCACATTTGATTTCTTCACACCAAGCTGCTTGGCTATTGCAAACTCAGTCAAACTCAATTTCAAATCTGGTGTTCCTTGGCAGCTCTTTGATCTTGGCCATAGCAGAGTTTGGAGTGCGACTGTTTGAGGTTGTAGACAGGTGACTTTTATAGTGATGTTGAGTCATTAATATATCAGGGACTTTAATCCTAAAGCTCAATGCTGGCACACAAAAGCTTAAACTAAAATATTTTAACGCATAAAACAGCACTACAATAAAGCTCATTTATTAACATATTGAGAAAACTTTTCAAAAAAGTGTAGCCATTCCACATATAGATAGATAATAGGTACTTTAGACTTTCTAATGTGTTGCAAGTGCAAGATACAATCTTTAAAATCTTCCCAGGTAACAATGTTACGAGGGGAGTTATGTCATATTGGTGGTCTTTATTTATGTTCCAGGACAGATTTGGTTCAGACTGCTATACTAATCCAGGTACAATAATGATAATAATAATAATTATACATTTAATTTGAGGCCTCCTTTCAAAAACCCAAGGACATAGATTAAAACAAATGTATTAATGTGTGCCTAAAGAAAATTTAGAGAGACCAGTTAATCTAAGAGCTATGCTTTTAGACCGTTGGAGGAATTATTTTCAGGGAAAAAAGAATTGAGTAACGTAGCATAGCCTTTACACACCTTTATAGATACATAAAAAATAAACACAAAACATTTTTTTGAACCTCAAATAATATTTGAAAATAAAACATGTTAAAATCACTGAAACTATTTTTATATTTCCATCATCTAATTTCCCAGCTGTACCTTAAAGCTGCATGTGCAGCAATTGGGAAAATCATTTTCCATTAAGAGAGATTTCTCTAACTTTCTACAGGTACTGTAGGCAGCCACGTGGACTACAGTTTATATTTCTCCTGTAGGCTATCTATAATGTTTACACTCAGCTTGAAGTGGTTTTGAGTGAGTAATTTTGTTGATTGTAGAGTCAGCTACCTACACTGATGTTGAAAAATGCATACACTGACATAAAGTTTTGATTTAGTCCATATTTTTTGAAACCTAAATATTCCCTAATAGTACATTTATTGAGTTCAGCTGGGAGTCCTCTCTTTTTTGTTTTAACTTTTTAAAGTTTAACTTTAATAGCACACAACAAATGTGATAAATTGATTATAATCACAAACAGGCATTTAAGATTCAGACTGTCTTAATAATGGAGGGACAAAACATTGGTACTATTTTCCTCAGACAAAGCTACAACACATTTGGTCGTTGTAGTCTAATCAAATTCAATGGATTTCTCTGCACCTCTTTTTTTTATCAGGGCTGTTTTTCCATAGTATTGCTAATTCACAGAAATAATTGCAAGAGAGCTTAATACCGTGGAATGAGGAGATCCTAAGAAAAATTGAGCTTGTGGGCAGTGCTTTAGTTGTCTGACTTAGTAAAGAAAGTCACAGATTTGTAATCACTTTTAAATCTCTTTTTCTGGCTGTGGCTGATTTTGCAGAAAGCAAAAGCATCAAAGCTGTATAACTTGTCTAAACAGTTCAGGTTCTAAGTATTATGTTAAGATCTTTTGTCAGTTTCCTGCTTAGCTGGCTGTCTCGAAGGCAAAAGTAATGTGTGCATAAATATATCAAGGGAAACACATCATAAAGAATACATGCCAAATTGTCAGTTTACCACATTTTGTGCATGACTTATGTCAGGCAGGATCTTTATATATCTGCGGTTATTTCCTAATACTTTTTAGAAAAAAAACACTCTAGTCTGCTTGAAAGAACGTCTTCAAATATCAGTTTGTAAATGTAGACTTGAATGAATGGAGCTATATATTTTCAGACAGCCATAAGTTTGTGATAGGGATTTTGAGTACTCTGAAAGCATTTTAGTTTTGAGATTTTTCCATTGATGCTTTACAGTATATATACCCTGCAGGTATATATACCTGCAGGGAAACAATTCAAGCTACATTTTTCCCTTGTAAAAAATAGATCAAGCTTTGAATCTTCTATGAAATTCAGAAACATTTGTTTTTATTTCATTATTCTTGAATAGTGCAATTCAGTTTGGTCCCGCTATATAAACTTATGGGACAAAGCTACTGACAGGCTCATAGTGCAAGCTTTATGTTTTCCAGGTGCAATCAATATCATGGCAGTCCGCTTCTGTTGTGCTTTTTATGGCCATAGACAACTTCAAGAAAACGAATTTCACATTGGAGTAAAACACATAGCACATTGCAAACAAACATAATGAGGTATAGGAAATAAAAGACAATGTTTTTAGCTTCTTTTTTAGACACTTTTTTGGACTTCTGTCAGCTTAAGCCACAGTGCATTATTATCTGTTACAGCTGATGGTGAAGACAACTTCTCTAAAATAAGTAGGGATGTCAAATGATCACGTTAATTGCGATTAATTAATTACCACAATTGTTAGAGCCCTATATTTTTTTTTATGACGTTAATCTGTTTTTGAATCTTTTATTTTATTGTTTCTGTATGCTAGATGAAATCCAGTTTTATGTTTTGGGCTTGTCGTGCTTGAATAGTTAGGGGTTAACCACACCCTGAAGTGGAGATCGAAGGCTGTAAACTTATCATAAGCTGACTGCTTTCAATTGTAGTAGGGAAGGAGAGGTGAGAAGGAACAGGGAGTTGTAGACAGTGTTGCCAACTTAGCTGCAGACGTGGACAAAATTGTTGGTACCCTTCATTAAATAAAAGAAAAACTCATAATGGTCACAGAAATAACTTTAATCTGACAAAAGTAATAATAAATAAAGATTATATAAATGTTGACCAATGAAAGTCAGACATTGCTTTTCATCCATGCTTCAACAGAATTAATTAAAAAATAAATGCATGAAACAGGCCTGGACAAAAATTATGGTACCCCTAGAAAAGAATGAAAATAATGTGACCAAAGGGACATGTTAATCCAAGGTATGTCCACTAATCAGCATCCTAGGTGTCTACAATCCTGTAATCATTCAGTGGGCCTATATATAGGACTCCAGGTAGTCACTGTGTTGTTTGGTGACGTGGTGTGTACCACACTCAATATAAACCAGAGGAAGCAAAGGAAAGAGTTGTCTCAGGAGATGAGAAAGAGAATCATAGACAAGCATGTTAACTTTAAAGGCTATAAGACCATCTCCAAGCAGCTAGATGTTTCTGTGACTACAGCTGCACATGTCATTCAGTAATGTACGATCCATGGGACTGTTGCCAACCTCCCTGGACGTGGCTGCAGGAGGAAAATTGATGACAGATCAAAGAGACGGATAATCCAAATGGTAACAAAAGAGCCTAGAAAGACTTCAAAATAGATCCAAGCTGAACTTTATGCTCAAGGAACATCAGTGTCAGATCGGAACATCCTTCGCTGTTTGAGCCAGAGGACAAATCATTTAAAAAAACAGACTGGAGTATGCCAAACTACATGCTGACGAGCCACAAAGCTTCTGGGAGAATGTCCTGTGGACAGATGAGACAAAAATGTAACTTTTTGCCAAGGCACATCAGCTCTATGTTCACAGACGGAAAAATGAAGCATATCTAGAAAAGAACACGGTCCCTACTGTGAAACATGGGGGAGGCTCGGTTATGTTCTGGGGCTGATTTGCTGCATCTGACACAGGGTGTCTTGAATCTGTGCAGGGTACAATGAAATCTCAAGACTATCAGGGGATTCTAGAGAGAAATGTGCTGGCCAGTGTCAGAAAGCATGGTCTCAGTCGCAGGTCACGGGTCTTACAACAGGAAAATGACCAAAAACACACAGCTAAAAACACCCAAGAAGGGCTAAGAGGAAAACACTGTCCTTCTATGAGCCCTGATCTCAATCCTACTGAGCATCTTTGGAAGGAGCTGAAACGTGCTGTCTGGAAAAGGCGCCCTTCTAACCGGAAACAACTACAACAGTTTGCTCATGAGGAGTGGGCCAAAATACCTGCTGAGAGGTGCAGAAGTCTCATTGACAGTTACATGAATCATTTGATTGCAGTGATTGCCTCAAAAGGTTGTGCAACCAAATATTAAGTTGTGGGTACCATCATTTTTGTCCAGGCCTGTTTCATGCATTTATTTTTTAAATAATTCCGTTGAAGCATGGATGAAAAGCAATGTCTGACTTTCATTGGTCAACATTTATATAATTTTTATTTATTATTACTTTTGTCAGATTAAAGTTATTTCTGTGACCATTATGAGTTTTTTCTTTTATTTAATGAAGGGTACCAACAATTTTGTCCACGTCTGTATATTTAGCGACATTTTAGACTGCTCTTGCGATTCTCTTTCAAAAATAAAGCAAACAGTGACAAATCTAACAACTTGTAATGGGGTTAATGGAGAATTCTGTGTGAAACATGTAATGTTACTCTTCTCACTGAGCAGCGGGGCGCTCTCCCGCTTCAGACCGTGAAGGCAACCAGTCTACATCGGACGCTGCAGCTCAGACAGCTTGGCGCGACACCAGCTACCCAGGTCCAGCGGTATGGCAAGCCATTGTTATCGTGAAAAAAAGGCGTAAATTAAATGTTGTTTTAACCTGTAATAAAGCTGGATTCAGAGCAGACATTTAGCCTGCATCACTGAGAACAGAATGCTAATGAATTAGGCATGCTCTAAGCAGAAGGTTCCAGTCACTATTTGGGACTTGTCACAAAAACAGAATGTAAATGGTTGGACTGCATCTCTTCAAGTCTGTGAAATACAATAAATGACTTCATGAAATCACTTTTTTAAATTATACATCAAACCTTTGTTTGACCACACTAATGTAATGAATTTAAAGTAGAAGTGGCATGAAATTCCCTGCAACGTTTGGGCCCTTTTTAGCCACACTCAAAGTCCCTTAATTCTATATCAGAGGATCGCTTGCCGTAATTCAGTCTTGTTGTAGAATTGCCGGTGTGACGAGGTAGCCCTTCTGTGAGCATTAGCACAGAACGGCCAGGTTTCGGAGGGCGGGGCCTAGGCTATGCGCTTCTGTGGTCAATGAGTCTCTAACAATATTATGAATGTTCAACTATAATATATTATCTTTTTTCCCCAAAATAAAAGCATACTAGCACCAATGCTACAAAAACAAACTGGGGTATTAGCTGTGAAGCTAATTCTGAATGTTAGCTTTGAAGCTAATTGTAAAGCGAACATCTCAAACAATGCCACAATGTCTACTAACTGCTGAAGGACATTATTGAGGAAATATGCTCATTTTTAAAGGGATATTTGCCGGTTCACAGAGAGTTGGTATTAGTCCTGGGAGAAGTTTAAGACGATCTGCGAATCCACTGCTCTATTGTCCCAAGTTGGAAAAACAGTCGTCCTAGTGTGGTAGTTTGTCACAAACTACCACACGCTTAGGCAGTCGGTCGGGCACATTCCCTGCATAAATAAAATCTATCGACAAGCTTTTCAGTGGCTCAGAAGAAACTACAGTTTACAAAAAGAACAGGAACTGTATATTTATCAACTCGATCAGTCATAAATTATGTATTCCCTGCACAATTGCAAAACTGCAATGACTTTTTAAAAATTATTTTATTTTATTCTTGCCAGCAAAGAGGGGCATTCCCTTAAAGATATATCTTCTATTGAATTTTCCTAATAAAAATAAACGAAAATAGAAACGTGACAAATGTCTTCATTTGTGAATTCAAAACTATAGTTTCCACAGCAGAACACGAGATCCCATATTGAGATCATAGATTCTGTGGCGTTTGAGGCTAAAGCCTAGTTTATGCTTTTCCGATCCGCAAATTTGTACTCAGATGCAGTCGTATTGACGGAGACGTTTTCCGTTTATAGTACTCCGCTCTTTCACTCCATTCTCTATTGTTTTTTCAGCTTTACTCAACCAGGACAGCAGGGGGTGCTAAGTTTTCATGGCGTCTCTGCCTTCTATTACACTGCTTTTTTCTAGGCTTGTCCATTTCTTCCTCAAGGAGAAATGAACGACAGAAAGTAAGTTTTGATTGAGCTGTAAAGCTTTTTACTAGAAGTGTGGATCATAGAATACTCTAGAAACACGTGGAAACAAAACACAACAGCCGTTTTTTGTTGTTTAACTACACATCCTTGTGTTCAAAATCACCAAAGGAACACATTAGATAAGTTATCCTTTCAATATAAAGCATATAGTGGCCAAACGCTGCATTAACTACTGATTACAGCGACTATAGAGCCCCGTACTGGTGATGCGATCTGTGGCCTTTACTGAAACTGACCAATCAGATGCATACGCTCTCCGTCGACGAGTAGTTAAAATTTGGGCCTCTACTCCGTGCGTCCTTGCGTAGGTGACGGAGAGCCCTTGCGTTAATGGATAATGTTGTTGCGTCAAATCATCTCCGTCAAAATGCAGAAGCATAAACTAGGCTTCAATAAGACTCCTCTAAGCATAAGGTGTGTAACTTGTTTTTCTTCCTCCAACTCTATGCCACTGTGGCCCAATTTTACCCTCTTCTGAGTCACCAGGTTATAATTTATCCTAAAAGAGGTTGACTTTTCCCTTTATGTGCAAAAAACAAAATTAGCTTTATATAAGATGGCCAATACACGGAGAACCATTACACCACCATACCAACTCGCTTTCGAGTGATTGCTCACAAAATATTAAAATAATATGTTAACAAAAAAAGGCAAAAAAACACAGCTGCTTTATGTTTTTTATTTTTGTATGGCCAGATTTTAATATACTTACATTTAAAACTGTATTCCTCTCCCGCTTCATCTGCCTTTGCTGCTGCAAAAAACCTTCCGTTCGGCCTGTAATGGATCTTGGGAAATGGAGGCCAGTAAAGAATACACCAGGCCCATCCTTCAAATCGGGGAAAAGAAGGGCAGATTTGTGGGACACATTTGAAGGATTCTTTGAATATAGAAAGCCTTCATCGCGGCACTTTGACATAACTGTCCTTAAGAAGGACACAGGCTAGGTAGCAAAAGCTAATTTCCGCCCCTAGTGCTCTGGAGCCCTTCCTTTGTGAAATTTGCATGCGTTTTCACATTTGAAAGGGTTTGGGGGTTTGGAAGTGTTATTTATTTTTTATTTTTTGCATGTGTTTTGGGATTTGCACTTGTTTTGATTTTGCATGTTTTTTTCTTTTGTGTATGTGTTTACTTTTTTGCATGTATTTTTGATATCGGAAGTGTTTTTCCTCTTGCACGAGTTTTGGGATTTGCATGTGTTTTGGGGATTTATATGTGTTTTGGAATTTGCTTGTGTTTTGTCTTTAGGGGTTTGAATCTGTTTATATGATAGATTGAATGGGCTATGTATTTCTTTATAGAAATGTAACATGTTTAATCTGCAAAGATTGACAAGGTTGTTGATCTAAAACAAGAACACAACATAACGTTTTCTGTGTTTTTTTTAGTAAACGCTAAAAAAAAGAATATACAGTAATTGTTTTCTGCTTGGACATTGGTGAGTTTTTAGGGACTTACAGTACATAACACCTGATTGATTTGTCTTGTTAGGTATGAATTACCAATCAGACTGCAAAGCAGGAGAAGGAGATGTGTGAAAAGTGACTGAACGTGGATGACATACAGTACTAAGGTAAAAGCCTATTGCTGGGTACATTAAGTTTGTCACTTGAGGGAACAGTACTCTCAGGGTCCAATGTAATAAATCCCACATCAGAAACATCTAATTAATTATTCAGTGATTTCATCAGACTATGTTTTAATAGAGCATCCCTGTTGTTGTTTAAGAGTAGGAATAAGGCACTGTTACCTCTAATAAATTGTGCAGTGTGAAGGTAAGGTTGAAATTAAGGAAATGTTTTAAGATAGTTATTTAATAAATTTAACAGTTTGCTTATTCTACTCTTGAATATTGCTGTGAGTACTTTGAAAAAAATATTTGCGTCCCTACAATTTTCTTTTGTTTCAGTTCGTCCAAACCTAAATGTTTTAGGCCAACAGGCAAGTTTTAATATTTGACAAGGATAAGCAGATTAATTACAAATTTCAAATTGTTTGCAAATAATGATTATATGTGTTAAGGGGAAAAGCTATCTAGATTAATAATTTTGTGTCAAATTTGTGTTTAACTGCTACCAACCACATTTTTTATAGAGCTGCCAGGACGATGAATTCTAAAATTCTCTGTAACCAAGCAGCAGCTGCTGTGAAACGCTGAATGTTTAGAGACCGAGATTTTACAAACCGAGCTCCGGGTTTATATAAGCTATAAGCAGGGAAATTACTGTAGCAGCTAATGCTATTGTTTGTGTCGTAACATAGCCGCCTACGATGCATCTGATTTGGTTCCACATTGGAATGTCTGTTCTACATGCAAAATCTATGTGTGCCCAAAAAATCTGTAGAGGCGTTTCTGACCACCGGGACCAAAGGAAGATTTGACTTACTTTGTCGCTCGACATGGTGCTTGTTTTCATAATGCCGGTATATACGCAGTGGTCTGGCAGCACGTCTCTGTGTTGTTTTATTTGTTTTTTGTTTTCTAAGAGTTTGTGCTCGCTCCCGTGCCAGTCGCTGAAGTTACTTCCAGCGCCAGCCTCATCGCTCATGAGTTTTGTTTCTTAACTTACTCCAAGCTTCTTTAAGTCTTCGGAACTCCAGTAAACCAAAATGAGTCATTATCCACAAAATTTAGACCAGTGTCAGACCTTCCCTAAAGTTCCTGGCTCAACAAAACTACTCTAATAGACCATCCAGTGGTTCACAAAAAAAGAAACATCTATTGGACGGTGGGACTAACTTGTGTTAGGGGAAAATTATTTTAGGCTATGAGGGAATTGTGCATATCTCCAGCATTAAACAAACAAAAAACGGGGTACACCCTTGACAGGTCACCAATCAGTTGCAGATTTTTATTCAGTGATTAATATTATAAAAGACATCTGGGAGCATAATATTGGTAGTCAATGAATAGACTAAAGCTGAAGAAGACTTATTGACTTTTCACCTACTCTAATCTAACTGAAGGACTTCTTGTGTCATTGTTAAGTTTGCAGAGTAGACAAGACATTCTGATAGAAGGCTCTGGAAGCTCGGAAAAGCAGGCAAAGATAGGATGCTAGACAGGAGAGCAGAGCTGGCCTGGGAAAGGGCTTTTGTATTTTTCATAATTAGTATTTTTAAAATGCCAATTGAGACTTAGGCCTCATCCTATGGAATTCTGCTAAAGCACTTGTCTCAGTTAAGGTTAGTCCTCATGGTTCAACAGAAGGAAGCTTGGATAATATTGGCATCCCATCCATGAAAGGTTTTCAAGGCAAAACCATGTTTACCAAACAGAAAACAAAGGCTCATCTACCATTTTTCAACAACAAAATACATACATTGATGATTTCCAAGACATTTGGATAAATATTTCTAGACTAAAGAAGTAATATAATGTTTTTTGCATCTTGTATATTAAGTGTAAAACTAACTCAGTGTTTCAGAAAAAGATTATCCAGACAGTCAAAGCTAATGCTATGGTGTGGGGCTGCTTTAGGACCTGGACAACTTTCTTTAATTGATGAGTAGATTAATGTAATGGGCAACTATATTCTTTTCTCACAGTTCTTAGATAAAGATGTTTCTTATGTGAATTAGTGCTGATGCCTTTTAAGTTTGATTCTGTTACTCATGTCTAGATAAAATGTTGTTTAGTTATACTGATATGATAAAGTACAAACAAGAACCTATTGTCTGTAAGCATCTAATATTCCCTTGTGACAATCTGGTGATGACTTCATGAATATCCAGTGATTCTCTTTTTGACAGATTATACAAAGTGTTTCTTGTTTGAAACTATCTTCTGATTGTGAGATCACATATTTTGTTTACTGCTGACTACTGCAGTGACAATTCCTCTTCTGTTTGATTATGTATGAAGTCATCTGTTTCCCCAAAATAAGAAATGAATTGATCACCAACAGATACGATAGGGTGTGGTTAAATCGACCTATAAATACTTGTGAATTTGTGAAGAACCTCAGAGTCCTCTGTCGAGGCTGTCCGTTCACATACAATAAACTATGTACGTATATAGCTGACACTTTTATTCTCTCATCCGAGGCCTCTCAGACACTCAGATTTCTACCACAATTACTTTTTCTCTTTGCAAGAAAATCCTGAAGGAGAATCTCCCTCCCTCAGTTTGTGACTGTAGGCTGCTTTGCAATAGCCTGGAAAAATACAGACCCCAATCTATTAAGGTTAAGGGTCTGGCAACGAGTAATGATAAGGGCATAACTCGAGGGGCGGAATCAAGCATGCATTTGAATCACACAGCACGCAATTGGATAACTTCACGACCAATCACAACAATACACAGTGTGAAATATCCAGAGCTACCAGCAAAGCTAATTGGCAGATTAAACTCTTGCTGTATCCAGTCACCAAAATAGCAAAAGCATCCTTCTTGCTAAGAACGATTTGAGCGCGGTTTTCTGTTTATCTTTTAGATGAAAAGCCAAGTCTAACTCTTTCATTGTAGTAGCCAAAGCTGTTTCAAACAACTGCCATCTTTTAATGTTTACTAAACGATTCCAGACGTTGCAGCGCTGTCATCTTCAGATTAGCTCGCCTCTGGCCCGCTTACATCAGATTCACCGATTTGATTGGTGACCCGAACTGTTTATGTAGTGCAGTAACTTGGATCATTGCTCGATGCCAGTGTGTCCTCTGGATTTCCAGGGTAGCTTTGCATGCAAAATGACTAGGGAAAAATATACAGAAATAAGTTTCTGGAGTGACCTTGACAAATTCCTGATTTCAATCCAACTTAGATGGTATAGCAATACATTAAACAGATAGTTCATGCTTGTCCTTATGTGTGGCAGAATTAAAACAAATCTGTAAAGATTGGGCAAAAATTCCTTCACAGTGATGTAATAAAGGTATAGCCAGTTATGACAAAATTTGATGCCAGATGCCAAAAAGGATGGTAGGCTCACAGAAAGTGATCTTATTCTGCTTCTGCTCCTGTTTGGATAGCTTTTATTCTTTAATAAGTGAAACCTCGATGTAAAACTGTACCTTTTATTTCCTCGGATTATTTTTTTCTGATAATAAAACTTGTCTGACCTAAAAGATTCAAATGTGAAATAACATGCAAAGACTTAGGAGCAAATACTTTTCAATAACAGCACTACATGGCCATACGAAGATGCTAGTAGTTTTTATCTTCTTCGGTCTTTAATTTTAACCAACAGCCTCAGCTGCTTTGAGTTTTTCCTGAATGTCAGCTTATTTACCTGTTCACAGATAAAAAGTATTAAATGTTGCATAATGTTAACAATCTTAATGATCCATCTCAACCTTTTGGCTCTTGGTCTCTCTTCTGGTTTATGTTTGTTGCACAGTAAATTGACATCGTAAATATTCAAAAGGTCCAATCAGCATAAGCCTCATGTGGCTGAATTAATGATTTAGTGAGCTAACATGAGGCCCTGTTTTTCTTGTTCTTCTTTAATCATATCTTTTCTAACTCTACTGATTGCAATTATGTTTAAATGTTTTAAAACCTTTATGTAATTTAACCAGTCAGTGTTGTAAAAATCCCATTAACAATCTCTGCATGAACGAATGATGAGCTGAATATTAAAATGTGCTTGTTGCTCTACTCACATCATCTTACCTTTAGTATTTCTATTTTATATAATATATGTATGTCCTGGCAATAAAAAAAAAACTTCCTTTATTCATGTTTACAATAATTGTTTTAGAAGATCTGCATAGAAAGACAAAAAAATAAACATAATTGAAACATTAGTTTGCTCAGTTATTTTAGAAATGTACTTAAGAAACTCCCAAAGAATTTTTTAAAAATATAAAATGGACTGCTGAAGAGATTAACAGACTTAAGTACCGAAAAAGTTACGTTTTTTTTTTTTTTTTTCTTTTACTTTATTCAAGCTTTATTCAGAACATAACAAAAGGTACAAAAACACTACAAGTACAACCCAACATACATGCTAACAACAAACTCGGACAGACCAGACCAGAGGTTACAAAGTATACAATAAAATTAAAAACTAAAAATTAAAAGGTGTGTATCAGAGAAAAAAACAAAAAAAAAACAGTTTCTTTAAAATTTTGCAGGTTTTTATAGCTAATGGGAGATTTATATTCTTAATAGTCTTGCAGTATAAATTAATATCCAAAGAAAAAAGATGAAAGCAGGGTTTAGAAATAGACCATTTACATTAATGGATATGACATTTTCCCCAAAAAGAGAGTTGAACAACAAAGAGAAAGTTTTAAGACAGATAATTTTTTTCATAATACAACAATATGTGTTTATTTTAATATTAATCTTTAATTTAGCAGTGAGATATTCCTCAAGATCAGCCCAAAACCGTTTTGCATAATAACAGTGATAGAATAAATGAAAAATTGTTTCTTTACTTGACTGACAAAAAACACAAAACTCGTCTATATTTATTTTAAATCGTTTAAGAGTATCTTTAAGAGGATAGATTTGATGCAAAATTTGAAATGACACTTCTTCAATTTGATTATTTAAAAAGTATTTGTGAATAGTTGTGTTTGCCTTCTCCCAGTTTAAGTCATTAACCGTTGAACACCAAAAGAATTTTGCAGCAGGTAAAACCGAACCCAAGTGATATCTGTTTAACCAATAAAAATCTGATCAGGTACAGCAATATTACCAGTGAATGATATAGATGGGGACATCTAGCAATAAAGCGACATACACAAATCTAGAGATGCCTTCTGATTTTGTTATCAAGACCCTTCCAAACAAAGATTAATCCCTTATTAAACATGAATTTAATTTAGCTTGGATCAAAGTTTAACTTGTCACGGTCCTCTTTATTTTTAAAAATAACAATTCCAAGGTAGGTCACTTTTTCACTAACCAGTATTCCATAGAAGCTGGTGAGATTACAATTCTTTTGTGGAAATAAAATGGATTTATTGGTATTCATTTTTAATCCTGACACATCACTAAATGCTTTTATACAATTTACCACAGTTCTTATTTGATTATGATCCTTAAATAGTTGTATCATCTGCTAGTAGGCAAATTTTGAAGTTTTTATCAACAGCATGTATTCCCAGGAAAGGGGATAGTTTTATATGTGTGGCCATAGTCTGAGCAACTAAGAGAAACAAAAATGGAGATACTGGGCAGCCTTGTCTTATACTACGTGATATATTAAATCTTTCTGATTTTCCCATTTTCAATTTTACAGAGCTAGAGCAGCCATTGTAAAGCGTCTGAATGGCATTATAGAAATACTTTCCAAAACCAAAAAAGGAGATAGATTTTAATATAAAGATGGTGTCAATGGAGTCTTCAATGGTGTCGAAAGCCTTAAAAAACTTCAATAAATAATATCAAACTATCATCTGGTAAGTGTTCACTATAATCTATCAAATCTAATATCAACCGTATGTTATTGCTTATGTGTCTATTACTCATAAAGCCAGATTGTTCTTCATCTAAAATCTAATTTAATCCATATTTTAGCCTTCTAGCAAAGATTAAAGCAAACAGTTTTGCATCATTGTTTAATAAACTAATTGGTCTCCAATTCTCAATGAGTAATTTATCTTTATTTGGTTTAAGAATTTTAAGAATTCATGTGATTATACCCTGTTTCATTGTAGGAGGAAGCTCACCTTTTTTATGGCTTCTTTAAAAACAGCAAGTAAGAAAGGAGAAAGTTTATCATTGAATGTCTTATAAAATTCTCCAGTTAAACCATCGTTACCTGGTGCTTTATTTTCTTTTAAATGTTTTATACAATCCACCAGCTCAGGTAAAGATATTTCCTTGTCACATAACTCCTTATATTCATTATTAATTCTTTTAACATTTGACAAGATGTGTAAAAAATAATCTATACCAGAATTTGTGGAGGTGGAAGAGTATAAGTCTTGATAAAATCCAGAAACATGTTTTGAAATGAGCTTACAGTCATTGGTGATATTTCCATTGACCAATAAATTAGTTATTATATGTATATGTTCAACATTCCTTTTTTCTAAACCAAAAAAATATTTTGTATTCTTTTTTCCTTTCTCAAGGCATTTACTTCTAGATCTAATAAACACTCCTTTTGTCTTATCTATATATATGTCCTCTAGTTTATTTTGTAATTGAGTGAGATCTTTTTTCTCTTGTTCATTGAGATTACCATTAGATTTTATCTGTAAACTTAAGATGTTTTTAATAACTTGCGACTCATTTTCTCTTTTTTTGCTTTGCTAGTAGCTTTCCTTTAATAACGGCCATCTTGCGGATTTCATATTTTGTTAGTTCCCAGTTTTTACCCAAATTACATTTCCAAAATTAGTCAATAATTACAATAATTTCCGATTTAACATCCGAGTTGTTAAGTAAAGAATTGTTTAATTTCCAATAAGAAGGAGTTCTAACTGGAGAAGAGCAGTCACTTACTGTAGGGTAATTTTGATAAGAATAAGTTTATGATCAGTTAGTACAGCTGGCTCTATTCCCACATCTCTTACCTTATCTACAATGTTGTTGGAAATGAGCCAAAAATCTATATGTGATTGTAACGATAGACTTCTATTACTCCAAGTATACATCCTCTGTTGTTTGTTTCTTTGTCGCCAAATATCCACCAGTCCCAAACGCAGACATATATTACTAAGTTCACTATTTGTGTTTGACATTTTTGGTGGCCATCTATCCAAGTTATCATCAAATACAGTGTTAAAGTCAACTCCCAATTAATTTGGCTTGTGAAAACTTTGAATGTATTTGACATATTCTTGCTTCAGCATTATTAAATAATGTCTGATTTTATCATTGGTGGCATAAATATTAATCATTATAAATTATTTCTGGTCAATTTCACAGACTAAAATAAGTAATCTACCTGAATCATCTTTTTTCATTATTAAGCACTCTACCTTTAAAATTCGCTTTCAAAATATCTACACCTGCTGATCGATTGCATCCATTGGAAAACCACATTTCACTCCCCCACTGATTTTTCCAAAAAGATTAATTTGCTATATTCGCATGAGTTTCTTGGATAAAATAGAAATCTGCATTTTTATCTCCACAGTACAAAAATAAAGCTTTCCTTCGAATTAAATCTCTTAAACCTCTGGCATTGACAGAACATACATAAAGAGACATAAAATGAGAGAAAAAAAAAGTGTAGTGGTTAAACTGTAGCGTCTTCTATAGGCAACAGGAATTTTGCATAACTAAATTTAAATTTAACATCAACCTCTGTCCACATTCTGGTTAGATTAAATTAACACCCGTTTTTTACCCTGAAACATCAACCTATCAAAACTTTCCAATATTTAGAGAATAGAAAGAGTAAATTACACAACTTTGTAAAAATCTGAAGCAATTATAAACTCAACGAATATCTCCACGTTTAACTTGGCCTTATTTCTTTACCGTCGATGAATGCCCTCGCCCCACTAAAGTAAGATGCCTTTCCCTCCTTCCTCACCTGCTCCACCACGGGCCAAAGACGACGCCTTGCTTCTCTGTCCCCGGTTGTGAGGTCCTCCTTGAACCGCAAACCATGCTTTTGAAGAAACGGACTTTGTTTGGCGTGTTTCCATATGAGATCCCTTGCCGTTCTGGAGATGAATCTGATGATAATCGGTCGCGCTTTCCCCCATTGGCCTTCTCCAGCCCTGGACCGTCCGAGTCGGTGTGCGATGTCCACCGTCGCTGTCACTTCGCTCCTCTGGGACCACGGCTCTGCAGACCTCCATCACTCTCTCTTTCACCTTCTCCGATGAGTTTTCAGCCACCCCATGAAGTCGCAGGCACCACCTGCGGCTGTATCGCTCCTGGTCGTTCACATGTTGTTCCAGATCGGAAGTTTTCTTCTTCAGCTCCAGGTTTTCTTTTTTCAGAGATTCGTTCTCTTGTTTCAGATCCAGAACGTCAGCATGAATTGAGTTTAGACTTTCACAAATGCTCTCAATTTCTTTAGAGTTATTTTTTATCATAACTTCCAGGTTGTCTGCACGGGTGTTGATCATGTCAGAGAGAGTCTGAATAATAATATTCTGGACCTGTATTAAACTTGGCTCCGCAGCCGTGGTCGTCTCAACATTTTTGGGCTTTTTTGGAGCAGGGGTTTTACTGGGTGTAGTCGGAGTAGATCCATTACTTCCTCCACTTGGCGCTTTAGAGGCGTAAGAATGAGTTTCCTCAATTCTCCGCTTTTCTTTAGCATGACCCACATCCATGCTTTCCGTTAGGGACGCGTGTTTTCTTATCGCCATGTTACTAGCACACTCTCTACAAGCTAACTTTTCACAGATGCTTGGCCAAGTTCGAATTCGTTAGTTTTAAATAATGTCAGTACTCAAAAGTCATCCCACGAAATAGAGAACAAAGTTGTTGTTGCATTAAGGGGGGAAATTAGTCATTAGAGGTCAAAGTTTGGCACAAAAATCCTGTTGTCGTACCTCCACTACTGAAGCACGCCTTCCCACAGCGCCATCCTGCCAGGAATGACTGAAAAAGTTAAGTGCGAATTGTATAAGGAACTTGAATGACGCCTAATCAGGGTAATCAGATGCAGGTGGGTAAGTGAGCAGACAGCAGAATATCAGCTGCATCCAAAACCACTAAATTGGTAAGAGGTCTTACGCCAAACCGGATGTGCGTCAGCGTCAGCCATGATAAGATGCATCCGAATTGGGCTTCCAGTTAGGAAGGAGTTAGGGAAAGTGGCTGTATGCTAACTATTATAGCCACTTTAGCATAGGGACCTCTGATGCTAACTAACTAGTGATTAGGAGCTATGTGCCATCCCACAATCCCTTGCGCCGCAAGACGCCATCACTACAGGTCGCCCGACCAATGTCACGTAAAATTACGAAAATGGCCAAAAAGAAAAAGACGTGCGCATGTGAGTACAACAACATCGTCCGTTTATGTCACGTAATGACGTCGGGTAAAAAGGCTGTTCGAAATGGGCACATTCGCGAACGGCTCCCTAGACTATTAGCCATAGTGTTCTCACTGTTGACCCCATTAAAGGTTAAGGATTAGTTGCTAGTGTTAGTGCTTAGAGGCTAACATTCAGTGGTTTCGGATGCAGGGATCATCTGGGGAGGAGGCAGGATGGAGTGAGGATATAACAGAACAGAGAAGAAAAACAAGATTAAAACAGAAGAGAAGATCAGGGGCCCATTACAGAAAGCAGGTTATGTGAAATAACCGGACAAATTTGAGGGTCAGTTTGTGGATAATCTCAACGTTCGGTTCCAAAAACAGAGGTACCTTTCAAGGTATGTTAGAAACCATAGTTACTTAATCTCTGAATTTAACCTGCTCTGGACCGGGTTACGTTCCAGGTAAGTTTGCTCCAGAGAGGGTTCTGAGCACTGTGGATGTGGAAGCACAGATTATATTTGTAAATATATATATATATATAAATTACTAATGGTACCTGTCAATAATTTACAATTGTGACAGACTTGTAGGTTTTTGGCGGGTCCAGTAGGACGATACATCCACCAGAAACTGCAAACTACAAACAATAGAAAAACTATTTCACAAACATATTAGTAACATCTAATAACATTTCAAATAAGATTACAGTTCACATTATATGCATCTGAAATAATCATTCATTGTAAAACAATGACTATTATCAAATGCATTAAAAAGCCTTTAACTGGCAGTAATGATAGTTGTTGAGTGGGAATATATTAGTATATGTTGTAAACTTCATTTAACAATGTCACTGGAAGAAAGAGGATGTAGTGCCCCAGGAATGCCATCAACAAATGGTCGGCCTTTATTAAGGGACAGAGCCCTCTCCTCAGCTGAGGGAAGGGGAAATGGTGGTGGCCCCCCACAAGTTAGTTGGGCCTCAGTCTTCTTTTGATTAGCTACATGGCTGGAAGAATGCACAAAAAAAAAATACTTAATACTTTAGGCCATACAGTTCTCTAGTAATTATTTGATTTCAATCTTACCTTTTTGTCTTTTGTCTTTCATTTTGACTTGGGAAAGTGTTATTTTGGCCCCAGAAGGATTGCATCTAATTAAGGTAGGGGCCAATATATGTGTAGGTCACTGTTCAATATTATTGTAGCCTCAATGAATTTGTGGCTAAAGAAAGTACATTTTGAATAATAATACAATATACCAAAACAAATATTAATTATACATTATATCCTCCAGCACCACTTGACCCCAACTAGGAATAAGGGGTAGGAAATAAATATTTAAAAATGAAGAGTGTTGAGCGTTATATCTATAAGGCTGACGTCTGTAATATGGCTGAGCCAGTAAGAATGCTCTATTATTCAAATTCAAGTGCAGTACAACGTTTTAACCTGAAGAGGGCACTTCACTGTTTTTTAGGTAGAAAATGTATACTTAATATATTTTTTAATAATGTACTAAAATGCAAAAATAATTAAGAAATATGTACTATTAGACTAATTTATACAGCTAACAGCTATCACATCCCACAAACAATTTTGTTTGCTATAGTTATACTATACTATACTATATATATACTACATTTTTTTCTTTTGCTGATGCAGCTTTGCTTTTTTTTTATAATGATTGGGTTCAATTCATAAGTCAGCATTAGCACTTCCAACTCCACTTATTTGAGGTATTCTGACCTTTTTTTTTTCCTTCAGTTTCCTTTGTGAATTTGGTGATCCATTAAGAGGGTCTTTATGTTTCAGAGTTAACCAGGAGTAGATTGATTAACTAGATTCTTATCAGGTGTTCTGGAACCGACATACTCAGGCTAAGCAGGTTTTTGGTTGATTAACCAAGACTTCAGAGTTTACCACATGGTAAGTTAACCAAGCTTTCTGGAATAGAACCCTGGAGGTTAAACGGGAATAGAGGAAAATCATAGAGGAAGGAATACATAAAAACACCAAATAGAAGGAAGCTCAGATCACACAACTATAGCTCTACAGTAAAATATAACATAACTAATGATAAATAAACTAAAATGTTGAGGTAAAATGAACAAAGAAACTAAATAACTGAAAATCAAACCACAAACACCTAAGGATTCTGACACTTCTCTGTAGTTCTGTTGCAAAAAAGTAAAGTATGTTTACATGGCACACTCGGAAAACTCCAGAAACACAAACCCAGGAACCGTACACTGATGGTATTAGGTAAGAGCCATCTTTGCTGCAAACAAATGCTAAAAATAACAATGAGAAGACAATCTTTGATAAAGCTGGAGTTAAGTGTATAAGTAATCTTGAGTTCTTGGTTCGGAACGAATTGTTCAGCCCTCATGGCCATATAAGTTCTCTAAAGAGTATTCTTATTGATTTTTATTGAATTTGATTTAATTTAATTCTTGTATCCTACGTGACTGATTCTACATTGCTGGAGTAAAGTTACCGTTGTTCTGTGTGAAAACTATCGACTGGTAGTGTTTGAAAACAGTGCTTTAAATGTAAAGTTATTCTTTAATGTTTTTAATTATTTTTAAAGTGATTCTCTTTACCTCATGTAACTATTGTTCTTAAGCGATATGAAATACCCGTGTAATAATTACACACATGCAAATAAACTTGCCCTCCCAGGTACGAATTAATGTTTTGAGGTCACAAATCAATTTGTTACTGTAAAAAAAACATATTACTGTTTTAGGCCCTTCTTTTCACCTTAAAGGGCAGGGTTTCCCCAGCTGGACATAGCACGTGAAAGGATTACGTTATTCCAGCCAGATCCTCTGTAGAAGTAATTTTCCAAAGTTCAATGACTTCTGAATGAATTCTTATCCAGATCATTTTTAAACAAAACATCTCTTAATCCAAAGAATGTTTTCTTTTTACTTAAATTGTTTATTGGTTTAGACATAAATCAATGGTGCTAATTAGTTAAACTAATCACAATTGATCAACTAATTTAGCTTTCGCAAAATAAGCCATTGTCTTTTAAAGCAGATTCAGTTCTAGACTCCTCATCGGAATTTATGGTTTCATTTTTTATTGCATTTTTTTTGTTTATTTATCCATTCATTGTGTTCTTGTTTGGGGGGTTATTCACTTATTTTAATCAGCAGTGTGTTTGTTTCTTATGGAATGCCAAAGTGTTCAAAATTAAATAAATAAATAAAACATTATGAAATAATGTTTCATATGAGACAGCATGAATTAATATTAAGTAAATATATAATGTAACAATGAAATAGTCAAAAAAGGAATTATGTTAAAATGCAATGCCCAATATTTATGTAGTATATTTTGATTTTTAGAAATATATTGGTAATATTTTATATATATTTTACTAAATATTTATTCCACTGCCATTTTTCATACTTTAATTAATTTTGAGTTTTGTATTTAATATAATCAGTTTTTATTCAATAATCTTTTTTTTTTTTTTACAAAGTTAGTTTTTATTTCATAATAGGGTTTTTTCATAATGTATTTATTTCAAAATGCCATTTAACATAATGTCTTAGCCAGCCAATCCGAATTAGCTGTTGGGACCTGGATGCTGATTGGTTGGTGCTTAAACATGATGTTCCTGCAGGAGGAAAATGACGAGGACCGGCTAAAGTCGTTTAATACTGTTATTGAATTTAATGCCTTTAGGATTTTATGTATGGCTTTATAATTCTTATAATACTGGCTGAATATTTGATCACTTTTGTAATGGGGATGTCTAATCCAAACAGCCGGTGCTGCTCCAGTGTTCTAGGTGTAAAGCTGCTCAGGGTGCCATGCCCGTGATTAGACTGGGGAAAGAGACTCAGGTCGGCTGTTTGGTACGATCATTGAAACATTTCAGAAATAACACAGAACATGTTTAAATAATCTCCCTTTAACTGACTGTAGCTAACAACCAACCAGGGCTTCCTCTCCTGTCTCCTCCTAGTTGTGCTTGACAAAACAGAAAAGATAACAGCAGAACTCCAGTGCTACTGTCAGACAGCTGAGAGCTGAACCTGGGATCATTTCAGATTGTATCATCCAGACCAGGGGTCAGGAACCTTTAACACCGAAAGAGCCATTTGATCCGGTTTCCACGGAAAAGAAAACACTGGGAGCCGCAAACATTTGACATCTAAAATTAATTTATTTATGAACGCATTTATTAATTAGAAAGAACAGATATTTAAAAAACAACAACAACTTCCCTTTCATGCTTCGGGGTTCACCCCAGCCATACACCTATTAGTGCTTTGACTACCCTTTTAAAGATGGGCTATCATCAGATTCTAAAATGAAGATAACACTGTATATATTGCTTATTCTTACATTTTGTACAAACAACTAAAGTGTGTTGCTTATGAAATCGTGCAGCACGAAGTGCTACAGAGAAAATTACATTTTATCTATGTAATGGACACATTTTAAACATTTTGAATTCTTGAAAAAATAATAAAATGTCTGAATGTCTCTTTCAAATAAATTAAAAAGCTGATGATTAAATGATCCATGTAGCAAAAAAAAAAAAAAGCAAAAAAATGCCGTGAGCTGTCATCCTTATCGCCTTCGGGCTTTCAGAGCATGCATGTAGCGGAGCCTTGACCTGAATTAAAAAAATAAATTGGGAAAAAAACACTGTCACTAAACAATGAAAAATAAATATTTGCAAAATATTTGCAAATATTTATTTTACCTGGTTAATGGGACTTCTGCTCCTGAACCTCTGCGCACAGCGTCTGCAAATCGGGGCTGTACGAAGTCGCTCTCATCTTTACGCAGGACTGTAAGCTGTCATCTGTGAGGCGTGCGCGGTGTTTGTTTTTAATGTAGTTCATAGTGGAGAATAGCTGCTCACATACATATGTGGATCCGAAGATCGACAGGACTTCTTGAAGTGATTTTTCGTGAGATCCGCCTTCCGCATCAGTTCCGAAACAGCTTTTTTTCTCTCTTCTCCCTCTGGATATTTTTCAGCAAAAGCTCTGTGAGTATTGTTGAAATGTCTTGCGACATTTGACCGTTTATTGTTAGCCAGTTTTTCTCCACAAATTAGGCATACTGGTAGGCCACTCTCATCAGAGGTAAATGCAAATGAATCTGCCCAGGCATCATTGAATGTTCTATTTTCTTCAGATATTTTTCTTTTGTTACATTTCTCCATACTTGGTCTTGCTGGGGTTGAAAGTCGCGATAAATAGACGGAGTTTTGGCGGAATACCAGCTTTCGCAAGTAGCTAGCTAGGCTTTGACGTTTATTTTGAGCGACAAAAACAATAAAATATATTTATTCTAATATGTCATTTTTCACAATAATCTTCAAATTTAGAACTAAAATATTAAAGAACTAAAACAAATAAAATACACTTCAATTAAATACTTAGGTGTTTTTCTTTTAGTAATTTATTTTCCCAAGCCACTCAGAGCCGCAGTATAAGGATGAAAGAGCCGCATGCGGCTCCGGAGCCGCGGGTTGCCGACCCATGATCCAGACGAATCAAGATGGGTCTCTGAAACGGTTCATGATAAGTTATTCCTCTCAATATGACCTGTTAGAGCAACCAGAGCTGAACAAAGTTCCTGCAGCTCCGACCCTTTACTTAGCATGCTGCTAGCTGCTCACAGAGCCACAACAACGGCTATCCAGGAAGACTAATCTTAGTTCCAGCCAATCAGCGTCCAGGTCTCAACCGCTGATTCTGATTGGCTGACGGACGACTTCAGTTCTTAAATGGCTTTTTGAAATAAATACCATAATGAAGAACTTCATTATGAAATAAGAGAGTGGAATAAAAACTGATGGAATTAAATACAAATTTCATGAAATAATTTATATTATTATGAAGTAAATTGCAGTGAAATAAATATTTAATGAAATATATATATATATATTATACAAATGTATAATGTTAAAATAAAAATAAAAATTATGAAAAATATTTTAAAAAATGGGTGTTGCATTTGAAATTATTTCAGTTTTTAATAATTTCATTGTCACATTATATTTTTATTCAATATTCATTCATGCTGATATTTATTTCGTAATGTTGTATTTATTTATTTAATTTTTAACACTGGCGTTCCATAGTTTCTAGCTTTGGTGATTAAATGTTTGTCTTATTTTCCTTATTTTGTAAATAAACTTTTGTGTTTTAGAAGGTTTGTCAATTCTACATACATACATTGGCAAGGTTTATTGTTCAACAGGGGTATAGAATAAATTCCTTCATCTTCTTAATATACTTCAGCCTCATCTGGGCAGGTGCTAAACTACAAGACTGATATATTTGGCTATCAAGATAGTTCCTGACTTTTCAGGTGGTGCCCCATTTATTATTTTTCATAAATTAATATTATTGTTTGCCAAAACCAATCCTTTAACAACTACTAGCCAAATAGACGTATTTCTTCCAAATACCCAACAATGCCAAAATATCCTCTACAGATATACATTGTTTCAAAAATCATAACCAATGTTTGTCACCTTGAGTGGTACCAATATCAGGTCTGGCCCATGGAATAACTTGATGAAAACAGCAGGGCCATTTGTTGAGAACAAGCTGGACTTGTTGTTTGCTGATCAGCACCCTACTATATAACATGAAATTGTATAGAAAGAAAGAATCCCCCCCCCCTTCAACATGAATGTTTCATATCATACAACCATTGTTCATTTTCCTAAAATAAATAGGATTTTTTTGTACACATATCTGACATTGTCAGTGTGTTGCTCTTTAGAAATCTCCCTGCAACCTTTTCTGGACCTAGTTAATTACCTGATTGTTAATGGCAGTTAATGTATGATTTTACAAGGGTAAAAATAATGATTTGCCACAGTGCCAGGTCTGTTAGGATAGCTTCCTTTTACCTCTATTTGAAAGCTGCATTTACTATTTACTATTGTTATCTTTTAACAATACCAAAATTTGAATATCTGAAACATTCAAGTGTTAAGCTAACTCTTATATATATCTTATTACAGGTGTGTCCGAACTATGGCCTGTGGGCCTTCCAGTTTTGGTTGGCTCGCTCCAAATTCTAAAAGTATAATTCAAAACGTCCCACATTTGAAACAGCGCTTGACTGTATGTAATTCTCAGTTTTAACGCTCGGTGGAGCTGCTATCTTGAACATAGCACTGGCACCCACCAAATCCGAAATCACAGAAAAAAATGTAAAAGATGGCTGAGGAAAAAAAAGGCAAGATTGAACTTTGAAAATTTTAGCCACAGTGGAGAAATCTCTTCAGAGCTAAATGTGAAATGTTTGTTTAATCTGCAATGATACTGTTGCAGCAATGAAGGACTATAAGTTCCAATTACATCATCTGACCTGCATCTCATACACTGGTGGGGCGCAAGAAGAGAAAGTTAAGAAAATGACAGCTAGCGAGCACAGTAAACAGCTGTTGTTGTTTTTTTCTGGATTTAGGGAACACAAGAAAATGCTACGTAGGCCAGCTAACAAGTAGCTCAACTAATCACCCAAGATGGAAAACCTTTCTCACAGGAGAATTTATAAGGCAGTACCTCATGTTAGCATGTCCAGAAACACAGTTGTGTGGTGCATCAAAGACTTACCAACTATCATAAAACTTCCTGTGTCAGACAATTCCTGTAATTTTGATTATTAATGTATTGCCTGTGATGCCACAGATACCCCACAACTGGGAATTTTTGTTGTTGTGGGAATTGATGACAAATTCTCCATTACATTGGAGCTGCTTGATCTGAGTTTAAACGGCACAACAACAGGAAGGGACATGTTTGAAGCTGTGTCAAATTCAAATCACAAGATGAGATTTCAATGGGAAAAGCTATGTGGAGATACAAAAGATGGGGCTCCCGACATATCAGGCTGGCGCAAAGGAAGGGCAATATAGAAGTCATTCCTATAGACAGAATTCAGTCAGTGATTCCGAGATTTTGCAAACATTGAGAAAGAAATTAAACTGTTCTTGACTCAAATCCTGTCGAATATAGAAGAAATTTAGAATCTGGAACTCAATGAAATTCAGTAATGATTCTCTGAAGAATCAACATCAGCCAGAGGCGGATTGAGCACCGGGAAAACTAGGAGATTTCACAGTGGCTTGGCTGCTGAACTGGCCTGCTCCATGATTGGAGATGGTCGAGTTAGGAGGTTCTTGATTTTTAAATAAACAGACTTGTCCCCCGCACTTTCTGTGTCAGTCCTCCTGTCCCCTGCACCTTTTTTTTCATCAGTTTAATTTGGTAATGTGCTGTAACTTATTGTTCCTACTCATCTTTAAATACACCTCAAATGTACCCAAGCTAGCGGGCAGCAGTGAATCACAGACAGAGCAGCATGTTCAGCAACTAAGCCACATCCAGCAAAAGGCAAAAAAAATGTACAGTTTTATTTTTTTCCAAAAAAAGCTCTTGGTTGAGGTCTGTTGTTGCATGCTGATAATTTAGCTAAATGACTAGATAATACATGTCAATATATCATGCTAAATTAGTCAATACCAATGTTGCCTGCTTTACATCCCTTAGTAGTCAGTTCCTCTCTTGGTGGGTGATCGACCCTGCGCTGATCCGCCTGTGGCCTCTGTACTCTGTGGGACCCTGGATGCATACATCTCTTGCCTCTTCCATGTCTGTGTCGATTCCTGTAGGACGGATTGACGGTTCCTTACACCAGCTATCAATCACTTGCATGGGGAAACCTTATTCCGACCTGCATGCTCGCACACACACATAGGTGTGGGGACATTGGTGTGGACGGACATATCTTAAGCTGAGGTTATCATCATTAGTTAGGTGTTCACAGGAGCTTACCAGAAACATTTGTATTATGTTCATTAATCCATGGTTGTGTGTAGTGAATGTGTAATTCTTAGTTTATTCTACTAGATCCGAACTATTGGTTTGGTTCTGTACAGTTTGTTGTTTTTGTTTTTTATTACTGTTTCTCTGCCGTCCGGCAGAGGTGGAGGACTGGGATGTTTTCTTGTGTTCTTTGTTTGCCTCCCTGTCTTGTGTCGTCAGTTCGTGCCTCTGTTGGTCCGGTTTCTTTTCTTCACCTTCTTCCTTTCTCCCTTCTTGTCTCGGTTTAGTGTCCATGACGTCAGGAAATTGAACCCACAGTAATCACTAATAAAGATTTTTCTCTGTTGGGCTTGTACTTGGTACTCAGACACCAATTCTGAGTAGCAAACTGCTAGACAGGACACGTTAGAGAAAAGAAGAAAAAAAAAAAAAAAGTAGTCAGTTCATGTTGGGAATAATCCTAATCCCCTTTCATTCATATGCAGACTTTGCTGTCCACATAGTTGAAAGAAATACTTATATAAAAAGAGACACAGCAGTAGAGCGGGGTCAGAGAGGGTCTGCACAGGTGAAAAGAGTATAAATGGCTTGGAAAAAAATATCTTTGGCACAAAGGGGACTTTGAGGTTAATTATCACAGTAATTTCAGTGCTACTCATCTTAATGATATTTAAAAAATTTTCTTTCCACAATTTCATATATTTATTGTCACGATAGAAAAATCAGTCACAGAGGAGACTTGGGACCAGTCTTGCCACAGTTACTTTGAAAAAATAATATGATTACTGACTACTGATCACTCCTTCCAAAAGTCACTTAGTTACTTATTACTTTATTTTAAAAGTAACTAAGTTAGATTACAAGTTACTTTATTAGTTACTTTCAGCAGCTCCCAGTAACACTCCCCACTGCCTCAGCATAAACATAAGTTTTGCCAATACTCACTTTATTGGAAGTGCATTTTAAAATTAAGGCCGGAAATATACTTATTTTTTCACCTCACATTGACACCAGCAAATATGAAGAAATAAGCTGTGTCTTGGGGACGTAATTGCTTGCTAACTACACGTACTACTGGAGAGTTCCACTAGGGGGCAGAGTGAGACTACGGAGTACGGAACTCACCCTGCATCCGAAACCACTGAATGTTAGCCTCTAAGCACTAACACTAGCAACTAATCCTTAACCTTTCATGGGGTAAGAACACTATGGCTAGTAGTCTAGGGAGCCATTCGCGAATGTGCCCATTTCGAACAGCCTTTCTACCCTACGTCATTACGTGACGTAAACGCACATGAATAACGCATATCAAAATAAACCTTCGGAAGACGTTGTTGTACTCACATGCACGTGTCATTTTCCTTTTGGCCATTTTCGTTGTTTTACGTGAGGTGGGCCGGGCGACTCGTATTGATGGCGTCTTGTGGCGCAAGGGATTGTGGAATGGCACATAGCTCCTAATCACCAGTTAGTTAGCATCAGAGGTCCCTATGCTAAAGTGGCTATGATAGTTAGCATACAGGCCACTTTCCCTAACTCCTTCCTAACTGAAAGCCCAATTCGGATGCATCTTACCATGGCGGACACTGACGCACATCCGGTTTGGCGTAAGAACTCTTACCAATTTAGTGGTTTCGGATGCAGCCTCAGACTAAGGTCAAAACATGGCGACGGCAAAGGAGATGATCACCTGTTTCGGCAGCAGTGTTGTTGAAGGTAGGACCATATTTACGGCTATTGTTTCCTGTTTCCTTAATGCTTTTAGCGCCATGTACCAAATATATATTTTTGCTCAAGAAAATTACAAAAAATAGTAACGCACAGTGGCTTGAACAAGTAACTTAAATCTGATTACCTGTATTGAAATAGTAACGCGTTATATTAGTCATTACCGAAAAACTAGTCATATTAGGAGTAACGCGCTACTAAGTAATGCGTTACCGGTATCACTGCTTGGAACTAGAGGTCAGCAGCAGGGAAGATGACACAGGTCAGAAGAGATTAGAATTTCTAAAAGAAAAATATTTATCGGTGGGAGAAACCAGGTAGAAATCAAGATAGGGTTTTAACTGATACTTCAGAATTAATCAGATTCCTAATCTGAAATACATCTTGTCTGTATTTTAATTGGTAGCCCAGGATTAATGTCAAACAGTACGTGATATGTGCAGGTTTTACATTTACCAGTGTAATGTAGATTAACCAGAATAATGCAATTTGAGTACAGGTTATTTCAGCAGAAAATAAATTAATTTTCTTGGGGAAAGAAAAACTGTGTGGACGCATGGGCAGCCTTTGTTTTATTACTTTACAACTTTAAACCAACCTAACTCACTATAGGCATTTTGCGTTAATTGGGTGGTGGCCTGGGATAGTATCGAATTCTCTGCCTGAATTACTGTTCAAGTTTGCCCCTTACATCAGCAGCTACATTGCTCCCACTGATTGTAATGCCATTACGTTGTAGGTGACTTAAAATTATATTAAGAAGTATTTATGTGTTAATAATCACCATTGCCAATAAATTCAGTTGGTTGATGTTAATACATATATTTTTTTTTGTTTTTGTTGTAATTATGATGCAGACTTCTTTAATAGTTCCCAATAGTTTGTTGTAGGTTTTACAGTATAACCATGGCCCTGTTTACTTGGGCAGTTTATTTTAGTTATATTTCAGTTATATTTTTATCACACAGTATTTTGATGTTATGATGATGAAAAATGTGTCCTGTTAAAAATATTGAGCCCTCCAATTCTTGGTTTATTGTCTGCACCTGCATTCCTGATTTGTCTCACCCATTCATCTTCAGTGTTTGTCTTAAGATCCTTCATGTCTTCATTATTTGTCAGATCACTGAAGTCTTTCCTTTGTCATTTCCTTGTGTTGCTGCCTCCCTCGTGTTTAATTCATCCTACAATAAACTGTCAACTGGACATTATGATCCACATCTGTGCCTGATTCATCATTCATCCTGCAGCACACCCTGACACTTTCATTATGGTTCTGGACTAATTTTAAGTTAAAAATATTAGATAAAATTTATTATCATAATGTTTCCAAATGATCGGTTATAATATTGTTAGATTTCCTATTGTTTATTTTAGTCAGTACACATGTTAAAGTACCAACTATTGCAACAAGACAACCTGTATTTGAAACCTCAAAACCCATGCATAGTTCACAGGCCCCAGTGTGTATCTTTGCATGTTTTGTGTGGTTGTTCTGTCAATAGATGTTTAATTGTACAACTGCGGTACTGTGAGGATAATTGTAAACTAAGCCAGAGTCATGGCTGTTAATTGTGTTCTATAGACACACATTGTTTCAGTCTCTAATGACTTAAAATAAATGACTTCATTCATTTAATTAAACAAAAAAAATTGAAATTCCATAAATCCATCCACGATATCTCACCTCCTCCTCTTTGCACATATAGAGAAAATAACAGGCCAGGTATACCTAATTAGCAATTCTGTTGTTTCCCTTCACAATGAGCTTGATTTTATTGTTGCCTAAAAAAACAAAGCCACACATTCAACATGCAATTTTATGTTTTATTCTTGCCAAAATGAAACCCTTCAAGCTACTTCAAAGCATGTGCTAGACTATATTATATGGTCATGGTGTGTTGCTGTGTTGACCTGTATAATTATAGCCTAAGCTTCAGGAATAAATTTTTATAAGTTTATGCAAACATTTTCATTTTATTTAAATTATATTTTCATAGGTTTGGTTTTTAAATTGTAATTTTAACACATTGGCTAGTAAACAATCAATTTGAACTTTATTTGTAAGAAATGCAGGTGCATTTGAAAAATGTAAATTTCATTAAAGTAATTTAACTGAAAAAGTGAAACTCACTTAGAATAACTACACAGACAGTGATATGCTTCAAGCATTAATTTTGTTAATTTTGCTCTTCTTCACTGTTAATGAAAACCATAAATTCAGTTTCTCTGAAAATTACACCATTGTATAAAACCAAGCAGAATATTTTTCAGGTTATTTTTAAATACATAAATGTTGTGTTGTGTCTGTCAGTGGTCCAAAGTTCACTTTTCTGAATGAAAGGAAGTTTTGAATTATTTTACATGCTCAAAATTGATATAATCACACATATATACTACAGATACTATATACTTTCAGACATCATTTATACCATTGCTCCAACTAAAATTAAAGTAGTCTCGGGTAGAAAGAAGTCTCGATGGACTAGCAATCCACTGGTATGTAGTGGAAAAAGGGACTGTCGACAAGCTGAGAGAAAATGGCGGAAAACTCGACTCCAGGTTGACTTCGAGATTTAAAAAGAACAGCTAAACAAATATTATTTAGCTCTGAAAGATGCAAGGGAATCGTTCTTTTCTGAAATAATTAACAGAAAAATTAATAATGCACAGACTTTTTTCACAACAGTTGAAACACTAACAAATCCCCCAATGACAGTAGCTCCTGAACTTAACTCCACCAGGACTTGCAAAGAATTCCCTTTTTTTTACTGATTCTGAAAGATTCTGAAAATTAGAACGTCAATATGTACAGCAGCACCAAACCCACGAGCAGTGTCACCCCCTTGTAAAAAAATATAGAGAAAATGTCTGAAATCAAAACACTAAACCACACCTGGATTAAATCATTAAACAACTAAGCTCCTCCTCTTGCTGTGTCGATATCCTGCACACATCTTTTCTAAAGAAAGTTTTTCCTGTCATTAATTATGATCTGATTTCAAATAGTTAACACATCCCTACTGTCAGGTGTCTTCCCCCAGGCCTTCAAAACAGCAGTTATCAAACCCCTATTAAAAAAGAACAACCCGGAGAACACATTACAGCAGAACTACAGGCCAATCTCTAATCTCCCATTCATCAGCAAGACTATTGAAAGACCTGTGTTTCAACAGTTGTATAAATTCCTAACAATGACCAACTACCTTGATCATTTTTAGTCTGGGTTCTGTGTTCACCACAGCACTGAGACGGGCCTTGTCAAAGTTTTCAATGACAACTGCATAAATACAGACTGTGGTAGAACTGAAGTGCTGGTTCTGTTGGACTTCAGTGCAGCATTTGACACTGATCATAAAATACTACTGGGATGACTAGAGAGCTGGGTTGGACTCTCTGGTACAGTACTTAGGTTGTTTGAGTCTTACCTCAAGAAATGCAGAGCAGACTAAATTGCTTGAACGTTTCAGAAACTCGTCAAAGTACATAACGTTAAAGCCTTATGTGATAAATATTTATTTGCTATTTAATGGAACGAGGAGACCTCAAAACAGCATAAATTGGGTGATACAAATCTGAAGTATGATTAAAGCTGAAGATCAAAGTTTGATTCAGACAATGTCTAATTACAGCAGCTTTAATCTTAATCTAGTTTAAAAACTAAAATACTTAGATTTTTTTAAACCTGGACTGATTATTCTACACTGATAGCAGAAAATTTAAAACACCAGTTTGGGATTTGTAAACCTTTACCTGATTTGGGAGAGTTCAATCTAGTGAATTCAACTGGACTACACCACTGGTCCATCTCAAGAACACAGGGTTTGGTTATCATATTACAGATGAAACAAAAAAAAATTGAATATCGCACAAAAACAGTTTAATTAATTCTAAGATGATTATGACTCCCATACTATAAAAAACACTAATTCAAAATCTCATTTCATTGGTTATTTGATGCAGCAATAATCAGAATTCTGCACTGTGATTAGTATAATACTAATGTGAAATAATAAACATGACCTAATTTTAGTTTACATGAATAGGGAAACATTTTTAATCAGTGTCTAGGTTACTGCAATCAGGAGGACCAGGCATCACAAGTTTAACAGCTGAATATAGTAAATTACTCTTCAAAATGATAATCTTTATAACATTATTTATAAAAAAAGAAAAAAAAAAGAAAAGGAAATCATATCCGGATTTGTCAAGAAATATTCTAAGAATATGATATAAGAGACAGTTTTCTCGTTCTCTATTAAATTGTCTGGGACGAAAGAAGTGTTGTTGGTGATTTGGGAGTCCAACAGACTTGTCCAGGCAGCATTTTTGATCGAGCATGAAATTCTGAGATAAAAGCTGCCTGATTTTTGGGTTCTTTGACAAAATAAGCAAATTCCATGTAATGTTTAAAACACACAAAGAAACTGAATGTCTTAGAGTTGACAGAAGTATTAAACTTGCATGCATAAGGTATGGAAAATGGCAGAATAAATAAGAATATGTCAAATGTTGCTATTGCAAACATAGTGTCTCTAAGGGTGAATTTGCAGCACAACTAAAGGATTAAACTCAGCACCTTTAAATTAAAACTTTCATTGAGTGGCAAAAAATCTGTAAAGATGCAGTTTTTCTACTATTTAAGAATTCAGCTACTGCAGTCCCTACCAAGAAGATGTACTGAAATAAAGGTGCAGTTTTCGTAACAGATCATTAGCCTTGCATTTATAAAGAAGTTAAGACCTTAACTTCCTACACTGAAAGCAGAGTGAAACATAAACCAGCAACTTGCTTTCCACAGCCCTTCCTCCAGCAGTTTGTCTTGATTTTGCTACCGCTTTGAAAGGTTCTGTACCAAAGATAATGAATATAGTTCCCTGTCTGAAAATGTGTGCACCAAATTCACTCCTACAAAATTAAATGCAGCAGAAAGCTAATTTAGGAAAAGAACAGCATTGGCAACTTGCATAGGCAATTTACTTGCATGTAAGCACTAGACTGTTTAACACAGGGAAAAACAAAAATGGTGTTAACTCCTAATTATTTGGGTTGGATAGTCACCATATACAGTTTTATAGTTTATAATTTTATGTAAGAATCAGCTGTGAGAAAACAGTGTGCTAATTAGGCACATAGATGCCTCAATCAACGCCTGGTTCAAGTCACACAAGCTTTGGAGACACAAGGGCCATATGTTTCTTACATGGCATTGTTTTATGAATCTGAGTTAATGTGAATATATTTGTCTTTTCCTTTTCCCATGGTCTTTTCTGCTTAACTGCATGTGGTATTTGACTTTGCCCATACAGGACCATGTAGTTTGTGATTGCGGGCAGCAAAGGTTAGAAATGACTATTAGTTTAAAATTTGAATATTATAATATTAGTAATGAAAATGCATATTTTAAATATTGTTCTTAGGTTTCATGTTAAATCTAAACTTGGGGCAATTTACTTCAATAGCTGAGTATAAATAGGAATAACTGAAATACTAATATCAAATTAATACTAATATCAACTTCTAAGTGCATTTAGCAAACTATTATGGACATTTCTAGTAGGATTTGTGCTTTTACAAACTTAATTGTATTTCTTTATGTCGTCACAGTTTGACTGTAGCAAAAGAGAGAAAAAAGGGAAGCTGTCACAATTGAGATTTGAAAGAAGAAAGAAACAGTCATAAATTAGGTGTTTAAATAGTATGTACGCTCCATAAATTTCTTCTTTGGGTTATAAAGTCTAACTATTAGAACTATTTAGAAAAGGAAAAAAAAAACATACTACATTCAGCACACAGAACTGCCTCCGTTTTTATTATTAAAAATAAACTTGGGACAAAAAGTCCCTCCAGAACTTGGGAGTCAGGGATGACCTACCTGCAGTTCTTACCTCAACTATGTGCCTCACTCAGTGTTTGACCTGACTTCGACAAATGTTAGTCAAAGAATGTGCTGCCGTACCATAGTGGTCTATGACTAAGCGGACAACCAGTATGAGGAGCCAGTATGAGGTTGTTTAGACTAGCGTTCTCCTTCATGTTATGCATGCTTGTTTGCAGTGACATGAAAGCATAAATATCACAAATCAAGTGCTTATTGAAATTCTCTCTCTCTAGTGACAGTACGTAAAAAAAAGCCAAACCCCAAAAAGCAAAGGAAAAAAACACATCAGCACATGTGGTAGTGTTTGTTTCATTTCCCACGTCCATAGTTTATTGGGTTTGGTGGGTTGATAAGGGCGCACATTGATATATTCCTTGACTGGGATTTTTCTATAGGATGGGGAGATTTTTCAGTAAGTAAGTTTTATATCGCAGTAGTGGAGTTCTGGACTTTTGGTATGGTTTTGAGCATGTAGGACATTGGAGATGCTGGAAATAAAATAAATCAAAGCTGTACAATAAAACTATGAAGTGTAATTGAATATGGGGGTTGCTTTGTATTCTTTGTATGATGTGATAACAGTAAATGCTCTAATAAGAAATGTTGTTTGTAAATTTATGATGAGACTCATGGACTCCCAAATTAAATTATAATTGTTTTTTGCTGTTTGTCTCTAATATGTTCATTGTGGACCTTTTTGAGTCTGAAATAAAGAATAATAATTTATTATTATTGTAACAAATGTCTTATAAGAATTTTCAATCATTGTGACAATGTTACATTGAAATTATGTTTGAAAAGTCCCAAAACTGGTTGTATGGTCAGAAATATTACTTTTTTAAATGTATTTATTTATTTACAATTTTGTCACTGTTTGCTCAGTAAATATCAATACATTGTAAAATGATTAAATATAGTTACTATTGCAATTTAGTACTAACAATCACACTTTCTTTAAGGTGTCCTATAAAGGCTGATTTCAAATGGTTATATATTTGAAGAGTGGTGCTTTGGGGGATATGATTGCTGTGATTTGCGGTTACAGTGGTATAGTTACATAAAAAAGAAAAGAAGTAAAAAAAAAAAGTTTATTATCACTCTTATCAGTATCACAATAGCATCAGCCCAAATGTGACCATTGTCAAACAACCATCATTTTCTCTTTTTGAAAATGAGATGATCTGATTTCTTGTTCATGCTTCAATAAAGTCAAGTAGAATGAAATGTTGGCCTGAGCAATTTTGAGAAAACAATACAAAAACGCTAATCTAGATAGAAAAAATGAATAAAATACATGAATGAATAAATAAAGTGTAATAAAAGAGTAGATAATGTAACTAACTCAGATAAAATTCTATAAATGTATTTACGGCCATGTAATGTAGATTACTATGAATAAAATGGGAAAAGTATTTCCCAAGGAAGTTAATGTGTGCACAAGGATCACTGCTGCTGTTTGCCTTAGGGACTAATGGAAGGATTTATAACCACATACAGGATTTAACGTAGTACCCAGAAGAAGCAACAGAAGGGGCCGAGTGAGCTCAGGAAGAATAATGGCAAAGTGAAGCTTAAGAATTTTTTAGTTAAAGGCAAGAAAATAAATCTAATCAGGTGGAATAAGGAAAAAAAACTCTATTTAGCACTTTATATTGCCTGGAATGACAAAGATAAAATATTCTAAAACTTGGTCATCGAACTCCAAAGGTCTATAAAGAGTAATTCACTCTAATTCAACAAGCATTAATTTCTTCATTTGTTGTGCATTTTATTTTTCAGCCCAAAGTTCCATTTTTAGTTTAGGTGTCACATGATCAAGACACCTCATTATTGTTGGATTTTTAAAATGTTATCTAGCTGCTCTAAATTCTGTTGGTCAATATCAGGGGTGTCCCCGACTAAGGATTTAAACATTCGAATCAGAATTTTTAAATCTTTCCATAGTCGACCGATGGTTGAATGATCTATTTGTGTGTGAATGGTTTGGGAGGGGTATAACACTAGGTAGTCAGCAGGTGGGTAAACTATTTTTAATTTATTTTACACACTGCACACAGCACATAGACGTCATTTTAACCAGGGACACTGGGGACATGTTCCCAGCACTATTTGTGATTGACAGGTTAGTCCCCACCAAACCTTGTGCAGAAATGCTTTACTAGAATCGATCTAACAGCCACTTGTGGTCCCAATATAGCTGATCTGAACGGACTGTTATTTAAATCACTCGATCCACTTTCTCATTCATTCATGTTTCCTTTCTGCGCAGATCCTGTCAAGATTTTTAAATACTCCTAGTCTGCTCCAAATACTTTCAGAGTCCTCCAATGTCATAGGTACCATTTTAAGATGGAAGAAATACATCATCTAAATGTCACGGGCCTGGCAGAAGTTTATTTATTGCGGGTTGGCCATTAAATACTCATGTAATATATTTTTTTCAAGACTCCAAAAGAGAATCTTTCATTGTGTTTGTGGGGATAGCATGTCAGAAAATCCCCCCAACTTTGCACTGAAAGGAACATTTTATTGCTATCTCGAACACAGACTGTTTCATCTCTTCCATTGGATCAAGGAGCGCATTGGCACAAATTATTCCAATTTGCAGTGTGTAACCAGAGCGGATTAATTTATTTGATTCAGACATCTCTGTGTATAAACTAAATATTGTCCACAGTCCCTGGTTTTAACTTGATCCATTCGTTAAACGCAAATCCAGTGCTGTCTCTGGCAGCGGTGGATGAATAGACAGTATAATATTCCTTCATCAGTGAAACATCAGGAAATATTCTGTTGTGCTCTTTCCACCAAAACAATATATCAGCATGATCCTCTTTGGGAGTCTTACACAAAAAATTAAAACAATTATATTTTCTGACTTCTTTTCACATTTGTTTTTACAGCATTATCATAATTTCAGGCTGTATATAATATCTAATAACAGTACAAAACTATTAATTATGTGTGCAATTATATTTTGATGACCCTCATTGCGAAAAGGGTTTTTTGCTCGTTTCCCCTGCGAAAATTTAACCTTGAAATTGGTGGTCAAATCAGACTCCGCAAATCGATGCATCAAAGTTCGACTACTCAGGTCACCCCTAGTCAATATATAGCTATGAAAGCAGGACAAATTATTGAAAAAACAAATGAAAGTAAATACAATGAATAACTTTCAAATTTCTACACACATTGTGCAATAAAAAGAATCTTAAACCATATGAAGACATGACACCATGTGAAAACATCACAGCAAAATTGTTCATAGCTAAAAGGAATTTGCTGGTTGATCTGAAAGTCCATTTTACAAGTGGTTCCTATAAAGATGTTTTAGGCTAATATAATTCAATTCCCAAAGCTCAGTACTAATGTTTTTAGCACATTAAGTTTTGCATTGTTCCATCCAGAGAACAGATAAATACCTGAAACAAATGTTGCGTTTCAGCTTTCTTTTGAAAGGACTTTTTCTTTCTCCACATCTGTAATTGCTTCTCTTTCAAAGCATCTTACAGACACTTTTGGTGTATTGTTCAACCTACTTTTTCACTGTGGAGGACTGTTTATGCCAAATTTAAAAATTAATATGGAAAAAAATACATAAATGTGGAAATACAATTGTAAATAAGTTAATAAATGTGAATAAATAAATATACAATTGTAAATAAATACATACATAAATATATGTGGAAATAAATTATAAAAAGATGTGCTTCTGGCAAAAACAGGCTAGAGCCAGAAACTCTGAATATCAGGGAAGATGATTGTTTAACTGATTTCCATTCCTGGCCAAACATTTTTTAGGCCAGTGGTAGGAACACCAACCTCACTACCACACTCTTCAGAGGACAAAAAACTAACAAAGGATACCCAACACTCCTGCAAAAATTATATGACTCACTAAGCCATATGTCAGTAAACAAATAACAAGGCCAACTGTCACACGACCATTTTAGTAGAGCAGGATTAGACAAATGGACTCATTCAAAATATTGCCTTACTACTCTCATGGCATAGCCATAACCAAAATGTCCATGAGGGTCTTCTTTGGAAAGAGTCTAATTCCCTCAGTCATTGCATCCCTCAACAAAAGCCCCCCTTTGAGTGTAATTAGAACAGTATTCATGTTATGTTGTCTTAGCTGTCTCTGCTCTGACAAAAAAGGTGCTGTGTCATGACATGTAATGTGAAAATGTTTATTATTTTTTTTTATCTAAATCTCTCTATAAACAGACTGATTGACTTTCAACTTAAAGACATTTCTGAAAATAGAGTGTTTCTCTTTCTACCTTCTTGATGTAACAGTCTTTTTTTTCAGATGCTGTTGAGTTTCATCCTCATCAAAAGACTGTTGCTGCTAACACACATCTATTAACAGATGCTAACCAAAAAACGCCCATCTTCTTTTCTGAAATATTTTTTTTACCCAGTTATTTCTTTGCCTTCATTATTAAACACATTTTTAGAGGAAACTGCTGTTCTTTCTACAAAGTGACTTGTTTTGTCACTCTGTACATCCAATATCCTGATAACTCGGTGTTAAGACTAGAATAGAATAATTCTTTATTGTCCCACAAAGGGGAAATTGAGTTTGCAGCGCACAACCTGTCAACAACAACCCATAGACATAAACAGGATCAGGCACATTATGGCAGCAGCCAGGACACGGCACCCTATATGCAGATAAGGAAGGGTGACAAGAGGGGAGGATCGGAGTAGGGAAAGAAAGGCATCTCAGCCCTGCCCCTATTCATTCTTATAAGATAATGTGGATATAAACATATGGAAAAAAAATACAGTTTAATACAATAATACCGAGATGTTTAAAAAAGAAATTGGGATATGAAAATTTCGCCATACCACCCAGCCCTACCTGACTCTACAGAGCAATAAAAGAAATAAAACCAAACAAAATCTGCCAGAAGACGCTATCAGAAGACGCTATCAGAAGAAGCGAGGAAAAGAAATTGGGCTGCAAAAGAAGCTGAGAGCTTTACTGCTGCAGAAGTCTCTATAACCCCTGATTCATACCAGGGCTAACACGTTCTGTGCCACAGTATGAATCTGGGGTAAGGAATGTTGTAGCATACTGAGATGCGTAGCTGGAGGTTGAGGGTTTACGATAGGAAAACACAGGTCAGAGAACATTTCCTTCCCTTCACTGCTGTGAAATATATTTTCTGTGAAACGGTTACTCAGTTTAGGTCAAAGTAGGATTACCTTCTAAAACCCAGTGTTGCAACTTTTCAGTTTTGTGTGGTCAGCCGCTGTGAGTGAAACAGTAATAGAAATATGTTTTTAGAAGAGGGACATTATGTCGCAAGCCAGGAGAGGGCGACAGTGGGCAAAGATCTGCAAAGTTACCCAGTGTTTCTTTAAAATACAACCAAGCGTTGGCTTGAAAACCTTTGTAAAAAAACAACAGTTGTTTTATCATCTTGGTTCAATCAACTTAACTAAATAATTTCTTCAAAAGAAGAAACATATAAAAACAAAGACTAGGAGATAAGCAGGGCTGCTCGGTGGCGCAGTGGTTAGCGCTGTTGCCTTGCAGCAAGAAGGTCGTGGGTTCGTATCCCGGCCCAGGGTCTTTCTGCATGGAGTTTGCTAGTTCTCCCCGTGTATGCGTGGGTTCTCTCCGGGTACTCCGGCTTCCTCCCACAGTCCAAAAACATGCATGATAGGTGAATTGATCACTCTAAATTGTCCCTAGGAATGAATGTGAGTGTGAATGGTTGTCTGTCTCTCTGTGTTGGCCCTACAACAGACTGGCGTCCTGTTCAGGGTGTACCCTGCCTAACGCCTGATAATTGCTGGGATAGGCTCCAGCTGCCCCGTGACCCTGAATTGGATAAGCGGTTAAGAAGATGGATGGATGGATGGATGGGAGATAAGCAGCAAAAAACAGACAACTGATCAAAGAAATGGCAGTAAAACACAACCAAATCAATACTGACATTTAAATAATATGTTAAATCTTATATAATGGCAATCTTTGCCTCACACAATGTTTAAACTGCATGGATATGTTTCACATTGGTAATGAGCACTAACCAGAAGAACCCTACTGTGTGCGAAGTGATTCATGCTGAGATTAAAGAAGTTTTTGACAGAGCTTTCAAAACCCTTTAGGATTATAAGATTTACATCACTAATCTGATGAAAACCCTTTTAGGATGAAAATGTTTTATCATGGTTAGCGACCAAAACATATGCATTTTAATGCCATAAATGGACATTTGTTCCACTCTAAAAGGATACCAACTACAACATTCCAAGCAACAATACCAGGAGCCCAAATAAACATTTTGCTACTTGTGGTTTTCTATTACAGATAGCAGAGTCAAATTAAAAGAGGCATAAAATTACATAGTTGGTTTGGCTTTGTTGTCATATCAACAGAGAAGGGTCTAGCTGCATACACTGGATCTAGCTGAGTTACAAACCTTCTATAGTCTATATGGAGCAATTTCAGTACAGACAGTACTTTAAGTGGACAACAAGAAGTGCCGGCACTCTTTCATCGAGGCCGGAACATGGGATACAGATATTCCTGAATGTATATATAGCACAGTAAAATAAGGGCCCCCATTCTGTATGCATCATAATGCAAATAGAAAAGGAGTGAGCTCAGCTCAAATCTCTTATAATAAAATTGAGTTATATGTTGACTTTGTAATTAAAATCATTTTCTACTTAGTGTACAATACCAAATTTCCTTTATTAATAAAAAACAGGCAAAGGACAACAGCGTAACAGAAAATGTTACATTTCCTTGAAGTAGAAAAACAAAGTGTTACCAAGTGCTTTCCTGTGTTAAAAACTGTGAGCTTTCTTCAGCAAGATCAGTTAATGAACTAAACCTGTGTTTTTTACTCACTTGTCCCTACATTGTTGTATTTTCTTAATTATTTTCTTATTGTAATTGCTAATTTGTATTCTAATCATATGTACAGCACCTTGAATTGCCCTGTGCTGAAAGTGTGCTATACAAATAAAATTGCCTTGCCTTGCCTTGAATTTCTGTGTAATTAAATAAAGTATATAGAAGATCAAATGAATGTTAAAATATACAGAAAATACATATTAGAAAAAAAAAAAAAACTAGGGCTGTCAAATGAATCTCGGGATAGCTGTGAAATTATCATAATTGGTTAAATTTGGTGTAAATACAAGAAGAAAACTGGATGATGTTGGTTTTTTAAGGAAATACAGGAGAAATCCATGAAACCTTTGTTTTGAATTCCACTTTCACTGTTACACGCGGCCTTTTTACCCTATTCATGTTTTAGCTGTATTGCTAAGGCAAACTACACTGCAAACACAGAGAAACCTTTTCTGAATATAAAGAGGACTATTTCCTAATGATCTTGGATAACCCTGGGCATCCTCCTTATAGCACTATCCTACAAGAGAGTGTCTTCAATCCGAGGATTCTTCACTTTTGCTGCAACACAGACTGCAACAACAGATCCTGCCTGTCCACAGTGATCTGATCTGCATCTAATCCTTGAAAAATTAATTAGTATGAGCTAAAAGAACAATTTATTTCTCTCCGGGATCAATAAAGTAACACAGTTGAGTGAGCACAGCTGTCATTCGATGTTCTAGGGCAGGAAAATATGGACCGAAAGTTATTTCTTAATATTTTAAACTGAAATCCAATTTTCAATACATTTCGAAATATTTTTCTTTACAGGTCTGAAATGTCACACTGGCATTTTTATTTACTTACAGCTTTGAGGTACATTAAGGCTGGTTTCACACAACGTTTTTTTGGCCGTCTCAAAGGACTGCCACAACATGTGAGCTCCACTGAGCTCTACAAGTATGTCACAGTGAACTTCCCAGGATTTCAGTGGGTCAAACTGCACAACATCTCACTTTAGCATGACGCGCCAAAAGCCATAATCCTTTGTAATCATTCACTGAAGTCTGTGGTCGTAGAATTTCAGGCAGAGACTGAAGATTCTCAACAGCTGGTTATGGTTGGATGAACACTAAATAAGCCGTTGGGGAGCATGTCACACTGCACGGCCATGGAGCTGCATATCATATACACATGCCCCAAGTTTCGTCAAGATTCTTTTCAAGACAACTTAATTCTTCTTAGAGCTTATGTCATATGATTCTGTGTGGATAATAACTTTCTTTAATCCTGGATGAAGACCAATAACAGAAGGGATCGTCTCCATAATTTGTCTGATAGTGTTCTTTGGGTAGCCATAGACACTAGTGTTTTGGCAGCAGAAGTTTTCAATCCCATTTACTAAAACCATCATGAATTATAGGAACCTTTACTGGGCCGGTTCTTACTTTATTATGTGTCCGATTCACATTCTGGAGTTTTTCCCTTTGATCTTAGCTGTTTTCTGGGACTTGCTTTGTCATGTATTTGGGGGTTTCTCACTCCCCTTGTGTTTGCCGCTAAATTTCTCCTGCTGGCCTTGTCCAGTCACTGAGGCTGTATCGTCTATTAGAGAATCGAGGGCTGTAAATCTATTTTTTAGAGAGATCAGATAGATTTAGAGAGACGTCACTTGCTTTGACTTGGAACCTCTTTTTCTGTTTTTGTTATTCTTAGGAGCAGGTGTAGATGTATTTCCAGAGCTTTGTTTCAGAGATGACCAGTTTTCCTCATAATTTGAGTTAGGTGTCCTTCCTGTTCCGCGCCTGCGTGATGGAATAGTGTTGTGGCTTCTGAATGAGACTGGACCGAATTAACACATGGCTTCCAGATGCTTGATCCTTCCATGTTATTGGTAGCGTTGCAAGTACGGTTTACACCAAAGATGTTTATTTTGGTCTCATCTGACCACATTACTTCTCTCAGTTCTAATCTGCATTAACCAGATACTCTCTGGTAAACTTTATGCCCCTTTTCTACTAGGGTCGCTTCAGACCAGAACGGGTCGGGTCAGTACGACCTAGAACAGGATTGTTGTGTTTCCATTAACATCTCAGGAGCACTGTAGTGGGAGAGGACAGGGGTAGGCTTAGCTTAACAAAGGCTCTAGCAAAAATCAGTCACAAAGTAATCATGACAACACATATTCTCTCAAAAGTTACGACTTTTGACTCACCTCACATCTCTCAGACATCGATCCATTCATGTCTCCATCTCCTGATCTGTGTTCCTAGTGCCGGTACTGATCTATGAACATCTAGTCAGTGGAGACTCCGACTATTCAGCCCTCCAGCCCGATCTAGCTTACTCCCACTCACTGATCACTGCAGAGACTTCCAGGTTCTCTGCTGCTATACTGGCTACCAGCCTTCTTGTTCCTCGACACCGTGGGCTCGGTACGGCTCCTCTGTCCTTTCCCAACCCAACTTCGTCTGCTCATATGGGTTGTATGTGGAAGGCGATAACAGCCCTGATAGCAGTTCTATTCCTCTTGGCGGCTGATAAAAATCCGCCTGTGACGGAAAATGTTATTATTAATGCTAGGACATTAAGAAAGGTTAAATTCTCTTACTCAGCTCTTAGACAGCTGTTCTGATTCTAAGGTACAAACAAGAACCAATTGTATGTAAACATCTAATCTTGACTTATGACAAGTCTTGTTATTATCTAGTGTTACACTTATGATATATCCTGTGAATGTCTTTCTCAGCATTATACAAGGTGTCCCTTATTGTTATCTATATTCTGATTGTCTATAGTCTATCTCCTGATTGTTTACTGCTGACTACTGAAGTGACACTTCCTCTTCTGTTTGATTATGTATGAAATAATCTGTATGATGTAATAATCGGTCAGAAGCTGATTCAGTAGGGGGTGGCTGTTTACTATATATACCCATGCATCTGTGCTGGAGCTTCAGGGTTCTCAGCAGGAGGCCCTCCGTGCACGTAAAATAAACTATGTACAAATATAGCTGACACTTTGTTTTATTCTCTCATCCGAGGCCTCTCAGACACCCAGATTTCTACCACACAGCCATTCACTGTTTTCTGATGTCCCAAATGCTGAAGCTGCGGCCGGTATCTCGTCCTCTCTCTCCCCCGATGCTTGTGTAGCTGCAACCCTGGTATCCTGTCCTCTTTCTCCCTCACTGCTTGCATAGCTGAAGCCAGTATCTTGTCCAAGTCTGCAACCTTCCAGTGTGATCCAGCCGACTCTAGCTCCTGCTTTCTGATCACCGTGGAGACCTCATGCTTCTCTGCTGCTACCAACGGTTACCAGCCTTCTTCCTCCCCGACAATGCAGGCTCTCTACGGCTTCTTAAAAGGCCGACTTCGCTCCTCTACCACTACCTGACCAGAGTTTGCTCCAGCCCTCGTGTGGAAGGTGATAACAGCCCCGATCACAGCTCCATCCCTCTTGGTGACCTGACAAAAATGTCCTCCCCCTTCTGCTGGTGAAGCTGTAGCCGGTATAAATGTAGATTCTCCCCATCACTTTCGTCTTTAGGTTTATCAAGAACCACAACCCTCCCTAAATGCTATAAAAACATTCTCTGATGCTGTCAGTATTTCAAATTTTATGGAGACTGTTTCTGATTTCGGTGTAGTTACTATTATTACATTTTGAGACATCACCTCAAACAAAAAACTTCTGGTCAATCAGCTACTGGTAGGATTGAGAGCGATATCACATTACAGGAGCAATTAGTTCATAGGTGGGAGTGTTGGGTCGCTTCGGTATGCTTCAGACCAAAGCAGAGGTAATCCAAATAAATGGGTCGGCTCGGACCGGACAAAGGACTTGGAAACATGCCAGAACGATTCCATAGCTACCAGTACCAATGTTACTAATAGTAACATTGTTACTTTGGTCCCAGTTCTCTCCAGGTCAATGCTCAGTTCTCCTCGTGAAGTTCTGAGCTTCTGCAACATAACTCAAAAGGTTATTGATGAATTTAAGGGGAGTTGTGGTTCCTCTAGTGTTTTTCTAGTTTCTTTTGAGTGCTTTGATAGGTTGGGTAGTACCCCTGGCAGGACGATACTGATTGCAGATAGTCAAATCAACATTCAGATATGGTCTTTGTACACATAGACACACAGCATACAGTAAATTAAAGTCTTAATCTTTCAAAATGTTAGAAACTTTCAATGTCAATAAAGACTGTAACGGTCAGACAATAACAGCTTCTTACATACTTTTTAGTATTTAAGCCTTATTTGATTTCTTTAATTTCCTTGCACTGTTTAGTGCATAACCTCGAACCATGACAAAACATGCACCATATTAACTTCAACTCTCCTCATCCTGCCTTTAGTCACTATAATTTTTCACTTCTATGCAGATTAGATTAGATAGATTGTTTTGATTTTCCATCAGAACAAATTTCCGTGCACTGAACGGTCTTCCAAACTGAATGTATTTAGATATTTGACTCTTTTTCTTCACAGAATGCACCTTTATTCTGCATGGCATGAGAAGTAAAGGCTTCTCTCCAAGCAAATCGGAACGACAGGTAAAAAACCTTCGATGTTTGGTCACAAAGTACAGAACCTTTATATTATTGATGCAGGCAGTGAATAATTGAAAGGTGAGGGAGTGCAAGATGAGGCAACTAGATTTGCTTAGTGGGGTGGAAATGTAGACAAGGAAAAGGAAGATGTGAGGCATGAGTTGATATAGACTAATTAATGCGTCTGTTTCTAGAAAGTGTCTTCTAGAGACTAGACAAAACTATTGAGAGAGTGACTGATTAAAAAAACTTTTTGTACTCAATATAAACCTTTTGTTTTTAACTATTTCTGGGTAAAAACCTAACTTAATGTGAAAAGGGAAGCAAGAAGAGAGGAGGTCCATTCCCTAAATGAAGAGCTAGGTTGACAAAAAGTGGAACAGAACAAAATTAAATAAGTTAACAGGAGTACAGAGTTTTAAACAAAAATAACAGAGGAAATAAAGAATGATATATATAATCTTTTTCCTTTGCCAAAAAATTACTCACTTTATAATGTAAATGTTAGTATCGGCTTTTATCCCATTCTGTCTTCAGTAAATTCATTAAATCTTCCTGACACAGATTCAACAAGGTGTTGGAAATATTTCCCAGAAACCTTCGTCCATGTTGAGAGAATAGCCCCACACAAATGCAGTGGATTTCGGCTGCACAGCTATTATGTGAATCTTCCAGTGTAAAACATCCCAAAGGTACCGAACTGGATGCAGATCTGGTAACTGAATGCCTCTGAAGAACAGGAAACTCATTCTTATGTTCAAGAGAATGGAGCTCAGTAACACAATGCATTATCCTGCTGGATTTTTAGTCACCAGAAGGTGTGCACACAGTGGTCATAAACAGATGAACATGGACAGCAAGAGTTTAGTACTCAAGTAGCCTGTACCATTTAAATAATGCTCAGATAAATCTATGGAGTTCAAAAGGTGCCTAGTAAGTATCATACAATTCCCCTTTTTTACACTAGGGTCTCTTTAGAACTGAACAGGATGGCACGGTACGGCCTAGAAAGGGTAGGTTGTGTTTCAATTACCATCTCGGAAGAACAGCAGTGGGTCTTTTCCTAGTGGAAAAGGCACACAAACGACTACACCACAACCAGCCTGAAGTGGTGATAAAAGCCAGAATATGTAAATTCTTTCATCTAGTCTATACCAAAGTCTGACGCTAGAATTTGAAAGTTGAAGCTAAAATCAAGATTTAACAGACCTCCTCCACATCAGAGGAGCCAGTCAAGGTGGCTGGGGCAACTGGTCAGGATGCCTTCCTGATGACGTGTTCTGGGAATGTTCCACCTCCCAGGAGGCCCAGGGGAAGATCCAGGAGAAGCAGGAGGGACTATGTATTTCAGCTGACCTGGGAACACCTTGGGATTCCTCCTGAAGAGTTGACCCAAGTTGCTGGGGAGAGGGAAGTCTGGGTCACTCTGCTCAAGCTGCTGCCCTTGTGACCTGACCCCGAATAAACAGTAGAGGATGGATTGATGGATAAATGGAAAATTAGGCAAAATTGATTAGAAAGGGTTGGTGGAAATCCTAGGTGGCTTTAGGTTATGTATTAGTTTAAGTTTTCTTTCATTCAGTTGTGTTTAAAACACTGATACATAAAGATAAGCGTCTTTATATAGCATTAAGTTGGAGTGATTTTGTTTTCGTTTCATATTCAAATATTTTCCCACTCCTTTAGTCACTGTCCCCTCTACCAACACCTCTGCCTTATCCTTGAAAGGAAAGCATTCAGTGGTGAAAGAGGTGGACAAAAGGTATCATAGAATTATGACAAACTTAAAAATACAGACTTGCAAACTTACATAGCCATTTGTAGGGTATATGTGGACATGTGTATCCATTTGTTTCTTTCAACTTCAAATTTACTTGTTGGCATTTTCCTTTTGATTTCTAATCGTATATTATACTCTTAGATTATCTCTTTATGTCATGCTCTTTTTCTGTGTTGTTACAGTTTTCTCCAAAAACAAGCCTCTTTTCATTTCACATGCAACATTTCTCTTTTTATCCATACCTAAACATGCCTATTGTCCTACTGCCATCCATTTTAAAGCTCTAAAAAAGCCATTTTTTTCTTCTCTCTTTATTGGTTTCTTGGCTTTAACCACCCACAGACAGGATTTGATTTAAAAATAAATACCACCAGTGAAGCACGAGCTTTTTGAAAGATGAAAAATGTGAAGAATATGTAGGTTAAAACATTGAGGTTGTTTCTTCTATATGAGTATTAACAAAGGATTCATTTAAACAGCCAAGCAAATTTGGGTGAACATTTTCTTAGAGTGTAAGGGGGGAAAATTTGTAATCAATCCAGAGACATGATGCTGTGACTTGTGGGCTTCAAAAAGGCATGGCTTCATGGGTGACCAAATCACTTGGTGCAGCAGAGCCTGTAAGGGTCTGGTTAGCAGATGACGTTTGTGTTTTTTGGGTGAGGTTGTGTTCTGTGGTTTTGTGGGGATTTTGGGTGGCAGTGCATTAGCTGATAGGTTAGCTGACCAGCCTTGTTCCTCCCCTCTCTTCCAAGCTGTCACACGCTCACTTTGTCTGCTACACCGCTACCCGACGGAAGCCTGCTCCAACCTACATGTGGATCTAGAGATAACAGCGCCAATCACAGCTCCATTTCTCTTGGGTGCTGATAACATTCAGCTATTCACAATTTTTCGATGTCCTAAATGCCGAAGCTGTGGCCGGCATCTCGTCCTCTCCCTCCCCCAATCTTTGAGGAGCTGTGGTCGGCATCTCATCCACTTCCTCCCCCGCGCTTTGTGGAGCTGTTGCCGGTATCTGATCCTCTCCCTCCCCCACTCTTTGCAGAGCTGTGGCCAGCATCTGATCCTCTATTCCCCTCTCTTTGCATAGCCAGATACCAAAGATCCAGACCATATTAAGCCTGCTGCTGGGGAAGCTGCAGGCAGTATCAATTTAGATTTTCCCCGTCACCTTTCGGTTTCAGCTTTATCAAGAACCACAATCCTCGCTAAACACAATAAAAAATAAAAACACTTTATAAAGCGCTACATTTTTTTAATATGGAGCTACTTAAAGCAAGCTTTTGACAGTAATAGCTTAGCCGGAGGAGAGAATCTTATCCCAGTTTACATATCACTCAGAAACTGAACTATTGATGAAGTGTGTTCGACTCTGTGATGCTAGGTTGAGACATGCACCCTTTTGCGCTGGCATTCTCTTATTGGACTAGAGTCACACAGATGGTAAACAAATACTAAACTCAGTGAACCAGATGGAGTAAAAGTAGGATATGCATGAAGAGCAAAGAAATGGACAACAATGCTGAACCACAGAATATGTTGTATATATACTATTTTGTATAGTTGTTGCTCTGTTTTTATTCCTGCTAAGCTGTCTCACCACTTCCAGAAGGGAGAGTGCCCAGGCTGCCAAAAGGTAGGCTACTCCTGACTGTTGGTTACACGCATGGAAAGTCGATTTCCAATAGCCTTATCTGGGTACCTTAGCTCGATTTCTCCAACTACAGTCCAATTTGACTTAAGTCACACTAAGTCTTAAAATTCGACTTTCTCTTGCTGCATGTAAGCTTTCTGACTGTTTGTGGATTTTCTACACATCTGTGCATTTTCAGGGACTGCCGGGAACGCTTGTAATGCCCAATAATTCAAGAACATACATTAAGACACTCACACACTTGCATGGATAAACATAGACAACATGTATATATGGATATAAAACTCTAGAATATTTTTTCATTGTATGGCATTAAATCAGTATTACGTTTTCCTAATTTGGGTAAAAGTGACCAAAATCATACATTTTTTTATTAATAATACCGTGGGCTGCATAGTAAAGCAGTTAATGTTGCTTTTTCTTTGCAGCAAGAAGATCCTAGGTTAGAATCCTGGCATTATTTTCCTGGGATGTGAGGTTCCATGTCTATTTATATAAATATGCTGTTTGTTGGTTGTTGTTTTTTTATGACTGTTTTTCTGTTTCCCCCATTCGTTATCGTTTTGGTATACCAATCTACATTTTCAGTCTGTCTCGTAGATCAGCATTCTGCCCCATGTTTCCTCATTCTGAAAGGCCATCTATCAAATAAACACACACACTCCAAATAACTTATGTATGTGAACGTTATAAACAGCGAGAAAGAAAATAAATAGACGGACGCATGCAGGCATATGCTTGTTGTTAAGAGAATAACTAATCCAACAAGTGCTTCCTCATCACCTAATTTTGTGCTTTTGCTTCCCGCAGGACCGTGTATATTTGTATATTCAGGGTGGGATTAGGAGGATTAGAAAACAGTAAGATGTAATAGAACCTGATCTCAGTCATAACCAATAAAATGAGGTATGAAAGAAATAATCACAAAAAAGGTAAATATTTCTTGAGGAAAAGCAGAAGTAACATGTGGGGATCATGCAGCAAATAGTTCAAGCATGTTTCACTGTTGGAAGCTGACATTTTTTTTAGGAGGAGCAGACTGACTCTTAGTGATCACACATAATATTCTTGTGGATATGTTATTCTAGATTCCACAGGATGTGTATCATGAAGCTAAGTATTTTTTTTTTTATTTGTAAAGCTTTATGATCAGAGCATCAGTATATAGCAAGCAAAGTACTCCAAAAATATGTCCCACATTCTTCCTTCCCATACTCTTTCATTATGACATGCCAAGATCTCTCTTTGGCACTAATGGGTAACATTAGACAATGATAGCATGGGGGTAGAACGGATCTGGACAGTAGCGCAGTTGTCAGCACTGTTGCTTTGCAGCAAGAAGGACAGCCGAGGCCATAGTCTCAGCTCCAGTCCGTATAGACCTCTGCACACCTGAAGCTCATCAGAGGACACATTCCTACTACCTAAAAAGTTTAGATTGTTCACTTTTAGCTATTTTTCACTCTTCTGAACTGAAGGCTAATTCATTCAAATGATTTTATGCATTTTTTTTGTATTTTTGTGTGTATGTGGACATGGTATTACTATTCTTGTGGGGACCGACAGCCCTTGTGGGGGACCAAAATCCCAGTCCCCAGTCCCCAGTCTTGTAAGACAAATCAAATGTGAAAAGTATAAATCTACTAAGGCTCTGTTTCAGAGCAAAATGTCTTATGCAATCTAACCAATCAAGGCATTTTGGTACCTTTATCTTCTAAGAATATTTTCAAGAAACAGAATGCCTCCTTCTGTATACCATCGATTGTTCTGATTAATTTTATACTGTATACAAGCTTTTTGGGGCAAAGCAAACTATTTGATTTCATGAGGATAATAAGGAGTTCCAGATACAAAAATACCCACTTTTGATCAGATTATATATGTATAAATTAATAATGGGATACTTTTTAGTACTTCATATTTAGTTTATCAATTAACTGCGAAAACGTGGTAAAATTAACCTCCGTAAAAACGCTTTGTTGTTCACTTGAAAATATTATTTTCCTAACTGAATCTCTTCAAATGAGTCAAAATCTGCTCATGACATATTACGTGTTATTTGTAGTATTTATTAAATATGAAATGCTGCCATATCAATAATTGCTTTTGACCCGTCAAAGTAAACTTTTCAACATGGCATTGAGTTCTACTCTATTGTTGTCTCTCTTGATCATTAACATTGTCCCCCCCCCCTTTGAGATGACAACATAATTATGACACAAAATAGTTATGAAAGTTGAGACAGGTCTGCATTCCATACTAAATCATCTGTATTTGACACTTTAGACAGATAGTAATTGGATAATGAAGGCAGTGCCTTTCCTTTCTCTCCTATTTTTTTCAAATGTTATTTTTGGTTCTGACAGATTTGATAAGCATACAGTTTCTGTTTAACAACTGACAAACCATGAAGTGGCTTTTGGACTTATGAGTTGCTGAAAGTTAACACACATTATTCAGATTAGAGAAAATATTTTTTTTTTTGCCATAAATCATTTTCAGTTTAATCTAATTTGTATTAGTTCAGTTAAGTTTTTATTTAGTGTATTAATATACGTCTACTTTGTAACCAATATCAACATATTTGACTAAACATTCAAAGTTAATGGGTCAAGTTGATGTCCAACTGTTTGGACATCAACTTTGGAGGATGTAAAAAAAAAAAAATGCATACATTGAAACATGGTGGTTGCAGTGTCCTTATGTAGAGCTGCATGAGTGCTGCTTGTGTTGGGGAGCTGCATTTCATTGATGGTATCATGAACTCAACAATGTAGTGCTCTGTACCGAAGGAGCAGATGCTGCCATCACTCCGTGCACTTGGTCATTGTGCACTCTTCCAACATGACAATGATCCAAAACACACATCTAAAGCTACTGTTGCATGTCTGAAGCCGAACAGGGTGAAGGTGATTGAATGGCCAAGTAGGTCTCCTGACCCGAACCCAATCGAACACCTGTGGGGAATTCTGAAGCGATTAGTTGAGAATCCCTCTCCATCCAGCATCCAGGCTCTAAAAGAGGTTATTCTTGAAGAAGGGGAAAAGATAGATGTTGCAATATGTCTCCAACTTGTTCATTCCATGCCTAGAAGACTTAGTTCTGTCCTTACAAATCATGGTGCTCATACAAAATACTAGATGTAGTAGTTTATGTTGCAGGGTGTACTCATTTATGCTTGAACCAATTTGAGTAAAACTTAATATGTTGTGATCTAAGTTAGATTACTAACCTTAATTTCATGTTAATGAGTTACACTCAACAAAAATATAAACGCAACACCTTTGTTTCTGCTCCCATTTTTCTTGAGATGGTCTTAAAGATCTAAAATTCATTCCAGATACACAATATTACCATTTCTCTCAAACATTGTTCACAAATCAGTCTTAATGTGTGATAGTGAGCACTTCTGCTTTGCTGAGATAATCCATCCCACCTCACAGGTATGCCACATCAAGATGCTGATCTGTCATCATGATTAGTGCACAGGTGTACCTTATACTGCCCACAATAAAAGGCCACACTGGAATGTGCAGTTTTGTTTCACAGCAAAATGCCACAGAGGCCGCAAGCATTGAGGGAGCGTGCAATTGGCATGCTGACAGCAGGAATGTCAACCAGATCTGTTGCTCGTGCATCGAATGTTCATTTCTCCACCATAAGCCGTCTCCAAAGGCGTTTCAGAGAATATGGCAGTACATCCAACCGGCCTCACAACAGTAGACCACGTGTAACCACACCAGCCCAGGACCTCCACATCCAGCAGGTTCACCTCCAAGATCGTCTGACCAGCCACCAACCAAACAATTTCTGCACAAACTGTCAGAAACCGTCTCAGGGAAGCTTAACTGCATGCTCGTCGTCCTCATCGGGGTCTTGACCTGACTCCAGCTCGTCGCCGTAACAGAATTGAGTGGGCAAATGCTCACATTCGATGGCGTCTGGCACGTTGGAGAGGTTTTCTCTTCACAGATGAATCTCGGTTTACATTGTTCAGAGTAGATGGTGGATACAGCGTGTGTGGTGTCGTGTGGGTGAGCGCTTTGCTGATGTCAATGTTGTGGATCGAGTGGCCCATGGTGGTGGTAAGGTTATGGTATCGGCAGGCATCTGTTATGGACGAAGAACACAGGTGCATTTTATTGATGACATTTTGAATGCACAGAGATACTGTGATGAGATCCTGAGGCCCATTGTTGTGCCATACATCCATGAACATCACCTCATGTTTCAGCAAGATAATGCACGGCCCCATGTTGCAAGGATCTGTACACAATTCTTGGAAGCTGAAAATGTCCCAGTTCTTGCATGGCCAGCATACTCACTGGACATGTCACCCATTGAGCTGTTTGGGATGTACTCGACCGGCGTATACAACAGTGTGTACCAGTTCCCACTAATATGCAACAACTTTGCACAGCTATTGAAGAGGAGTGGACCAACATTCCACAGGCCACAATTGACAATCTGATAAACTCTATGTGGAGAAGAGTTGTTGCACTGCATGAGGCAAATGGTGGTCACACCAGATACTGACCGGTTCTGAGTCCCCAGACCCCCAATAAAGCAGAAAACTGCACATTCCAGGGTGGCCTTTTATTGTGGGCAGTATAAGGTACACCTGTGCACTAATCATGATGACAGATCAGCATCTTGATGTGGAACACCTGTGAGGTGGGATGGATTATCTCAGCAAAGCAGAAGTGCTCACTATCACACATTAAGACTGATTTGTGAACAATAATTGAGAGAAATGGTAATATTGTGTATCTGGAATGAATTTTAGATCTTTAAGTCCATCTCATGAAAAATGGGAGCAGAAACAAAGATGTTGCGTGAATATTTTTGTTGAGTGTACATAAGTGTTCATTAAAACTCAGCGTTGTGAAAAGTTTGGAAATTGTTATTTTGTTCATTGAGCTACTGTTTGAATATGTACTTTTTAAAGGGGGTACACTAATTTATGCTGAGCACTATGTATGTATGTATGTATGTATGTATGTATGTATGTATGTATGTATGTATGTATATATACATATATATATATATATACATATATATATATATATATATATATATATATATATATATATATATATATATACATATACACTTAACAGCTGAAATGTTTCCTGGCTGTGTGTATGGAGAGCATATGTTTGTGGTTTTTCTTCATATATTTCTTACATCAGAAATCCTGTAAGTGGGCTCATTTCACATTTCCCTCAAACGCTGACATCATTTGATGGACAGCCAGGTTGTCAGATGACTATCAGCAAGGTCAATTGTCCCATCAGCCTTTTTTTTCTGTGAAGATAAATGACCAGCAGGGTGTAATATTACTTGTTGGCGTGCTAGAGGCAAAACGAAGCTGAAGTGTGGCACTGCCTCACCGCAGGTCTGATGAGTACTGGCAGCCGCTTGGAGGAGAGTTGGCTTTGGTACATCTAACTGTTTTTAAACAGGCATATCTCTGCACTATCACAAAATGGATGTGATGAGTGATTTCACCTCCAGGTATCTGATAATGTGCCTCTGGAAAAGAAACGGTTTCATGGAAGCTTGGAAAAAGAATTGCAAGTCTTTTCTACTATTTAAAGAATAAAGGAACCCAGAGATGCTTTGGACTTGAAGTTCCTACAGAAACTTTTCCCAAAACTATGAAGTGGGGTTATTTTGAAAGGTTATAAGTAGGGTTTCCCAATCAGCATTTTAGGCCTCCGATCCTAATTAGATTTTTTAACCCCAAATCTGATCCGATTTCGAGTCACGATCCGATGTTTTGCCTCTGATATTGAATTTTATAAAACTCAAATAATAAGCATTACCATTATTGTAGTAAATCCCTCAAAATCTAAATCTTACATAGAATTAAAGATCAGCTTCAGTTTAATATTACAGACAAAATTAAAAAGCAAAAGCACTTATTTTCAGCAGGCTATATGCTGGTGTACACAATGCTGCCCTCCACTGTCATGGGATTACATTAACTCTATATTTTGAGTAAATACCAGAGCTAGAAAGCCCACATTGTTCGAAGTTTGTAAGTTGCAATATTATTATTGGTGTTTTCAATAAGCTGAATGTTATCGTATGTTTCTGATATCAGCATAGATTTCCTACTCTATTTGAATGCAGCATAGCTGCAGCTCAGGGTCTGCCTTTTTCGTCCTCCTAGCTGCTGGAGCAAGATAAGTTTTTCTCTGTTTATTTCGGTTCATTGCTGCGTGTAAATGACAGGAGGTGAGTTTTTATGCATTTATTATATAGTTTAAAGTACGATTAAGCAATTTTTTAGAAATTTACCCACAGTAGAAATATGTTTAATCTGCTATGCTGATTTAAGAGTCCTTGTTTGCACATTTCATTGGAAATCTTAGTAAATATGAACAAACCTAAAAGTAAATAAAATAGTTTCTGCTAAAGTTGGGCAGTGTGAAGGATTAAGGTAATTTTCTTCAAAGGGCACATGGGATTGTTTTTAGAGGGTATTAAGCAGTTTGTATAATCCTAGAGCTGAAACTAGTACTTTCTCTATTTTGTATAAATGAATATTTATTTTCAGGATACTAAAATTAAAAACCACTCACAGCAAGAACCAAAGTTTTTTTTCATGTTTGAACAACTCTAATCTGTACATTGTCGAAGTAGTTCATGCAAAATTTTGAACAACTACTATGTTTGGATAGGAATGCTTCTTTGAATAATTAGTTATTTACACTGAAGACCATGTTGTGTCTAAAAATGCCTTTACTTAATCAAACACATAGAAATACATTTGTCATGCCTCACTCCACACTCAGCTTCCCTCACTCACTCATCATCATCATCACCCTCACCTGTGCCTCCAATCACGCACACCAGATCCTCCTTACCTCACCTCTTTATAACCTGCCACTTCCCTTCAGTCACGGCCGGATCATTACAGGACTTCAGACCTTCCACTGTGTGTTTCTCCTGTTATCTTCGTTCTCGCCATCCTTCACCCTCAATAAAGAACTCTGCACCTTGCTTCTGCGTCTGGGTCCATACCTCACACCGCTAATCCCTGACACATTATCAATGTAAATCCAAAAGAACTGTGACAAAATTAAACTAAACTTCTAAACATTTGTATAAAGTGCTGTGGTATTTTGAGAACATAGTAAGATGGTTATAATGACAAAACTCAATCAGATTAGTTGTTGATCTGCTTTTGCACTTTCTAAACTGGTTACATATTGCACCTAAAACTATTCAACCTCCACTTAAAAAGGTTTTTTATTTTTTTTATTTTTTCGCTGGTGCGGTTTACTTTTGAACAACATATTTGATCCTCTCCTGTGATGGTGCTGCTTTGAGAAGCACTAAACACAGACATTTTATTTTCTTTAAAATGCAAAAACAAACATGGGTTGGATTCAGATTTTTGCGGTTTTAGCATTTGTTTTTCTTTGGTAAATATACCAGATAAACACATTGTCACTTTGGCCTCAGCAAGAGCAGAGAACGAGGCAAAATTGTTACACAGCTGTTTTGTTTGTACGTTTTCACCCAGAAAGCCATATCCTATATATATTCCACTTTCTACGTTTGGAGCTTTTGGCAGCCCATTTGGCTTACACATATTCAATCGAACCACACCAGAGTTCACTGGTGGTGTGAATATTATTTGCAAATATTTAAAAAATTGCTCAAGCTTTTACAATCCCGAAATGACACAAAAGAAAATGTAAAAGTTAAATAAAACTGATATTACAATGTTTTACTAAAATGCTACACTAACTCTTACTTTTGATGAATTCTAAGCTTTCAAAATGATTTAATCATCTTAAAAAAAATTGTCATAAGAGCACACATTTACAGTGTTGTTCTGATTCAGGTTCATCTGATGCAACCAGTCCAGGGCTTCATTAGTTCTGTTGGGTGTTGAGATATAAGATCTCAAATTCCTGTGCTTTTGATTATAGCGCTTCATTGCTTGTCAGAAGTACAGTATGGAGGAGAGTCATTGTCCTATAAAAATCATGAAAAGGATATGTGTTAAAGTTAATGGAGCAGAGACTTCACCTTGAAATGGCGAGGAAGCTGCAACAAGTTGTGGTGACTCCAGCCACTGTGGTTTCAGCTGCCATAGTAAGGAACATAATAAACTAAACCCTATTCCCAAGATGTACACCACTACTAACCCAAATAGTCAAGAAACATTGGCTCCAATTTGCTTATAATTTTAGAAAAAAATGGAGAGAGGGTTTTTGATTCTTTTCTCGGGAGCAATGAATCGAAAAAGGAAGTTTTCTATAGCTCATATGTAATTCTGGAGGATGAAAAATAAACATATGCTAAAAAAAAATAAATAAAAAAAAAACCACCCTGCCTTATTGATAGGGGCTGCCTTGATTCATTAATCAACATATATCATGTGGAAAGCAGAATGGATTCAATCAAGTCTGAGAGAAAACGTCATTCCATCTGTGAGGAAGCTGAAGAATGGGTGTCATTACCCATTTAAACAGAACAATATTAAATATTCAAAAACGGATTGGGATTCGAAATCAGATCAGATTTGATGTTAAAGGATCGGGTCAGAGTGCTAAAATAGATTATAAATGGTACCACTACCAGCACATATTAATGTGAAACTGTATTAATAAGATATTACCTAATTACGAACTACAGTTACAAATAAAAGCACTTTTTTTATCAACTCAATTCTAGACTAATATTTAATAATCTATAAATATGTTGTATTCATGAAGTGTGGAAAGTAGAAAATAGAGCTTTGCATATTTTACTGCAGAAGGTCTGTTAACAAATGTGGAGAGTAAACAAAGCCAGAAGAACACACTGTCTCAAGTTACCTTAGTGCAACGTCCTGCAAATATTTTATTTCAAGGATTAACTGTTTAGGGAAAAGGAGTGTTCAGACTGTTTTAGAGCCTTGACAACTGCTTAAGTGTCAGCTTTAGTTTTTTATTTTTTGTTTTTACTCCTGAGTATCCCAGATATGCTGAAGCAAAGATTTAAAACATGGTTATATTCTGAGGATCCTTAAAACTTCTTCTTATTTCTACAACTTTGTGATTGTATCTTCGATTTATGAAGAGCATTTTAGAGACTGACTGTAATTTCTTAAAAATCCGTCTTGTAAGATAAAGACCATGTAGAAAGATTCCCAAAGGGAGGGAAACAAAAAAGGGAATGGCAAAGATGTAAAAGTAAAAAATGAATCATATCAGAGAGGGACTACAGATAATTTGTGTCTTTGCTGACAGCACAATACTCAGATTCTGATAAAAAAACACACACTTTCAAATCAGATATCTTCCCTATCTCTGCCCTCACGGTGAACATTCCCTTACGTCTCTGCATTCATTTATCTCCCAATCTGCTGTTTTGCTTTTTTTAACATCCCACACACATTGTTTCTTATCCACCCTTCTCTGTGTCGCTGATCTTATTTGATTCTTCTCTTGCTTTGCTTTTTACGCTTTTTTTATTTTCCTCCTTGCCTTCTTGTCAGAGTATTCATCTCTTCAGGGTTGGCTTTTATCTTCAGTTTTGTGCTCTCCTTCCCATCACCATCACTTTTTTTGACCACTGTAAAAAACGTATGTGCCCTTTGGTTTCTTTAAATCTTGCTTTTCTAATTTGTTACCCTGAATCTGTTTCTTTTGCCATGTTTCATACTTTCTGGTCTCCCAATCCGTTTTTACCCTTTGAAATGTATTACTGCCCTCTAGTATTGACAAAATTAACAGTATTAAAAAGCATTCTAGATTTAAGTAGAATAAAAGAGAGGGGAAATGGAGCACGTCCTTTTATATATTATTTCTATTGACATATACTATTTATGTTTTAAAATTCTGAGGAAATTCATATTATCCAACCAAAGATTTCATACTTTCGTTTTTGGTTGGAAAAGATTTTCTTTAATTTACACAGTAAGATCAGTCATGTTAGTGCACAAACCATCTAGATTTGTAAGTTTATAAGCCACTAGTTAATTTTAATCTAGTTAATTTTAATAAGAGGCTAAAAAAAAACCTTGACATTAGGGTGGTGGTTCACCTTTAAGCATGACAACTCTAAACATACAACCAGAGCTACATTGATATGGTTTGGAGAAAAAGCAATGTAAAAATCAATCTGAATAGACATCTGTAGCAAGACTTGAAAATTTTTGTTCAGAAATTGTCTGGTTTAAAACTTGACTGAGCTTGACCTGCATTGCAAGCAAGAATAGACAGAATTTTCCATTTCTAGATTAAAAAATTGGTGAGGAAATTTGTAAAGCACATTTTCTGCAACAAGGCAATGCTATGTGCTTTATATGATTGGGTGATGGAAGTAAAATTAACAATGAATCAGCTATAAAAACAGAAAAACACAACACTGAAGAACTGGGGTGATTTGCTTTACTTTCCTGGTTCTGGTGAGGACTCAAGCAGCAGCGTTTTGGATCAGCTACAGTTGTCTGATTGACTTTTTAGGCTGACCTGTGAGGACACTGATGCAGTAACTGACTAAAGATCAATGAGTGTTTTAAGGTCCCGTTGCAACATTAGTCCTTTAATCCTGGAAAATTTATCCTGGTGATAGAAGGCTGACCTCATTATTGCCATTATGTGACAATGGTAAAAAGATTTCAAAATACTCCCAGAAAAATTATATGCTGCTTTATGTTTGTCAGTATTTTTTTGGTTATAAACTTGCAAAATGTGACATTTTCAAGTTTTATCTTTTTTAAAACCTCTCAATATGTTTCATGATAAACAGAGGCTACGGAACAAAAATACGTAAGGAATAGTGCCTGACTAGGTGTCCGTTATCAGACAATAAGCAACCGGAAGCAACCGTCCAACGCGGTGTTAATTTTCTGATAATGGACACCTCGAAGGGCATTATCCCGCTTATACCATTGTGACTTATGAAAGAAAGAAATATTTTATCAATTAATAATACTTTAATGCATTTTAGAGTTAAAATCACACGTTTTTTTTAAATATAAGTCTAGCACACTATGTAATATCTCCACTTACTGGGTGTGTATCCAGAGGATGATGCAAAACATTGCAACGGGTCAACTGTCTCCGTTTCCATTTGAGCAAGCACAATAATTTAGAACTGTCATCAGGCAATTTGACGGGACGCCTTTCATTTTTATCACTTTTTATCACATTTTATCACTTTTTAATTTACACCCTCCAGCCAATCAGAATCAAGGATTCACACAGACCATGGTATTAACACCTACTGTATCATTTTTTTTTTCTACCTGTGTTAGTGTCAAAGAATTCACCTAAACACAGCCATCTAAAACTGCACGCAAACGTTTTGTTATTCAACAATTATCCCTCAGCTGCATTTAGTTCTACACATCTGTTTCCATACTAGAAAAATGCTCATGATGGATGTGATATATTTTCCAGCTAAACTTCTTAAGAATTTCATTTTTTATGGGTTTTTTTTGCTTCAGGCATGGCTCACTGACATTCAATGGAAACATGTCTGAACACTCAGTTCTGATCAACCCACACAGTCAAACGAATGTACATTTAGTTAAAATAAAAATCTTGTTGTCTTGTTGTTTCCGTTATTTGTGTTTCTTATTATTGTTTAGTTTTAGGAATTGTTGTACTTGGTTATTCAGTTTGCTCCTATTTAGAATAATACTAAGATTCAAAACATAACATCTGCAGAAAGTATCAGTTAAAATGGCTTCTGGAGTGCAGATGTAACTAATGCAACAGAAAGACTTCAGACGAGAGTGCTTGAGGATGAATTTGGTCAAATTTATGAGCTCTCTTAATCTGAATGAAGCAGGAAGATTATTCCACTACAGGATATGTTTCTGGTGTATTGATGGCCAGAGTGAAATTGGAGTCAAGTGAGGTAAAAGTGAGGCAGGGGGGGGGCTCATTTGTCAGCCTGAATGGTGAATAGCTGCAAGGATCTGGGATTTTAAAGTAGTGGCCGTAGAGAGCCACTAGCAGAAGGATATTAGAGAGTTAACCTGAGGGAATTCAGGGAGGAACAACTAAGAAAACCTCCTTAAGGTCTGTCAGATGACTTTGAGAAAGACAATGTTGAGATACTTAATGACCAGAATGGAGGTTTGGATTGTGGGTAAAATGTAAAAAGGTATATCAGTTTTAGACAAGCGCATTGTTCTGGACCAAATCTCTTTCATTTTAGATTTGGTCACCTAAGATTAATTTTAAGTTTTTTTTTTATCTACTAGGATCAGAGACAACATCTTCTATGGTGAAAATGAGGGTCGACCTAGTACTAGTAATATGTACCTCATAAAGTGCTTTGTCCAAATGCGATAATCTTAAACCATAACCATATTATCTTGAAGATTTTTGTTTTTTATTTACTGTATGGTAATTTGTGTATGATATATATTAATTTTGTTTGAGTATGTTTAGCAGTTTGTGGCTTTATCAGTATTTAAACAGTTTTATTTACTGGGATTGCTGAGAATTCCACGACGCAATCTTCTGTGGTTCTGTAATTTCTACACTTAACATTGTATTGTAATAACTCTTTTTGTAAAGTGCCTTGAGATGACATCTGTTGTGAAATGGCGCTATATAAATAAACTGAATTGAATTGAATTGAATTGAATTTATATATATATATATATATATATATATATATATATATATATATAAAAATATATATATATATTTTTTTTTTATGTAATTTTGTTTGTAGGACTAAAACAATCACTGCCCCAGTATACTCTGGGAGGAACACAGTTTGATCAGCACAATATTTCTTTACAACTGTGAATTAAAAAGGGCTTGACAATTTCAAAAAAAGGTGTTTTTTTAAACCTAGCCAACATGAAAGCAGAACAAATAACACAATTCAGAGCACATGCTGCTGCCTCTCAGGGTGTCTGTGTTGGAGAGATCAAGGCATTTCAGAGGGTTTAGCCATGTCAGTTTGTGTAAGCTGTGTTTGCATACCAATTAAGGCTTGTTGCCTCAGACAGGTGTGAACAACTTTTTTGGGACTGCAACATGCTGCTTTTTCGGTCATATGTCACGTTGTAGTGCCTAGTGGTGGATGACAAATCAATGTGCAGCTTGTTTAAATTCTTCCCAAAAGCCAAAAGAACCTGAAAGTCTGATTTTTGGATTAAATTTCCTGAAAAAAAAAAGGTTACTATAAAAAGATCAAGATTATATATATTTTTTAATTAGATGTATCACACTACAACACAAATTCTAAAAAAAACGGCGGAAAGTTAACCATTGCATCATCCCTTTTATCAAAAGCACGTTAAGCTTAAGGTTGCTGAGGTTGCCAGTTGCGATAATGATACAATTAAAGGTTTTTTGATGATAGTGTAGCAGAATTTCTGACAGTTTTTGTACTTTGCAAAGATTTACAAAAGTAGTGTTTTAACAAACCATCATTAGGGACGAAACATCTATAATTTACTAATAGATTTTCCAGTTTTTGGCTGTCAGAAAGTATTAATTTTTACTTTGGCTTGTCAGTCTTGTAACAACAATGTTAAATATTATTTTAAGAATCTGCTCTGTCAGTTTGTATGTCACAACCACAATCACCAATGTATTGTTCTGGGATTGTATTTGGTGGACCAACACAAAATAGCATGTAAATGAAAATAGCATGAAGAGGCAAAAAATAAAAATATTTTTCAAAAATCTGAAATGTGTGCTTTGCTTCCATATTCAGACCTCATTAGTACCCATGAGTAAAATCCAGTGCAACCAACTGCCTTCAGAAGCCACCTAATTGGTTAATAAAGTATAGAAAGAGAGAAAGAGAGTAGAGAAAGAGAGAATATTCGTTTATCAACATGGACAACCTGGGTGCAGTAAGAGACCTCGGACCTTCATATACTGTAGCTCCGGTTCCCATTCTTATTAATTGTGTTACCTTGCAGTTCCAATGTTGATTAGCTATGATAGTTTGTTTGTTGGCCACGGCTGAGGATTAGGTTATCTGAATATTTTCCATCGACATTGATGGAAAAATCTAAAGCCCATAGGTCATTTTGACAAATTGAAGTTCCTACCCCTGATCCCCTGGTGCAGATGTGCAGACATTTTCAACTTTATGCACAGAGTTCATGTAACTAATTAATCAAAAAAAGTTTTGAACAATAGGAAAGCAACTGCATTGTAAAAAACAGAAAAAAACACCAAACTGGTAAGAGACAAAGTTGTATATACAATATACGGAGCAAAAGACGGACTCAAGTATTGACTCAGTTTGACTGAAATGCATGCTACAGTATTTCTTATGTGATTTGGACAACTGGACACAAATTTCTACAAGTTTGCAATTATGCAAACTTGTCTTTGTCCATTGTCTTGAAATCCCAACAAAACATCTTAAAGTTTAGTTGTAATGTGGTAAATTGTAGAAAATCTTAAAGGATGCCAATAGTTTTGCAAAGCACTTTAAAGCTTTGTTTAGTTATGAAATACTAAGTCCACAAATGCTGTGCCCAACCCACAGTAATCAGTGTGAAACGATGAAAAGAGATGACATTTTGATCTCCAATAGATTAACATGTACTTGTATTGTAAGCCAATAACTGTATGCTATAAGAAATAGTCCTATATTTTTCTGACAAAGAGGTTTACAACTTATTCTTACAGGGAAAAATTACCTTAAATCTTCAGAGAAACAGCTGTTTACATGTCAACAGCAAATCAAATCTATCTGAATTAAATATACAGAACTATGTAGTAGGGAACTGTTGATTAAATTAATTAGATACCGGGGGATTCATGGTGTTTATTTGACCAATATGCAGCAAATATTGAAATATGATACACTATTTGAATCAGAAAAAGCATTTTTTCCACTATAATTTCTGTATTATTTTATTTATCCCTCTTCTTTATGTAAGCACTTTCTTATCTACTCAAATGGATAAGTCTCTCTGAGGGGAGGCTGACTCAGGTCTCTTGATTGTCTGTTGTCTGTAGCTCCACAACTAAATTGCTTCGTATGATGACTTTCTGCTCATTAGAGCTAATAATCATCCCTTTCCTGTCAGTTTTTCAAATTTCAAACAGCATATGCGTATATCTATTGGTTTTCAAAAAAGTGAAAAAAGAACAAATTTTGCTGAGGGCAGTTTTTAGTGTTACATTTTTATGACAGATATGAGAACTTTGGTTAGGCTGTCTTGCAACATCAAGAGGCTGACACTTTCCACAGCCTCTGAAATTCCTTTCTCATTTCACAACACATCTACAGTGAGTGTTTGAGACTAACCAGAACATTACGTTTTTTTAAAAAGAACATTTGGTCCCGGATACAATTATTATGTTTTTTTGTGATTAAATCAAACAACCTTCGAAATTATAAGGAAATTTAATTTTATTTGAATAGCGCATTTTCAGCAATAAGGCAATCGAAGGTGCTTTACATAACATGGGCATTAACAGTATTTATTTAGATTCTTTTCTTCATCTATATTCAATAAACTGTTAATGAATCACAAACCTTTTTGTATCTGTGCATGTAAATTATACCAATTTATTGAATGCCATTCTGCTTAACACACACACTTTTTGTCAATGAGGGAGGATGTAACATAGATTCCGTCCTATTTTTAAACCCCAGAACACTTGCATATTCGGTTTTCAACTTTGCAGATGAACTGTTGATTGTATCCAGCGAGTGTTACTGAGATGACTGAGAATTTCTTAGAATCAATAACACCTGCAAAAAAGATATCGAATGGCAATAACTTCTCTATAGATAATTATTGGGTGGAAAAAATCTGAAATTCAAAACATGGAGCTGTTTTATAAAAAGTGATTTGCCCCTTTCTGCTGAATGACAAAAAAAAACCTCTGTGTTTAGTCTGTTGAAGTTTCTCCCTTTATTACATACAAGGACAATTTTGAAAAAAAGTAAATGGTTATTTTGAGTTGAAGTGTTTATTTTAGCTAGCTATGCATGATGACAAAGATAAGCATCAAATGAAAGAATTAAAACTGGAAGACTTTTTACATTTAATTTAATTGTGCCTGTCTATGCTACATGCTTTTTCCTTGGAATATAAGGTAGATGTTTAATCTTTGCTGTATATTCTCTCAAACCAGAAACAACTTTTGAATATTGCATTTCCAAGACAGATTAGGCTTTCTATAGAGACAATTACAGTATTAAAACTTCAGGGTAATTTAAAATGACCTTTTTCTGACAGGGTAAATCAGTCCATGTCTCCATACAAAGTTGGCCCTTTAAGGACTTTGCTAAGACGTCCACATATCACGACTATTTTGATAGTAAGCAGTGTTATTAATCAGAGCTAAAAAATGCTCACAGCAGAAGATAATAGCAAGAGATCAACAAGAGATGGTTGCTGCCTTTTTTTTCTACGTTGCTATAAACAGCTTGGCCAGCTTGGTCCAATTTTACAAAGCTGGTTGTTTGTTGATGTCTGCTCATTTCCTTCTGAGTTACTCCACAGCTCCAGCCGAGCATGTCTACTCAGCCATTTCCAAATACATACCCCAAGACTGGTACTGGGTTGGTTCCTGAAATGGTCCCAAAATCCTAATTGTTGGCCCAGCCCAAAGTAGTGGTGACACACATATACTGTGAAGGTCTGGTAAAACTACTCTAACAATCCGACAGTGGAAACACCCCTAATATGTGTATCCATCTCCATGAATAAAACTTTCTTCAAAATGTCCAAAAAATGGAGTGAATAAATGTGTTCTATCCCAGCTCACTGCTCTATGGCATCTCTTCATCAACGTTCACCCGCCTTCAGCTAGTGCAGAATGCAGCAGCACAATTCTTGACTGGCATCAGTCGTAGAGAAAACATCACACCTGTTTTGGCAAAGCTGCATTGGCTCCCCATTTGTCCCCGACTGGAAGTTAAGATTTTGTTGTTTGTATTCAGATCTCTCAATGGTTTAACTCCTGCGTATTCATCTGAGCTCATTCGCCCTTATGTTCCGACACGATCCCTCAGATCAGCTGACCGGCATCTTCTGCTTGTCCCTACCACCTGGTATAAGTCCTGTGGCAAGCGTGTATTTTCTGTATGTGCACCGCAGCTTTGGAATCACTTGCCCCTGTCGATTAGACTATCCCTTTCCCTCACACTTTTTATGTCTCATTTAAAAACGTACTTTTACTCTCTGGCTTTTAGGTTAGTATAACTTATTTTTCCTTTTATTGCTTGTCTTTTTTATATTTTTATTCCTCTCCTATTAACCTACCTTAACTCATTTTATACATACTTTTATAAATCTATTATATTTTACACAAGTGTTTGTGCAGCACTTTGGTTGACTCTCATGCTGTTTGCAAATGTGCTATATAAATAAACTCGGTATGGTATGGTATACATACAAATACAGAAGAAAAGGTGTAGACTGACACTGAAAAATGACTAACAGACAAAGACTTGCCTACAAAACAAAATAAAATGAATATCCAGTCTATTTAACTTCATGAGTAAACAAACCTCTCGTACATACCAAATGCTACTGATTAAGTGGGCAACCTAAGCTCTTCTGATTGAGAAGGTTGATATTTTACATATCTGTGATTCTGGGGCTGGTGAAGCTGATTATTTGCCTGCTGATGGACAAACAATTTATTAGTAGTTCACTAATTTTTTTTTGTCCAGCCTCACAAAATCCTAAAAACTAGAACAAAATGTAAGCAAATACTTTCATTTAATGATTTTTTTTAAACGTTTTTTTTCTCAAGTTTTTAGAATTAGACTTTTCTTTCCAACTTCCAAAAATATAATAAAATAAGGAAAAAAATGTAAAAGCTTCTTGTTTTTTTGGGTTTGTTTTTTGTTGGTTTTTGCAAAACATATCATCTTATGGTAGATCAAATGCAGAATTAACTTTTTATTTTATTTTTATCAAAATCGACCCTTCCGAAAACCTACACATATTGAACATGAAGTTATCCTATTTGGGTGTAATTATATACAAGTACCTCAAGTATGTTAATAAAACTGGCATCATCAGGCAAAGGTGGTAGCATGAGCTGAGCAATCAAAAGGTAGCCAGAGCATCCTGAAAACAATCAAAGAGGAGTGTGAATCTCACCAGAACACAGAGGATGCCATTATGTAAGTTGTTGTTTTTTTCCCATGAGGCTGTTCAACTGTATTGTGCAACCGCTCAGGAAGTGCGATAGATAGTTTTCCCAGAATCCTGATGTTGAAATATGTTGGTATTGACTATGTTTGGCTATTAACTGTAATTGAATGGGATTTAGATAAACATAATAGACTAATAATGGTACAAAACATATTAAACTCCAGTAGAAGGTATAGCTCCTCTAACTCAAACAGAACCTATAATAATGACAAGTGATTTCAGCTGTAAGTCCTTAAAAGAAGGTACAATAAAAGTATAGATAACAAAAGCTCAAAATATGGCAAGTACCTTTTAATGCATTTTAATACAAAGTAGTCCCTGTTATCGTTAAAGAACTGATTTCTGTCACTCTGTGCTAAAAGTTTCCTCCCTTCGTATTTTTGCTAAATAGCCATTTGTTCAGTATGTGTATCAGATATACTTGAAAGGTGATTTCAATTATGTATAAGTGTTGACTGGATGGACCCTAAAATTCCGTTGCTGGCCCCTGCAACACAACGCCCTACTGAGCTGCCAAACAAGTAAAGAGCTTGGGTCCCCCTGATGACTTTATTTATTCATGTTCACAACCATCCTGCCTCATACCTCCAAACTCTCTTGGGATCTCCTTTAAGTGCACTCATCCAAGACAGCATGGATGTCTGAAACAAAGAGTCTGCCTAACAAAGCTACAAACACGGTTCAATAAACAAAGAGATCACAAACAAAGCAAAGGTATTTCTTTGTAGTTGTGATCAGACTGCTGGTATAACCTACTTGTGCTTGACGTCCTGGAATCATCTTTAAAACAATTATTAAATCTTATCTGGAGTAACAGAAAAAGTTGTGTCAGGAACAGTCTGGGCCGGGTTTTTTCAAAGTAAATGAAACTTGACTGACATGGTCATACAAAGATACAATACTCTGCTTATGCATGTAGTACAAAAGTAGTAGTTACAGTGCCTTGTGAGTATTCATACCCATATGTCATGTCACAATCCTGTATTCTGTGGATATTACGTAAAAAAAGCAATATTATGAAGAGGGTAATACCACAGATCAGTGCAAGTAAAACATTGTTTTTAAACTTGTTTTATTTACAAAGAAAATCTTAAAAGATGCGGATTGCAATACTGTATGTATTTGATTTAGCACCATTTTAACTACAGTCCAACCAATTTGCCTTTTGAAGTCAATTATTTAGTAAACTGAGTCTACCTGCAAATGATTTAATCCAAATATAACTATAATAGTTCTGTGAAGGCCCCAGAAATTGTTTAGAGAGCATGAACAAACAGCATCGTAAAGAATAATGGTGCGTTCACACCGCCCCAAACTACAGCGTCAAGAGCAGCAAGAATACATGTAAATTCTATGGTTGTGGCCGTCAGAGTCTCTGTGGCGCTCTGTGTCCGTTGGCCCCTTGAATTTTTCAAGCTTTTCCTGCGTTTCAAACAGCAAAGTGACAAATGCGAGCATACGCAGAAGTTCACCTATCTGAGCTTTTGAGGCCTTTAACGTTCTTGACGCAGCACTTCAACCAATCAGAGCGTCTCACTATAGTGACATCACCCAACATCAGCGTTGTCTAGCCAACAACAAACCACTAGTGTTTAAGACATCTGGTAGAGAAAGGCCCGCTGACGCGCTTTGCAAGCTTCAGCCTAAAAATGAATAGGTGAATAGATATTTTCTCACATTCAGGGTGCAGCTGAGTTCTCGCGAGAGCTGTGCATAGGTGAACATGGCGGTTATGTGGTAAAATATACAATCAGTCAGGTAAACTAAGAAAATCATTTTGAACCAAACGCAGCTTCTAAACTAACCATCAAGTTACTTTTTTTTCCCCTCTAAACAACCTGGACGAGGAAACATTGGATTCGCTGGAGTGCTACCTAGACGAGTGCTTTGATAACATCGTTATGGGTAAGTCACGGAAACCTGCTTCAGATACAACAACGAGCACACCGTCGCAGAAGCGCACTCGTTCCGAGGCTAGCACATCCACCGACTCGCCAGATAGAAGCTACGGCGACATCCTGGACTCAATAGACAAGAAGCTAACCAGCCTGGACGCTCGTCTCACGCTGGTGGAGGTTCTGCATAAAGAATTTCAGGCTCTGAGGGAATCGCTGGAGTTCAGCCAACAACAGGTAGCTTCACTACTTACAGAAAATCAAACACTAAAAGAAGATGTTAAGAAACTCACCAAGGGGATGAAGCAGCTGTCGGGAGAAAACAAAAGCTTCAAGGAGTCTATTCTAGACATCCAGGCCCGATCAATGAGGGACAATCTTGTTTTTTCGGGGATACCAGAGCAGGCTGAGGAAGATGCTGAAGTAGCCGTGCGAAAGTTCATTCAACACCAACTGAAACTGCCAGACGACACGGTAAAAAACATAACCTTCCATCGGGTTCACCGACTCGGAGGTAAGAAACACAACAACACCCGCCCGCGACCAATTGTTGCAAAATTTGAACATTTTAAACAAAAAGAACAAGTCAAAGGACGCGGGAGAGAGCTACGGGGGACGAATTACAGCGTAAATGATCAGTTTCCGAAAGAAATCCTGGACAGAAGACGCGTGTTATTTCCAATTAGAAAAAAACATATTAGTGAGGGCAGTAGGGCTACGGTTAGTGTGGATAAACTGTATGTTAACGGTCAGCTGTTTAGGGACCCTCAGGTTACTCCTTGGCTTTATTAGTCATATTTAACAGAACCAAGACAGAATTAGCTTTATCAGACAACTATAGTTTTAAAAAAAAAGCACAGCTCAGCAGGCTGTTTTTGTTTGTTAATGTGGGTAGGGGCAGGGCTGTGCACTAGATTGCTTTTTCTTTTTTTTCTTTCATTTTTTCTTTTTCTCTATTTTCTTTCTCACATTTGTACCACCAAATCTCTTTATCACCTTTTTTCCTTTTTCTCTCTCACACACACACAGACTTTTATCATGGCATATTCATGTTTTTTTTCCATCATACTTTCATTCTGTACACACTTGCATGGTGCATTATTTGCCTCGCTTTATCTCTGCTTCTGGTTTTTTTCAATCTGGCAACCCCATGGACAAACCAAAATTACACCTATATTCATCCTTGGCGATAGTACATGTCTAAGGTTTATCTTAGCTCTATGAATCCTGTAAAATTAATAACATGGAATATTCGCGGCGCTAGCTCCAGAGATAAAACCATTAAGATTTCCAACCATCTTACAAGATTGAAGGCAGTTGTCGTCTTACTACAGGAGACTCATAAATCAAGTTCAACAGCTAATGATTTAAAAACACCAGAGTATCCTAATATATCCTCTTCATGCTATAACTCTAGACAACGAGGAGTAGCAATATTAATAAATAGAAATACTAATTTTAAAGTAATAGACACAGCTACAGATCCAGAAGGTAGATTTATAATATTAAAACTATTTATAAATAACCAAAAGTTATGTATAGTTAGTATATATGGTCCATGGTACGACCCCTCATTCTTTCATACTTTCTTCTCGGTTCTGGCTAATCACATGGATTGCTCACTTGTTCTTGGGGGAGATTTCAACTTTGGACTAAATGAAGAAATAGACAGGCTCAGTACAGCAGGGACTCAGCGCAGATGGCAATCCATAGATATAGTTAAACAGTACATGAGCGATTATGGACTCTGCGATGCATGGCGATCGCTTCATCCCAACGACAGAAAATACACTTTTTACTCAAACGTACATCATTCTTATTCTAGATTGGACTATTTGTTAGTCAGTAGCTCACTGTTGAATGACATTTCAGACACTGAGATACATCCTATAGTGATCAGCGATCACGCTCCTGTTTCTTTAAATTTAACAAATAAAATTGCAACCCTTCAATATAAAAATTGGAGATTTAATAGATCATTACTTAAGGATAAAGAATTTATTAAATATATTGAAAAAGAATGGGCTTCATACATGGAATTTAATGATCTCCCTGGTATGTCGCCATCCACTCTATGGGAAGCAGGGAAAGCTGTGATTAGAGGTAAAATAATTTCATTCTCATCAAATAAAAAGAGAACAGAAAAATAAACATGTTCAGGAATTAGAAGAAACTATTAAATCATTAGAACCTTCCCTGGATAAAGAGAGCTTAAGTAAAACAAGGAAAGCAAAATTAGAGTTAAATGAAATTATTAATAAAAGGACGCAGTTTTTAATCCAAAGACTTAGAATAGAAAACTTTGAACATAGTAATAAATCAGGTAGCTTCTTAGCTAATCAGTTAAAAATAAATAAAGAAAAAACAACTATATCTGCAATCAAAGACAAAATTGGGAATATAATATATGACCCTGAAAAAATAAACAACACTTTCAAAGAATTTGATGAGACGTTATACACACCAGAGATAAACCCTTCAAATAATGATATTGTACAATTTCTGGATAAAATAACTCTTCCTAAACTTTCAGACAGTCAAGCAAAGGCCCTGGATTCACCGCTAACAGTGTCTGAACTCCAGGAGGCCCTCCAATCCATGCCTAAAAATAAAGCTCCAGGTCCAGATGGATTTCCAGTAGAGTTCTATAAAGAATTCTGGAATATTCTGGCACCAACATTTTACAAAATGTTGCAGGAAACAAAGAAAAATGGTCGAATACCACCAAACATGAACTCTGCCTACATCAATCTTCTATTAAAACCAGGAAAAGACCCTATGTCTCCTACCAGTTATCGTCCGATTTCTCTTATCAATGTGGATCTGAAAATAATTTGCAAAGCTCTTGCAAGAAGGATAGAGAAAATAACACCTCTAATAATCCACCCTGATCAAACAGGTTTTATAAAAGGTAGGCTCTCTTCAACAAATTCACCTAGATTAATAGATTTAATAGATTATTCCCACTGTAAAAACGTCCAAACTAATATATTATCTTTAGATGCAGAAAAAGCATTTGATAGAGTTAACTGGAAATTTTTATTTGCAGCCTTAAATAAATTCGGATTCAGTAATTCTTTTGTAAACTGGTTAAAAATATTATACAGCTCACCAACAGTATATATTAGGTAAATATCAGTCCTGTTTGCTTTACTGCTCCGGTCGGGAAATATTACATATCTAGCTATCCATATCTTACCAAGACTTTCAGACTTATCTAAGCTAAATTACGTCCCACTTTTAAAAAAAGTGGAATATGATCTGGCAAGATGGAAATCCCTTCCAATATCACTTATTGGAAGGGTAGCTACAATAAAAATGATGGTTTTGCCTAGAATCAATTATTTATTCTCAATGATCCCAAGCAAACCATCACCTGATTGGTTTAGATCTCTGGACTCTTCTGTTTCTAAATTCCTTTGGAAAGATAAACCCCCATGTATCAGCTTAAAAACACTACAGAAGTCCAAAGATAAAGGAGGTCTAGACCTACCAAACTTTCGTCATTATTTCTTAGCCAACAGACTCCAATACACATCAAGATGGGTAAAACACAGTTATATCGATGAGTGCTGGGTAGATGTAGAACAGACACTATGCAATAAGATAAAACTTTCAGATCTACCTTTTGTTAGCTCAAATATAAAACAAAATGAATGTTTTAAAATTATTAATATCAGCTCCTCTCTGACAGCTTGGTGGGAATTTCTTAAAATGACAAAGACCTCACTAGTCCCATGCAGGCGTACACCCATCTGGAATAACCCGGATATCTTACAAAAAAAATGCATGATCAACTTTCCAGGCTGGAGTTGTAAAGGAATTGAATACCTGGAGCATATATTTGATGGAACAGACTTTATCCAATTTAATACATTGGTTACACAATTCGGAATTAACAAGAATTAATTCTTAGAATACCAACAAATTAAATCAATTATTAAAAAAAAATTTAGGCTCAATACAGTTGATTTACAAATTCCAGGAAAAGTTTTAGACTTCCTTAATCTTAACCCTCCCAAACTGCTATCTAAAATATACAAAACATTAAATAGAATAGATGAATCAATAGCCCTTCCTATTTCAAAATTGGAGATGGACTTGTCCATCTCAATAGACCAAAACCTCTGGTCTCAAATTTCATTAAGAACCTTTAAATTTCTTAAAAATCCTAATCTACGATTAATACAATATAAAATCCTTCATAGAGTGCATTATACAGGGCAACGGATGTTCAAGATGGGCTATACGCCGTCTGATACCTGTTTACAATGTACAAGCAATCTACCAGACAATTATATTCATGCTCTTTGGTTCTGCCCACCTGTTAAGAAATATTGGTACCAGATATGTGAAGATCTATCAAAGTGTCTGAAATGTAATATCACACCTGCTTCCACAGTTTGCTTGCTGGGAAATATAGATGAAGTTACCATAGATACAAAGTCTATGCAATTATTTTACATCGCCTTATGCATCGCTAAGAAAAATATCCTCTTGAACTGGAAAAATAAAAATACTCTGAATATTAATCAATATAGAGATCTCTTTCTGGATTACATTGGTCTAGAAACGGCATCTGCCTCCACATCTGATCAATCTTTCTGGTCACCCTTGATCAGTTCCATCACCTAGTGGGGTCGGGCCCTTGATTCCGTTCTGTGGGACTCTGGCCGGTGTTGGTCGGCCTCCACGGTGACTGACCGGTTGGTGGGTTGTGGGCTGGTGGGTGGAGGTGCTGGGTTCTGTTGCCACCCGGCCATCGGGCGGTAGTAGCAAGGCTGGAGGATGTCGGCCTGGGGATTGGCCGCCCGGGACTTCGGTCTGCTCACGGGCCTGGCGCGGCATGTCCGGGGTACCCGAGTCGGTGGTGCGCCGGGTTCCGGCCTCGGCGCGGGGGCCCTCGGACGCTGGCCGTGCCTGGGGCGTCTCTTATTGGCGGGGAAGCTTTTTACCATCTAGCACAGGCGCTCTTTTTAACAGGGTGCGCTTGGGACGGGAGGGGGGAGGGCGTTGATGGGGAGGGGGGGGCTAAACTCAACCTGGGTGTCTAGTGACATGTGTTTTGTTAGCAGTGTGAATGTTGGGAAGGATTTAGGTATGCCCCTGGCATGGGGGCTGGTGGATTGCCGCGGCCCCCATGGGGCTCGGGGGTGCCGCTGCCGTGGGCCCCGACTTGACGTGCTGGGGCCTCCCACCCCTGGTGGATCGGGCCGAACAGGGGTGCCTATTGGAGTCAGCAGGGGAGCGGCATCCCTGGGTTTGTGCAATGGTCACCCCAGTTATTTCTATCCACAACCCCATGGCCGCCTTCCACCCTGCTCCTCATTCTAAACTACTATTCACAAGGCCTTGGGACGTGGGCACGTCACTGGGGTGCGGGATGGAGCTTCCGTCTTCGCTACCCGGTGGCGGCCTGGGTCCCGATTTTATTGAGCAACTTAGACACTTACACTTGCAACATTTACATGGAACGCACGTGTAGGGACCTGGCGGTGTGGCGCATTGGCGCTGGGGGCGGGACCCCTCATGGGGGGCCCCCTATAGGGGCCCGTTGTGGGGGCCTCGCCTGTGGTGCCGGCACCCACTGGTTAAACGCATCTAGACACTGAGGGCCCGGGGGGGAGATGGGGGTACCCGGCAGTATTCCCATGTCCCCCCCCCTCTGTTTTAAGTGCACATTAGAACAACACGCAACAACACCACATTGAGCTGGGGGAGAAAGGCTGGGGGGTCTTTCCACACCCCTGTTCGTTGGACCATCAGGGGTCGGAGCCCGGATAGAACATCACGCCGTCTGGTCGGGGTCCTGGGCTGGTGGACTGCTCTTGCCGATGTGGGGGCCTTGGCGGTCTGCTTGTCCCCGTCCTGGTGGGCAAAGGGGTCTGTCTCCTGGGTGCAGGGCCAGGGTTCTCTATTGGGGCGTCTGTCCCTGGGCCTGGGAGTATGGAGTATAGTGTACGTATGGGGGGTATGAATGAGTGTATAGCGTCCTTTTTTCGTATGTCCTGTATTTGTAAGAATGTGTACGCATGAGAGGGAGGGTACGTATGAGTGTCTCTGTCTGTCTATGTCTACCTGTCAGGTTGGGTGTTTGGCTGCTCTCTGGCCTGATGCATCTTCTTCCCTCCCCATCACTCCCCGTCGGTGATGGTTGCTCCTGTCCCCAGGACTTTTCTTCACCTTCTTCCTTTCTTCCTTCTTGTTTCAGTTTAATGTCCATGACGTCAGGAAATTGAACCCACAGTAATCACTAATAAAGATTTTTCATACATATACATCAAGTGGCATACTACAATGAAGCTGTAATACTCTGCTTGGGAAAGTAAAACTGTTGGGCTTGTACTTGGTACTCAGACACCAATTCTGAGTAGCATACAGCTAGACAGGACACGTTAAAAAAAAAAAAAAAAAAAAAAAATGAATAGGTGTCAAACTAGTCGCTTTGTGAGCGTTGTTTGAAACTCAAAAAGCCTGAGTTTTGAACGCACCATAAAAAAAAAAACAGCAGACAAGTCAAAGATTACATCATGGAGAAGCTTTTAAAGCAGAGTAAGGTTATAAAACAATATTCCAAACATTAAAAATTACGCCAAGCATATTTCAGTATATCATTTAAAAAGGAAGCTGCCATCCTCCTAAAATGAAAGGCTGGCCGAGAAGAGCGTTAATCAGACCAACACCAAAGAGGCCTATGTTAACTCTGGATGAGATGCTGAGATCCGCAGTTCAGGTGGGGAAATTGTCAACTAAATATTTAGTCATCATAAACTTCCCAAATCAGGGATTTCTGGAAAAGCTTCAAAATGAAGCCAAGTTTTTAAAAAAGTTCTGTTTGCAGCTCCACAGAAAACATGATCTGGATGAGATCTGGGCAGATGAGACCAAATGTAACTTTTTTTGTCTTTGTAACTTTGTGTAAACATTTTTCAGCAGGGATATAATAGCAGAGTGGAACTGATGGGGCAATGGATCCTGGAAGAAAACTTGTATATAGTTAAAACAGACTTGAGCAGAACAACAACTCGTATGCTACACCAGAGTTATGATGGAATGGTTTGTGTATTAAAATGATCTACTCCAACTCCAGAGTTGATTGAGTTGAGTATGAATTGCTCTTTAGTCACTGCACATACAATCTGACTGAGTTTAAAGATTATAAACACTACTGCAAAGCGTTATTCGACTTGGGCTTCAAGCACTGCAAAAGCGTATTATAATTCTATCCAAGGCAAAGTGCTTTTTTACTTTAAACTAAATTTTCTTGTAGATATCACTTAAGCCCTCTAATTATTTGTATGTTTATGTGTTTGTGTTTTAAATAATTCTATGATCTTTGGCACAAGTAATTTCTTCTCCCTTTTCAGCCCTTATTTATACGCTGTCCCTCTACCTAATGACGATGGTTACAGAAAACCGACTTGGGAACTATATAATTAGTTCCAGGATTTTTCTTTTTTCTTTTAGAGTACATGGGTGAGATTGTGTAATGGTTCATAAGTCAATATGTGGTGAGGATGTTTTGTAAGAGCATCTCTCACATCTGATTCATGTGTTCTCAGATGTTCCTGGGTGTTTTCGATGAGCTCGCTCAGGGAGGGGTTGTGCATCATAAAACTGGAGTTGAGACACCTCTCTGTGCCCCCCAGAACAAATGCGCACACCGCCAACAATCAAAGTCTTGGAGAAACAGTGACAAGGCCAAATGAGTGGGAAGTATGTGAAGCCTGAGAACTGCACACCCACAGACACATGCACATCCACACCTGCAGAACAGTATGAGCCATTTCAGTTTCACTAAGAAGGTCAGAACACAGACGTGTGTGTTGTAGAAATGACTCAGTTCCCCAAAGTAAGGAAACACATTTGCCTTTCAAAACCTTTATGTGGGGGAGCTAATTGCCATTCCGAACATACATTCAGGTTACCCTCAGTCCAGCTGCCATCATTCAGCTACATTTTTTTCTTTTTGCTGCATAGTATTTTATTTTTATTTTTACTAGAAGCACTCAAACCAAACAATTCAAGTTAGTTAACAGAAGGAGGGAGGCCTTTGTTCATAATTTATTTCAGTTCATATTTATATGGCAATGCTTATTATTCTAGTCCCATTGGATGCAATAATAACTAAATGATTAAGTGTTCACTGAGTTTGACAAAAAAATCTGTTGAATATATTGACTTGTTTGAAAAAAAACATTGACTAAGGATATTCTATTCTTACATACAAATTACAGTGCCTCATGCAAATGTGTTGGCCCAAGACAACTGACAGAGGGTGCTACAGATTACAAGCAGTACAGCCAGGGATATTCTCACTCTCACCCCTGAAATAGTACTACAAATGAAACCATGCATTGTATTTTCACCAAGCTGAAAATCCCATATTTGACTTCCTTAATGTTTTATAAAGGATTTTCCAAAGAGCTTGTTTTGATATATGTGTAAGGTTTGTGCAAAAAATACCTGAAATCTTAAAAATGTTTAGTATATTCTTTCAAAAATATAGTTATTTTTTTCAGTAGATGTTAACGTAAAACTGCTCTCAAGTTTCTGGAGTTAATTTGTTTTAAACACAATATTATATAATACACATAATATGTTGCAATGAAGTGTTGATTTGTTTCTCATTTTTTTGTCATCGTTTATTTTGAAGCATAAATAACCTGGGTATTTCATTTGAAGGGTTACATAAAAAAATTTGTATTTACTTATATTTTAAAAAGTGCTACAAATGTTGGCCAAGATGTTTGAAAAATACATTGAAGCTAAAGCTGTTTTTGCAACACTACTTAGTAGAGGCATGGCTGCTTGTTTGTCTCAGTTGTTTCAGTGTTTCAGACAGACAAAAGTGGTCTAAGTGCTATTGTCAGTAATACGATTTTGAAAACAGGGATAAATCTTGCATTTTATATCCATGCTTTAAAAGCAGTGTTGGGAGTAAAGCCTTACAGAAGTAATAAGTTACAGGAATAGACTACTTTTTTCAGTAACTGAGTAATGTAATGCATTACTTACAAAATATACAGTAATATATTACTAGTTACAATTTCAGTAACTCAAGTTACAAATGCATGTTAAATTTTTTTTCTGGTCAACTAATGCAACATAACAAGTTAGATATATTAGAACAAGATCCACCATCCACTTCCTGTTGCTCAAAACTAAAACATCAAAGAATCAGGACGGCTGAGAAAAAGATACACTGTACATTTCAACAGTATTAATAAACATTATTCACACTGTTTTCCTAACCATCTGTTCTAAGACTTCAGACATCGCAGTCTCATCTTTGTCAACCATTTTTGTGATGAGCACTTTCAGTGCCTCGTTTTGATTAGATTTAACAAACATTACCATGAAATAGAAGGTATGCAAAGAAACTTCAGACTTCATTTTAATAAAATAGTGTCAAAAATACAGTATTTGTGGTGATACACTTATGTAAAATGTAAATTGATAAGTTACAGTGGTTAGAAGTTGAGTTAGATATTTAAGATGTTTTGCCAAAAGTAACTTAAGGCAGTCTAAGCCAGTTATATTTTTAAGACAGTAATATGCAATGCAAACATATTACATTTTTGACACTTGTGGTAATTCTGCATAAGGTTTAAACTTTTATTATTCAGAAGGTAAAAGACTGTTTATATAGTTTGCATGGTTGTAAAAATGGGTCTGTCACTATTGTTTATGCAGGTAAGCTTTTAAGTCATAAAACTCTGGTGTGAGTTAATTGCAAAGCTGAAGTAAAAAACAGATTCTGTAGATTTAGTGTGTTGCCATAAAACCATAAAACTCAGAAGGAGCTTTTAAGAAAAGACGTCTCACCCATATGACTGTATAATTTTCTGACAGCCAATAAGGGCTAAGACACTGTATGAAAATGTTCTGATTGGACAGATTAGAAACGCCTAGAGGCCCGGTTGTCTATAAAGCTGTGAAATGAAGATCAATTAATTGTTCAGATTTCTTTAAATCTGGACCACAGGGGAACGACGGGGGTAAATTCCTCTGTAAAACTGCAATTTGTTAATCTGTTCAAAATAAATGTTAAACTGGAAATTGGCTCCATTTTGTCTCTGCTTGAACATGCATTGAATTACTTATGATAATTATTTAATTCAACAAATGGTGACCTCGACTGTGTGCAGAGTTTTGGACCAGGATCCAGTTATTTTTTTAAGTTAAAATAACGGACATGTATTTGCTCTATTGACAATTTGCGCAGGTGGCTGTGGCTTACGTGTTTTAATTCTATGATGGTTAATCTAACATTGGGTAATGTATGTTCATGCAAGTTAAATATGTTTTTTGTTTTCTGTTTCTGAGCAGGATTGACTCCTGCTTTTCGCTCCGTAGAGTTAACACCGGTGCAGGCTGGGGAGATTGAAGTTTCTTATTCTGCGCCGAGGCCCGGTGCGGTCTGCTTGATTCTCACGAAGCGGACGGTGGAAAGAAATGGACCGATAATCTTCAACTGGGTTCACACAGAGCCACTGGTGCTGAACGCGACCCGGTTCACCGGTTTGTTGGAGCTCAGAAGGACCTAATTTGGAAGCTCCCAGGCTGGCAAACGGAAAAAGATTACAGAAGGGCCTGGGTCGCCCTCTGTTAAGTCTATCGAATTACCTGGGAGTGGGGCTGCGTTTACTTCAGACGCGTGGCTGAGCACCACGAACTGAATTGTGAAAATGGTCCGGCATTGTTTTTTTGGTGAGCTCCGATGAGGTTAGTGTTTTGATTTCTGCTTGTAAAAAAATTGTGTCTGTATGTGTGTGTGTGAGATGTTTTTTACGCAGGCGCTTGGTGAGAAGTGCTGGTGATGTTGCGTTTTGTGTTAAAATGTTATTGTATAAATAATGAACTCGAGTATAATAAATAAATTAAAATAGATAAATGAATATCTAACTGTGTATGATGGATAACGGTAATTAAATATCTATAAGAATTAGTTGTGAACATTTACGACAGGCCATCTGGGTGGCCGCCCTAAGCTAGGTGCTATGGCGGAGCTAATACTGTGTGAGTTTTTGCTTGATAGTATGGCTAACATACGACAGTTTTGTCTATATGTTTTGATAAATAAATTAGTGGTAGTAGGCGGTTTTCTGCCATCTGTTCGAGTCTTTTGAGTGGTTTTCTGGAGGCCGGCGCCAGGAAATTTCTCAAAGCGGACTACGGAAATTATAACAGATTGGTCTAAACCTCCGCGAGAAAATAATTAATAAGGTCTAAAAGCAATTTAACGAAAAGCAAACGGTGTTAATTGGAAAGCAACAAACTGGTTTAAATTATTTTAATAAGCACCGTGTTGAATGGTACAGAGAATGAGTCTGTGATTTAAATAAGTATCATTTATGCTAAAATTATGTTTGGCTTATTTCTGATGGCTCAATAGACTTTAGAAATATAGCTTGGTCTCTGAATAAATGATCTAAAGGAGACTGATGTTAAATTATTTAAACAATTGAACATTCTTAATGATTTTGTGGACACTCAAGGCTTATTGGAGTTATCAAAATTCAACTGGGGCTCAAGAAGTAACCCAGTACATTTCAATTCCGTTACAAATTAAATGTTTTTACCATGCAAAACAACACTTATCATAGTGATAGTTTATAAACTAGTGGGATTTGAATGTTTGGTTTTAAAAAAAAAAAGAATACATTAAAACACAGAGTCATCTTTAAGGCATCAGTTTGTTTTTTAACAGACTGGGGATAAATTTGGAATTGGTCTAAGGATTGAAAGTAACAATTAAAGTCTTTGGTAGATTTATTTAAGAACAAATAATGAATATCACGGTGATCGAAATGATGGTTTAATTTGGAAGTAAGAAGTAAATTCTAAATTCATTTATTCTGATCGTGTAGAGGCAAAATGTGATTGGACCAGCTACATTGAAATAATTTTTACCATATATTTGAATACACATTTTTTTGACAAATAAGAATCGGTTTTAGTTTTAAAGTTTAAGATTAATCTTTCAGATGTTCTTTATTGATTGTTAGCTAGTTTATTTGATGCTGCGAGTAAATTTACAGGTCGTAAACATTTGGGAACAGATCTGATCCTAGAATAATGGCATAATATATCATTTGATTAGTGGGGACTCTGTAACTGACAATTTATTTAGATTTTTTTATTTTATTTTCTTTATTTTTTCTTATTTTTTTTTTCCTCTTTCTCTCTCAAAATTTATATATTTGGTTCAACTTGGATTATGACCCAGATTTCTGAACTGCGGTCTGTTTATTAATTAGAACTTAGGAAAAATGTTAATTTGGGAAGCTGGATTAAAGAAAACATGATTCAGTGGTAATGTATTTGATATCTCTAGAAGCTTCAATTTAATTTGGTGTTTATCATTGGAGAAAAGAAAATGAAAAAGAAACCTGAGAGGAAAAGGGGGATACTGAAAAGAAAAATGCTGGTTTTTAGTTTTTTATTTTTATTTTTTATTTTATTGCGACTAGTTTTTGTTTAGAGAAATCTCATCTCTTGAACCTCCTTTATTGAATTTTTTTGTTTTGTTTGACTGCTGAGGGGAATTAGACTACTATGTATCCTACAAAAATTTGAGAGGAGTTTTTAGTTGAAGAAATCACTTTGACTATGTTCAATTCCCTTCACAGAATCGGACAGATGTTTTTGAAGTATGAAATGTTTTCATTATTTACAATCAAGAATATTTGGGCAAGTGAGCACATTTGGGTTTGTTTAAAGAGGAATCATATAAGCAAAAGTACTTTGAATTTATATTGGATTGTGTTAAAGAAAAAAAGTACTTTAGGTTTGGCAATATTTATAGGGAAGCTGTTTTGTCAGTGATGTAAATCTTGGATTTTTCTTTAGAAATATGGGTAGAATTTGAAGTATAGCAAACTGAAGACTGTTTTTGTACACTGTGTTGTGTTTATCGGTCAGTGCTGTTCTCTGGTTTTGTTTTAAACATTTGATGTTTTAATTTTGATAATTTTTGTCTGAGCCAGCTTGATAGAGATCCAGTACACTAAGTGATGGGGAGTTTGGAGACTGGATCTTTGCAGATGGTTATTGACTTTATTTTTGTTATTGCAATGTTTTAGTGGTGCTTTAGCAATATCTAACAGAAAAATCCAGCCTTTTTTGTTTGTTTCTTTTTTGATTTAATTTTATTTTTCTAAGAACTAAGTGTGTTGATGAGATATTGCGATGGTCAATCTTTATAAATGTTTAATTTACACATGAGATGGAAGAGACATTTATCAAATTGAAAAAATAGAGAAAGGCATTGCATTGATAAAATATAGAATATAAATTGGATGAAAAATGAAGGAATCATTAATTAAAATACGCAGGGGAAGTATTAGAACAACAGTTTAATTAGACGTATAAGGATTGATTATTATTCCTGGTGGAGAGAGCAAACCTGTTGATTGGTATATTTTTACCAGAATTAATACTGAAGAAATTATTACTAGTATAACTGATTGAAGTAAAATTAAAATAGAGCCCACATAGGCAGTCTGAGTGTGGAAGATATTTAAATTCAGCATTCGAGGAAGGAGACTAATGAATATGAAAATTAAAAGTTTGAATGTAACTTGATTTGAATAAGCTGAGAGGATCGACTGTCTGTTTTTTTTTCTTACTCTAATTATATATTTTTTCTCTTTTTCTCATCCTGCAACAGAGAACCCCTCAGATAAACATTCTTTAGATGGAATTTATGATCCTGGGGAGAAAAGATGGGTGGGGGTGCGTGGGCTGATGACGGATAGTGCCAGGCGCCCGCCGTAACTGCCACAGAGAGAAACATCTTTACGACCAGCGCAGAATTACGACTCTTGTGCTCTGCTCCCACACAGGGAGGCACAGGTGACTGTATATTTTCAGGGGTGAACTGGAGACCACCCTCAAAAGAGCACGTTTCCTCATGCTGAGCTGAACTTTCAAGGACAATATGTTTGAATTCACTTGGCTGGCATGAGATGGACTGTTTCTGCTGAAGAAGTGATGATCAAAGACTGTTGATTCAATGTCACTGTTGCTGAATTAACCACAAGAGTTTCTGTTTGTCTGATCGAAGGTGGCCGAGGTTCTACGAACTTTGATAACCCCATGTCTTCCCCAGGATTATCTCCAGGTAAAATACCACCATTTACCGGGAACAAAATTTGGCAGGAAAAATTTGGCCGATAGCAGGGGGTTGCTGGCTGGTGAGAGAGAAAAAACATTTTTTTCTTTTACGTTTACATCCACAGGGATGTACTGAATTTAAGAAAGGATATATTGTAATGGAACAGACATAAGTGTCTTAAACTGGATAAATAAAATAAGTAAATGTAAGAATCAATTTGGGTGAACAAGCAAATGGATAGTAATCAGTTGAACTGTACACAAAAAGTAAACTCTTGAGCCTGCTCTTGTTTTTAAATCCATTAATGAGGGAGGTGTTTTTGGTTTGGTTTTTAGAAAAAACAACGGTGTTGTATCAAAATAATATGGACTTGCTCTTTCCCCAGGGATTATTTTTAATTAGATGGGTGAAATAATTTCTCGGCACAATACAGTTGAATTAGATTGAAAAGGAGTGATCACAAGACCGGATCAAAAAAACTGTCTTTTTTAGATGTTTACAAGCTTATGCCCCCAGGTTTATCTCCAGGATTCAGCAGCACGTGAGGAGCACACAATCTCCTCTGGTCACAGCTGACTGCAGCTGCTAAAAAGGGTCCAAGGTACAGCTCCAGGTCGAAGGCGTGAGGAGTCCAGTGGTTCAGCAAAGTTCCAGATGACAGCTGGGAACACACACAAAGTGCAGCTCCACGCCAACGACGAACCTGGTCGAGGATCAGCAGGATTCTGCCTAAGGAGGGTCGTGAAGGGTTTCACCAAGCTGAATCGGAAGCTGGGGCCACAGGCGGCGGGGCCTAGCTCACCCAGAAGGTTGTTTGGGTGGTGATATTACTCATCCAGTGTGATCTATGTGCCAATGAATGAGATGGGCAATTTGAAATTGCCATCTCAAAAGAGGGATCTACAGAAGAAGATCACAACTCACCAATCAGCTGCACAGCAGGTTTTGACCACCCCACATCGGTGGGCTAAGCTATGGGAAGCGGGGCCTGTCTGTGCATTTGTGTATATTGGGGGAAATGCTCAATTAATGAAGTAATTGGCATTTCAGAGAGTGGTTATCTGCATATATGGGAGTAAAAAATGGAACACTAAAAAATAGGAGCCCTCCACACTGATCAGCTCTGTACATCGCTCTCCAGCTGCCAGGAGCCACTGAGGGGGATAAAATGAGAGTGAAGAAAGAGGATCAGAATACAAATATAAAGACTGAACATTTATTAATCATTTCCTTGCATTTTACAGGTTGTTTAACTATTTTTATTCACAAGTGAAGAGTGGTAACACTGCCTAGGAGGGTTTCTTAAAGAATTTTTAATCAGTTAATTTTCAGGATTTCTTAATTTCCAGTTGTTTTTAAGGTTGTATTAAGGTTTGCATTAATAAACAACAGGGTCTACTAGAGGAAAGACTAAATAGACCTGAGGATTGAATTTTAAAGGGTTCTTAATACCTTCTATTTCACAGGTTTCTTAACACTTTAAGTTTGATTTATTTCAGAATATAACATAGTAAGAATGTATTTGTTCATGGATTTTCTAAGCTTCTTCCACGAGTATCAACATGTTTCAAGTCAGATTTAATTATCTCTTCACATGTAAGACCTTCTTATACATTTTTGGGAATTGTTAAAATAATTTTTTTGTATAATGCCAAAAGAGGGTGAATTTATGAAATTTCTTGTATTTGATTTCTTGCATTTTCAAAATGCTTTACAGGTTTTGATCTTAAGTTCTAAACACTTACGTACAGAGGAGATATCAATCTATTTTTAAAAAAAGATTGAAAGAGGGAATTGTGGTAATTCTGCATAAGGTTTAAACTTTTATTATTCAGAAGGTAAAAGACTGTTTATATAGTTTGCATGGTTGTAAAAATGGGTCTGTCACTATTGTTTATGCAGGTAAGCTTTTAAGTCATAAAACTCTGGGGTGAGTTTTATTGCAAGCTGTAAAAAACAGGATGTCTGTAGATTTAGGGTGTTGCCATAAAACCATAAACTCAGAATGAGCTTTTAAGAAAAGACGTCTCACCCATATGACTGTATAATTTTCTGACAGCCAATAAGAGCTAAGACACTGTATGAAAATGTTCTGATTGGAGAGATTAGAAATGCCTAGAGGCCCGGTTGTCTATAAAGCTGTGAAATGAAGATCAGTTAATTGTTCAGATTTCTTTAAATCTGGACCACAGGGGAACGACGGGGGCAAAATTCCTCTGTAAAACTGCAATTTGTTAATCTGTTCAAAATAAATGTTAAACTGGAAATTGGCTCCATTTTGTCTCTGCTTGAACATGCATTGAATTACTTATGATAATTATTTAATTCAACACACTGTAACTAGTAATGTGAAATATATTACAAGTTATTTGTAACTTGCCCAACACTGTTTAAAAGTGGCTTTACATTGGATTGGTGGACTAAAACACACTGTTGGATTAAAGCATGAAGTGTTACCTTCCCCCACTCCACATTTCACAGTAATAGACTAAAGAAAATAGTATGTTGCACATATTTTTCTATTTAGAGGTCAAGAAGTTCAAATATGGTTCCAGAAAATATGCTCTCTGCAGGATTTAAATGCATAGAAATATGCATGAAAATCTTGACTCTTCTCAACAAAGCTCTATGGTTTCCGTTACATTGTATTTTGTTTAGAAAGTGTGTCGAAACGAATAATTATAAGAGCGTGCTAACAGGTAGTTATGATGTAAACATTCGGAGAAATACTCGCAGGAGAGGAATTTACGAAGGTTTTTGGCGGTAGAGTTGGATTGAGGAAGCCTTGTAGACTAAGTAATTTATTGGATTACATTAACTGGAAGTAAAATGATTGTTTTTGATTGTTATGATGCCTCTGTGGATGTACAGGTGCATTACATTCTTTTTCTTTCTGAGTGCATCAGGACAGTTTCAGCAGCCAGTAGAAACATAAGAAAACTAAGAGGGAAGAAGAAGGGCTTGCTTTTGGGTTTTCAGCTTTTATTAAATTGTTTTGCGAACAACTCTCTATTTTTACAAAGTTGGTAGTTTGGCGACGTCTTCTCAGTTCCTTCTGCATCAGCGTTGCTTAAGCACAGCTCCTGCTTCTATAAAGGAAGATGGCTCACTCACATCTACAGGCCGATACACAGCAGGGTCGTGAGAGTGCCTCAATTGCGGTTCTTTTGGGGAACAAAAACAAACGTCCAGACCACCGATCTAGAACAGAGCGATCGATCAAGAAAACTTCAGAACCTACCACCATTTAATCCCTTTCTGGATGATGTATAATATGAATATGTAGATAGAAATAGTGTCAAAAAGGACCGTTTCTACCCTGGAAATATGTAACACTGCCAACAAGTAAAACAGCTAAGGGGTAAAAAAGAAAAAAGAAAGAAAAAAAGCTGGATCCACCCAAAATAAGTGTACCGTATTATAGCACAAATTTGAATCCCAGATGCTAAAATAGTGACCAGAAAAAAAAATACAGACAAAACCAGTTATTTCACAAACTAAATATGTTTTTATGCTGCTGTTGGGATAATGGCTTCTATCTCCCTGAGTTGCCTTTCAGCCCATGTCAGTACAGGTCTCTTTACAGCTATGTTACACATACTGTACATCCCTATGACTCACTTATCTCTTTCCTAAACCGTATGATTGCTTCACATTAAGATTTTGTTTATACATTCATATAACTGTAATAAGAGATTAATGTGACATCTTCATCCTTCTAGAAATTCTACTGAATGATGAACCAGACCGGTTTGAGATGTTGCCTACAAAAAAGACCTAAAGGGGTGCCTGAATTTAACACAAATTCTCCAAAACACCTTGTCATAAGCTTACAAAGCCATGATGTCTTTCTCAATAGTTTGAAGTTCTATATATGTTAGTACATGTAAACTTCTGACTTTGAACAAAAGTTGGGTTTTTTTTATAGCCAGATTCAATAAATATTTTCGTCCTAAATGTCCTATAAAGGACAAGTTAATTCCAAGACCAAATAGTAAGGTCACATGGCTAATTCAAAAATACTTTGGAGAAATAAACATGCTTACTTTAACTCATATTCTCTGTTTAATATTTTCTCTAGTTAACATATGGATACTACTAAAGCCCAGCCATAGTTTGACATGCCCCTTCATACACCCTTGACTGATTTGTCCTAAATAGAAAATCATTTTTATTTTCTCAACAGGGGGGAGGGTCAGACAAAGCAAAACTGATTAAAAAAATAAATAAATACATACTTGGATTTTTCTTATACGCTGAAACTGAGCTGGCATTCTGATGGACCTGCCAAGAAATCATACCTTTTTTACGTTTAGGTGATTGCTGTTTTGAACACGTGCCTGTGTTCAAGAGGAACTGAGATTGTGTGTTTTTGGTTCCACAGACCAAAATGATGCCATCAGTTTACAGTAAACTGTTGTACTTTTGAAAAAGTCAGGTGTTCCTGGAGATGTAGTAGACATACATAAGGGCGATTACATGGTATATTGCAGATTTTTCTGTATTAAAGATGTATTGAAACTTAAAATAAAAAGGTGGTTTTTTTTAATGAAACAAATAATTAAAATTGATCATTTTACTCAAACCAACAAACTTATATTTCAAGATCAAGATGAAGAACAAAAACCAGTTATTACTATATCAATGTGTCCTGCCTACTTTGATGGTGTCATGCATTAGGATAAGCTTCAGAAATCTCTTCTTTTTTTTACAGCAAATGTACCCTGTCATATTTAAGGCGCCATCATTTCTAAATATTATGCCTGTAAGGCCAAATACAGGACATAAAAAAACAACCAAAAATGATTTTTTAAAGCTGTCTGAATATTTAATAGAAAGTGGAAAAAAAATAGTTAAAATTTCTAAACATCAGTTTGAGTCTGTTGTGTATGGAGTCACCTCTGTATCTTGATGATACGTGTAAAAACAACAGAGTGGCTGAATAAATCACACTTTTATATGTTAAACTCTTAGATCACTCGTGTATTTTGCATATATAAAAAGGCCCACCAGTCAAAGAAGAAAAACTCAGATCATCTTTCTGATGATTAGGGCTCTGTAAACAAGGGCGGAAAAGCTTTGATCAACCCTGATATAATTTGATTTTAGACAAAATACTTGAGATTAACAGTCAAAACATGATCTGATGATGGTCTACCCTGTCTTACTGCTGACGATTGCTCTACTTTCTGGATTTCTAATATTATGTAAATAGTGCACAACAGGGCTTTATAAAAAATCTTATGTTAAGAGTTTGTTCCTCAGTTGATTAGCATTAACATGCAGCCATTAGACAACAAAAAAAGTGGTGGAATTGAAATAAAGTTTAACAAATAATTTTAATTATATAAATTACCTGTGTTTAAAAGCATATAATTTGGACTTTTTTTATTTGATTGATACATTTACATTCCTGTAAATCAAAGCATGTTATAAGACAAATCTCTTCCATATGGATATCATCATCATCATCATCATCTTAATAAATAATAGATATGCAAAGTTTTAGAAGGTTTTGTTAACTCTAATACCAGGAGAAAATTCAGATTACATCAGATTTTTCTCTGTTCAGGTAGAGTCTAAGCTAATTTAATAAACATAGTAAACCTCAGATCTTTAATATAAACAGCTACTTTGCTAAGAATAATGTACCACATCTGATAGTTTAAATTCTATACAGCTATTTTGTGTTCTGATACATTTTAATCGTCTGTTACTTGGAAAATCTTAGTCAAGTTTGTATTCAAGACTTACTTACAGGAAAGTATTTTCTGAAGTACACACACTTATGATAGATTTTTCAAGAGGAATGTGTTTATTGCGGGCTGCATGAACGCTCAAGTTAATGAAACACTTTACTGTTACAGCTGGTTCTTTACGATCATCAGGCAGCAGGTGGCAGCAATCCATCAGTAACCAATTATTACAAGAAAAGTAGAGCAGCTTCAATATAACATTACAAACATTTCTGGAAACATGTTTTGACAACAGTGCTGGGTGTTGCAGTTTGCAGGATGTCCTGGCGAGGAGAGAATAATGATGAGATAAAAAAAAAACAGCTCTTTTAGAGCTTTTACACACAAGACAGACAAAACATGTGCATAATAGGAAATACTTTAGGCCCATAAATGTCAGAAGTTTCTGTGCTTCTGCTTTTTCACTCACCCCTTCTTGAATTATGTATTATTTTCCATTCCATTTTAATCAAATATATGTAGATTGTTATGGCTGTGGAGTTCTGCTTTGCCTCACGTGGCCGTGTTTTCCCTCCACATAAGCCTGGGTTGTTGTGGGCAAATCACCATGAATTGAATGTTATGAGGTAAACTCAGCTGACATTAAAGCACATTTTGAGAGAAAATATTTCCACGAATTCAGTTTAAGTGAAGTCTGGCTTGTGAATGGTGGCCTTCTAGACCCATTCACAGTCCACTGAAATTAGGATGACCATGCTCATTAAAGATCATAAACAATTTCTTTTAGCTTTTTAGGTATATTTTTCACCATTGCTGTTAAGGAAAAAAAAATCAGCATTAATGGTTAATATAACCAACAAAGGAGACTGCACGGTTTTAATTAGCCCTAAAATATGACAGAAACAGACAGCTACCATTACTCAACTCCCCTTAGTTAAGTCAAATGGAACAAGTTTTCTTTTTTTTTCTTTAAAGGCAGAGCTCCACCTCAAACAGAGGAAATGGAAAAGCTTTAAGAAAAGGAAGTGAGGCCCCTTAGTACTTAGGAGACGTTCCAGTGGGGGTGAAGAATGCTATTCAAATGAAAGCAAAAGCTCGTCTGGTACATAACGTACTGTACACTAAGACAGTTAAGCTCCCACTCCCTCTCAGATCTCTGAGCAAAGAATCGAAATGCTCTACTGAATTCCCTCTAACCTCAATAGTTGCTGTACAGTGTTTTAGTATCTAAATCTAAACAATCTATGTCTAAAAATTAATGGAAGGTTATGATATGTCAGGAGGGGTGGTGTGGGGTAAAACAGCGAAATCATCTGACCATAACTGCAAATGTGGCAAAATTAATATTACATTCATTTACTCAGTTACTCATTTCCATATATACCCTAGTTTATTTTTCTTCTAAGTTGTGTACTTTTTTTATTTATTGATTGCTTACTAACTTAGGTGTTTGTTTGCTTTTTATGCACTAACATTATTACTATTATTCAGTTACTCCCTTACATATTCATTTTCCTGTTTGTTTACTTCTTATTCATTTACTTACTTAGCTTGCTTAGACGTTTTACTGAAATCACTTGTTTACTACGTCACTCACTTAGTTTTATTTTGTGTAAGTAGTAGCTAATTTACCCACTTATTAAGTTTCCAGTTTACTTATTTGCTTACTTACTTATTCAATTGTGTTATTACTTAGTCACTCATAAATTTATTAAGCCACCTACTTAGTTACTTAATTTAATATGTATTCACTTATTTACTTAATTCCTTATGTAAATAAGTGAATACAGAGGTCTCCTTTCCATTGTCAAGAATTAAAATATAGTTTGTGTTTTTGGCGTTGCTATAATAAGCTTTTGTAATCCTGCTCTAACACCTTGCTTGCAACTCCATGGTGAAGAAGAGAGTGGTTCAAGAAACCGGTCAAAGCCAGGCTCGGATGTTAAACTAATGCTGGGACCAGCTTGGTAGAAAAAGACCCATAGTAAGTAAAACTGAAGTAAAATTAAATGTATGGATCTTCAGGCTGACAGAAGTCTTTTCATTCTTCTTCTTTTACAGACAGACCTTATAATATCCATACAACAGTAAAACAGCGGTTGTTTCACAAAATATTGTGAGATAGTAAAGCAGTCAGGAGTTTGACTTTAGAGTAAAGCCTATCTTATACTTCTCTGTCAGCAAGTTTACACCCAGATGCAGATGTATTGACGGAGACATTTTTCGTTTCTGTCAATGTTGCAAAGCAATTTCCCACCAGGATAGCAGGAGGTGTTAATTTTTCATGGTGGGTCTCCTTACCCTTGGAGTGGCGTTTCTGGCCAACTAGAATTTATTCTCTTCAGCTCGTGAATGCATCAACCCTCAAGGAGCAGTGGATAACAGAAAATGTGTTTTGATTATGCTGTAAAGACCATATTACAGATGCAAGATGGCGCCGCGTATGGACGCCTCGGCACTTCGCTCTCTGGTACTAGTTACTGTTTTACTCTTTTGCGTAGTTTTCTGCACTCCCTCTGCTATTAAAATTAGCAGAGAGGAACTTTTAAAAATTGGGCTATCCAGTGCCGGACTTTTTCCACCGGTCTTTACACAACCTGACTGCTTTATGGAGATTCTGATCGGAGGAGCAGCAGCGTCCTGTGGATTTAGACGGAGACGACGACGCGGGAAGCGAGCTGGTGTGCTCGTCAAGCTGCGACAGCGGGGATTACGCACCGCTCTCCCATCCATACACCTGGGGAACGTCCGCTCTCTGCCTAACAAAATGGATGAATTGCTCCTTCTCCTATCCAAGAACTCAGACTTTCGTCGTTCTGCCGCCTTTTGCTTCACTGAAACCTGGTCCAGTGAACTCATCCCGGACAGCGCTCTAAAGCTGCCAGGCTTCCAGCTGTTCAGAGCGGACCGCTGCGCGGAGCTGACTGGGAAATCAAAGGGAGGTGGAACGTGCTTCTACATTAACGAAGGTTGGTGCACAGATGTCACAGTGTTAAAGAAGACATGCAGCCCTCACCTTGAGTCGTTCTTCATAAAATGTAGACCATTTTATTCACCGCGGGAGTTCGCCTCGTTTGTGCTGGTCGCTGTATACATTCCACCGCAGGCGTGTGTGACGGAGGCATTACATCACCTCGCCGATCAGATCACAGAAGTGGAGAAAAATCACCCGGACTCTCTGCTAATCGTTCTCGGGGATTTTAACAGAGCTAATCTCAAACTTGAACTGCCTAACTATAAACAACATGTGACGTGTCCCACCAGGGACATGAACACTTTAGATCACTGCTACACCACAATAAAAAATGCATATCGCTCTGTCCCCCGTGCTGCTTTGGGACTTTCCGACCACTGCCTGGTCCACCTCATCCCATCTTACCGGCAGAAGCTGAAATCTGCTAAGCCTGTAGTAAGAACTGTGAGGAGATGGACTGATGAGTCAAAGATGCAGCTACAGGCCTGCTTTGACTGCACTGATTGGAGCGTCTTTGAAGCAGCGGCTTCATCCCTGGATGAACTGACCGACACTGTGACATCCTACATCAGCTTTTGTGAGGACATGTGTGTGCAGACCAAAACCTTCTGCTCATTAAAAACAATAAACCGTGGTTCACTGCAGAACAGAGACGGCTACGCCAGGACAAGGAGGAGGCCTACAGGAGTGGGGATCGGGACCTGTACAAACAGGCCAGGAACCAGCTGACAAGAGGGATCAAAGCAGCAAAGAGGAACTACAGTGCTAAGCTTAAGGACCGTTTTTCTGCTAACGACCCCTCTGCAGTTTGGAGCTACCTGCAGACCATTACTAACTGTAGGAGACCATCCCCCCACCCTGTGGAGAGCCCCCGCCTGGCTGAGGACCTCAACGACTTCTTTTCCAGGTTTGAAGGGACTTTCACACCTCCCACCTCCCCCACCATCTCCATCACAAAAGACCCAGCTTCACCCCAAACCACCCACGTACCTGCCTTGACGATCTGCGAACAGGACGTGCGCCAGCTATGTCAGAGACAGAAAATTAAAAAGGCTCAGGGACCAGACGGAGTGTCCCCAGCCTCTCTGAAATTCTGTGCTGACCAGCTGGCTCCCATCTTCACCCAGATCTTCAATAACTCCCTGGAGCTGTGTGAGGTCCCCTCCTGCCTCAAACGCTCCACCATCATCCCGGTTCCCAAGAAGTCCCCAGTCACTGGATTAAATGACTACAGACCAGTTGCCCTAACATCTGTGGTCATGAAATCCTTTGAGCGTCTGGTACTGACCCACCTGAAGGACATCACAGATCCCCTGCTAGACCCCCTGCAGTTCGCCTACAGATCAAACAGGTCAGTGGATGATGCCGTCAACATGGCTCTACACTACATCCTGCACCACCTAGACTCTGCAGGTACCTACGCTCGGGTCCTGTTTGTGGTCTTCAGCTCTGCGTTTAACACCATTGTACCAGAGCTCCTCCACCAAAAACTGTCCCAGCTCACCGTGCCTCCATCCACCTGTCAGTGGATTACCAGTTTCCTGACTGACAGGAGGCAGCAGGTGAAACTGGGTAAGTTCACATCCAGCTCCCGTTTCCTCAGCATCGGCGCCCCCCAGGGATGTGTTCTCTCCCCACTGCTCTTCTCCCTTTACACCACTGACTGCACGTCGAGGGACCCTTCTGTGAAACTCCTGAAGTTTGCAGATGACACCACCATCATTGGACTCATCCGCGACGGCGACGAGTCTGTGTACAGAAAGGAAGTGGAACAGCTGGTTCTCTGGTGCAGTCAGAACCACCTGGAGCTAAACCCGCTCAAAACTGTGGAGATGACAGTGGACTTCAGGAAGAGACCACCATCAACATCTCCTCTCATGATCCTCAACAAGCCAGTCCCCACAGTGGAGTCTTTCAGGTTCCTAGGATCCACCATCACACGGGACCTGAAGTGGACCTCACACATCAACATAATCAGGAAAAAGGCCCAGCAAAGGCTGTACTTTCTGCGTCAGCTCAGGAAGTTCAACCTGCCCCAGGAGCTGCTGATCATCTTCTACACAGCAATAGTCCAGTCTGTCCTGACCTCATCCATCTCTGTCTGGTTCGGATCTGTCACCAGGCAAGACAAGGACAGACTGCAGAGAAAAGTCAGGACTGCAGAGAGGATCATAGGAACCGATCTTCCCTCCATTCAGGACTTATTCCGGGCCAGGGTCAGGAAGCGGGCCAGGAAAATCACCTCTGACCCCTCACACCCTGGCCACAATCTGTTTAGGCTCCTCCCCTCAGGTCGGCGTTACAGAGCGTTGTACACCAAAACCACCCGACACAAAAACAGTTTTTTCCCCCAGGCTGTCGCTCTGACGAACTCTGTCTAGTCACAGTGTGTGAGTGCACTCACATAACAATAAACTATAACTCTGCACTTCTGTACATACTCACTATAAAATAACCCCGGCTTGGTGTATATATTATCCTTTATTATTTACGATCTGATATTTATTTGTATTTTTACTTATTTTTGTTCATATTTTTCTTTTTTTTATTTTTTTTTTATTTCACTTATTCAAGTTCTGTACTGGAGGAAAAAGTTTGCCGGAGTCAAATTCCTTGTATGTGACATACTTGGCCAATAAACTGATTCTGATTCTGATTCTGATTCTGATTAGATAAAGTGCCTTTCAATACAAAGCATGTAGTACCCAAACGTTGCATTGACTAATTACAGTGACTATAGAGCATCGTTCTTGTGAAACGATCTCTCGCTGTTGTTGAGCTGAACAATCACAGGCACACGCTCTCCGTTGAAAATACGGCCCTACTCTGTCCATCCTTGCATAGGTGACAGAGAGACCTTGCATCAACGGATAATAGCACTACGTCTATTCATTTCAACGCAAGGGAGAAGTATAAAGGCCTAATACCATTGTTGTTTGCTCATGCTTGGTGGTGGGGGGTGTCCTAATTCCTATGTTAGACCTCTGTTCCTTTGTTCAGTCAGAGATCAATGTGGAATTATGTGATTCTTCTAGGTCTGTTTATCTTTTTTAAACAAGATTACACAAAGAATTTGGTAAAGAGATGCAGGCTGGGTAAATAAGAATCCCTATAAAACCCTGTGAAGAAAACCTACAAATACTAAACTTAGTTCAACAATAGAAATTAATGTGCTCTGACTCTTAAAAAACGTAACTAGATTTATTTAGCAAAAACATAGCCCTTGTAGTGAAAAATTGCAGATTTCTTTTATTCACCACTGCAGGACCTTAACACTGCAATCTATTGACGGAGTATTTCTGAAATGACATCTGTGATTTGTAGTATTTTAATGTAGCAATGTGTCAGGGATTTGCGGTGTGAGGTATGGACCCAGACGCAGAAGCGAGGTGCAGAGTTCTTTATTGAGGGTGAAGGATGGCGAGAACGAAGATAACAGGAGAAACACACAGTGGAAGGTCTGAAGTACTGTAATGATCCGGCCGTGACTGAAGGGAAGTGGCAGGTTATAAAGAGGTGAGGTAAGGAGGATCTGGTGTGCGTGATTGGAGGCACAGGTGAGGGTGATGATGATGATGAGTGAGGGAAGCTGAGTGTGGAGTGAGGCATGACACAATGTTTCTCTAAGAACTGGACTTACATCCTTAAAAAATGTGTGTGGGTCATAGTTGCGATTTAAGTCACCACATGTATCTTTTAAACAAATGCCTGTTATATTTCCTAAAAACAAACAAACTTGAGTTTAAATAATGTTTAATCAAAATCTTGTGTATGATTAATATCTGTACTAACCATATATATACACTGTATATATACAAAAATCCTCTTGATGGTTGAAAATAAGGTGGAAGGTTTGTAAAAATCAACCTTTTAACATTCAAAGTGCATAAAATACAGCATAAATAATGTGGGTTGTTAATTATTTCATGGATTTGACTCCATTAGATCTCTAAAGAAAGAAGCAAGCATTTATGGTCAAGCCCAAAAATATTGACAATCCTGGCAAATTTAGCCACATGTAAATGTTTAAGTCTACCAACATGTTTATTCTGACTATCAATCATCAATTTTGATGATGTTGTGGAAAAGCCATATTTCCAATTTTAATCAGATGCTGGGAGCCAGCTAAACATGAGGGTAATGTGAAGGAGGCATTTCAACTTAGAGCCCATCTACGAAGATAAAGCGTCGAAATACGAGTAAAACATAGGAAGAATCTTTTCATTCAAATTTAAAAAAAATAATAAAGTATTCTTTGTTTTGAGAGATTCCTATTGTTTATATCCAAGAATATAACAGTGTTAAATCAGAATTTGCCATATTTGCCAATTTTTTAGCAGCTACTCTACACTGCTACTACTACTATATCTTTCATCCAAACCCACTTATCCTTGCAGAGTTGAAGGGGGAGCTGGTGCCTACCTCCAGCAGCCATCAGGCAAGAGGCAGGGTACACCCTGAACAGGTCGACAGTCCATCGCAGTAGAATACATACTATGCAGACTTAAAGTACGGGTTGTAGGTAGAGCCCCCCTTAAAACGTCGATTAGAGAAATATATTAGGAACAGATTTTAAATGAAAATGTACTAATATATACATTATTTTCGCTTTTAGAGTCATTATCGAGAATTCAAGACCGGAAGTGATGTGGGGTAAGGGAGTCCTATCAGCTCGATAGAAAACTACGGATTTTAATGCCGACTTTGACACAGATTAAATTTTAAACATTTACAACTACACATATGATGGACCACAACCATACAGCTATGAGTGTACTGCATGCCCGAGATAACACAGGGAGACGAGGGGGAGAGCAGGGAAACGAGCCCAAATCAAACCAATGCTAGCCAATGTTAACTCTTAGCTTTGGTGCTACAAGTACAAATACTGTATCATGTTGATTCTAATCTTTGACAGCAAACTTTCAAAATTACACCTATGATGGACCTCATCCATACAGCTAAGAGCCTACTGCCTACCCTAGCAACACAAAGAGACGAGGGGGAGAGTAGGGAAACAAGCCCAAATCAAACCAATGCCCGGACTGGCAATATATTTTACCGGGCTTTTGACCGGTGGGCCGGTACCAAAATGGGCTGGTGCGTTAGATTTTTTTTTTTTTCTGCGCAGAGCCGCACCCTTGCCTTGGATTGATCATCCATCGGCCCATCACAGGCGCATCAGTGGTACATATGCCACACGCATGATCAAAGCTAATGATTACACTCACTCTTGATAACACAACTGCAGGATCTGATAACTAGAAACTGAGAAACCAGCACACAGCAATATGACTGCCCCACTTTACGTCCTATGTTAAGATTATGGAACTTTTAAATTAACATATTTGCGGTTATGCATAGTGAAGTTTAAAATAACCTCAATAAACATTTCAATTAGTATTTTTTTTTATCTATTTAATCTGCAACCTGGTCTTTAAAGGTCTGCTTCACTGACAATCATATAAAACTGGTTCTTAAAAAAAAATAAGAATTGGTCACTCTGAGTTGCATAACCATGCAGCAAGTGAACATATTCTCCAACCCTGATTCTCTGCATTAGCCACACAAAGAAAATAGAAAAGACAATGAGCCGGTCGGAAAAAGTCTGTCCCTTCTACATCACAGGCTGGAGAGAGTAGACCATATGTCTGCTGTCACCAAAAAAAATAAAACCATTAAATGTGGTTTATTGAAAAAATATATATCTCTCCTCAAAGACTTTCATCATAAATGACTTAATATGTGATAATAAAGCTAATCTTTTCCGTCTATCAGAAACCTGGCTGCAGCAGGTGGATTGTGTTAGTATAAATGAGTCAACTCCTTCACACTATTTAAATTTCCTCAATTTTATAAGTACTGGGCAAGTAAGAGGAGTTGCAGACATCTTTTATTCAGATTTACTAAATAATGCCAGACTAATTAATAGCTACTTTTTTGAACATATATTCCTTAGTTTCCCTCATCCAAGTTGCAAAATATTAAAACCACTTTTTTTTATAGTTTTGTATCATCTACAAGGCCCTTACTTCATTGGATCAGATCTCAGATTCTTTATCTGATTTACTATTACATACTGCTAAGGTAATTATAGCAGGGGATTTCTATATTTATGTGGACACTGTAAGTGATAGCTTAAATACAGCCATTAATGTTATCTTAGACTCAATTTGCTTTACTCAAAAGGTGCAAGGATCCACCCACTTAGGTCAGCACACTTTGGACCTTGTACTGACATATGGCTTTGAATGTGATGAAGTAACAGTCCTCCCATATAACCTGTTACATTATTTTTGATAACTTTTGAATTTACTTTAATTGACCTTCCAAAATTGGACTTTCCCAAATATGAAAGATGTAATTATAGTAGAACTTTAGAAACAATTCTGTAACAAGCTTTAAAGAATATGTCCCATTCTTACTTTCCCCACTATTGCAGAATAACACAGTGGAAAGCAACAATTCCATCTCTAACCTTTCAGGAATGTATGGTCTGCTTCATAACACTACTTCCTCATTGCTTATGGCATTAGACAGTGTAGCCACCTTAAAAAAGATGGTAGTTAGCCATAGGAGGTTGGCTCCCTGGTTTAATGCAGAGTTGCACACCTTATAGAATACTAGGAAACTGGAGAGAACATGGCTCTCTACACACATAGAGGATTCCTATTTACCTGGAAAAACAGTCTGTTATAAACAAACACTTTGAAAAGCTATAACGGCATATTTTGCATCATTAATAGAGGTAAATAAGAGCAATCCCAGGTTTATTTTTAGTGCCAAACTTACTCATAGCTGTGTTGAGCCAACTATTCCCCTCGCTCTCGGCAGTGATGACTTTATGGGATTCTTCATAAATAAAATTAATTCTATTAAAAATAAAATAATTGCCAGTCCCCCAAACATAATATCTCTCTCTTAGTAAATGAGGCAGCATCAGAGAGAACTGTAGAGCCATGTTTGTGTCTGTATTGTTTTGATTCCATCAAACCTTTGCAATTATAAACAATATTAGCTTAATCTAAAACTTCAACTTTTATGTTGAACCCAACCAAATTATTTAAGGAAGTGTTTCTTCTGGTTACTGGCCCCATTTTAGAAATGATCAATCTTTCCATGATAAATATAGATATGTACTTCAGGAACTTAAGGTTTATTAATTAAACCTGCACTTAAAAGTTGAATATAGAACATTTTTCTTAAAAGCTATCTCTTTAAAAAAGTAATACTTCAACGGGAAATTTAGAGGTGTGCAGAATGAAAGTGCACCCTTTCCTTTAAACGTTATATCTAACCTAAAATCATTAAAAAAGATAACTTTTTTAAACCAACGCACTGTGTTTATATTTACGTGTTCCAGGCAACAGTATTGTAGGTTGCCAAATACTATTGAAAACATCTGCCTGGAGCAACGAGGCGTACTTTAGAAAATTGAGCACTCGGTTAGTTTAGCTGCTGTGTCTAAGCCTCATAGATTTCATTATCTTTCTCAGAAGAGGAGCGACCTTACAAGATCTAAAACCCATTAGTTTAGGCAAAGTTTCTCATGGAGAAAGGTAAGAAAGCTAGCTAACGGCTTAAGGTTAGCTGTCTGCAAAACAGCTTTGCAATACTTGAGTATATGACGTTCCTAGATATGAGTGCATCAAACTCCACACCGAGTAAACAAAAGAAAAGGAAGAGGTTTCCTCCTACTCTGTCCAGCGTAGGGTGCTCGCTTTCACCACTACGGTGAGTGGCTATTATAAATACTTTTCTAGCTAGCTGTCTGTATTGACATAGGTCTCTGACCATATACCTCAGTCAACTACACACGCTGTGAAATCTGTTGGATGTTTATGTAAATTATAAAGTATAAATTATGACTTTTATAGAGGACATCACCAAAGGAGTGAAGGATACTACTCAGCCACTGAAATAAGATGCAGAGGACAGGTACAAAAACATACTCTTGCCTTTGACCCATATTTTGTAAAAGTTATTTTTTGTTTAGTTTTTTTTTATTTCATTAGTACAAAATAGTCCTTACATTGTACAATTCATCACTGGACATGATGCTGGCTGGTTACGGCAGCAAAACTGGCATCCAGATGGCTGAAAAATTAAGTTTTGTTATTGCAACTACAACCTCAACACACCAGATGTCGCTTTGGTGCCCATGTTCCATTTTCAATGTTTAAGAGACCCTCCCTCGATCATGATGACTTAGTTAATTACAGACCTATATTTAACCTTTCTTTCTTATCTACACATCTTGTCCAGGAGTTATGCAGAAAAACTAGTCCAGGCATTTGTTACTTCAAGGCTGGGTTACTGTAATTCTTTTCTTTCAGGAAGTCCACAAAATGCAATTAAAAGCCTTCAATTGATCCAAAATGCTGCAGCAAGAGTTCTGATGAATATTAAAAACAGAGATCACATTTCTCCTGTAGCTTTTCTTCATTGGCTCCCTGTTAAATCCAGACTAGAGTTTAAAATCCTCCTTCTTACAAATAAAGCCCTTAATAATCAGGCTCCATATATCATCAAACATGACAGATCTGATTGTTCCATATGTTCCAAACAGAGCACTGTTATCCACTTTTTACATTCTTTAAAATAGAAAGTACTCTTTCATCAGTTTACATCACCTTTTGTTCTTTTATGTGGTTCTGCTGTCTTCTCAAATCCTCAGACGGTTGTGGCAGATGTACACTCGTACCTAGCCAGGTTCTGCAGGATGTTTTGTCCTGTTAAAGGGGTGATTTCCTTCTCTACAGTCGCTATATGCTTGCTCAGTATAAAGGATTAGTGATTGCTGTTGTTGGAGTCTGCATAGACAGGGCAGAACATAACGTCAATGACTTGACACAATCTTCCGGGTTTCTATATATAGAAAACTTTTAACTGATTGGAGTGTTCTATAATTGTATTGAAATGACTTTTCTTGTAAAGTGCATTGAGATAACATCTGTTGTGAATTGGCTCTATATAAATGAACTGAATTTAATCAAATTAAATTGAACAATGTAGGGCTTGGTTTATTTGTGGATATAAAAAATCGTTGCGTTTTCTATCCAAGAAACAGGATATTTAGATAGCAAGTTAATATTTAATTTGAAGTTAAATATTTATTTTTCAAACTAAATATTTATTTTCAAAACTAAATATTTAATTTGCAAACTAAATATTTACTTTAAAAAGTAAGTATTTAGGTCTGACCTAAATATTTATTTATTTTAGAAGGTCACGAGTTTTAAAATATATAGTCAATCAAGATTAATTGATCATAACATGCAATCAGCAGCTGGTCATAGGTTTTATTAATTTATCTACTACCTACTGTATGACTTTATACAAAAGGCCTGGAACAAGACTATGGACAATTAAAGTTAATCATACTTGAGGACCTGCGATGGACTGGCAACTTGTCCAGGGTGTACTCCATCAATCACCCGGTGACTACATGGGATAGGCACCAGCTCCCCCATGATCCTGCAAAGAATGAGCAGTATGGATGGATGGATGGATTGTATTTGAAGGCATGGACACAAGGTGTTAGTTTTTTAACCATCAAAGGACTTTAGAAAATGTGTGTGACCCCATCATCAGGGTCTTATGTGCCTGATAACAAGAACTGATTGGTCATCATTGTTTACTGCCTCTGCAACTGTGTGTAAAGTGATTGTGCCGTTATTGAGGTTCACAAATATGTGAGGCTATAACATTACTCTCCTGCACTAATAATTACTGCTCAGGATCTCAAATAAACATTAACATTTGCCCCATTTAAAGATCACAAGATATTTTAAAGATTTATGGAGCCAGTTTAGAAAACATATTTTCATGTATGTGGATACCTCCCAAATAAATTTACATGCATATTCTAGTAAGAGTACTGCTTCATTGATTACTTGAGTATAGTTGGCTCATTTTGGCTAGTCACCTGTTTAGTTAAAATTGCAACAAAACAATAACTTTTGGCTTTTTAATAACTCAATCTGACCTGATCCGACTTGATGAAATTTTGAGTTTTTACACTAAGATCTTTTTTTTTCAGAATGTTCTAATATAACAAAGCAATGGGACTGTTTTGCCAACCAGAAGTAAATAACAGAGATAAAGAGCTAAGATGTCGTTCTGCAATGGGTGTCTTAAAAATATGTAACAGTTAGGAAGAGAGAATGTCTCAAATGACCAAAAAAAGAATAAATAAACACATTTAATCATTTATGGCTTATATACTAGACCAGATGCAGTCAACCGAGGAATATAAGATTAATCATAGTGATTCAGAGTGAAACACCAGATTCAAAACTTGCCCGTCTTCTAACTACCTCTGTGAGTGTGTGTTTTATTTCTGACCTCTTTTACAAGATACAGTTAGGACATCTGCTATGTCTTTATCAACATCTGCATCAAATTGTAATCCCCATGTCATAATTTGCACTTTGTAGTGGGAAATCTATATACATCTGAGAAGTGGGGTCAGACTTTCCACGACTAACACTCATAAACAGTCGACATTTTAGCTCTAATATTGTTAAACATATAAATCAATATTTCTACTCGTACGTGAACCAACAGTGCTTATGTTAGCAAAAAAGAGACATACACAAAGTCTGAAAATACTGGTGTTTTGCCCTGCCTTTGGAAAATGTTTTACCACTTTAACAAAGAAAATTTGTATACCCAAACCCAAAAGTATTTTATAAGCATAAGAATTTTACTTAAACAAACCTTATGAATGTTTTAAATTTCGTATTTTGATCAAAGGTCCCAGCAAGCCTATACATATTAGACTAATAGACATTTAATTTGTTCTCCTTCATGGTAATCTCTCCAGACAAATGATCATAAATTAGGAGGTGAGTCAGGCTTTCTCAGACTCTGTCTAACTCTTTAGATCATAAAACACTTTAACATGCATAGAAGAAAGCAATAAACCCTATGGACTTTACCTACTTATGAATAGTGACACACACACACGCGTGCACACACAGGCCATCAAAGATACTGAAGTCAGCTGACGTTTACTGAACATACAGATAAAAATAATGATCACAGATAAAACCTTAGGGATTGAAAATATCAGAAAAAGCTGACATTTGTTTTTTTTTAATTGATTATTGAAGTTTTTTTTGTTCCTTTGTCCAGATAGATTGGTTAGTAACACACACACATAATTGCTCAGAAAGGTTCACATGTCCCTGTTAAAGTGTCTGTAAATTTAAAGTAAGACTAATTTAAATCATTTCAAACATTTTCAACATATGTGATCTTGTATTTTTCAGCGAAAAAGTCAGTAAATAATAATAATTATTATTATTAAATAATAATAATAATAATAATAATAATTATTATTATTATTATTATTATATTTATTATTGTTATTGTTATTGTTATTATTGATATGTAGAAAACTAACAAAGGGTAAATTATCATTGTATTTGTGGTGCCAGTCAGGAGATGGTTACAATAAACAACAGCAGACCATTACATGTACACCATGGCACAATGAAGGTACTTAAACAAACAGGACATGTATCCAAAACTGATGAAAATAGAAGCTAGTGAGAGGCCAAATCAATAATGGTTTCAACCATTTGCTTCAAACGATGGTTCTGGTCTACGTGTGTATATTTTCTGAAAATGAAAAGTCATGTTTATACAGAGATTAGTTCCTCGCAGAGAAAACACTCACCCCAGCAACTCTTGAGACTTAAAATTTAAATCTTGGAATTGCTGAGCCAAAATCCAGAACTAAACTTCAACAGAAAATTTGTGGGCACACATGAAGATAGCTGTGACAAGGAGGCCCTTTTAGCAAATCAAGAGCTGAGTCAACAAAGTGTTAACATATGGGTTTGTACGATTATGCAATGGGTTAAAGCAGCTTTTTAATTGTTTTCCTTCTTACAGATTTGTTTGTTTTTCATTGGATTTTTACAGGAAAGATATATATATTAGATATTGCCATTTAAACAGCATTGTGTATGTGCACGCATGTACATTATTTGACTGTTTTAAATATGCATATTCTCTTAGGAAAGAAGTTCTCCAATTATGTGCGTATATATACTATATATATGCGTATTATTTGTGGGGGGGTGTCTTTTTTATATTTCTCTCTATGGCAGAAGATTGTTACTGTAATTTTGTTCCAAAGAACAGAGGAAGAGCATATGACCTATAATTATCAAAAAAAAGCAAGATAATAGTTTCCACCCACACAGCTGCTTCCGGTTCCACAAGAATCTTTTCTTAAAGAAATATTCAAATGCATGTATTAGGCACTGAATATGCTAAGAGAAATCAGCTGAGTAAAGCTGAAGCTCATAAGCTGGTGTTAAAAATATTTTTGAAAAGGATAGTTTAATTAGGAAGCAAAGTTTAAGTAAGACTGCAAAAAAAAAAAAAATCTGATCTGATGGTGAGTAAGTAGTAGTAGTAATACAATTACAGTAACTTTGTTGTTCATAATTATACTAAAGTTTTATTTTGGTTTTTGCAAGATTCTAATATGTTGTAACTCCAAGATAAAAAGTGTGCTTCCTTGTTTGCTACTCATGACACTTGAACAGACATTTCAACACCGAACTGTACACACAGCATGACCTTGACCAGGGGGTTAAAAATGAATACAAACAGGAGGAAGTTAACCTTTTACCAAACTTCCATTACAGCAGTTCTGCTATTTGATTATAAAAAGTTTCTTGCAAACACGGAACAGGAGCACACATTAGCTCTCACACCCACACTTGTTCTGTGCTTACTTACAGTAGGTCTCGTCTTCATTTTTAAAGAAATGTAAAACCTCATTTTTGAGATAATTTCTGTAGGTGTTAATGTCTCATTATCAGACCATCTCACTATCCACCATTGGTGCAACGCAAATAACTTTTAACATAACTTTTTTCTTGTATTTACAACTAAAAATGACAGTTTTTTTTGTTACTAGAAAGATGAGTGTAACATTAAAAAAAACAGGAATCATTCAATGAATTTGTTGCTATAAATAAAATATTAGAACTAATACAGAACTTTACAGATTCAGAGCTTATGTTACTTTATTAAAAAGCAGATTTTTTTGTTTTAGATAGAGACAATGCAATGTAGGTTAAGGTTTACCTCCCACACATGAATTTGTTATATTTACATAGTTTTCAGGTTATTAGATTTACATGTTAATATTAGAGGTTGACATTTTACACAGATGTGTGTGTTGCAGAAGAATGAGGTTGTCACTCATTCTAAACCTACAATAAGACATTAATACTTTTTAGTTCAATTCAGTGTGTTTATTTGAAACTTATTCACAATAAAGTTGTCTCAAGACACTTTACAAAAAGAGGGGTCAGTTAAAAGCAAGTCAAGTACATAAACTATAAATTATCCAATTTATAGGTTTGGAGAGTTAACACTGGTAAGTTGAATTGTTTCACACTAGTGAAAGACAAACATTCAAATGTCGGCAACATTCTTGTAGTAGTGGAAATTACACCTCTAAGTCTTATAACCATTACTTTGATGCGAAATGCCATCAGCACTTTCCCCAACTGTATAGCATGATTGGACTTACTCATACGTTCTCTACCATCATGCATGACCAAATACCTGACAAGGTAATCATAGCTTCGCTTGCAAATGCAACTGTTAAAATAAACAGCAAGAACATCTGCACTGTCAAGTAATGTAGTAAACACATGTTGCTCACTGTTCGTTTGTCTTGCCATGCATGATGAGCTGGATGACAAGTAGACACACACCAAACTCTTCCAGGCTTCTCTTGCTGATACGCTACGATTCCTTACTTAAAAAGTGACATTGTGTTTTGGAACTGACAACGACACTTAGCTCTCCTCTTTATTACTGATGACTCTGACATGCTTGCGTTTTAGATGCAGTATCATCACCGTGTTACTTCCGTGTCATGCAGGGTCTAAATTACAAATGTTTTAAGTCTACCTGGTGCTGTGCTTCTGCTCTGCTCTGTTGTACCCTATTTGACGAGTTCCTCGAATTGACTGTTAAATAAAGGTTATGCGAATAAAAAGAGAGTTTCATGGCTGGCGACTGCTTAAGAAGTCGTATTTACGCTGCACAACGAATTGATGACGAAATTCGTTACCAACGCTTTTTATTATCAAATTTTATACACTTTATAAATGTTTTGGTTGCAGCCCTAGAGAGAGGCATGTAATAGTTGGGCAAATTATAATTAGTAAATAGTAGGTGTTGAGGCCGGTAACACGTCACTTAGTACCACGTTACTGTAATATGACCACTTTTTTCAGTAAAGACTGCTCTAATGTGTCATATTTCCATACCACTGATCAAATTAAAGTTACTTGTCCAAGCCACTGGGCGTTACTGTTTTTGTAATTTTCTTAAGCAAAAAGATATATATATTATTATTTATTTTTATTTTTAAAAGCAGCAATTGTAAATATGGTCTTACATATCTTCAACAACTCTGCTACCATCTTCTTCTGTCTTAATTTGAAAATAAATAGCTGATTATCACCTCTATGGTTGCCATGTTTGTTTTATGTCTACCTTACAAATCCTGCACTCTATCCGGTGTGAGTTCTGTACTCTGGTACCTTGGCCTTACTGTTAAAATACACTTCCATTAAAGTGAGTATTGGCAAAACCGGTTATTGTATTTCTGTTGAGCTGAATGTTAGTGGCAGCTACTGAAAGTAACTAATGAAGCAACTTGTAATCTAAGATAGTTACTTAAAAAATTAAGTAATCAGTAAAATAACTAAGTTACTTTTGGAAGGAGTAATTACTCAGTAATCAGATGTATATTTCAAAGTAACTGTGGTAACATTGTAGGACCTGAAAGTCTCACTTTTCCTTACATATTAATTATTTGTTTTACTGTTTAGGGTTAAGCTCTCTCACAGTTATCTTGATGGGGGGTTTTTTGTGATTCTGAAAACACATTCTATGAAGTTTATAATGGCTCCAACTAATTATCATATGCAAAACAATGTTGGTGAAAATTTAGAGAAAGCTATTATTTAAGGGCCTGTGGACAATGATAGAAAATAAGCCCGAACCTAGCCTGACTAGAGCCCAACGGGTTCGGGCAAAGACCTTCAGTTCTACTCAGGACATCCATCTTTTGTGAGGTCATAAATACCACCCGCTGGTTGGACGTATATACTTTGGTACTTTGGCTAGTATTTCAAGTTCTCAGTTGGAAAGAAGCGAGAATACCAATTAGAAATGATATAGCCAAGTGTAAATGTTCATCTATATGTGTCCGCTTGTCGTAATTCCAGAGCTACTTACAGTCATTGACTTTAGCAAGAATTGTGTATTGTTGGGTTTCTTTAAAAGAAAGCTATGGTTTATCTGTTTATTGGTAATATTACATTAATAATTTATTAATTAATAATTATTATTGTTCCTTTATATGATTTCTTTAATGGGGCACCAACCAGTTTTAAACTCGTAAAAATATAAATCAGAGATTACTATCGAACAACAGTTTTATAGCTGATTATCAATGATTTACCAGATGTAATTTGTCTGAAGGGTAAGCCCTTTTGCAATGATTTAAAACACACACTCAAATAAAACAAACAAAGACTTGATCCAGTTTAACCAATTTATTAACAAACTATCACACCAGACACCAACTTAAAAATTCACTCTCAGCTAATTTGGTTCTGTTAACTGCTAAGCTAAAGGCTAAACCTACCGCTACGTAAACAAACGGACAACAAAATGGCGACCGGAAACAGTGGAGGCTACGTCACAGGGAGGTTCCTGGATGTGTGTACATCGTAACACGCACGCATGCATGGGAGCGTCGTACGCACGCGGACGGGCAAAATGTCGAACAGGGGGACATTTTTATTACCTGCGCGAGGTACCTTGTGGTCTCTTTTGACAAAGAGACCACGTGGCACTTATCAATGAAACTAGCCTTCGGCTAACAAAGAACCCTGAATTGAATGGTCACGGATTGAACAAAGGGTGAACAGACTACGTTCAACTTTGCCCACCCCAAAGAAGCACTCCGGTTCGGGGTTCGAAACCTAATCAAAGTGAAATACACTCACCATCAAACACTGCTTGTTTACTAATTAAGAAAAACACAGTGACTTCAACACAAATTGTACACAATCAAAACTCAGCTTACTCAAGGAAACATAGTAAACTTCAAGCACAAATCTGATTAGTGGAATGTTGCATGCATACATAATAATAGAAGAGAGCTCTTAGTTTGCTCCACCCAGACTTTCAAACAAATTGGGTGGATCTTCCTTGAGTCTGTCTGATGGTTGATCACAGTAAGAGTAAGTCCTTTCAGGCATGACGGACAAAATACGACACGGAAGCACGGGAAAAAAAAGAGCTTTGGTGGTGGTTCGAAGCTGAGGGGGAGGTTTGCTAGCGGGAAGAAAAGTTCAGACACGTGTGTCCAGCACCGTATCAGGACTTGGAGCAGAGAGGGAAATCTCCTTGAAGCTCAACGAGTTGAACCAGAGATGAGAGAGCAGCTGGTTGCCCAGCTTTTTGAACTTTGCGGTTCATTCTGCTCATTCATCCAGTCAGAGGTGTGGAGAGTCCAGGATGGGCTGGCGAGTTGGCGCTGTGAACAACCGATGTGTCGGGATAATCGAATGCCAGCCCTTCAGGAGTGAGATCAGAGAGATGGTTCTTGATCGCCCAAGGTGCACTGTTTTACGTCCGGGGGTCTGATGTTCCGGCTTTGTATGAAACAGCAGGAAACCAGCGCTTGGAATGCCGGATTCATTCCTAATAATAGCACCCGTTGATATCATTTCATATATTCGGCTGTCAGACCCAACAGTATTATATTAAATGCTGAAGGATGATGTGAGGCTTCCTATCGTAAGGTTGAAGTCTGAAAACAAAACAGTTTTTAGAGTACTAATAAGACTAAGTACTTTGGCAAACAGCAATAAAAAAGGCTCAAACATTTACCAAACATCATGAAACACATCTCTTGCTAACAAATATATAAATAGGTGATGATATAATCACATCGTTCCATACTGGAAAAGCAATTCTGCCAAATTAATATAACTTGTCATAGGGTCAGTATGACTTACTTTACATTACTTAGCATTTTACTGTTCAAATATGTACCAGTGTTTCTATAAAAATCTGTCCTGTCAGATTTTCCATGAGTGAGTGGTCATGTGAGGCTGAGTCAGGTGATGTCATCTGTCTTAAAACTGAAAAAAAATACAAGTATGTACACAAACAACTTGCTGATTGCTAGATTTCCTCTTGTGATTGACCAAGGTGCTTAATCCTGGAAACTAGAGATGGTTTAACAGATAATTTAGTCAGGGTGTGCTACAGCTAAAGTTTATCTGACGTGTCAAGTCGATGTCAGCTATGCTAAGGTGCCTGCAAGATATGTTTTATGTCAGTATCCACCACATTTTGAGAAAAACTTTACATAAAGCAAAATAATTCCTCATAAAATAAGATATGTCTGAAAGTGTATTTGAGTGTATTTTAAACCCTTATTGATAATAAGGGCTTAGACTCTACAGCAGAATATTTTTTTGATAATATTCTAATATTCTAATCCTTACTGTTGCATCAGGCCGAGCAGTATAACAAACTGGGAGAGTAATTTTAAATGGGGACATTTTTTGGACCTAAAAATAATTTATTGACATGTATTAGCAAGAATGACATTAGGTAAAAGAAAAACAGTTCCTTTTGAAAGGTATATGAAAACCTCTTCAGATCAAGATGCTCACTTATGCCTTGGTGCCTTGGTGTTGAGTGCAAATTTGGATTTGAATTTTAAACCTGGATTTGAATTTTAAACCTGGAAACAAATACATGTAGAGTCACTACTACTTTAGAGAAAACTGAGACAGGAAGGTGAAAAAAGCATATTAGAATATTTAAAAAAAAAACATTTTAAGAGCTGTTTGTGATGGTAGGTGAGCAAAAATGACACAACAGTTCTCTAGACATTTCATTTTTAATAAAATGAAAACAAAACTGGATGAATCTGTTTTCAAAGTTTAGGTTCAGTTTTCCTTGTTTTATTGTATTTTGATAAATTCATGTATCATTCACAGAAACAAGCCACTTGGTTCAATACAAAAAATTCAAAATTAAATCCACCTGGTGTATTGTGTTGTAATTTTTGGCTTAACTTTTTAAACAGCCAATGGCAAGAGCTAAAAGAGGGCCTTGTCATTGGGACTTTATATCTGAAGAGTTTTATGAACAAGGCTCTTGTTTCAATTCTGAAATGCCAGAAAGACAAAGTAGATTTTTTTATATATAGTTTACATCCAAGTATCACCAAAGCCCTTTATGATAATAGTCAGAATACTTTCAAATTGGGTTTTCAGTGTTGCTTTACTGCACGCTAAAATCTAGAAAACAGTATTCTCCAGGATCTCCAAAAGAAAAAAAATGTTAATATTAGGCCGATAAGGGAAAGTATTTTGCCCATTCCGTAAGTGGAGGTGTATGTGTGGGTGTACAGTTCGTGTTTGTGTCACTGCATACAGTTGGCCTTGTGGTTGACTGCTAACCTCTCTGAGGATGTGTTTCTTCCATTATACTGAATACTGGCCAACGTTAAAGACCCCCACTAAATAAAATAAATAAATAAGTGAGTGCGTTTTATTTATTTTTTTCCTTAATCTGGTTAATGCCTCCCCCCCTATATTTTCTATATATTTTAGAAGGTCTATTTGCTTTGGCTCTATGAATTGGCATAAAATATTTTGCTTGTTTTTTTAAGCTAGCATTATTCTTACTTTAAAGGCATTACATTTTTAGCTTACAGTGTGATACGACAGTCATTAGTCCACCTAATGCAAATAACATAGTATATATCAATGCCGTACAGTGATTATATTTCTTAGCCAGTTGCAGTCAGGTAAACCTCTGTTATTTTTAAGCATTAATTTGCTCTCTAATAGACAGTAAATGTGAAAAAAGACAAGAAGCAGCCTTGACTTATAGTACCCCCAAACTATTATCTAATATAATGAATATATAGTTGTTGAAGAATACGTGAGAAGCTTCACAGCCTCATGTGATTAAGACTCAAATCAAAAGTTTGTGGTTATGACTCATTGTTCTTAGTTCTTTGATGGCACCTGTCATGTGAGCCTGTTTCACTGTGGTTTGCGCTGCAGAGTTTGCGCACTGGCTCTTTGTACCATCACAACAAGTGGGGGGGGGGAAATAAACCATGAAGTGGTGGGAAACTTTTCTGTAATTTCCTAGCTTGTTGAACAGGGTTTGAGCTGGAATAAAGCGGCTATTGATGTACGTCTAAGATGGGTGCTGTTTTGACATAAAAGAAGACGGTCGGGGTGGAAACTGTTGCTTGTGACGTCAGAATAAGTGAAAAGATTTTCAGGGGGGCTCCAAAACAACTTGTCATTAAGACATCAGTTCACATTCAGATTGTAACAGTTTTTTGTTGCATGTTATTGGCTTTAAGACATGTTGGACTTAGTAGTCCTGGTTGTAGTTCTCATTTCCTATTTATGACTTTAAAAGTTATGTTTGAATGGAAGACACTTTATGAAATTCATGGTTTTTATATATTGATAGACAGGACTTATGTGTTTGCATCTCAACAAATATTGCTATGGATTTTATTATGTTGTCTATGTTAAAAATGGTTACTGCAAATTAAAAGTTCAGGTGGTGTGAACAAGGTAATTTTAAGAACAACAATAAATTAACCCCAAACAGAAAATTAGTTGGTTGAACTTTCACCATAAATTTACAATTGTTATTCTATTATAGACCAAAAATACTGAATCCAAAGTATATCAAACTTCCTTTGTGTTTTAATAGGCTTCCATTGCTACATTTCAGATGTGAAACATTTAAAAAAAGAGAAAAAAATCTTAGATATGAGCATGAGCATTCCAAAATATTTCAACAATAATGTTTTTTTTTAACACATAAAAGTATACAAATGACAATATTTCTATAGGTACACATATTTTTGGATTTATTGCAATAATATGACATAATACATTTAACACTAATGAAGGAAATGACGTTATCACAGGATGGAATCAGTTTATTACCTTCAGCTGAAATGCATTTGGGTTACACAAAGGTCACTGATCCAAATTACATCGTACAATCCACTGCTTAGTGGTTAAAAAAAGTATGAAAATAAAAGTTTGGATGCTACCTATTCAAAGTTTTAATTTAAATCCAACTGAAACGGTGTTGTATGACCATAAACAGCTCCTCAAGAGAAAAAAATCCTCCAGTCTGCCTGACACAAAAATGTCTGCACAAAAGGGTCCAAAAGAACTCAACAGCTACGTGAAAGGCTTATTGGCAGTCATCACAATTAGTTATTAGTTTTAGGAGCAATTATATTTTCAGATATAACCAGGTTTGTTTGAACAGCTTCTTTCGTCAAATAAAGGAATCTACAAGAAAATGGTAAGGGGACAAATAGGCTAGCTTTTATTTAGACATTGGACATTAAATAGAAGGTTATATTTTTAAAACATTATAGTTATACTTTATGTGTATACTAATATTTGCATGTACACATTCCTTTATTAATTAATTAGGAGTAGCGGAACCCTAAAACACGTAAATATTTAACCAGACAATAGAGTAGAATAGAAATATTTTATAAATAGAAAAACTCTTAACTCTCTTAACTCAGAACTTCATTACTTTGAATATTTGAAATAAACATTTCCAGTCAGAGAGTAACAAAGCATGACAGTACTTCTCCCTAAAACATTTACAGAAATAAATGTGCAGAACAATAAAAGGAGCATTTAATGGTCATAGTGTTTTTCTTAAATTCAGGAGGTATTTTGATGAAACTAATGACCAGTACTCATCGCTTACTCAGACTTATCTATGCGTCTGTCATGGTTTTTGATGATTCACCATATATGCTGAGCATACAAGGACATCGCAATTACAAAAAACTCCAGTCAGTGGTAAACAAAATCTTTCCCTGCACATTTGTAACTCTTTCATGTTTTGTCAACAAGTTCACCAAACTGGTCCAGGCAGTAGCTTTGAGAGAATTACTAATAATGAATTAAGTCTGACAAATGTAATAACTGGTATTGAACACTAATAACATTATGAATAGGCCTGATAGGCCCCCGGAGTCACCTTAATTATTTTCCATAGGCTATAAACATTGCTGTTTTGTGAGGGTTTCAGAGGCTTGTTTCAGCTTTACCTATTTTAAAATGATCTATTTTAAATAGCAGACTGGGCAGAGATTTTGGTATCTAGATGTTCATAACCAGTAGAGAGACACCTTAAAAAATTTTGCAATTGTAAATGCAGACAAACGTGGGTGAAAAGAGATGCATGCCATACATTTTAGATATTTATCATAAAATTAAAATAAAACCTTGAATACCTTCTTTATCTTTCATGACACAGTAAGAGACAAATTTGGGTTGGTGTTGCACATTAAATCCCATACAATCTGTGCAAAAAATTTTTTTTACGATTTTCTTTTGTTTTATTACTCAAATCTGCTGCTAAATTGTGAAAGGCAAAATTATATTCAGCTAAGTTCAGCTGACTTCTGCTCAGAATTGTTGTCAGTTGAGATATTAATAAAATTGTGCAATGCAGCATGTGCAGCCTGAGTGACATATTGGTTATAATCCCAGAATGAAAAAACTGAAGCCCGAACATGTTTAATTGTCTGTCAGCTCCTCATTGCGTTTGAAAGGGCTTTAATTCAAGTTTCCATTGGCGAGGAATGGAAGATTCTTTGTAGCTTGTCAAGTACCGGCATGAAGGATCCAAACAGCTGTCTTCATGCTGCCTGCTCTGCTCTGGCCCACATAGCTCACATTCCTCACTGACTCACCAGCTTTGAGAATGTGCGCTCGCATGTGTGTGTGTTTGTCTATGTGTAACTTCACGATTGTTGGTTTAGCTCTCTTACCCTCTCTGGCTCTCACAGTATAGCCAAGCACAACCGCGTGTTGACTGTGAAATAAACAAGTGACTGACTCAGAGTGTGTTATATGAGGTCAGCCTGATCTCTAACTGCCAGTCAAAACACATCTGGTGTCTCTGAAGCAGAAGAGCCGGGCTGTCGCTCATTCAGAATGGGTGGATGGTTTTTGGGGGGTAAATATATAATATGCTAAAAAGGCTGTGCATGTTAGCCAGATACCCTGTTTTCACCTGCGAAGTAGGTGCATGTACATAAAAGTGATTGTTTTGACTCTGTGCCCACATAACAAACAGACACTGGTACCTGCATCACTTCCAGCCAGAAACAGAAAACCGGTTTACCTGCCTATGTCATTCGGCCTCACCTTTTTTCAAACTTAAGCAATGTCAGGTTACACCCTGGAACACGTTTCCAGGCTCGATTAAACAAACACAGGTGTCTCTGAGAACAGATCTGTGTATTGGTGCAGATCAGGAAGTAATTTTGATGTGGAGCTGAGTTTCCGTTTTTTTGTTCATACAAATATAAATGTGATGTTTAGTCATGGTGTTATTACTCAGTTACTTTACAGAAGGAGAAAACAAACAACAATATCAAATAATCTGGAAGCCTGAAATCTGGGGCTTCACACTGAAACTGGAAGGATTATTGTGAAGGTGATCTCCACACCTGAGGGCCTTCATTGTGAACATGCCAAATGCTCTCAGTTTCAATCACATTTTTATTTATAATCTTATCAGTTATTCACATCCTTCTTGGAGAGTATTTGCTCAAACTTACTAAGTTTGTCTTTGTGGACTTGGTTATGCCCAGCTTTCATGAGCTGAAATGTTGCCTTTAAATTGATAATCCAAAGCAGTTGTTTTCTTGTCGAGTGATTCAATTGTATACTTGAGATTATTGTTTGTATTATCAATTAGGCCTCTTATGACTCAAGGTGACTCACTGACTGAAAGTGTCCGATGACTGTGGATGCAAAACAAGCATAAATCATAACACTCCACCCCATCCTTGATAGCTGGTAGAAGTCGGTCAGCTGTATCAGACATCGCCACTTTACTCAAAAAAAAACCCACACTGGATGATCTCTTGAAGACTATGGTTTGTTTAGATATAGCTTTTCTCGATTTCCTTTAGACTTCTGAAGAACCCTTATTTGTTCAGTCTTTACCTGATCTTGATTAGATGTTACTGTCATGAATTCAGCATTTAACATGCTTTCATCTTTTTATTATACCTGTTTGAACATATTATAACCACATAGCATTAATCTTTAGTTTTCCTCCCCTGAATGTATATTTCAGTTTAATTCAAAAATGCTTTATTAAGCCCAAGGCCAAGCCCACAATGTGATATTGTTATATGCCTTTTTATCTAAGTTTTTTAAAAGGTTGTGGTAGATGGTGATGAGCTGTGGGCAGGAAGAGGCCTCTGACTTAGTTGTTCTAAAACTGTCTGAGCAAGAGGATGCTCAGAGTTGTCCATCATGTTTTTCATTTGACAAAGAATCCCTTTTTGGACAATAATGTCTTTTGAATGTATTTAAATAGTATTCTCTTTTTTCAGCTAGAAACAATTGATTCTCTAAGATCCTTCTGGATATCTTTTCTCACAGAAAGTGTCACCATAAACACAGGAATCCTCCAGACCAGCAACCTGCTAAAATATATTTAAAAGAGTTAATAAGGGTACACAATTTGGGCTGCCAAATGATCACGTGGTGCCACCGTGCGACACACACGCGGGTCTGATCAACCCAAGGTGGGCCAACCCCGGCAGAGTGTGTCTTGTGATAATTGGTTGAAACACCCAATGAGGTTGGGGTACACAACTGAAGATGTGTCGCACTGGTGGCACCATGCGTTCTGTGCCAAATTTCACCCCACCCATGTTACATCCCCATTCAAGTGTTGTGCTGAAAGTTAGGGATCTTTAACAACTAGTCCAACAAAGAATCAATGATATTTCAAGCAGTTTACATGAAGGTATTTTTATTTGTCTTAATAAGTAAAGCATAATCAATATTACAACCATAATTCACAACTGACAATGAAGATGCATCATAATTAAACTATAAATGACACTAATGTGTTGTGCAAATATAATTAGCCTTAGAGAGCATGGGTGGCGTACCTCTTCAGAGCACACTCCGGTCTAAAGTTCTTGGTAAGCTATCTAAATGAGATAGTAATTTTCAGCTATAGCATTACAGATAGTTTATGTTTCATAGGGCCATGTCATATCTCTAAACGTTTCCCTATCAAAGTGAAAAACTGGCAGATGAGGGTATTTAAATGAATCACCACAACATAACATTGAACTGATAACATACAGCTTGGTAAACTCATCACTCGGTCCACTCCTAATGCGGCAAAGAAAATACGATGACACATTTCTTCATAATTGTCTGTCAAAATCACTTATTTTCATGTGCGAATCAAACAGTCTTTTTTTGTGCATTAATAAAAGTCTGAGTGGCTGTTCAGGTGTTTGAAACGTGGAAATCTTTACCACTTACCTGTTTTGCTCCATTTGGGTTTACACAGAAGATCTGGAATGTGACACACAAACACGATCTTGTGTTTTCAGCAACCATCTGAAATCACACACACGGACACAAACACAAATCTTGGAGCATCTTTACACTTCTATATGATCTCACACACCTCACAGGACCATCTTTCAAATATGAATAATGAGTGTTGCACACTCTATGTGTGAGAGGGTTGCAGCCACGGTTGTGTGTGTGTCAGTAGTGGTGTAGTGGGAAATACAAAGTGTACTTGAGAGAGACGGAGCGAGCTGTGGGAGCTGAACAGAGGACAGAGGATTTCCAGTGTCTCACACAGCTTTACATCTCCTTGGTAGCCTTATTTATTTAGGTGGGATTCTGTGAAAACATGCTTGTGTGTTGTATGTGTTTGAAACTGCCCATCTGTTAAAACACTCTTTATGGCTTTTGTAGATTAATTTAAATGGAAAAACCCTAACACTCTGGATTTTGGTGCCATATGTTGGCTCGTTTATGCTTTAATATACTGTGCATTGGAAAAGAATAGAATGATAGTGAGCAAGTGATAGTGAGTAGTTCAACATATACGTGCAGTTCTGTTAGTGTTAATTTGTAACTAAGCTACAAAACAAACCAAAATGTATGTATCCCCGATGTCAAAGTTTGCACTCTTCTCTCCATGTTTGAAATATATAAACCTGAGTGGCCATTGGTGGCCCTTGGTAGAATTTTGTGTGGGCTTCAACCACAATTCAAGACTGGCAGAAAGGGCAGAAACACCTTTTTAAGATTTATTTTAAGATTGACATTTTAACTGATGCTAGGGTTTAAAAAAAAAAAAAAGAACTAAAATCTTCTAAAAAAGGCAAAAGTTAGGTAGGGCACACAGCATCTGTCTTTTATTAACCATGTATTTTGCTTTCCCATAACTTCCAGGGACAAGTACAAAAGCAGACTTTGACACTACTTTGATTAAAATGTTCTTATTCAGGAAACTTTAACTCAGTCCTGATCCGCTAAGTTCTACAGTAGGACTTTGCATGCCTTTACTTTAATAGGAAAAACATGCAACATTTTTTTCTTTTTTTGCAAGAAGTTGTTTTCCACACAAAAAAGGCCACTATTGTTTGATTAAAATGTTCTGAGTTTAGTTTTTTGTCAAGCAAGTAAAAATTGTCAATGTCACAGTAAAATCATTTTCGTGTTTTTAATCTTTACTAAATTACTGATTTTGTGGCCCGTGTATACTTTGTTGGTTTTGGCTGAAATTTTGGATGCTGAAAGTCTAAACTTGTTGCTAAAGAAAAGCTTTATACAACTAAACAACAAGACAAGATGATTTGTGCTAATTTGTAAAGCATCAACAGACAAATAGCAAAAGAGATTTTCTGAATCATTGAAACAAAACAAAAAGTAAACGATATAAAAAATATATCAAAACCCAATGAAAGAGTCCGCTGTGGCACTTCTGTGAACTCTGAGGGAGAAAAAAAAAAGCTAGAATGACATAAACAGACAAAGTTTTTAACTTTTTTAACTGTTGCATATTACTACGTCTGTATCCTGGTTACATCTACAAAACTCCCCTTTTCTCAGTTTTGGCACATCTTTGTGTGAGTGTGTGTGTGCTGTTCCAGCTAGGAACATACTTTTCCTTTTAAAGAAACAGGAAAGAGGCAGCAGAGTCGGAGAGAAAGTGCAGGGCAAAGCTTTTTCTTTGGCATGCATTCAGAGGGGCAGAGCCAGTAAAAGTGGATAAAGGTTAGAAACGTAATGGATTTTATCTGCCGAGTCTGGCATGCAGCAAGGCACGATGAGGAGATTAAAGAAGATATGAGATCAAGATGAACGGAGCCGGTTTTCAATGACGTCAAATAGGATTATAAAGTATCAACTGGTGTTACTGCAATTATCTAAGTTTCAATGGAATACTTGTATTACCTTTTGTATGTCAAAGTACAACCCTACTAAAACAACACATGTCTTACTTATTGTGAAAATTTTACATTTTGTAAAGAATTGTCCTGCAAAGATGCATTTGCTAAGCACATAAATGAATAATTGTAAAAAGTAACTTTTAAAATGCTAGGCTGATTTTCTGTAGCCTTATTTAGGCTTAAAAGTATCAAGTCATGCCATTCTATTAGGATATCATTTCTACTACCGTTTAGACCAAAACGTTGAGATCAAAGCCATACATTTAGTCCTTCAGCCGCAAGTTCTCTAAACCTGAAATGTTGAGATCATAAAAAATACAATATGTGCACTACCTGCGTTATTGCTTGAACTTAGAACCAAGCATTTTCTGAAGAAAAAAAAACATGCACTAAAAATATCAGAAAGGAATCTAAAAAATAAGAAAATAATTATTTTAAAGTATTTGTTTCTCTGATTTACATGACAGCAACTACTGGATGTATAGTAGGGAAAAATATATTTGCCAGCCATTGGTCGGTAATTTTAACTTTTATAGTTACATTTAAACTGTGAGAGACTGAATGTAAAATAAAAAATAATAAGGAAATCATATTGTATGATTTTTAAATAATGTTTTTCTATTATTTTGCAGAAAATGGGTATTTAGCACCTACAAGCAAAACTGAATTGTGGCCCTCACAGACCTGTTTCTTCTTCTTTAAGAAGCTCTTCTATTCTCCACACGTTACCTGTATTAATGGCACCTGTTTGAACTTGTTATCTGTATAACAGAAACCTGTCCACACCTTCAAACAGTCAGACTCTAACCTCCTCCACGGCCAAGACTTAGAGAGCTGTCCAAGGACAGAAGTGACAAGATTGTAGACCTGCACAAAACTGGGATGAGCAAATCTACAATAGGCAAGTAGCTTGGTGAGAAGAGGAACAAAAGGTTGGAGCAAATATGAGAAAAATGGAATAAATACAAGATCACTGATGATCTCCCTTGAACTGGAGCTCCATGCAAAATGGTGACGATACAGCCTAGACCAACACGGGAGCAACTGGTCATGAAGAGTAACAATGTTTACTATTAAAGACACACTACGTCGTCATGGATTAAATTTATGCTGTATTCAAAATTAAGCCAGCACATGTCCAAGCCTGTCTATAGTTTGTCAAAACCATTTGGATGATCCAGAGGAGGACTGAAGGACTATCATGAGACCAAACTAGAACTCCTTGGTATAAATGCCACTTACTGTTTTTTAGGGGGGAACAATGATTAGCTGCGTGGGAAGAACACCATACCCAATGAGAAAAATAGGGGTAGACAGAATATTCTTTGGGGCTGCTTTTCTGCAAAGGGGGAAGGAACCTAGCAACAACTCCAAAACATTCCAGCTCTAGAGAAGCTCTGCATGGAAGGATGGGCCAAAATACCATTACAATTTGTGCAAACCTTTTGAAGACCTAAAGGAAATGTTCAACATCTGTCATTGCCAACCAAGGTTGCATCATAAGTATTGAGGGGACTTTTGTTATTGACCAAATATGTATTTGGTGCACTGTTATACAAATTGCTTCTTTAAAAATCATACAATAGGATTTCTTGGATTTTTTTACATCTGATCTATCACAGTTGATGTGTACCTATGATTAAAATTACATAGCTCTCTCAAACTTTTAATAAGGGACAACTTGCACAATGATTCGGTGCAAAATACTTTTTTTGCCCGCACTGTAATACATAATTTCTTCCTTAATACTATATTTATTTGTGTAAATAGAGTGAAACGGGATGCTTCTGTGCCAGGTTATCATACCACGGCAATGTAATACCAGGTAAATAGAATTTTAAATAAATTTGAGCTGGTCAGTTTTTCAGCGAGATCAGGGGAAAACTACTTTTTTTCTAACATTTTCTTTGCTTTCGGGAAGATGATAGCATCTTTATTTCTTACCATTTTTTACCAATACTATTTATTTTTAGATATTACACAAGCAAGTACATGAACTTATGTATAGTTTGTGTTGCTACAAAGTATGTCTCTTTAAAAAATACAAAGTTTGGAAGGACCACCAACAGTCTTTGGTGACCAGAAAAAAATAGAAAACATTCCTTTCTCTATCCTCCTGGCTTTGTGTTTTTCCTATCCCCTCCATCGCTGCTTTTCTGCACTTATCATCTTTTTATGGCTCACAGAGCACGTTTATATTGTTGGTGTCGTTCCATTAAAGTTACATCATTCAAAATGTGACATTTCCGAATGCACAGCTACAGCATTATTTATGTTTTCAGGAAAGTTTTTTACTGAGTTTTGGGGTAAGTTTCGCCACTACTCCGAGCTCATTTCCTGGCAGCCACTCCAGTGTGGAGTTGAGAACATTTTGTTTCATTTTCCTACTGTGGCTTCCCGTCATTCCCTCCCACCCTCATTCTTCTGGCTTTCTACACCCTGTCCCAATTTCCGTGTGAGAAGGAAGAGGGCTGCTCTACTCTTGAAAAGCCAAAAGGGAAATATAAGCTAAGAGGTTCTGAGAAAGAAACATTTTACTTAGAATTCGGGTTTGGTTTACTGTAAGCAGTTAGATAAAGAATAGCGCTGCACTGAAAAGAGAAAGAAAAACCATGCTTGACTTTGTCTATTTCATTACCTTTTACTCAATTCTTTCTTATTTTTTATATACATCTGTGTACATGAGAGCTCAACTCTGGCAGTTTACATGAACAAGCTGCACGTCAATGATGTCCTGAACCTAGGAGATCTGAAAATCTCCAATGATCTATCTGCTATGATGAAACAACAACGCACAGCTATTAAATCAGACCAAAAATAAAACCCAGACACATCTGTAGGGCTTATGGAGAAAAACAATATGCTCAATAGAAACTGTGTGATTTCTTCGTCTCTGCCATAGAGTAATGTTGCAAAACATGTACACAATACCTTAAAAACCCACACTACTGACCTTGAACCACAGGAGAACATCCTGCTTACAAACAGTCACAAAAGAGGGCTCAGACAACAGTTTTCTGAGAAAAGATTTACTTTGGGCATTTTCAATGTTTTACCAGAATGGGTGAGTATTACTGCGATGGACTGGCGACCTGTCCGGGATGTACCCAACCTTTTGACCATTGATTGCTGGAGATTGGCAATAGTTGTTAAGACAGACGGTATAGATCATGGATGGAGTTTTAAAGACATTCACTGACAAAAAGTTAAGTAAATTTTTTTTTACTATTGTCTATGTGAGTTGCACTTTAGGAACACATACAAGGCCTTTCACTGAACATACCCATTAAACACTTCCACATTTATTACTTTTTAGTAAAAAAGTTACATGTTTTGGTTGGTTTATGGGATGCAAAGTATCAAAGTACTTTAGAGATGTTAAACAGAGGGAGATGCACACATTTTCAACTTTTTCAGTAAGACATTTTAAAAGTACGAAGAGCATTTGTATTCAGCACCTCTGATTCAGTAGCTTGCAGAACCACATTTCAAGGCAAAGTGTATTTTGGGGCAAGTTTCTGCAAACCTAGTACATATAGAATCAGAAATTACTGTTCACTCTTCTTTGCAAATTAGGTAAAACTCAGTAAGATTGAAAAGATAGCATCTATTAAAAAAAAAGTCAAACCCATCCATCCATCCATTATCTAATTCCCACTGATTCCTGCAGAATTGGCTGGCTGGTGCCCGTCTCTAGAAGGCATTGGGCAAGAGTTGGGCTACGCCCCAGCGAGACTGTGTAACCCCATCACAGGGCACTGTCCTAAAATCTTACCACAGATTCTCAGTTAGATTTGGGTCTTTAGATTGTTTCTAACACATGAATGGGACAGGAGTAATTTAGGTCTAGTAATCATGATGTGAATTGAAACAGGTGAGGTCAACAGGTTATTGTAATTTTCATTTGGTACAAAAGCAGCATCCAAGAAAGGTCTAGTCCCTTAGGAGTAAAGATGGGCCGAAGATTGCCAGTTTGCCAACAAATATGTGAGAAAATTTTTGAAATGTTTAAAAATATTGTTAATTAAAGAAAGATGGGAAGATATATGGAAGTTTGACCCTTAACAGTGCATAACATAATTAAAAGAATCATGGAATCTGGAGGAATTGGCAATGCTTTAAGAACAAGGGCGAAAGCCTAAGCTGAACATCTCCGATCCTTCAAGCGACCCTGCATCAAGAATCATAATTTATCTACAGTATCAGCGATAACATCACATGGGGTCAGAACTATTTTGGCACACCTTTGTCAAGTACCACAATATGTAGCTTCATCCACAAATGCCAGTTAAAACTATACTGTGCCAAAAGGAAGCCCTATGTTACCAGTGTTCAGAAGCACCGTTGTGTTCTCTGGGCTCGGAGGGATCTAGGATAGACCCTCACACAGTGGAAACATTTACTGGTCAAATTAATCAGTATTTCTGGCATTTTGGGGGGTTTCCAGACCAAAGAAGAAAAGGGTCATCCAGACTTTTACCAACAAAAAGTCCAAAAGCTAGGATCAGTCAAGGTTTGGGGTTGTGTCAGCGCCCTTGGCAATGGTAACTTGCACTTATGTGATGGCATCATCAATGCTGAAAAGTACATAGAGATTTTGGAGCACAATGTGCTGCCTTCAAGAACACATGATTTCCAGGGACACCCATGCATATTTCAACAAGATAATTTAAAATAATATTCTGCACACATTACAAAGTCCTGGCTGTGGAGGAAGTGGATATGGATACTTGATTGACCTGCCTGTAGTCCCGACCTGTCTCCAATAGAGAATGCGTGGTGCATTTCGAAGCGCAAAATGTGACAAAAAATACCCTGTACTATTGCTCACCTTAATAAATGTTTGCTGAAAGAATAGGACAAAATTACACCTGAAACACTTCATCACTTGGTGTCTTCAGTATCTTAATTTATTTTAAGGTATGAAAAGGAATGGCAACACGACAAAGTGGAAAATGCTTTATTGTTTCAACTTATTTGTTAATGTGTTGCAAGAACCAAAATTGGAATGTTTATTTTGAATATTAATTAATTAATTAATTACATAAAAATATTGATGAACACATTAAAAAAATGTTGTTGTATTGTTTACCATGTAATACAGTCTAAAGATAATTTAACAAATAACTGTTTTCAGCTTCTTTTCAATTTAACATACTGTCCCAATTTTTTTTTATGATTTGGGGTTGTACTTACACAGGAAGTAAATTACACAGAGTTTTTTACTAACTTACTAATTTCTAATTGTGTTTGTTTCTTAGACTTGATTTTACCAGCTGGTATCAGAATAAGAGGTGCTAGATAAAAATGTAAAAAAGAAAAAGAAAATTATAAGTTGTAAAAATTCTCAAAACCTTGTTTCATTCCCTTTTGAGACAATAGTGTACAATTATGCACTAGTTTTTTGTTGGTCTATCTGTATCACAAAAAAAGACTAAAAATACAGTTACGTTTTTTCTGGTTACAACATAAAATGTTTAAGTGCATATTAGAATATATATATATAATATGTATATATATATATATATATATATATATATTAAAAAAAAATTCTATGCACTATAGTGGTACAGTGAAAGGAGCGCAGGAGCAGATTAGTACACATCCTATTACACTTTGCAGCATCTTTGTAGAGTTTTTAATTGCACAGATTTTTAATATCTAAATATTTTTATAGTAATTTCTTTGGCGTACAAAAGTAAAATCTGCCTTGCTTATTGAAAATGTCAGATTTAACTCTTTAACCAAAAGGGAAATACCCTTCGCTTGATAATTTAGGTTACCGGTCACTGAATATGAAACATAGCATTACATTTAACCCAGAGCGACTCTGACCTTTCCAGGCAGTCTAAATATACCTTGTTGTCTGATTACTGCATGCATTGTAACACAACTCATATAATTTTCTCCTGCAGAAGTGCTTGACTGTGTTTTTCTTTTTCCCCCTCAGTTTCATATCAGAAAAACCAAAGAGCTCTATTTCCAAATGTACAGTCATCCACATAGCCAGAGTGTTTCGGATGAAGTTATTTTAGTTGTTTTTTTTTATTTCAGTTTCCTTTAAACTTAACATTCTCTACTGTACAGCATACATGGTGTGCAACTTTTTGTTAAACTATCTGAGTTTAATTCAAGTGAAAGATCCATAATCTCATTATTTGTTATGTGACTGCTTGTTTTTTGAAGGTGAACTAAATAATGATTTGTGAAAATCTATGTGGAACATGGATTAGAAATGGTTAATTTACCGGTAAATAAATCCTCTCAGAATAGAGGAACATACACACAAGTTATGGGTTTTGCTCTTTTATGGCAAACCACCACTTCTCATTGCCAAAAAAAAAAGTAAGATAAACAGCTCTTGAGTTACACACTGGAAAACCTCTACATTAATTGTGTGTGGTATCAACCAAGATTACAGTCGCAGCTGTTACAGTAATATAATGACAGCTATTTTGTTTGTAGAAGAGATTCCTCCAAAACCACTTTTTCCCAGCTGATACAGGAAGCACAACAGAAATGCCCATATGCCTGGCAAATGCATCAAAAAAGCTTTTGAACTTTTCATTTTTTATTTTTAGGTTTTGACAAATTGCTGAGCTACCATCTTTAAAATCTGTAACTTATCAAAACTTAGTAAGAAAGTAAGAATAATTTGAAACCTTTACTTTTTTGTAGGGATGCAACGATACCACTTTTTTCAAACTGATACGATACAGATACTTTGATTTGAATACTTGCCGATACTGAGTGCCAATACCGATACTTCTACCACGCACACACAAAAAAAATGCAATGACTTGGAAGACAAGTTTTATTTTCTTCTCTGAATGTAACAACAAATGATGGTGAATTATATAAAATAACAAAACCTTAATAGCAATGACCACAAAACTAAAATTTCAAGTGAAAAATAAAAATTTTCTGTTAAATTATTGCAAAGTATCCACATTTAAAGTATCGATTCATGGTAATCGATTAACTCTAACCAATACAGACACAGTACATAAGAGCGGTATCGGTCCTGATACCAGATAACAGTATCGGTATTGGTGCATCCCTACTTATTTGTTCTATTAAAAAAACTTTCTTGAGACATTTTTTTGGACAGTAAATGCATTTACTCTTTGCTGTTCTGTATTTTCAGGTCTATAGTTTCCTGTTTATTTTGGTTGTAAAAAAATAGATAAATATCTTGGTGCTAATGATTTAAATGATTTAGTTAGTAATTCAATCCATCTTATTTTTTGTAAATATTACAATAGGTCACGTAAGTCACAACTAAAAATTGTCCCTCCATTTACGTAGTTCTGTCATTAACCAAAGGTTGTAGGGATCATAAAGATGTTTTGTCTGCAATGATTTGTGCCTTGAAACTGTCTCATTAGTCGCATTCGGAAAGAGGAGTACTAAGAATGCAGTTCTAAGAACAGTACACCTCCAATTTAGTTCTAATAACTACCCTTCCCCAGGGGAACCTTTTCATTTTGCTTTTGCACATGAGTCGGGACCTTCAAATGGACCAATGTGACACAATCGTCTGCGACAGTGATGTATTACTTTAGCGGCGGGACTTTAGCCATGTTCTTACTCTGTCTCTGGTGTTGTTGTTGTTTTTAAAAATGGCGGGTCCACAGGAAGCAGAACTCCAGAGGGTTGGTTTATGCGTATGACCAATCACCAAACACCTACGTCATATTAGTTCCAATGGAACCCCAGAAAGACCCTGCCTCTGAGTCTGAGCTAAAATGGTTATAGGAACTGAGGGCCGCGGTCCCTAGTTCCTATATATCCGAATGCACGAAAAAATGGCCTGGGTCCTGAAAAGCCTAAAGGAACTTCAAAAGGTTCCTACTGTCCAAATGCGGCTATTGATGCCAGTTTTGTCCTGCCGCCTTTTTACTGCTGAATACATGTATACTGAGCTTAACTTAGACAAGGGAGGCCAGAAGTGCATTAAATCTATTTTATTGGTTAATTTTTGTTTGCAATTTCCTGGAAAAGATATTAACACACTGTTGGAGTAAGTTGGAGGGTTCATCACTGCTCTATGTTTTCTCGATTTGTGGACAATAATTGTCACAGTGGTACACTGAAGTCCAAAAGCGTTAAAATATATCCTGTCTGACAGATGTCAATAACTTTGTTTTTTACTTGTTCTTGAATTGTAATCATTCACAACAGCATGTCTTGCTTTTTTAGTTATGTTTTAGTGGACTCCATGTCAAAGCGATGGTTCCATCTATCCATCCATTATCTGTGCCGTCTTATCTTTGCAGAGTCACGTTGAGGGATGGGGGTGGTGCTGGCTCACACCCCTGACATGTTGCCAGTGCGATGGTTCAATTTAAAACTTTATTGTACCTATAGGCCTGGTAGTAATTGGGTATGACTGGTGAGAATGATGTAACAAGAGAGACTACTTTTGCACATAGGTGTATATTGGTTTGAATAGTGCTTTTCTTGTCCTCTTGAAATCTAGCATCAATCAAAAATTGCTTTTCTGATATGAGAATGTCATTGATTCACAAGGGGGTCAATACTTTAACAGCTTTATATTTGCTTAAGCCAATACATTGAGGAGCTGATTTGACCTTTTGTCTGATGTATGATCAGCAGATAATTCATTATATCTCAAAGCAACACTATTCTACTTTTGAATTCTTATCATGAGGCCTTGTGAAGAAAAGCTAGAGATGCAAGTTTAACCAGTTGGGCAGCACGCTAATCTCAGTCACATGCTAAGTGACCTCTGTTAGGGAAATGTTAGGTAAAATAATAATGTTTTATTATTATTTTATTAGGGTGTCTTTCTTTATCATTTGGTTTCAGACATATGTTCCTTTGTATGACACCCTGTCCTTTTAAGATGCTAATGAAGTTTGACTGAAGAAAGAGAGACTGCAGGGGGATGAGCCTTTGAGATCAGGAGACTGAGAGCTGTGAGACTAGCTGAGAGCTGGGTGGAGGAGAACAGACAGACACGGTAAACCATAGTATTCTCCTGGTCTCCATCTGCAAAAACTTATCCTATCTCCCTCTGCAGAGCTCAATTGATTGCAATTTCTCTCCGACCCCTGTGTGTGATTCTTTCTAGGTCAACCACTATTTTTTACCCAACATTTTGGTGCCGAGACCCTATGTAAAAGGGAAATACTGCCCTGGTCTAATGCGCCACCTTGGTGAGAAAGCCATTCTCAGATACTTACTTTTATTCAGTTTTTCGGTAGCAAACGTATTATCATAATACTATTATGATTGCCTTCAGCAGCATTCAAACGAACAATTTTAATCTAGATTAATCTGTTTTAATTCCAAGATTACAGTGAGATTAATCTAGATATTTTAAAAAATGTATATACCGCTACTTGAAAGGTTTGAGTCTAGTGATATAGCTTAAAGGCAAATCTACCAAATATTAACCGAAACCATTTGACATTAAATAATAACAATAATAATAATATTAAAAATCAGTTTCTCATTATTCTGGCGTTCAACAAATAAAAATTGTTTTTGCACCCCTACGGAGCATTAAAGGTTTCATCTCACTTAGTGTCAAACAGTCAGAAATTTCGGTTTCTTTTTATAGAGTATGTAAATATCTAGTTTCAGCTATAACCGAAAACTAACTTGTAATTACTAATGGGAATGCCTTCGGTCACCATGTTTCCAGTCAAGTACAACCACAGTTACTGTAAAGTTCCTGAAAGTGTGGATTGGAAGAGAACGTTTAAAGCTGATCTTTGTAGGTAGGACAACAGCAAGCTCTTGCTTAATCAACCCCTTGTTAATACTTCTATAACATGTGAGCTGGAAGTAACCCAGTTATCTGCTGAGAAATGATGAGATTAAAATTAGTCATCAGAAGTTTGCCCCTGTTGAGAAACAAGATAAGCCACCACTGCATGAAATGATGCAAAACCAGAGTTTAGTATTAATTCAGATAAAATGCATATGTTCATATTTTTTATATATATACATATATATATTAGCATGGAGCAGTCAGCCATATTCAATTAATTAGAATGTTATTGAAAATTTATTTTATTTCAGTATCTCAATTCATCAAGAGAAACACATGTAGATGAAATACACAAAGACTGATCTTTATTACGACGTTATTTCTGATAAATATAATGCTATTCCACTCACAACAATGAAAACATGACAATAATATAGAAAGTTCCATCAGACCAAAAATAAAATCATTTTTATGCAGAAATGGGGTTAATAAAATGTGTGTTTCACATGTGTGTAAAGGTTATTATTTTAAAATTGCAAATAATTTCATGAATAAGCCTCATTGGAACATGTGTTTTAATTTATTGATTAATATACTTTGGAATCTACACTTCACAGTTGAAACTACAATTGTTAAAGGAAATGATTACATTTAAATAGTTTTGTCAAAGCTTCCCAACAACACATTTAACTCTTATATTTTTGTGGAGAATAAAAATTGATATTCTCATTGATTGTTATTATTCTTGAGAAACAGTAAATTTGCCAACAGAAGTAAAATTGAAGTCCTTAAATTAAAATGGGTTTTACCAATAGAGTTACATGTAGTACAAACAGAGCAGTTCCTTTTATAATAACACTGAAATCTACATTTTTTTATACATGCAGCTCATAGGCGACCCTGAACACTTGTGCCATAGCAGGCCATATTTTTTATATTATCCAGCACAGAAGCCTCTGTTTCGGTTACGTCTCATAAATGTGTGCTAGGAGTCTGGAGAGGAGGGTACTTTCCCTCACTCCTAATGTCAACACAGGCTGCTCACCTAAACCACTGACTCACTTTCCCTATTCTGCAGTAAGAAAATGATCTCTCCTTCAGCCTTCTCTGTTTCTTTTCCGGAATCATACAGTAGATTTAAAGGTATTAGAAACTCAGGCTAATCATATTTCTGACATATTTATTAGCTCAACAAACCTGCTCCACAGCTGTTGCTAAGTAACTGCTTAACCTGTGCTCATTAAGTTGTTCAGTGTTAGGTATGTCACCATAGCAATGCTATGCAGGGTATGGTTAAATATTTGCAAAGTATTAGTTAATGTTAGCACAGGCTGGCCAAACTGTATTTATCAGGGTCTTCAGGTAAGGGTTTTGAAGAAGATGACAACCCAAAATTAAACTACAGAAGTCAACCTCAACACAGTCAGTCAGTATAAAAACAAGATAACTTTATTTGTTATGTAAAAATATAAGATGGGTAAAAATATCTTTAAACGGCAGTGCAATAACATTATTAGAAGCATCATTTGGTTTTGGCAAAAAACTTGGCTGTTGGATTTTTTATTTAGTGTTGACCAGACCTGCCTGTCATCAAGAGCCATGTGATGATGACTTAGCAATTTAGAACCAGCAATGGTGAGTCAGAGTCCTTAAACGTTTCTGAGTTCCCCTCATATAGGTGCACCTGCTAAGTGTTTACAGATAACTCTTGGGATGCAAATATACTGAACTACATGACAGAGTGAAGGATTGGTTTTAACTCTCTTATAAATGTCACACAATCTAATTTATTTCTAACTGCAGTTTAGCTGTGAGATGCTAACAGTTAACCTCAAAATTACCTACAGCTGTAGCAGATTTAGGTTTTATGTTCATTCAACAAAGAAGTTGTAGATTGTAGGAAACAAAAATAAATCCCTTATCAAAACTTTATCCATTAACTGCCATGCTTTCTGTATTTTCATTAAAAACCCCATCACAATTTAATGCAATTAGCAGTAACATGAGGTAAAGGTAAAATATTGTGCATGTTTTATTTTTAACAATAATTCTTTCCTCATTTGTATTTTCAAGATACTTGTTTTCATTAGTTGGATTAATCATTAGACATTAATGAATAAAAGTTTAAAACTTAAACCTGAAATGGAATAAATTGCAAACTTATCACAGCTTGTATCAAATACACCTGTCACCAATATGTGAGCAAAGTTTATTGTTCAAAGCTTGCCTTTTGTGTAAGTCCAAACCATGTAGAATCGTTTAAAATCAATTTATTGGGATCATGTTCTTTGGTTTACAGTACTCTGTATTACAACTTACTCTTACTATTGTTTTTAACACACATATACAATTTATTTAAAGCGTATTCCTACTTTGTGAGTACCTGAATCTAGAACCTGTAAGAACTGTCACAGGTCTCAGTTGTTGCACCACAAGACTATTAGAGTCATAAACCAGAAAGGAATCCACAAAAACACAAATAACCCACATATAGGTTGAACAACCTGTCATGTACAGCAATGAAGGAAAAAGTTTTTAGGCATAGCGCGTGACATCTTTTAAGCGGAAGCAGCGCACCTAAATATATTTTCCCACTTCCCATTACTGGGTTTGGGATCAGATGACAGTAATAAGCTGTGGGAGATGTCATTATAGTTCTCTGTATAGTATATCAACATCTTCTCTGCTGCTGATAAATGGCTGTTAAATGCAAAATATATTGTACCATTAATCAGAAATATAGAGACCTTAGACCTAGGTTGAAGTTTAAATCACAGGATGTGCAAAGTTGGCAATCTGGAGTGTTTGGAATGATCTAACCAGGGATTAGTTCAAATTGTATTGAACGTCCCTGGTATATTTTTAACCACAGATTTTCAGGCAATTTAGTCAGTTATGTGGATGAGGAGATTCTACGTGACAGGGCTGAACAAAGGCCTTAGGGTTAATGATTCAACCATACAGTTTTATCAAAGTGCACAGTCAGCGTACACTGATAAAGGTGCATGAAAATTGGTTACATTCTAAAACCCAGTCTAGACATTACATGATAAAAGTTGTTCTCATTCTTTTTCCTAAAAATTGGAGGGCAAATAGATGAATCATTTTTATTTCATTCAGCTTTTTTGCAAAGCATACATTGTTTTTGTTTCATTCATTAAAATAAATAAACCAACGCATTTTAAAATGCACATAATTTAGTCTTGAATTTAGGTATTTAGACTTTGGGTTGAGGGGAAAGGTAGATTTTAACATGAGAAAAAATATTTTTTCTATTAATAAATAGCAGGATTGCATTATACTCCGCCATTTCTCACATTGCACTCCGCTCACATCACTCATTTACTCAGTCACATCTGTCATCATGCCCCAACATGTCACAGTAGTTTTCAGTGTATAAACTGAAATGTCACCTAAGAAAAAGCCCTTTGGAAAACCTGGAAACTGAACACTCAAACTCTTAGTCACCAAGGAAAGAAAAAGCTCACACAAACACACACACACACACCCTCACTCACACAGAGCAACCTGCAAGTCACGGTCAGCAAGAACGCTCTCTTAAGCTTGATTTGTTATGTGCAAGCATATGTGAGTACCACTCCCTGTTTTGGAGATACTCCCTACAACTGAAGCAAGAGAGAGAGCAAAACCAAGTAGATCAAAGTAACCACACCAACATGTAGACACACGTACACACATACAAATGTATTTTGCTTCCCAAGTATCCTTGCCAATTTCCTTGCTGGTGAGGGGGGTAGTGTGTCTAAAGAAGGGGTCAGATTTTTCCACACACTGTTGACAGGCTCATATAATCTGTCAAACTTATAATAAACAATGTTATTTATATCTAGCTCAAGATAGTATTAGCTGAACATGAGAAGCTAGCCTGGGTTCAGCCATGATGTCAGGGTGAAGAGCAAATGATCCTTTTATTTAATAATTTAATCAATAGCCCAAAACCTGTTGAACTGATTGAAAGATAATGACAAAATCTGGGTTTAGTATACTAAATTCAAAACTCATTGTGTGTTGTAAAACCCCTTAAAGCGCTCTTTTAAAACATGAACTGCTCCTGATTAATACTGTTTTTCTATGCGATTAGCAATACTATCAGCAATGACCCTTTCAGCGGCCATTGGGCAAGAGGCAGGGAACACCCTGGACAGTTTTTCAGTCCATCACAGAAAAACACAGTTGTGACACACAGGGCAAACAATCACACATAGACACACACACACAAACAAACACACAATTTAGAGATACTTATAACCCTAACCCTAATGTGTTTGGAATGTTGTATGACAGCCAGATTACCAGAGGAGAACTCAAGCCAGCACGGGAAGAGCATGCAAACTCCATGCAGAGAAACCCCAAGACAGGGTTTGAAGCCAACCATATTTTTGTTGCAGGTCAACAGATTATGACTCACAAATTTTTGGCTTTTGAAATTCATCTATAACTGTAGTCCAGCTGGAGCTGAACCGATCTGGATTTCTCATAACTGGACTAACCCTCCCAGATAACTCTAGAAACTCTAATTTCTCTGCTTGTAAACTCCAGCCGAGCTATTGACTCTGATGGTGGAGCTTTACCGAGGAAGTGACGAGATCGCGGAAGCGGGAATAACAACACTGTTACACAACAACAAAGCAGCAACATTTAATTATTATTATAACATTTAATTATTATTTAATCTAATTTTAATAGAATTAAATAATAATGCTAGTTGGGCAGAATGGATAAAATGCTACATGTAAAGTTTTCCGATGATAAATTTAAGAAAGTAGATGTGAGTCTTGATAGCAGAATGTTTGATTGATCTAGTCTTTTTTTTACTTTCACAGTTTACCTAGAGCTCAAACGAATCATTATTACAAAGATGTTAAAGTCATAAACAATATGTAGTCAAGAGTAGGGGTGCACCGATACGACTTTTTCAGTCCCGATACAGATACCGATGACTGGATTTTGTTTATCTGTCGATACCCGATACCGATCCAATACTATTGTTAAATTGATAAACTGTATAACTTCCACCTTTTACCTTTTTTGAAGAGACTGAAGACACCAGTTTTTACTAACTAAACATAACTAAGAAAAAATAACTTATTTAAAATATAAAAGTATCACAAAAATAAAATTTCCAGTGAAAAATTAATCTTTTTGGGGGAATTTATTGCAGATTTTCTACATTTTCAGTACCGGTTCAAGTTATCTGTTAAGTTGAACCGATACCGAAACATGTACATTAGACAGTATCGGGGTCGATACCCGATACCATTATCGGTATCGGTGCATCCCAAGTCAAGAGACATAAAATTTGGTTCTTTGGTTCAGAAAAGATAAATTAGGCCTCATGCAAATGTGTAGTGAGAAAATATGTTTGCTCCAACTGATATTTCTGTTGATCTTCACACTAAGTAGCTGTTAGCGATGGATTTATTCCTTAATTTATTACTTCTTCTCAATTTTTAGGGCACTTTTATGGCCTTTAACTACATGTATAATAACTAAAACAAATATAATGCGTCAGATGTTAAAAAATGTTCCAAGTTACAAAGCTTTACTTTAACAAGATGTATGTATGTGAAACCATGCCCACCTTTTTTTAACGCTAATTTCTTGAGAAATTTCAATACTTGAGTATTTTGAGTAATTTGTTATTATTTTGTCTGCCCTGTTCGCATAACGGTTGTCATACATCCCCACCAATATTAACGTGGCTTCTGAACTTACACAACATTGATTAAAATATGCGTACCGTCATTGCCAGTATTCAGGATGACTCATAGAATTGGATGACACATACAAGAGCAGCAGCAGCAGCGAAGAGAGAAACAAAAGCGGTTTTAATAATATGATGTGAACTTCATGGAATCGTAAGAAAACTGATAGCTGCATTAAAATATATTATTCTGAATTTTGTGCAGATTCAGTCTGTCCTGTCACAGCTGTAGCTGTGTTGACTCCAGTATTGTACCAGAACCCATGTCAAAACTCTCTGCATTTCTTTTAGCTTGGGAATCACTTAAAAAAATCTTGACATATAATAAACTGATCAAAAATTTCTAAAGGCTTCAGGAAAAGGACGGTATATACATGTAATCATGATAATTGCTTGACAATTTGAGTATAATATCAGGTAACAATGTAAAGCCCAAAAGTATTCAAACTCCTGGTAGATTTAGATTTAGAGTAATATTTTAATGTTACCAACATGTTTCCATTAACTGGAAGTGATATCACTTATCTTGAGTGAGCCAGCCAGAGTCTTGAATCTGACAGTCTGTGTAGACAGCTAAAGAGTAGGCAGATTTTTCCATCGATTATGAGAAGTAATAAATTTACTAAAATTAGATAAAAATGTTTTTATAATGTTTTATCTTTTTTTATTTCTCACTTCCTATATGAAACAAGCTTACCCACTAAATATTTTAAAAAAAACTACCAGAGGTATGAAGGATTTTTAGTTTTACTGTTTATGTATAGTGTACAGTAAAACAGTAAAAACCGTTCCTGGACAGTTGTGATTTTTTTATGTAAAAATAATTTGAAAAAACAAAAACATCTGCAATCATACTGTTTGTGGTGAATACATTATCTGTTATGTGACATTTAAGCACAAAGACTGACAGGTTTCCACTGTGGGCCCTGAGCTTCAAAGCAGGACATTTTCCGTATAAACAACTGAACAACTAATGTGACAGGGGAAAAAAAAGTCAGTTTCTGAAGAAAGGCTAGAGAAAATGTTATTAATATATTAATCTATTTGTTTTAATAAATTTGATTTTAATAGAAATGTATGTAAAATGAAGAACTGTTAACTTTTTGTAGCAAAGATAGTGATAAATATAAGCTTACAACGGCACTAAACAGTGTTAAATGTAAATACCTGTAGACGTTAGTTTCCAAGAAAGCTCTGATTAAAAAATATTTTTTTGTCTTTGTTGATATTTTTAACTCCCTTGTAACTTGTTTGCAGCCAAAAGTTTCTCAATCCAATCAATCAATACCTTAATATACAGCTCTGATGTAATCATTGCTGAAACCGAAAGATATAGTCAGGTGGGGCAAATTCTGGTAAACACAAATGTACAGCAATGTGTTCTGCTCGCAATGTGACGAAAAAACATTGAGAAACTATACATTATGTGATCTTTTACCACACTTCCTGTAAGTGTAGTATTAGTCACTGGAATATACGAGGTCACATACTGTTAACATATGATTTAGTGCTTAGGTTTAGACATGTTGAGAATAGAAAAATTCAATCTTCAGTCTTTTTTTGCATTTTCTTGCCGCTTAAAAGCTTCAGGTGTCTCAATATCTCACAGAGTTGGAGGACTTATCTTCCTGCAGGAAGTTTGAGGTCAATCACTTCATGCGAGAACATGAACATATTTACTTTGCTCTGTGCCTTAAAGCAGAGTATCTTCGAGAGCTATGTAAATAAGCCACTTCAGCTTCACATGCCTCCAAAACTAAAACATTTCACACAGCTGCCTAAAAATACTCAGTTCTCCTCTCTTTTGCTCTCTCTCTTTTTTTTCTGGAGGGGGAGGAGAAGAGGGTTGTTAGAAGGAGGATCATCCGGGAACATGGGCTGTGGAAACCCCTCCCATAAAAACAAGGGAGGGGCCGCAGCTTTATAAAACAGCTAAGAAAAGGCAGAGTATAGCCAAGTCTACACGCAGGCATTTAACACTGAACAAAGGATCAAAACTCAGTTTTCCTGGTGTAGTCAAAGGGATACAGCATGTCCGATATGCTTGACGACATTTTGACAAAAGTGAGTAAAACTACAAGTTGTTTTTTCTTTCTTTGTATTTTTGGTAGACTTTCTGAAGTTCAAAAAGTATATTTATGTGCCTTTTATTCATGTCAGACAGAGCCAAATATGCATTACCTCACAGATAGTCTGTATGCTTTGTGGTAACTGTTTTACTTGTCTTTTACAGAACCTTCTTAACTTGGCCTTGAATGAAGACTCGCTCTTCCCACAGCTTAAAGTCCCAGGGCAAAACCGACTGAGCCGGTCGGCCTCCTTCTTTTCTCCCTCCTCCCATCCTGCCTCCTCAAGCCTTAGCTCGAGCTCCGAGCATGTTAACGAGGATGACAATGGCAGCTCTATCTGGTCATCCAACATCTGGAGTCAGGCGCCAGTTCCCAACAAAAAACAATTCTCGTTCCGTCCTGACCGCTCCATGAGTCTGACTGAGCCCAGGTCCCTGCTTCCTTCGATTGGACACCTGAAAGGCCTGGAGCCATTCCCTCAAAGCCCTGCTACTACAGTGGCCCCGCCACCAGGGTTTCCACCCTCGTCTAACCTCCCGGCTCAGGTACCACCACTGGTTTCCTCTAACCGTTACAAGACAGAGCTGTGTCGTGGCTACCAGGAGAGTGGCACCTGCAAGTATGGCAGCAAGTGTCAGTTTGCCCATGGGGAGGCTGAACTGAGAGGACTGTACCGCCACCCTAAGTATAAGACTGAGCCCTGCAGAACCTTCTACAACTTTGGCTACTGTCCGTATGGCTCACGTTGCCACTTCATCCATGAGGAGAAAATCAGTGGTGGTCCCCTAACATCTGCCAAATTCCAGCAACAGCAAAATAATTCTTTATCTGCAGGCCACAACCCGCGCCACCAGCTCCGTCAGAGTGTCAGCTTCGCTGGCTTTATGGGCCCTTCCCGCAGCTCCTCTCCGCCATCATTCCCTGCACTCTTCAATGATCCAAACCTGGAATTCACCCGTGCTCCTTCAGTTTCTCCTCCCCCAGTAGATCTACTCTCCCCTGTGTTTGGAGACAACATGCAGAGGGAGACATCAGCATTCCAGTTCGGCACCCAGCAGACCCGCACCAGCACCGGAGACATACCTCTCATCTTGGAGACGAAGCCCACACGCTGCGTGTGCAGCCAAGGAAATAACTTTGCCAGCAACAAAACCAGAGCCTTCCCCAGCACAGAGGACCAGGACCGCGGCATGCTGTTTCCTGGTCTGGGCAGCACTGGTGGTTTCACCAGGCCTGCTGGGCTGCAGCGTTTCTCCTCCGAGGACTCCCTGGAGGATAGCTACAGCAGCAGCAGCTCCAGCGGGACGGAGTCTCCAATCTTTGACGGGTCAGCCACCAAGCGGCTCACCGTGTTTGAGCGTTTGTCTCTGTCTGACTAAACACAGTGTCAGATGAGACAAAACAATCCAAAGAGAAAGAACTGTGACACTTACGTAGCTTTTCTATTTTCTAACTAATTTTAAAACAGTTCAGAACAAGACAACTTAATAAAACTTGTAGAAATGTAGCTTATCATTTACAACCTACACATGCTAAGATGATTTTAGAACTCAAATGTTATCAGACTTTATTTTTATACTCAGAAATATGGCTTAGGCTTTCAGACCTTTGTATGTGGTCTTCCATGAGAATTACCTCCACTGTAGGTCTTGACCCTACCAGCACATATTTTGGCTCACTACAAATCAGTGGTGATTAAAAATGGCTTATCTTTTAGTGTTAATCGATAACACCTGTGCCTTAAAGACTTTTCCATCCTCTGTGCCACAAACAGTATGTTTGATTCAGTAGCCTTAATCAGCAAGACCTGACATGTGTCTATTGTATGCACTTTACAGCTAATTCAAATGGGGAAAATGTCCCAGTAGCATTCAACCAAAGCTTCATTTGCAATTCTGCTCAGTGTGTATGGAGAAAGAGTGATTGTACAAGTATGCATGTAAGAATGTTTGAGTTTATCGTTCTTTTATTGAGACTTGGGGTGCAAGTAAAAATCTCAGAATGCTGAAGGATCAAAGAGTGATTATAGATGGTTAAGTTGTAAACTGAATTTCTGTATCTTGACATGCTTTCATTGTGTTTGATTCTGTAAAATGTTCTGGTTTATTTGCTAATTTCTAATTGCACACCTTCTATAATTCCCCCGTTTGTTTGACAGCCTGGTTCAGGGAACACCACAGTATTCCATTTGGTTATTGGTTGGCTCTTGTTGTTTAACTTAAACTAATATATTTATTATTATATTTATTCATGTTTTAAGAAAAAGAATCTATGTGTTTTGTACTTTTATTTATGGAGAGATATTTCCAACTTAGTGAAATAGTAATGTGAGTAAAAAAACAAAAAAGAAAAAGAGAATATTATATTTTTAATTGCCTGAAAAGGAAACAATAAATTCCTAAACAAATAAACACTTTCTGTTGAGGTTTTTTTATAACATTTATTTTTTTTGGTTCTTCGGTCTAACATATGATAACTAAATGCTTTATACAAACAAAATAGTTTTGTATATTTAGACACAGAAAGAAGGAAAACTTATGTGAAATATTTTGCATCAGTTCCATTAAGTGTCCCTGTCAGCTATGAACACAAAAAACTTGTAAAGGGAAGAATGTACCGATTGTTTGGTTTTGTACACAATGGTTGATATGTTTGCAAGGAACAAAGGTAAAAACACAATCCAAATCATTTCCTAGAAAAGTGAGAACATGTGTCACTGGAATGAACCTTTTTTTTCATAAGGAACAAGTGTAGGACATGATCTATGCCAGTTATATTTTTTTTATTTTCATAAGACATTCAAAAACCATATTTAACTATTATCATTGAGTACCTTAAGATTTATTCATATTTTGCTAGCTCACTCAGATGCATGAGAAACTCACACACAGATTTCACAAGCTCTCATAGGAAAGTAGCCTTATCTGTAAATTCCCAAAAATGTCTTCAGATTCAGTAGTTTGCAACAGTGATTCCAGTTGCCAGGAAAAGCAACTCAAAACAGTGGAAGTAAACACCATCCACTCATGTGGCTGATGACAGAAACTGTTGCCTTTTCCCTTCATTTGACTACGGTAACATTTTTCAGGAAACTGAAGACATTTTCAAACTGCACATGAAGCTGATTTACCGGACAGATATACTATGAAAGGAGCAAAACACATATCTCCTTCAGTGCTTAAACATGTAAAACACAATGAGGGAAAGTAACTGGATTACACAATATGCTGCTTTCCCCAGGAACAAGTCAGCTGCTGTCATTTCCAGCTTCCAGCTGTGATTGATCTGTTCCGCCTCATGAGCCGAATGTTCTTGGGATTGTGCAAGATGCATTCAGACGTTAAACAGAAGTTCACAAAAACCCTGTTGCAACTTCCACTTTATATTCCCACGCCACCACCCTCACACGGTTTGGGCAGCCGGTGCATAGAAACAAAGGCTCAGAGCTAGAAAAATTTGCCTCTAAAAGCACTTTAGAAGATTAGGCAGGGTTCCATGTTTGAAATTGTCTGATTATGTATATTTGCTCTCTTAATGTTGAGCTGGTTTGATTCTTGATGATTTTAGGAAGATTTTTGCATGTAACAGTATACTCAGATAGATTGTCTGTGGAAACTACTCTGAATGATGTTTCGAGAGGAAATTAACCTTTTTTTTTTTTGAAGGCCATCAAAAGTACTTTTGTAATGTGGCTGTCTCCATAGTAACCTTAAGCTCATTACAGACACTTTTCAAGAGAAATGTACTATAGTTCAGTCATGTCGTTCAGTAACTTTTTTGTGGTCCATTTAGGCTGGCCTACACTTTCACACAGATCTTGTTATTGTACGTCATTATTATTCATAACCTGGAACTTTTTCATATTTTGCTACATTGTTAACGCAATCTTCCATGTAGGATTTTTTTTTTAGGATTTTAGGTCAGAGACCAATAGGCTAGATTATATTTTCAAAAAAAGGAAAGCATTTCAGAATTTCTAACAGATAACGTTTTTAAAAGCCTGGTTTGATTTTTGCATCCAGCACTTTTTACTCTAATAACTTTCATTAAATCCTGTGCAACCAGTTGCCTTCATTAGTAAATAGAGACCACTTGTGTATAGATGAATCTAATTATAAATACAATTATTCACTGACGGACTCAGAAGTTTGTTGAAGAACATGATTGAACAAACAACATCATGAGCACAAAGAACACAGAAGAAGGGTCAGTGATAAAGATGTGGCGATTTTTAAAAACAGGGTTAGGTTATAAAATACTGTCCCTAAGCCATGAACATTTCTTAGAGCACTGCTCAATATGTTAACTGAAAAAGGACTGCCTGTCAAAATAACAAATCTACCCAGCCTACTCGATTACCAAAACTGAAGGCTGAGCAAGTAGGACAATAAATAGAGAAGCAGCAAAAAGACCATTGGTTACTAAAGAGGAGCTGCAGAGATCCACAGCTCAGGTGAAGGCATGTGGACTGTATGATAATGGGTTAAAAAAAATACCATTGTTGGAAGAAAAACATAAAAAGTCACTTTTAAAGTTTGTGATAAGCCATTAAGGTGACACAGAAAATGTGCTTTACGCAAAAAAGAAAAGGAAACATTTAGCAAACTAACATATTACCTGAACACATCATCACTGAAACATGGTGGTGGCAGTATCATACTGGGGGGATTTTTTTTTCTTCTTCAAAAGAACAGGGATGCTAGTCAAAACTGATAGGGAGACAGAATGGGTTAAACATAGAACAATCCAGGAAGAAAACCTGTTAGTCTGCAAATGGCTTGAACCTAGGGCAGAGGTTCTTCTTCCAACAGGGCAACAACCTTAAACATACAGCCAAGCTAAGGTGGAATGGTTTAGATCCACACACATACATGTGTGAGAAGGTCTAAGTTCTTACCATCTGCTTTTATTTATAATGTTAGATAAAAGCTGGAAAACATGTAAACATGGGATTTGCCCAACATTTAGGGTATGATGAGGTTAATGCGCTTTGCAAGAATATAAAACAAAACAAAAAAAAACTCAAAATTTGATTGTAAATAATCAAGTTTTATAGTCTTACTTTAAATTACAACATTTTGCATCTTTGCAATGTCACAAAGATAGCTTTAAGATGAACATAGAAGTGAAAGAAGGTATTAAATATGTTTTGCAGTGCAATCTAATTATCTTTGAACGATTGTATTGGTGCTTTTACTTACACAAAGCACACTTTTCAATTCTGTCATTGCCCTTGTTTTAACTTGTCTCCTGACTGTGAAGCTGTGTTGTTCTTTTCTAGAAAATACAGCTGAGACAGTTTGAGTCTAAATTGATTTATTATCATTGTCTACGCATTACAAGCAATGCAGAATTTCCTAAGAAACCAAATGAACCTGACTACACCTCAGCTTGAGATACAATTGCACATTGTCTTTAAACCCAGTTCCCATTTCGAGCAATAGCAGGATGTGTTGCTATGGTAATGGACAATGACCACAAAGTGTAAACAGCAAAGCAAGCAAAAAAAAAAAGAAAAAAAAGAAAGTGGCATGTGTTTGTTCGCAAACATTAACTTATCAGCCAGTTCACGAGACCAGACTGGTTAAACGGCCCTGTGGAACAAAAGGGCAAATGTTTGAAAGTTCCACGAAGCGGGACATTGCAGGAAACGGATGAGAGGAAACTGGGCAAAAGAGGAACTCTTTTGTAAAGTACATAATCTTAAGCATTTGGGAACAACATGGATCCCCCACCCCCCCAAAAAAAATATTTTAAGCATTGATCGACTTCTGCTTTTCTCAGATCACATTTCGTACCAGTTTTGTTTTGTTTTTGTTTGTTTTTTAATACTGACTTATCATCTCCTTCAGAGAAACTGTTAATAATCAACCACAAAGCTGCTTCTGTAAAAACAGTCGTTCTCCAAGTCACTTGATCTTAAGCACTATATACATGCACTCAGACAGGTTTATTAAAGCTGTTGCCCTTTATGGAGTCTAAAGGTAACAATTAAGCTATCTTACAGATGTGTCTGAATAGGCTAAAGGAGAGGAAAGGCCATTCATGCACTTTAATCTGAATCCAGACTCCTGAGACATTAAACACAGGAGCAACTGGTTTAATGAAACATAAATCTCAGAAAATCTTCCAAATTGTGAAGGATTAAAATGTATGTTCTTCTCCCAGGGGATTACAAAGGGATTTTGAGTCAGCAGTTTGTTCATGCTTTAGTGTTGATGGATTCCATGTTAGAACCTAGTAACCAAATATGTGTGTATGTGTGTGTGCGTGTGTGTGTGCGTGTGCGTGTGTGTGTGTGAGTGTATGTATGCATCTGTGTACGTGCAGCGTTTCCTTAGCGTGTACTCCCTCTCCTGTCCTCACACCATGTCTGTCACAACCTGCAGATTATGCATTCATGGTTGAGAAATCATTTAACCCTAAAACATTGTCAGCCATTCAGAGTGTGACTGAGTCCGTTATGTAAGTTTTACCTCTCACTAACTAGGTCATTGGAAATTACCACAATTTTTGGAGGGAAAAGAATAACACAGAACAAATCAAAGCCTGCTAAAATACTAGAAAGCAGCTCAGTTAGATAGCACACATTTCTATTGGGATATTCCTGCTATTTTTGAGACTGCTTAACTAATGTGCAACACAACCTGATGGGAAGAACACCATGCTATTTGTATGATAGAAATGTGGCAGCAATGACAGAATCTGACACAAGTTTCGGATAACATGTTATTACTTCATCTTTTTTTGAAGCCTGTCAAAGAAATGTGAATAGTTGAAAGCATTTAGTCACTTGAACAGGGTGGGCTAATATATCTATGTAAATGGGGAAAAAGGGAGGAGGACAGATAAAGATAAACAGACCTGCATCAGCATTTAGGAGTGTAAATGCCAGAGCCTCGGCCTGAACCTCCTCTAAACCTGCGATAGAAACTAAAGAGCAACAATCCAACCTATGCAGGGTCCCGGTGTGTGTGTGTGGGGGGTGTGTGTGTGTGTGTGTGTGAGTTGCCAAAATTTTTTGTATCTCACTTTTTCTTAGAAATCAGCACTATAACACTTTTCCTCCATTCCTTAGGCATGTGCTCATTTTTCAAGATGTTGTTGAAGAACCTCAACAAAAACTCTACTGCCACCTCTCCTAGACACTTCCATACCTTCACAGGTATGTCATCAGGACCAACTGCCTTTCTTGTCTTCACCTTCTTCAAAGCTTTCCTCACTTCATCCTTACTAATCTCACCTACTTTCACAATAGTCACCTCTTCTACTCTACATTCTCTCTGATTGTCCTTATACTCAGCTCTTCAAAGTTCGCTTTCCAACTTCCCATCACACACTTGACACCTGTCAGTACATTTACATCCACATCCTTAATCACCCTAACATGTTGCACATCCTTTCCACCTCTGTCCATCTGCAACCTATACAAATCATTTTCTCCCAACTTTCTGTCCAACTTGAGCAAACAGGTCATCATACACCCTTTGTTTGGACTTTATCACCTCTAACTTCACTATACTGTACGCTGCATCTCCCTCGACCTCTGGCTGCTTTCCTCAGTCCCCTTAGAGTCTCACTTCTTCTTATCTAACTTTTTTTCCATATATGTTTATATATTTGTACCACTACCAAGTCTCCCCAATGACATTTTCTCTATCTGTCTCATCATCCAAGACCACCTCTTGTGCACCAAGAGCCCGTCTCGACTCCTCCCTGAAAACCTCAGAACATGCTTGTATTTTAAAGTTTCCTCCACCTGGTCCTCTGCTCTGTCTTTGTTCTCTTCATCATCCGCACCTCAGTTTCATCCTAAAGACCACCATCCTATGCTGTCTAGCTATTCTCTTGCCTACCCCCACCTTACAGTCACTAATCCCGTTCAGATCAAAACTTCTACATAAGATGTTGTCCACTCTCACAACTCACCTTATGTTCCTACCTCTTCTGGAAGAAAGTGTTTAGAACAGCCAATTCCATCCTTTTAATAAAGTCTACCACTATCTGACCTTCTTCAGTCCTATCCAGGATACCAAACCTGCCCACTTCCTCATCACCTCTGTTCCCTTCACCAACATGTCCGTTAAAGTCTGCAAAAATAACCACCCTCACATATCTGGGGATACACGGCATCAAATATTCTAGTTCACTCCAGAATTTCTACTTCTCATTTAATGTGCAACTCACCCCAAATCAACTTTTTTGGCTGATAAACTGTATAAATGAGTGTCTAATAGTGCTATTTACATAGCTGGTTATTATTTTTGGTACTTTAGTACATTTTAGTAAAAATTTACATTTTCTACCAAAAACTGTCAATAGAGTGCTCTGTTCAGTTTAAAATTTACAATGCACTTGAATTTAAATTGGGCACTGCTACTGGCTCAGCCTTTATAGCTGACATCAGCCATCCTGCCATTGTGGAGTATAAAACAAGCCGAATCTCTTCCACACCAAGGACCACAACAAGGAGGAAATGTTTATGCTTCCCAGCACTCCCCACTGTGCATCCCTTTGTCCACCATGCAACACCTCCTTTTGCAAACCAGAAATGTGGGTAGCGTGAGACTCGGGCAGGGGGTTGAGTTGCTCCTTAAATCACATCCTACCTGTGGGGCATAACCACTAACAACATTGATCATTATTCCTTCAATTTTAAGCTATATGACACTTATTTCACTTCCAGAATGTTACAAATGTGGTTCAGACTGAGGGCCTGGGCTGGATATGATCCCAAGACTCCCAGGTGAGTGTCATACATGCTAACCATTCAGCCAAAGGGAAATCCCTGTGGCCAAGCAGCCAGGGTGCATAATCAATCGGTGCCATTGTGACAGGACCTCCACACTGCCACATCTTCCCCCCTAGTATCACATGGACGTCCTCATGCTGTCCTCTGTTAACCAACAATAGTCCAATTCCACTGGCACCCTGTGTGTCCACAGCACCGGTGGAGGTCATTGTTAACCCAGACCTCAACTGATCCAGCATGGAGTTCATGTTTGTGATCTGCATATTTGATTTGGATTAGGTTTTACGTCAGATGCCCATTCTGACAAAACACTGCATCACTGCATGAAATCACTAGCTTGTGACTCCATAGTGCTGCGTTTTTAAATAGATTTATTAAAAAGTGAAAAAAATCCATCTTTATAACAAGGTGCTAGGAATAAATTGCCTTATAGATCCAATTTAAAACCGTTGTCCGGAATTTTCCAGGGAGAGAGATTTTTGGAATCCCACTCTCAAAGCCCCTCCTTAGTTAAATAAAGTCTAGCCTACTTTGACATTTGCAGAGCATATTTTTGCTTTCGTGGATATCGTACACCATACGGCTACGTTTCAAATTTTTTATGCTGAAGCCTATAAACCAGGTTACAAAAAAGCATTTTTTGATCATCATTTTAACAATTTCTTACATGAAAAAATCATATACTTAATATAATCCTCTTAAGCTGTACAGCCTAAGAGCCCCTGGTGGTAGCTATAACAATGCTTAAACAGGGTGTCAAATAACATTGCGATTTAGCAAAAGACAAAACTATTCTTCCTTTCAGTAAATACCGTCCCATTTATCAGGAAAGTGAGAAGAGCTGCCTGGGGGCTCCGATGAAATTAGGGATAACTAGCAGCAGTGTGAATAACTGAGTAAAGAAGGAGGAAATGTTATTATTGTGACATCAGAGCAACGGAGGGGAAGTGCAATCCTTTTATAGCCATGTTCCTTCACTTAGTTACATTCCACAGCTACGGGCTTTAGTCCACCCCTCCTCCTGTCCTGTCCTCTAACTCCACTTGACTGACGCAAACACAACAGAGAGCAGACAGAGGAGGAGGAAGAAGGAGGAGCAGGAGAGCAGTCTATGAGGGAAAAGGCAGAGCAAAAATCCCCTAACTCCCCTCCTCCCCATTTGCCTGTGTTCACCACTTCTCCTTTCCTGATAATCCACTCTTCCTCTCTCAAATTTTACTTTCACTCGTGGGTCTCTTTGGCACAACAGGTAGTCTTGGAGGGAAGTGTGACGATCTCTCATTCACTGTAATAATTTCTTATGACACTTCATCGTTTGACTCAAAGCAGGACCCCAGGAAATATTTTGACATTTTGATGTTGAAGTATCACTTTGCCATTTCATTTGAGCATTTCAAAGCTCACTGATGTGCTTTACTTTTCGACAGAATGATAAATTAATCATCACATGTGGGTATGCTATAAAATAACAAAAATGTGTAAAAGTAAGAAGTTCTAAGTAACATCCTTGACATATATGTTGTTCTTGGCTAACGTTTGGTTGATTCCTTATTTTGAAAAATAACATGCATAAAGTACTGTAAAAGGCAGAAAACAATAACTTTGTGGGATGAGGAGGAAAGTTAAAAATCCAGATTTGTACCTTAATTTAGAGCGTCAGGTTGGGCTGCTGGGTTATGAATGGATGGGTTTTATAAAGACTATAAACATTGGCTTTTATTACACTCTTCCATGAACTTAAGTCCTGTAAATCAGAAATTTAGGTTAAACTTTACTCAGGCTAAATAGACTCATAACCATAAAGTTCTGATAATCTGACTCTGAACCCTGTGCCAAGGTAAACTTATGTCATAACTTTGACTTTGACAAAAGGTCACAAATCCCTCATCTTAAAGGGGTGGTTTTAAAATAGTTCTATGAAATTAACAGGAATAGGGTCATTATTTGTGATAGGAAGAAATTTCATTGAATCAGCTTGTGGAGCAACACAAGCTGAGAGCAACAGTCAGAACTAGATGGATTCTGTTCAACTGAGAAAACTGCTGCAATGTTTAGTAGTCTTTAGTGAATGTGTAGTCATTTAATAACTGCTAATATAGCATATGAAATAGACATGTACAGTTACAGTTTACTTGTTTGAAATTTTGCTAAAATTAGCAGAGGCTCTGACTAGCTTTTACCCTTCCATGACTTACCTCCCTTTTTAAATGTAGCTGGAAAAAAAGACATAACTCGATTGTAAAAACAAAATCCAACAAATCCCATTAAAATTCAAATGTGTTTTGCAGTTTGTTTGATATGAATGCATCTAATTAGTTTCATTAATTCAAGTTGACTAAAACTCTAATTAAAATTCATATTCATAAGTTGTGGAACATCATAGCAACAAGTTAGAAAAAATAATTGCCTCAATTTAATAGGCTTATGTCTCTAGGCCTTCAGCCCCACAACCTCCCCTTCTCTCTAAGCACGCGAGCACATACACACAAACACACACGCACATGCACAAACACACACACCCACAAGCCCAGAACCTCATCTGTATTTTGACTGTTTAAACTTTTATAGCCGATCTGTTTCTTCTGGGTGTTGGGCAGAAAAAGAAAGTCCCGTCAGCCAGTTTCACATCTATTTCTGTTATTATAAAACATGTTTCAAAACACGACGGCCCATACATGTTAACAGCACACTTCCTGTTGCTACAGCCTCAGCAGGCACTTCTCCTTTTAGACATCATGCTTCCTGTTTTTTTTTCCTTTTCATATGATCGCATGAAAAAAAAGTTTTAACCATTTTGGTGGGTTTATTGACGGCAGATGTGTGACACACCAGAATTAGAAACAGCTTTTTGTGTTAAAGGGCACATGACTGACTGCTATAAACATTAGCGCAGGAGAGCGACGGTTTGGTCTTAATCATAAAGAATGCTTTTTGTCTTCATACAAGCTTTTGGTTTAAAAAAAACGTAAAAATAAATTTTTTTAATGAAAATATAGAGCGTAAACAATTTTACAAAAATCGACAGACTTACTGTGAGATGGACAGTAAAGTAAAGATCAGTATTTCTTTTTTACAAATGCTGATATTTTAAAAGATTGATTTCTCAAGTACAAGCTAACTTTTGAATGTCTGTTTTATATTACAGAAGCTATTTAGAAATTATTCAACAAGTAGAAACAAAACTGTTTTGAGGACACAACAAGAGCAGCAATGATGTCAATGCCAATTAAATTGAAATAAATGTTCTCATATTTAAAAAGATCATTTATTATGTTAGCCAACAAATCCATGCTCATTTGAACCAAGTTGTGCCTCCCTAAACTCTGATCTACTGTCATCTTGTCTTCTGTCCATCCTCTTTAAAAATGGAGAAAAGTTTGATCTTTACATTTATAAATCTACATCCAACATTACGGGTAAAGAACAACATTTTGTGTAAAGTGAAAATTATTGCTGCTGTGTTACCTTACCTAAAGATTTTGTCATCCTCCTTTTGCTATTTTGAGCCATTCTGAGACATTTTCTTGGGCCCTGACCACATAGCATCAGCATTTTGATCCGACTACAGTGCCCATGTTCATACCTAGTTCCAGGCCTGGCATTGACCTAGCCCTTGTGGAACCTTTGAGGTTCCACCTCAGTTCTAATTGATCATACCATGCTGGCATTATGAAACCAGCACAGGTTTACTTTTACTTGCTATAAATTCTTCAGCAAGGTAGACTGGAATGAGAAGAGACCTCCGTCAAGGAATCATTGACTTCTGTCATGTTCCATGTCTCAACTACACTCCCTCCTTACTTGTGTTTCCCTGCTATCATGTCTCATGCTGTGCATCTGTGCTCCAGACCGATTATCTCACTGCCTTCACCTGCCTTTATCACTACTTAATTTCTCCTTACTCTCCACTCTCTTGCCAGATTATCGAAAGCCTTTGTGTCAGTAGTAAGGGTGTCACCATCTTGATTTTGCATCAAAATCAATCAAAATTTTGTTACGACCTTGCGCATCGAAATCCAAAAGAGAATAACGAGCAATCTTTTTTTTACAGGCCCTAGTCAATAACGTCTTTAGAGACATGATCAGTCATTATGTTTTTGACTACCTCGATGACATTTTAATTTTCTCCAAGGATCTTAAAAACACATCAGGCGCAGGTTCCTTCTGTTATTTGCCGTTTGCTCTAGAACAAACTGCTTTTCAAGGCTGAAAAATGTGAATTTAATCAGTCAACCACCTCTTTCCTTGGTTTTGTCATCTCCCAAAACATGATCTCCATGGACCACTGTAAAGTGGCAGCCATTAGGGATTGGCCAATTCCCCAAAAAACTCCAAATGTTTCTAGGTTTTGCAGCTCCATTGCTTCCCCTTTGCTTGCACTGACTTCTTCCAAGCAACTCTTCACGATGACGCAGCTGGCCGATCTAGCCTTTGCTCATCTCAAACAGCTCTTCACCTCTGCTCCTGTGCTCCATTCACCAAACCCCTCATGACAGTTTATTGTCGTGGTTGACGCCTCTAGCTTAACAGGAGTTCTCAGCCCGAGGCACCACAGTGGTAGGACTCACTCCTGTGCTTTTTTTGTTTCTCCAGGAGTCTTTCCTCTGCTGAGAGGAACTTTGATGTGGGTGATCTTGAGCTGCTGGCAGTCAAACTGGCACTAGATGAGTGGAGGAATTTGCTGGATGGTTCTAAGGAACCATTTATTGTGTGAACTGATTGAATATCTGATTAATACCTCAAGTCAGCCAAGAGAACTCCAGACAGGCTAGGTTGGCACTTTTCTTTTCAAGATATAACTTTGCTTTATCCTACAGACCAGAACCAAAGAATGTAAAACCAGACACCCTGTCCCAAATTCACAAGTCCCCTGAAGAGGCAGAGGAGGAGCAGGTAAGCAGGGATAAGACATTTATTCTACCTCAGTAAGCTCGATTGGCCATCTCGAGGCTTGACCTAAAGATGAGTGTCCAGGAAGCTAACAGGCAGTTCCCTTCCCTCCTCTGTCGACCGCCCTGCCAATAACGTGTTTGTTTCAGAGCACCTGATACCCAAGGTATTTTTTTGCCACTCCTCTTGTCTTTTCTGTCATCCAGGTATCACCAAGACTCTGGCCATGGTTAAGGAACAGTTTTGGTGGAGCACTATATCTAAGGATGTTCGGGAATTCCTCTCCACTTGCCAGGTTTTTTTCCCAGGCCAATCCATCTTTTCGTCTAACAGCCAGTTTCCTGAGACCTCTGTCCATTCAACGCAGTCCATGGTCACATATATCCATGGATTTTATCACTGGTCTACCCCTCTCCAGAGGTCACTCTGTGCTATTCACCACTGTAGACCTTTTCTCCAAGATGACTGACCTGGTTCCACTCTCTAAATCACTTTCCTCCAAGGACCTTGGTGAAATACTGGCTATAGAGGTATTCAGATTACATTGCCTCCCTTTGGACATTGTCTCTGACTGGGTTACCCAGTTCAGCTCACACTTCTGGAAGGAATTCTGCCATCAGCTTGAGATTTAAATAGTCTTTCTTCTTGTTTTCATCCCCAATCTGATGGGCAGACAGAATGAAATAACCAGGAAATAGAAACTAAGCTTTGCATATTATGTGAACAGGATCCCCCCAAGTGGTACCAGAATAACCCCTGTTTCGAACATGCCCTCCCTTCTAGTGCCACAGGTCTCTCTCTGTTTTACACTTTTTTGGGGTGTTTTCAGCCCTCAGTATTTTCTCTTCAAGAGGTGTTGTCAGCCGCTCCTTCTGCCCATGCTGCAACACTGAGGTGCCGCAGAGTATGGAGGAGAGCCCACAGGACTCTAATTAAGACCACAGCCATTTACTGTTGGTCTGCCAACTAACATCGGATCCCCGCTCCTGCCTATCAAGTGGGGCAGAGGCTACTGCTCTCAATGAAGGACCTGCGGCTGAGATTGGAGAGTCGTAAGTTGGCTCCTCATTTTGTTGGTCTTTTTCCAATTTCTTTTTTTTCTATTTTAACGTGTCCTGTCTAGCAGTTTGGTGTCTGAGTACCAAGTACAAGCCCAACAGATTTACTTTCCCAAGCAGGCATTACAGCTTTGCTATAATACTCCACTTGATGTATATATGTATGAAAAATCTTTATTAGTGATTACTGTCGGTTTAATTTCTTGAAGTTATGGACACAAAATCGAGATAAGAAGGAAAAAAGAAAGAAGATGAAGAAGAGAAACAGGACCGATAGAAGTGTGAACTGACGATACAAGATAGGGAGGTAAACAAAGAACATTTCTAAGGCGATTAACCAGGTGGCAGTTCAACTTCACCTTCCCAGCGCTTTGAGGGTCTGTCCCTCTTTTTATTTGTCCAGAGTCAAACCAGTTGTCTCCTCCTAGTTGAAAGCTGGCAGATTTGTCAACTTTTACTATTGTTTTATTGTTAAGCCCCAAATTACCCCAGAAGACAATCAAAAAGGACTTCTGATTAAACCTTATTACACGTGGCAATGTGGACTGCCCCGTTCTACGGATACAGCTGATCAAAACTGGATGTATCAATACTGCTGAACGGCTCAAACTGGCTCCAAACTTCTCAGGGTGAGTGAAAAAACATAAAAATTGCAAAGAAAAAAGGTTCAGGTTGGAAAAAAAAGGAATTTCCCTTTAAATACAAAGTAAACTTCAAAATGGCTGAAGGAGCAGGAAAAATCAGCAATGATGTAAAACATTATGATGGTTAAACTGCTTTAAAGATATAAAGAACTGCAAACCAGGAACAATAGCAGACTTACAAGCACAATGGTCTGGCACTGAACAAAGGAAACTGTGCTGAATATTTACCCGGGGACTAAGACATTTACACTCAGCACAGGTATAGTTGTTAGCAAATCAGAGCCAATGTGTAAATGACAGTATACAGAAATAAACATTGGAAAAGACAGAAAAAAATATAACACATTCTGTCAATGAAAATAGTAATACCCTAAAGAAGAAAAAAATTATGAAAGCAGTTGTTACTGTTTTTATTGTCCTAAAAGTAATTCCAGATATACTTCCTCCAAGAGCTCAAAGTATCAGTTTCAACTGCTATCGTTTTTTACTCTTACTGAGCATATTGGCATGTCTAAAAACTATTCCAGTAGTTATATTTATTATATCTTATTTTGAAAAAAAAATCTAAATTTTCTAACCTTAACTCCCATGAATGCTAAGTTGACACACTGTTGAAACACTGTTAAGTGTGTGTAAAATAAATAAAAATAAAAGCAATGTAAGTTACTTTTTGCCATATTGTCATTGTATTTTTTCGAGCTAATTGATCACCTGCTCATCTTAGGTTGAAGGTTTAATATTATACAGAGACTCTGTTGAGTGCCCCCACAGTGGTGAAAATATCATTCGCTAAATTAGTCAGCCACTTCAAGCTTTAGGTGGGTGCATCTTCATCAATTCAGACAGAGGGTTGGCGTAGCATGAATTGTTGAGTTTATATGTACATTTTCTAAGAGCGCTATCCCTGTGTAGTATTTCTGGTGACTTTGAATTGCAAAAACAAAAACAATTGCTGCCTGCATTATCTTAGCCTAAGTGTGACATATGTAAAGAGGAGTCAGACTTTAACAATCAAAGTAGTGTATCTTCATAACAAGGTCCAAGACTGACAAATGTTGTGACGATTTACTAACAAAAATGATAGTTACAATGCAAAACGTTTTTGTTGGTTCCTCCAACTGGTTAAATTAGTTTTTGCGAACCTTTTATGCTAACAAGTGTAGCCTAATTTATTCATGGTAAATGTCACAGAATCTCACAACAAGTTCTAACAGGTTGCAATTTACTGAAAAACAGATCCAGTTTATTAAATATCAATGCAAAAAATAAAATAAAAAGTTTTCCTTTTCCTTATTTTGGCTTTCCAAAAAGATCTCAAGCATCATGCTCCATAACTTTTACTTCAGAGAAATCTTTCATTTAAATCCTTTCTTTAAAAACACAATGCTGATCGGGCACAATTTAGGCTCTGTTGCCTTTTTGTCAATGGCTGTGTTATTTTATGCCCTTATTTCATATTTAGGCTAAAATCAGCAAAGGGGTTGTGGCTGACGAGTTAATTCATGACACAGCACGGACATCGAAGACCAGAGCACAATTGGTCTCTTTGTGAGCTTGCTCGTGTATGAACATATACATGGTGCTGTTTAAACAGGTGGGCAGAAAAAAAGTTAGCGGTAAGTCCTGTGTGTGTGTGTGTGTGTGTGTGTGTGTGTGTGTGTGTACATGTGTGTTTCTGGTGGGTTTGGTTATTAAAAAGGAAAGGAATGGATACAGCATGTGTGTTTTTAGCCTTGGCTGACCTCCCAGGAATACATACCACAGGGACACTAGCAGCGCAGACACCAGCAGAATTCCTTCTTATGAAAATAAGCATTGTAGAAACAAAGAAGAGAGGAGGATAAATGAGGACAGGAGACAAACATGGGGGTTAAAGGCAAACAAACAAGGTGAAGATGATACAGTGAATTGATACGCATATATAGAAAGCAGAAAAAAATATCATGATAAACTAGCTGGGCTCTAATTTTCCTCTTCGGGTAATAAAACCACAGTAAGTAATTTTTCTGAGACCAGTTTGTCATCAGATGGCATTAAAGGATCATCATAAATCATCTGATAAGAACAATTTAGTTAAACAGTCATGACCTTCTTTCTCCCTACTAGGGGGTAAACACTTTTTCAGAGAACTGTTAAGGCACAAAAAAAATCAGATTTGGGCCATTTTTGCTTGTGGTCTGAACATAGTGTTAGAGATCTTGAATGTACTGCTTGTACTCAAAAAATCCAACAACATATTAGCAATTCAGCATCTTTACTTCACCTTACGGAAGTTTGTGACTGGCCTTTCAGTAACCTGAAGTCTGGTGTGACATCCCAAATGTGATTAGTTTACCACTACCACACAACAGGATCCTCTTTAGCAGATGAGCTATTACAAATGGCTTCATCGTATTTCTAATTCCTGGAATCAGTGCTCTAAGTATTTTACATCAGGTCAGGGCCCAGGGATTTTGGTCAACAAAACTTTGAACTGTAGCTTATAAATTCACTGTTGCCTTTGGTAATGAGTGAAATCACAAAAAAGGTCTATCTTTGTTCCCAGTTTTAATTAAAAACATGTTTTTTTTACTGAAGGTGGGATGTCTTATCTCAAAGTCCTACTTCTTTAGCAACACTTGGTAATCATTCATTTGTATTGTGACCACAATGACAACTGTTTTCTTATTTCTGAATTTGTACGTGGGAAGTGTCTGTGTGCTGCATTTAGAACAACTATAAAGAAAGCAGTAAATTCAAAGTCATGCTGAATTGTGTGAAACTACAGTAAAAGTATACTCAAAGGCCCACCTAAGAGCAACAGAAAGAGGAGTACACCCAGGGAACAAATGTCACGATAAGCCCTTTCCATCCAGTTTGCTTTTTTTTTCTTGTTAAGCAGCACCCTGCCATATTGTGGTTGGACTCTGCTCAGCGTCATAAAATCATTTGCTTCCTCTTTTTACAGCTATCAGTACCTGTAATTGAGATCCATCCCGCTCAGCCAGCCACTTCCCAAAAGATCAGCCCGGTTCTGTGTGTACATTACATGAGTGCAGTAGCAGATAAAAAGTTCCGAATGGGACTAGTTGTTGAAGGACGGGAAATATAAAAAGGACAATAATCAGCAGAACACATTCAGTACATGAGGTGTTTTCACCCATGACACCTGTCCAAACAGTAAATCACTAGTTAAGGGTTATTTTCTCTTAAATAACTTTTGTATCACACCAAAACGTTTCAGATTAAAAAAGAATTTAACACCAGAGGAAACTTTGTAAATACAAAAGACAATTTTCAAGTAAGGATTTTATTTTATTCAGGAAAACCAATGATCCAAACCAATTCACTGTAGTTGAGTGATTTTTTGAAATTCAGTTTCACCAGCTCCACTTAGGCTTGCATCAGACCTGTAGAAACAATAAAATCACTTAACAAGGACCTAAGTGACGACATGAAATAGGCAAAAGAGCCTTAAAAGAAAGACATCACTGAATCCTGATTAGTAGTCACTCTATTTGTTTCTCAACAATGTTTTTGTTTTGGAAAAAAACACAGTTAATATTTGCAAATAATTTTTTTTTCAAATCCGGCAAGTTTCAACATTTGCATACAAAAAAACACTTTGAGACTGACATGAATAAACAAAGTCATTCCCATAATTTAGACACAACAACACAGCAGACACATAGGGTAGAACAAATTATGGAAACCACTGAAAGAAGTTGCTACAGGAAAAAAAATTTCAGCACTTCCTACAACACATTTGATACACTTCATAAAGATTTTTATCTAAGAGAGAGACCAAGGAAGTGAGATACATTTTCTCCTTGATGCATATGGAAGACATGCAGATGCATCCACTTGAGCATTTTTTTCAACAAGCTTTCTGGAGACTGGTGTGTAAAAATAAGCAAGTACATCACATCCCTTTGAATATAGCTTTACCAATGTACTAAACTTTTTATTAACTTAATCCCATCAATATAATATGGTATTGCCTTGAGGCAGCTGTATGAAAATGTGTGAGAATACACATTCCAGGTCGCATCCCTTAGGGGCTTGTTCAGTTTCAAGCAGACATGGATAACATTATTTCAAACGTTGGACATACATAATCTCATGAGATTAAAGAAGAAGAATAAAATAAGAGCTAATAGAAGATGTATTTCAGTATGGATAAAGAAACCTTGTCAGAAACTGGGAGTACTCTTAGCCATACACAGAAAAATTGAAAAAAGACATCTATGGACAACACCTTTCAGTTCAATTCAAAAATACTTTACTGATTCTAGAGGGAAAACTCAGAAATAAATAGCATAAAAATGGAAGAGATGCCATTCTTACACTTCGATCCATTTATTTGACTCAAACAGAAAATCCTGCTTATGCCCATTTTCATATGTATCTATTAAAAATATAAAATGAGCACACAATAGTAGAAAAACAATTTTCAGACGTTTTTCCGTTGTAAATTACTTCCTCTTTTTCTCAGTATAATATTATCAAAGGAACTTCAACAAAGTTAGCTAAAAGAAAATATTATTATTAATATAATTATTAAATGATGTAAAAAAATCACGTATATACAAATCGAAATATGAAAAACTTTATTTTGCAACAGTGTGGAAATGTCCCCTGTAAACAATGTAAAATCAGAAATGCAGCATCAACCAAAAACCACCACATGACTATTAAAGCCTCCGTGTGTAAGAATTACCTCCAACTAGTGGTGCGCTCAGTGAATGCAAGCAACTGAGCTGTGTTTTCTGGCTTCTCGACTTTATAACACGTCATTACTACTACAGGAGCCGCGGAGTAAATTTTCCGAGTTAAACGGAAGATAAACTATTTGCTGGACTAACCTGTCCTGTGTCAAACATAACGTTAACATAAACTTCATTGTTTCATGTAATTAACTTACATGTCCAGCAGAAAGCCTGCAACCTCCACGTCCGTTTTCAAGTTTGTGTCCCTCATCAATAGTCTCCATCTGGTAAACGCTCCACGGATGTAGATTCTTGTTTTCTCCCGGTTATTTCTTCTTCTTTTCTGTGGTATGGTTTCCTCCCTCTCACGGGGAAAGAGTACGGATGGTCCTCCATTGAAATTGAAAACTATGATCCACGGTCCCCTATGCTCATTGCTCGTTTCTTCTCTTCACCTCTCCACCTCCCCCGACGTCGCTGGCTAAAACGTGTAAAGCAAAAAAGTTGAAGCAAAAAGATGGCGATGCAACATGGCAGCCTCATATGGGGGGCAGTGCACCTTCTGTATCTATAAACAACATATTCTAAGACATGCTTTCATGATAATGCGATTGTGATTAGACCTCGGCAAAATATGTATTTATGAAAGCAGTACTTGATTTTTATTAATAAAAAGCCGAATATGTTACGCACTGGCCTTTTATTATAATATATATATAATAAAATTTTAAAAATCCCCTCTCGCCCACCGTGGGCAATGTTTCCCATTCGAAGCTCGGGTCCTGCGCAGTATCTTTGCTGTTCCAAGTACTGCACATTTTTGCACTGAGATGTCTGAGGTTCTTCTAGGGTTGGGGGTCACTGCCCCAAGTGCTCCCATTACCACGGGTACTACTGTCACCTTCACCTTCCAAGCCTTCTCTAGCTCCTCTCTGAGCCCTTGGTATTTCTCAAGTTTCTCATGTTCCTTCTTCTTGATGTTACTTGGTATTGCCACATTCACCACAACAGCTTTCCTCTGCTCTTTATCAACCACCATAATGTCCGGTTTGTTCGCCATTACCATCCTGTCTGTCTGGATCTGAAAGTCCCACAGGATCTTTGCTTGGTCATTCTCCCCCACCTTTAGAGGTGTTTCCCACTTTGACCATGATGTTTCCAGCCCATACTCCGTACAGATGTTTCTGTATACTATGCCAACCACTTGGTTATAACGTTCTATGTATGCTTTCCCTGCTGGCATTTTACATCCTGCTGTTATGTGCTGGATTGTCTCGATGACTCTTTGCACAGCCTACACCTTGGATCTTGTCTGGTGTGGTAGATCTGGGCCTCTATCGATCTGGTGCTCAGAGCCTGCTCCTGTGCTGCCAAGATGAGTGCCTCTGTTGTGTCCTGTAAGCCAGCTCTCTCTAGCTATTGGTAGGATTTCTTGAGATCAGCCACTTCAGTTATGCTCCAGTGGTACATCCCATGTAGGGGCTTGTACTCTCATGATGGTTCTTCTTCCAGCACCTCCTCATCTTGCCCTTGTCTAAGGCATTCACTAAGTATGTCATTCAGTGAAGTCTTGTCCTTGATATATGGAGCTTTGGTGTTTCTTCCTGGATAGTGGCTCTCACGCTCATCAGTCCTCAGCCTCCTTCCTTATGGCATGCGCACAGTCTCAGGGTGCTGGATTTGGGATGGAACCCGCCATGCAAAGTGAGGAGCTTTCGTGTCTTAATATGAATGATGCATAGTGGTGTCAGGCTTTCTGAAATATGAATTTTTTGTTTTGTGATCATTTTTATTGATATTTTATTTTCTCAACCAAATTTGTTGTAACAAACTGAGAAGACCTGGAGAGGCGTGCTTGGTGTTTTATCTGGTGTTGAGTTGGTTCCGATGGTGGACAGACTTGCAGGCCCAAATGTGTTTGCTGGGAACGTCTAGCAGAGTCTCCTGTCAGAAGGAATTTCAACTCTCACTTCCGGCAGAACTTCAAACACGTCCCAAGGGAGCCGGGGGATATTTAGTCCATGTGGGCCATTTTTTCATGCCTCCAGTGTTGAGTCAACTGACTGCAGCTGTGGCCGCAAGGTGGTCGGTGCCTGTCGCGGAAGCCACCCTCAAACCTGCTGGTGGACACCGGTGGTGAGGGATGCTGTCAGGCTGAAGAAGGAGTCCTATCAGGCCTTTTTGGCCAGTGGGACCTCAGAAGCAGCTGATATGTACAGGCAGACCAAGCAGAGTGTGATTCGATGGTCACTGAGGCAAAAACTTGGGAGTGGGAGGAGTTTGGAGAGACCATGGAAAATGACTTCCACTTCGAAGCGATTCTTGTCCACCATCCAGTGTCCCCGGAGGGGGAAGCAATCTGCCACCAACACTGTTTATAGTGGGGATGGTGTGCTGCTGACCTTGACGCGCGATGTTTTTGGTCAGTGGATGGAATACTTCTAATACCTCCTCAATCCCACCAGCACGCCTTCCTGTTTGGAAGCAGAGTCTGGGGACTTTGGGACAGGCTCTCCAATCTCTGGTGCTGAGGTTACCGAGGTTGTTAAAAAGCTCCTTGGTGGCAAGGCTCCAGGGGTGGATGAGATTCACCCGGAATTCCTCAAGGCTCTGGATGTTGTAGACCTGTGTTGGTTAACGGGAGTGGGAGTCAACCCAACCGGTCTACATGTGTTTTGTGGACTTGGAGAAGGCGTTCGACCGTGTCCCTCGTGGAGTCCTGTGGGGGTTACTCTGGGACTTTGGGGTACCAGGCCCTTTGATATGGGCTGTTAGGTGCCTGTATGACCGTTGTCAGCACGTTCTTTGCATTGCCAGCAGTAATTCGGGCTCATTTAGGGTAAGAGTTGGACTCTGCCAAGGTTGCCCTTTGTCCCCGAGCCTGTTTATAATGTTCATGGACAGGATTTCAAGGTGCAGCCAAGGTGTTGAGGGGACCCATTTCGGGGATTTACTAGTCCATCTACGTTCCTACCCTCATCTATGGTCATGAACTCTGGGTGGTGACCGAAAGAACGAGATCACGGATACAGGCGACTGAAATGAGTTTCCTCCATAGGGTGGCTGGGCTCTCCCTTAGAGATAGGGTGAGAAGCTCAGTCATCTGGAGGGGGCTCAGAGTAGAGCCGCTGCTGCTCCACATCAAGAGGAGCCAGTTGAGGTGGCTTGGACAACTGGTCAGGATGGCTCCTGGACGCCTCCCTGGTGAGGTGTTCAAGGCAAGTCCCACCGGGAGCAAACCCAGAGGAAGACCCAGGACTCGCTGGAGGGACTATGTTCCTCAGCTGGCCTGGGAATGCTTTGGGATTCCTTCCGAGGAGCTGGCCCAAGTAGCTTGGGAGAGGGAAGTCTGGGTCTCTTTCCTTAAGCTTCTGCCCCCGCGACCCGACCCCAGATTAAGCAGAAGAAGATTGATAGATGGAAGCTGAGGAGAAAATAAAACCTGTCTTCCAGTTCATTGAATTTGTTATGTTGTACTCAGTATCGGGAAGTACTAAGATTCAAGTATCGGTATCATATTGGTCTGAAAAAAGTTGTATCCCTAATGAATAGTTCTAAGATAACCTTCTAAAGAATTTAAAAGGGGAAGCATAGTCAGTCAGATATACAGTATACTGAAGTTATCAAGTCTCTTTGGCATAAACATGTAATTTAATAAAGTCATACATGGGTTAAAAATCTAAAAATACTGCTCAATCATACCTTGCAGATGCTTACAGTGTTACAGGGTCACAGTTACATTAAAACAAGAATAAAAGAGCACAAAATTAATCATAATACTCACGAGAAAACTTAAAAATGTAACCTGCTGAGTGTACTAACCTTCTTCATTTCTGTTCCAATCTAATTTTATTTTTATTTTTTTATTGATGTACATTTTTCTTTTTCTTCTCTCTCCGAGTCTTGGCTGGAAATCAGTAAACCAGCAGTACACTGTTATGGGAAGTTTTCCACATAAAGATTACTGACAGTGCAGATTAACACGGTGGTGGTATTTTTTTTTCTCATCTGTGTTCCTCTTTTGTAAATACAATGGTTGCAACATGTCTCCTCATGACGTTTGTTCTACATTTGGAGCCCCTTAATATGCAAACATCTTACATCACTTCTCACTCTTTATACGTTAGTGATCATTTCCTCTCTATCAAAGATACAAACTACTGATAAACAAATGTATTTTGGACTTTACAGAGGTATCGTAAGTTAACAGCAGGAAGTTTGAGTACATCTGCCAGGAGAACATAGAGAAAAACCGCCCATGCTACATTCCTTTTTTTCTTTCATAACATCCTCAAGGTTCTCTCACGCAAACAGCTTCATACTTTTTAAAGTTTCATAACACTCACGGCTATTTTTTAATAAATTATTAGCCTGTCTTAGTTTTAGCATTCCTCTTTCCACAATTTCCCTCTTTTCTCTGCATAAATTGAGGTATTCCACTGTTGATACACAGATTTCTGGTCTATTCCATTTTTTTCTGAGAAATTCAAAAGATAGTAAGCTGAACTTTAACCCTGGGTTGCATGGTGTCTGTATGTTTTCCTGCTTCCTGAGCAGGGTTTTTCCTCCAATGTTTTACACTGGCCTGATGACCATACAAAGTAATAAATACTTCCTATTTTGTCTGTGTGTTTTGTTGAGGCTTTAGTTGGATCTCTAAGAAATGCAAAACATTCACTGGCTGTCTTCCACGTACTATAGTTTAACAAGTTTCTTTAAATTTGCCAGAGTTTCTTCATGTGACTCAGCCTGAGCCTAAGTCAATGTTTCAAATAGTTACATAATAAAAGTGTGTCTATTTGGTGTCAAAGACTGGGTACAGACATGAAAATGTAAATTATTTGCAAAGGGATGCTATTCCTAAAGGGAAACAAACCTGACATCATCAGTTTGTGAGTCAAACTAAGAATAGAGCTGTAATGGAGCAGCAGCTTCCTCTACTGGAAAGTTAGCTAAAGAGAAATTGTAAGAGCTTTTTTCAGATATGACTTTCTATCGCCATAGTTTTAACATCTACATATCATCCATCTAGTCCCTCACAGTTTTCAATGCACATCTGAAGGAAAGCTGTGAAAAAGAGAACTAACTATAGGTCTGTGGAAAATAATTTTCTTAAGTACAAACCTGTGGAGTCCTGGGAGAAACATATACATCAACCTCTGAAAATGACTTGAAAGAAAGAACAAAAAAAAGAAGGCCTTTGTAAAGCAATAATGACATATTTGGTGCTCTGGCCACAATGAGTCAGCAAGAACAAAGTGCATTGGTTAAACATCAATCTATCCAGGTTCAACCTTTCTTTGTGGAGCTGAAAACGTTACCTGTTAAAATGTATTGCTCCCAAGTTAGATAAAATTTGTTGCAGCCCACACATAGTTTTCTCATATTACAACAGAATGATTTAATGAAACCAGAGACCACACATCGGCTTAATAAAAGAGCACCTCTGTTGTCAGACCCGGGTTTAAAAACTATTACACTACATTACAATTCTGCAAGGGGGCCAAAGAACCAAGCCATTGTTGATAGTAAGGAGAATGAAGAGAAGTGCAGGAAAAGATAAATAAAGATAATGAAATCCTGAATTATAGAAAAACGAAATTAAACTTGGATCTTGGAGAAACAGATAATTAGAAAACAGCCATTAAATAGGTTCTTGTAAACTTTTATAAGAGCTTATGGAGTAGGAAAAATACAGTGCCTTGCTAAACTATTTAAACCTTTCCAACATAGTCAGCTTTGTTACATTACTACCACAAGCTTCAGTTTATTTTATAAGGATGTGATAGATCAACACAAAGTGGCCCATACCTTTAAAGTAAATTAAAAATTCACATTTCCTTAATGATTCAGAAATAGAAAAAATTAATCTCACATTTGTATAATTTATTCTCAGTATAAATCCAGCTAGTCATCATAGGTTTGTTCTACAACAGAGTAAAACAGCATCAGGAATGTAGAAGTTTGGACATCTATTAGACCACTGTTCGATCCATCGAAATTATTGCTCAACCGCTAGCCATCGAAACATGGTTGTCCATTTGAATTGATAGGTTGGACTAGGATAACAATTTGGAGAAGCAGCCAAGAGCTCCGAGTAGTAACTAGGAGCTGCAGAACAGTCTGTTGACAAAAGATTACATCTGCTTGTTGTGCACACCACAAATCTGGCCTTTGTGTAAAAATGGCAAAAACAAAGTCAGAACAAAACCCAGTTTTAGTTTGCCACAACCCAACAAATGCGGTAGAAGCTGTTCTGGTCAGATGAAACTAAAATATATATTTTTTTCGCTATCTGTGAAGTAAAACTAATTTTAAAAATTGAACTGACTTGAAATTACATTTTTTTATTATTATTATTATCTTATTTTGTAATTTATTTATTTTCTTTCCAGGCAGGAAATTTGTCTTAGGTCTAACTGAAAGAGATGCATAATACACAATTAGAAACAAAGAAAAGTAATCATTTGCACAAATGCACAGCAAGCAAATCATAATCACAAGCAAATCACAGCCAAACAACTATACGACTGACTGACTCCACACTGTGACCCCTCTGTTTACCTCTGTTTATTGACTAAGGTAACTGCATTGGGAACAAAAGAACACCTGTAGAGCCTTTTCCTTGCCAATGGTATCCTATAGCGCCACCCTGAGGGTTTGCGTGTTATTATTAATTATTCCTTGCGCTTTCCTATAAACTGCAGAGCTTTAAAGCTGTAAACTGCAGTTATCTTTAGACTTGTTTTCACTACTCTAATCAGTTTATTTTTGTTAGTTATTGTCAAGTGACCGAAACACACAATAATGTTAAAAATAAGTATAGGCTACTCTAAATCAGACTCACATCTTTTCTATGAAAGGATTAACCTCAAAGTTCCTCATTAAAAAAACAGTCGCTCAATTGCTTTCTTACATATTCCATCTGTCTTGTTGTTCAAGTTCAACTCATATCTATGTGAGTGTCCAGATTTTTTAAACTATTAACTGTTTCTACAGCCTGGCCACATAATATCAAATAGGAGGAAAGAGTTGTCTGAATTAAAATCAGCTCCTTAGTTTTTCCACCATTAACTACCTCAGAGCTGACCCTGCAGCACTGTTTCAAATTAGCAACATCTCCTTTAACCAAACTATCAAATATGCTGGTGACAAATTATATTATAGTGATAGGACGTTTGGATTGATGGGCAAATAGCCGGAACTAAAGACAGGGTAATCTTGTCAAGTAGAATGGAATAGTTCAGATCAAAGGGTATTTGTTTGATAAAAAGGCCCAGTCATAGTCTAGACCTTGTGAATCAATAGTATAACTTAAAATTTATATCAGAATAAAGTAGCTTATGCATCATTTCTGACTGAGCTTGAGCTATTTTGAAAAGAAAAAAAATGGGCAAAATCTACAAGTATGCAAAGATGGCAAAGACATATAAACCAAACTTCAGCAGACTTGCAGTTCTAATTAGAATGGAAATTGGAATTAGAAAGTGTTGATGTTGAGGGGCTGAACAAAAATATGTGGTACACTTTACAGATTATTGTACAAATATTGAAAACCATTTATTTATATGTTGTTCCATCAAAATTTCGTCTTACTGCTTTGTCAAGTGTATGAACACTTTGCAAGTCACTGGTGTTCAACTTGAAGGATCATGTTATGCTTAAATCAGAGTAATAGGAAGCAATATGGTTTAACATTTCAGAGAAAAATTTAGCCAAAAATGCTTAATCAATAAAAAACAATAAGGCCTATATAACAAGAAAAGATAGAATTACATTTATGTCGCATGATACGAAAACAAAACAGAAAAAAGTTAAAGAATTAAAACATTTTCTTGCTTTAAACATTTTTGGAACATCTGATTTGGTGAGATGCAAATGTAAATACACATTAATCCAACAGAGGGCAGCAGATCCTAGAGAGCTCACTTTAATTTTTGTTCATCATATAAGATTATGTTTTTTATTTATTTTTTTATGTAATACCTAAAAAAGCATTCAATTTACTCTTTTACTAAACTTCGTATGTTTAAGCATTTTTTCCACCTGCGATGCAAAATAATATATTTGTATAAATGTATGTAGTGTTGGTGAAAACCAACATCCTTTGCTGAGTTTATTACACAAAAGCTGACGTTGCATGTGAGAGTAAGGTTAAAAAGCAGATTTGTTTTCTTCCTAATCTTGCACCATGCTGCATGATGGTATTTGCATTTTTAAATCAGAAATACCACCACATACACTAAGGCAATCAATACTGTAAAATAGTGTTTGTAGATCATCAAAGTCTTAGTCAAACATTGTCACAACAAAATTAAATTTTTGATTAAGACACATAACATATTTCAAAAGTACATCAGGCAAGCGATCTACAGTACTGAAGAAGCGTTTGAAGGAGTTAGATAAAGATGAAAGGTCATCTAGAAACCAGAGGAAAATGGAAATAGTGTAAAAATAGCTTTTTGTATTTATCTTTGTCAGATTTTAACACTGATATGATTATCAGACACATGTAAATGCTACAAAAAAGGCAAGAAATCTGTAAGGGACAAAAAATATATTTTTTATTGTAATCCTAAAATCAAAATAGTCATGTTAATAGTAGATATCTGGTACTTTCTTTGTCTTACATGCAAATCCATCAGTGTTATGGAATCTTCTGTGTCTGTTTATCTTTTTTTGTTGTTTTTTTTTGTTTCTTTAAATAAGTCAATCCTCCAACAAGCAAGGGACAGTCTGAAGCATGACGATTCAATACACTGAATCTGCATCAGGTCCCTAAGTGAGAAAGCTTCTGATTAACTGTGCAGCACACTGAATCAGTTGCTTTCCTTTTCCCCTCCACAACATCCTATCGGCCTCAACTGCCTCTTTTTACAGACATTTGTTACTGTTATCTTGCTTTTTAAGCTATTTCATGTTTCTTACTTCTTAATTGAATCCACAGGACTGAATTACAACAGCAGGAGACCAGAGGAGCGAGGAGGTTATGTCAGAGGTCAAAGTTTGGGTTCTGACCTTCGACCTTAGAGCAGAATCCCACTGTGCTGGGGTTTTAGAGGTTCATGTGTATTTGGATCAGAGGGCTGGTTTTTGGTTTCATACATATTGATTTAATTTCAAAAGATTTTTTTTCCTCCTACAAAAGTTACTGTCACAAAATAATAATATATTCCATAAAACTTTGAGGGAAATATTATGTGGATTGACTAAACAAAAATGTAAAATGTACTTTATGTTATATCTCCCACAAACCTAGCATAGCATTTGAGATAAAGTGTATCATACCAATAGTAAAACATGTTTATCTTAGTGTTACGGTCATGGGTTTATTTGCTGCTTTGAGACAGTTTATCATACTAGATAAAACACTGAATTCTGCTCTTTACCAGAAAATTCTGTGGGACAATTTTCAACTATTATCAGACTCAAGAATAGCCTAGTCAAATTCTGGTGTTAAATCTGATTCAGATGATGTGGCATGACCTTCAACAGACTGCTAGAAATCCGTCCAAAGATGCTAAGTTAAAACAATTCTGGAATGGGAGCTGGTCTGATTTCTCCCAATTGTTCCACTCAGCTCATCAGAAACAGTTGTACTGTGTTTGGACAGTGATTGCATTTCACCTAGGACCAGCTCTTTTCCTATCGCATTTGGAAAAAAAACAACTTTGTATTCAAACAGGATATCTTTGTCTGTTTTTTATTTTTATTTTAATTTTCCTTTTCTCATTTTTTGATGATCTGATACATGTAAGTGTAACAAAAAGGGAACACAGAAGCAAACTATATGTACAGCAACATATGAGAGAGTAGTGCAGCAGCACAAACTGAAGAAAGTAGTGAGAGGTGGGGGAGCAAAATAGCAGATGTTCAACAGGTCCACCACCCCCTCCTTCATCCTCTTCGTTACTTCACTGGTACTAATAGCCACTTATCTGAAGATGGATGTGCTTCACTGTGAAGGAATGACTTTGCTTGATAAATTGTGTTCCAAAAGGCTTTGACTAATCCTTAGTCTAGCAGGGCAATTTTTCAACATTGCAAGTGTAGTCCATCCATCCATTATCTATACCATCTATTCTTTGCATGGTTGTCTCCAGCAGTCCTCGGGAAAGAAGCAGGTTAGACCCTGGACAGGTTGCCAGTCCATTGCAGACAAGCTTAGTCAAAAGTTCTTAAGAGAATTATGCTTCTACAAACAAATCCCATTTCCTTTCATTGCACTTATATGCTAACTTTTTGACCTTTGAGGCTACTTACTAAACAAAACAAAAAAAAAACAGATGTGACAGCACATTCTTCCCTGAGGACTTGGCCTGCAAATTCATGGTAGCACATTTATGTGTTTAAAAACTAAATGTGTTCCAGGATACAGACTTAGGCATTTAGTTTATTTATCTGAAATACTGTTGGAAACTTATGCACATCCATAAAAAAAACCTAACTCATTCCTATGCTTTCAATAATTGAATACCTTTCTCTTTATTTTCCTCTCATTCTCCTAAATAGCCCCAATTCAGCCTTGTCACTCACCCATGTCTGTCCTTCTAACAAGCCCCACTGTCCCACCCATCTCCTGTTTTTTATACTGTGTGTGAGTGTGCATGCCGTGTGTGTGTTTGCATGGGGAAAGGGTCTCAGAAGGCAGGCCATTGGTTTGTTAGTTGATTCAGCAGCTTATTGAGCTCATTGTGCTCAAAAAGCCCTCCAGCCCAGCTGGACTCAACAAGAAGCAAGAACTCTCTTTCAAATGTTGCACCTACTCTCTCATCCCCTCCCCCCTTTTTCATTCTACTCCACTCCCCCACCCACTCACACACATACCCATCCAACTCTTACCCCTAGTAATCCCCGACTCACTCCATTTTTCTCAGCAAATGTAAACCCACTTAGCTTGTTTACAGCCAAGGCTTGTTGACCTAACCAAAATAACACATGGGATCGTTTTTTTAGAGGCACTAATGACCTGCTGTTTAAGAGTAACATTTTAGAACAAAAGCTTTCACAAAGCATAAAATCAACCTCTATGGATCATAGTCTCTAACTTTTAATGTGGGGAAGCAAACAAGCATTAAATGTGTTTTAATAACGCGTTGTTAACAAAGAACACACAAACAAACAAGCCACAAAAACCCACAATTCTTGGTTTGTGTTGAACATACATGCCTCACCATGTCTGCTCTCATTGTTGTGATTGGTGTTAACCACAAGGAGTCGCTGCTGTTTAGTTAAGCACTGTTAAAATATAATGCTAAAAACGAGCAAGTAAATTGCATGTAAAAACGCAGATGGGTTGAGTGTTGAAGAATAAACAAAGAGAACCTCAGTTCAACTACAAGCCTCCTCATCATTTACAACACGAACACGACATGGTACCAGGAGTGAACTGAGTAAGTCGAGCAGCCACTGGAGAAGTCGACATGGATTTGAAGCCGCCAGAAAACCTTACACTGTCGGGTAACGTAGATGAAAATTGGCATGCATTCAAACAACAGTTTAGCCTGTATGTCATGGCCATGGGGCTAGAAACAAAGCCAGACACGAGGAAGGTAGCGCTGTTGCTAACCTTAACAGGACCACAGGCTATTGAAGTTTATAATACGTTTGTGTTTGATGCGGCCGAGGACAAAGAAAAGTTGGACGTTGTGCTTGCTAAGTTTGATGCTCACTGCACCCCAAAGAGGAACGAGACGTATGAAAGATCTCGTGTGCAGCGCCAAAATGAGCCGTTTGACACGTTCTTGACCGCTCTGCGCTTAAAGGTGCAGTCTTGCAGTTTTGGGACACTAAAGGACTCAATGGTCAGAGACCAGGTCGTTTTTGGCGTTGAAGACAAGAAGTTAAGAGAGAGACTTCTCCGTGAGTTTGATTTAACGCTTGATGCGGCTGTTAAGATATGCCAAGCAAGTGAGCTGTCCCAAAAGCACATGAAAACATTTGGCGAGGTGCCAAGTGCAACACCAGCCGTGAGTGAGGGAGCAGCAATCGGCGCTGTATCATTTCAGAGCGGGGGTCATCACCGGCGGGCCAGGACTGCACAGCGGACCGAGGACGCCATGTTTTCCTGCAAGCGCTGTGGAACACAGCACAAGCCAAGGCAATGTCCAGCATTTGGTAAAGTATGCTCCAAATGCCATGGAAAAAATCACTTTGCCAAACAATGCTTCACCAGAAAGAAGGAAGGAAGAAAAGGAAAAAATGTAAATGTGGTGGACGACACAGAGTTGTGCGACACATTCTTTGTTGGACTCGTTAACAGTGAAGAGGAAGGAGAAAAAGTCAACAGCATCACAAATGATGACAAATGGATCACTCCTTTGCTGATTAACGGGACTATAGTCACCATGAGGTTGGACACTGGTGCAAAAGCAAATCTCATTAGCATATCAGATGTAAAAGGAATGCAGATAAAGCCACAAATACACAGAAAGAGAACAGGGTTGAAAGATTATAATGGCCAACCCATAGAGTGTTTTGGTACCTGTAAACTGAATGTTAATGTTAAAGGCAAAGTGCACCATGTTCATTTTTCTGTTGTGAGAGATGAATGTGAATCACTACTGGGTGATAAGAGCTGTGAAGAGCTAGGGCTTGTGAAGAGAGTGTACTGCATTGAATCAGATTCAAAATGTGACACTAATGCTATTGTGCAAAACTTTTCTGATGTGTTCAAAGGTTTTGGAACACTGCCCTTTAAATACCAAATCCAGTTAAAGGAAGGCGCCCAGCCAGTTGTGCATGCACCACGTAGGGTCCCAGCTCCACTGCGGGAAGCCCTCAAACAAGAACTGGACAGGATGACTCACTTGAAGGTGATCGAAAAGGTCCAAGAACCTACAGATTGGGTCAACTCCATGGTTGTCACCAAGAATAAGAATGGTGATCTGAGAGTGTGCATGAACCCTAAAGATCTCAACGAGAACATCAAGCGTGAGTACTACCAAATACCTACACGAGAGGAGATCATAAGTGAAATGGCAGGAGCTAACTACTTCACAAAACTTGATGCTTCACAAGGCTTCTGGCAGTTAAGGCTGGATGAAAGTAGCACTAAGTACTGTACCTTTAACACACCTTTTGGGAGGTACTGCTTTCTTAGACTGCCATTTGGAATAAAATCGGCACCAGAAATATTCCACAGAGCCATGGAGCAAATAATTGAAGGCTTAGAAGGTGTCAGAGTATATATAGATGACATTATTGTATGGGGCCCATCCCTCCTAGAGCACAACCAAAGACTTCACAAAGTGATGGAGCGCATAAAAAAGTATGGGCTGAAACTCAACAGAGCCAAGTGTGAGTTTGCAGTGCAACAGATCCTCTTCCTTGGAGACAAACTCACACCTCAAGGAGTAGAACCAGACCAAGGCAAAATAAAAGCAATACAGAACATGCCAAGACCAACAGACAGAACAGGGGTGTTGCGCATGATGGGAATGGTACATTTCATAGGCAAGTTCATTCCCAACCTAACAGCAAAAACACCCTGTATTCGTGAGCTTTTGCACAATGACTGTGACTTTAAATGGGTTGCAAAACATGAACAAGAATGGCAAAGACTAAAGCAAGCTCTTACAACAGCACCAGCCTTAGCTTACTATGACCACAGCAAAAGGCTCAAAGTGTCAACTGACGCGTCCAAAGATGGAATCGGAGCAGTGCTTCTGCAGGCAGAGGGACAGCACTGGAAACCAGTAGCCTATGCATCAAGAGCCATGACAAAATCTGAATGTAGTTACGCTCAGATAGAAAAAGAATGCTTAGGCGTGGCTTATGGGTTAGAACGTTTTCACAGTTATATCTATGGACTTCCATCTTTCACTGTGGAAACTGACCACCGCCCATTAGTCTCTATTATCAAGAAGAACCTCAACGAAATGTCACCACGGATCCAGCGTCTTATGATAAAGATGCAAAGATACGATTTTGACTTGGTGTACACACCCGGAAAACACTTGGTGCTCGCAGACGCCTTGTCCAGAGCGCCTGCTGAAAGCTGTGTGAGTACGACAGATGAGGACATTGAAAGTCACATAAACATGGTGTTTACAACTCTGCCATTATCTGACATGAAGTCAAGACAGATAGCTAAAGCAACATCACATGACACAGAGCTGCAGCGTGTCATTGAGAACATGGATGAGGGATGGTCTGTAGGTTCATGCCCTCACTACTACCATGTTCGAGGAGATCTCAGTCTTGTTGATGGTCTGTTACTAAAGAGTGGAAGGATAGTCATCCCAGAGACCCTGAGACCAGATCTACTAAACAGGATACACGAAGGACATCTCGGGATGGAAAAATGTAAGAGAAGAGCAAGAGAATCAGTGTACTGGCCCGGACTAAACAAAGATATTGAGACACTGGTGAGTAAATGTGAAACATGCCAAAAACACAGAAGTAAACAAAGCAAAGAACCAATGGTGATATCGGATATGCCCACAGCCCCTTGGCACAAAGTAGGGATGGACCTGTTTCACCTTAAAGGGAAAGACTATCTTGTAGTTGTGGATTATTATTCAAACTTTCCAGAAATGGCACTAATCACAAACGCCACATCAGCCAGTGTGATTTCTCACACCAAGTCCATATTTGCAAGACATGGTATCCCACATGTTGTTGTGAGTGATAATGGACCGTGTTTCAGTAGCAGGGAATGGCAAAAGTTTGCAGAGCTGTACGAGTTTTGTCATGTCACGTCAAGCCCACACTATGCACAATCAAATGGTCAAGCAGAGAAGGGTGTCCACATCTTAAAACAACTGCTTAAAAAAGCAGCTGACAGCAACTCTGATCCATACTTGGCACTCCTCAGTTACCGCGCCTCTCCCCTTTAGTGTGGACTGTCACCGGCAGAACTACTTATGAACCGAAAGCTGCGCACAACGCATCCCAGCTACTCAAATGCTACTACGCTAAAGAAACACACAAAACTTGTGAAGAAGCTCAAACAGCACAAAATGACTCAAAAGAGATTCTATGATGTTTCAGCCAAACCACTCTCTCCACTGACAACCAACGACCCGGTTAGGATTGAAGACGTGAACGGTTGGAATACTAAAGGAACTGTGTTACAGGAGATCGCTCCAAGATCATTTACAGTGAGAACTGAGGAAGGACAAGTGATCAGACGCAATCGCCGCAGTCTCCTGAGGACTCCACAAACATCTGGGGAATCCAAAAATACTGACTCAGAACCACCTGGAACCACACTTCCTACGAGCTCTAACACAAACATTCCACCAGACATACATGAGCTGAGAAGGTCCAGACGTGAAATTAAGAAACCTGACAGACTGGACTTATAAAGAGTTAAAAGAGAGAAAGAAAGAGAAAAGTTCCACAAATGTTATTGTGATATAATTCTGCTGGGCATGTTTATACAGAGTTGATATAAGTATCTGCCTATATGTGATTATTTTATTTTTGTATGTTTACCAACTTAAGGTTCAGTATTGATGACAGTAGGCGTCTCAAAGAAAGTGGGATGTTGTGATTGGTGTTAACCACAAGGAGTCGCTGCTGTTTAGTTAAGCACTGTTAAAATATAATGCTAAAAACGAGCAAGTAAATTGCATGTAAAAACGCAGATGGGTTGAGTGTTGAAGAATAAACAAAGAGAACCTCAGTTCAACTACAAGCCTCCTCATCATTTACAACACGAACACGACACTCATGTGTGGTGGTTTGAGGCAATTTTGCAACAATGGTCTAAAAGGGGTTAAATATGCTCACTATTCATCTTCTGTGAACAAAATTATTTGAACCATTTAACTATTAACTACGGCACTAGATCACACCAGGAAATTTCACACCAGGAATCCACAACAACACACATAATTAAAATCTTCTAAGTAAAGTCCACAAATTCCGTTATGGGTATTAAAAAGTATTTTTTCGTAGTCATCTTTTTAATACTGCAACACCCCTCAACCACTTTTCCATTTCAAAAGACAATCAACAGAAAGATGGCTGACCACAATCTTCAGGCTGTATGTGGCCAACAGGATTTCACACAATCAGTTTTTTTACACATGCAGTAAGAGAAAACCGAATTATTGCCTTAGTCTGACTGAATACCCTACTTTACAGTTGACGTCACAATTTAGCCACACAGGTGATACTGGGGCGTTAATGCTTGACAAACTGCATTCAACAACGTAAACTAAACACACAAAGAACCTTTTTTATGTTGATGTGAAGGCAGAAAGTGTAATTTAAATGCATCTCACAAACAAGCAAATATATAATGGATAAAATGAACTCCATACCGGGTCGGGCTAGACAAAGTACACAAAGACTACCACCGTTGCTATTGACCCACAGGGTGCCGGTAGAAATTGGACTACTGTTGGTCGACAGAGGAGAGGAGGAAGGGGTGTTGGTAGGCAGAGAGAGAAGAGGGTTCAAGAGATCGGAATTGAAAGTATGGACTTTGAACGTTGGGATATGAAGTTAGATGGTGTGATGGCAAAGGATGCAAATGATAGGACTAAATGGAGACAGAGGTGACCCCTAAAGGGGAAAGTTGAAAGAGAAAAAGAAGATGATCCTGGATTGGATGGTGGCAAATAGTATGAACTTAAAAAGATAGGACTTGCTAACCAAACAACACAGGTTAATTTGAGATATTATGTAGTTTGTGTTTTTTATACTCAGTTTTAAAGAATTGTTGTGTTTTATGTATTTATTGTGCCATTTTCTTTTCTCATTATTCTTTATGTTTCTCCTAACTTTCCAACATCCACTTTGGGCATCTACAGTCGGATTTTGCCAACCCCCCAACAGCAGTACTTCGTTTAGTCCCTTTTGAACATCTATAGGAGATGAAACTACAACTTTGTGATGATCGGAGCAACTTAGACCCACAGGCACCACATGCAAAATTCACGCTAGTTTTTTTAGGGCTACCTCCCAGAATGCATTGCTACATTACATTATAATCTATTTTTAGCAACTGTTAAAGCAGTTATTTGGACTTTTGAAATGCATGTATACAAATTGAAATGACCTACTCTAAATTGAGCAAACATACAGAGATAATGCGGTTAGAAAGCAGAATTTCTCTGCATGTAAATCTTATCCCAGCTCAGCTCGGTCCTGCTACTATCAGCCTGGGTACTCACCCTTCCGGAAGTTATGAGACCGTGGAAACGGAGGTAACAACAACACAGCAGCAACAATGAGTGTAACACAGTCATACAGTACAGTATCTACAAATTGTAGTATGCTGCAGCATTATTGTCGCTCATTTCTTCCCTCATTGTACATATCCTGCTTTTATTCTGTCCGCTTCACTGTTGCCAACCAGAATAATGCCATTGCAAAAGGGCGCATCTCCCCACCTAGCGCCACGGAGTCGAATGTTCTTCATTCAATCAGTTGCTTTCTGAGGTACATGTTAACTGGGATAAAGAATCCCATTTTGGTTATTTTTGCCAAAAGCTTGATTAAGATGTGCATTTAAACATCCTGACCGATCTTTGGGAGGGTTTTACACTCACTTTCAAACACAAGAACACTCACACACAAGGCCATATTTACCATTGAAGACATCAAGGTCTAGACCTTGGTAATCGTCTGCTGTATATATAATGAAAAAAATATCAAAAGCATACTTTTGAACTGCCTGCATGGTTATCTGTGGTCCATCGGGTTTATGCTGGAGGGGCTACAACACGAGACAGAGCATTTGGATGTAGAATTTGGTGAAAAGACCGAGAGGCATTGGAGGTTGTGGAGAGGTTATAGGTGAGGAAGAAAACATTGACAGCTACTGTCTGTCTATTTCCTGACAGAGAAAGATCTTTGTACCTAATATAATCAAAAAAATGACAGGCATTATTACATGCACTTTAGTAAACAGAAGAATTAATTTAGTTCTTAAATTGACACCTATTGTATTTATGCTTAAATTTAGCATACAATGGGCAAATAAGTATTTGATACACTATTTCATGTAATTTCAATAAGTTTTCATGTATCAGTCTGGGTTCCCCTGATGCTTCAATACTGTTCCTTTCCATTAATTTACTCATATTAGTGCACACAAACACACATGCCATATCCACATACAAGTTTTGCTTAACGTTTAAACCAGTTTTAATTCAGTTTTGGCCTCTACTTTGTAATCAATGAGCATGGGCTAATGGATGGAGGACATGTCTGGATACAGCCTTTGCTAACACACATGCACACACTTAACAGGGACCAGTTAGCTGGGCCAAAACAAAGCTTTTTTGGATACTTTGTCCTCAGCTGATCATATCTTTCCAAGGCGGCTTAGAGGTCTGAGTTGGATTTAAGTACTTACAGACTTTTCAAGTCAAAATGTTATCTTTTCCAAATGATACATTACTTTTTAACCATTTTAGTGTGTTTATTAAAGAAAAAAATTATAATACCATTACTTTGAAATGTCACAATCATAATATTGTTTATTAAATTGCAAGATGAGTTCCCAGTTCCTTTTATGGTCCCTATACCCTCACTGTATGCTACTGTAAACTAAAGCAGTCTTTACAAAGTTTGAGACAACTCTACATGAGGACTTCACATGGTCCCATAAATTCCCTCTAACGCAAAAGATCTGACAGCTGGTGAACCTGTCTGGATGTGTCTGTTCTGCCGTTTGTAAAAACAAGCCTTCACAACCTTGATGGTGGGAGGATTAGATATTCTCATCAGGGTCCTGTGCTGTTTTTCTAGACTAAATTGTAGGTTTAGGGCCAACAGAAGCTCCTAGATACAAAAATGTAAAACTCCAGCTTGCGATAATATGATTTTCCTTTGCTGATTTTCTGAGTCAGAGAAACTCACTCTTGTCTGTGTGTGAGAGTGTGACAGATATCGCCATGGCACAACTCTGCAGTGGAAATTTTTCACACATCTGCCTTTACCTTTGAAATCAGAGACATTGCTCCTTCTCATTTGTCTCACACTGTTAAGCTGTCTCCAGAGGCAGTCGTTCCTAACCATATGTCCAGGTGTCTTCTTATCCGCTTGTTTTCTTTAGTGTCTTTCTGGTGTAATACTACACACTTTTTAAGTTGTTTAGTCTTTTTCATGTAGCTCCATGTTTTTAGGCCTTTTCTTGGTGTGGCAATAGGTGCGTTTCCACCAGCTACGCTAGGCCACACTGGAATATGTTTGAGAAGGAAAATCTGATAGGTTGGATAAATTGGTCTGGTCCACTTAGCTACTGTGTTTCCATACTAAATTGGTCCTTTAATGAATTTGCCAAGACGTCTGCATAATGCGACCATTTGCCATCACTGATCAGTGCCAACAGACACCTACAGCAGTGGTAAATCAAAAAGGGATGAACAAAACAGAGAGCTAGATTTACTGTAAAATGAAAGAAGCAGAGATGATTGCAGTGTTTCTGTTTGGCAACGTCTGCTCATTTCCCTCTGACCTACAACCAATCAGCATGCATAACCAGCTCCCATCCAATGACTTTACCAGGCCATTTCAGAGTATCCAAGGCTGGTGACTTGGCTGCCCCGTTAGATGATTTTGAAGCAAAACTGATTTGAGAGCTTTACAAAGCGACTTTGGCTGGAGATGGCCACCACACAGACGTATCAAACCCATACAATAATAATAATAATAATAATAATAATAATAATAATAATAATAATAATAATAATAATAATTCTTTATTTGGAACCCATGGGTATCCATATTTCAACTAAACAAGAAAACTACAGCACAGGATAATATTAAAATAACAGACTAAACAAAAAAACATTTAAACACAGCATACCAGAAGGTTCAATGTTTTGCATACAGACAAGTTCACCAATGGTTCCACAGCCTGGAAAAAACATCTGACAGAACTGCGTAAAGGATTAACTGAAACAATGTAATATGTCATTTTCTGACTGACCAATCCTACACATTAATCTATACATCATCTTAAGTAAAATAGTAGAGCAGGTAGGCACCTCAACACTAACAAACATATGGCTTGAACTGGAACTTCTTGAAGCCCTCAGCAGCAGCCTCATGCTGCCATTATAAGCCACCGCAAGTTTGTTGATGTTGCCTTGTTTATATCCACACCACAGGTAGGCAGTATACAAAGGTGTACAGTACGCTCTAAAGCAATCTTCACAGGTAAGGAACACATGCTAAACTTATGACTCAGCATATTTGCTTGAGCATACAGCTTATGACGCTGTCATCAGGCCCAATTATGTAACCTCACTGCACACAGGAAGTGCATTCCTAGACAGATGTAAGTCAGGGAATGTCGACCATCTGTCCTATCTGACAGTCAGGATTGTATTTATTTTAGTGTTATATTTTATCTCAGTCAGCACCACATTGTCAGCATATTCTCAGAAGATGTTAGAGACCATCACTACAAGGATTAAAAATCACCATATCATCTGCGTGCATAAGGTGATTAATTAGTGAGTCACCATCCCTACAGCCTGAATCATTTAAAAGCAAGGACAGCTCATTCATAGACATATTAAAAAGTAACGGAGATAACATTCCAGGTGTTCCTGGCGAACACCACTGGTCACATGGAAGGGAGTAGATGTTACATTCCTCCATTTTACAGATTTTCTGATGAGAGCACCAATAAACTAAAATTCTAATTAAAAAAAAAAACAGGGACCCCACTTTTAGTTAATTTCAGAAATAACTAAGATTTCCTTTCATGCAAAAATACATAAATCAGTGCCATTCTTTTGTTTAAAATCAAATTGGTTGTCAGTAGAAAGGACTTACCTCTCATGTCAATAAAACTGTATCCAGCACTTTGGGCGTAACACTGGCCAGAGCTATTGGCCTGTAGTTATCTGAACTGTTCAGCTTCTCCACCTTATCTTTGATAACTGGTGCTAGAAGACAGACAGAATTGAATCAGGTAACACTCCATGAACAATAAATCCTGCGTAGCACATAGAGGACAGTTTCTTTGCTGCCAAGTTGAGCTGTAATATTATCTAGACAACAGGCCTTATTATCACTTAACTTCAATATTGCATCATGAAATTCAGCAGGAGTAACAATAATATCAGCATAAAGTTCTACATTATCCACAACATACAGATTACTTTTTATACACTTTAAGAGAAAATAATATTGGTTCCGCCATAATTTAATCTAATCATCCATCCATCCATTTTCTAAACCGCTTAGTCCTCCAGGGGTCGCGGGGGGGCTGGTGCCTATCTCCAGCTGTCAACGGGCGAGAGGCGGGGTGCACCCTGGACAGGTCGCCAGTCCATCACAGGGCTTTATCTAATCATAATTTAATTTAATCAGAACACTGTATATTACATTGAAGATATGTTTTACAATTATTAATCTTTTTTATTTATTTCCAGAAGTCATTAACATTGTTTTTTTTGCAGCTTCATAGCCAGTGAATCTGAACTGCTGGAGATGATGCGAAGAAGGATACTTCATAAATTAAAAGAAATAAAATAAAAATGTCTGCACAACCCTGAGCATCCTCTTCATGATACTATCCATAGTATGATAGTATCTTCAGTCAGAGGCTTCTTCAGTTTCATTGCAACACAGACCGCTACTGGAAATCCTTCCTGTCCACTGCCATAATGATTTATAACAACTGCTTAAAGAATAAAATACTTAGTTTGAGCTATAACAGCACTTAATTTCCCTCTGTGATCAATGAAGTATTTTTGAATTGAATTATTTATTTTTTTAGATTAAAGAAAATGTTTGCTCTTAGAAATCGGGATTTTAGAGTATGTCTAAGGGGAAAGCGAGGAAAATTAAGTTGCTTGACATCCATTGTGAATTTGCAACAGTCGGTAATGATATGGGGAGTCATGTTGTCTGCTGCTGTTATTCTACTGTACCTTATGGGACTTCATGCGTCCTCCACCTGTTGACAAGTATTATGAAAATGTTCGTTTCATCTTCCTGTTGGGCTGGGCACATGCCTACATGGCAAAGGGCACCAATAACTATGGTATCACTGTGATGGGACCTCAAACTGGCCTTTACCTAAAGTCCTTAGAAAATCTATGGGTTATTTTGTGAAGACCACAGGTTCGTCAGCAATCTGGGCTTTCTTAACACTTCAGTAGTGTCTGATCTCCCTCATATAAACTATATCGCTATGTAAAATGATTTTTTTTTTTTACTTGAGTTTCGTTTCTTGAACTTTTTTACTGAAACAAACGTATGCAGGCGGCAGCTTTGGCGTGCTGCATACTTTCAGACTCATGTGGGAGGAGCCAAAGGACGCTGTTAGGTTTTAAATCCACACGTGGTCTCCGTCTCGGGGCTTGTTTAGCTGCAGCGCGCTGCACGGCTACAAACTTCTGACCAAACTCATGTCAGCGTACTAGACACGTCCGCCGCAGCGGGGGGAAACTGGACCAGACGGAGGCCCTGATATCTCGGCGAGAATGCCATCTCACCCTCTCAACCAGTTTTCCGAACTGGAAGACATAATGAGCAAGGTAAGCGGAAAAGTGCAAAAAACAAAACAAAAAAAAAAAGTTGAGCGGAGGGCGAGTTGGTTAGCTGAAACTCTGAAGGGCTGCTAATATTAGCTTTGTAGCTGCTCCTTGAACTCAGACTAGTTTATAGTCTTGTTGTGTTCACGTTTTCTTGCCTTGTGTAACCAAGAAGGTAGTTTTTCAGGTTCGAAGCCCACTTTTAATCCTGTTGCTGCTGTTGTTTTGTCTGCTAACTTGAAGCTAATTAGTCGCTCGGTCAGAGCGGTGTGGCGCCTGTTGACTAACTTCTTCACCTATCCTCAAACTAACTTAGCGACATTCTCACAACATTTCATGCTTATTGCAGCTGTCAAACTGTTTTCTGCCCTTCCAAACTGCATTTTAAGTAAAGTGGCCGACCTAACAAAAGTAACCCCCCCCCCCCCAAAAAAAAAAAAAAAAACGTTCAATCCAAGCAGCTAACAGGCAAAGTCAAGCTCGGTTATAATTTGGGATTTTTATTTTCTCCTCGCCTTGGTTACAGGCATTGTGCGCCTGTCTATAATTTTTGGATTGCTGATGTTGCTACATACTAAAGCTTGTTTAAACTTAAAATCCAAGTTGGTGTAGCTCTAAACTTGTTGAACAGCAACTAGTTTCTATGGTGATGAAACTACTCAAGACAAGCTTCTGTTTTTTATTTGGAATAACAAATCCTCATGCTGCAAACAAACTTTGCGTGCTCCAGCAATGTTTTCTTTTATTATGAAAAAAATTCACAAAAGACTAGAGAACTGATCAGAATTTTCTGGCCAGTTTTCGATATATTTTCACATTGCTTTGTCCCATTTTGATTGCTCCTTTTATATATATATTAATACAAAGGTGTATGGATATTGTTCTCAAAATATTTTTACTGAGGTTGAAAAAACATGGGATTCATTGGCTTTAACCATGCAGTCACTGGTCAGGATGGATCAAGCTAAAAAAAAAAAAAAAATCCAGACACATGCCAATTTCTTGGTACATAGCTGCTAAATGTACTTAAAAGTAAAGTGAGCGTTTCATTGGCTGAAGGTACTATACATAAAGTGGTAAATATTTTTGATATTCCACAACAACTCGTTTGGCTGCTCTTAAAAAAAAAGAAGCATATTTTGACCAAAATCTTACTCTTTCAGCATGATTTTTGTGTTTGCACACTTACTTTCCTAACGGGCTAAAATGGAACCGCTGAAGTTTTTTTTTTGTTTTTTTCTGACCCAAAGTGCTCTACACTGGTGTAGTTAATATTGATGTTCTGGCTCCAACGCTGACCAGACGGCTGTTCCACGAAGCCAGCTAATCTCAAAAGCCAGGTTTACTTTGACAATCCTGACTTAATCTCCCAAAATTCAGTTCCACAAACGAGGCTAACCTGAAGCCCCGCTTATTCGCTATGGTAACATATGCTCTTGGACAAGCCTGCGCCATGGTAGGCGTGCTTGTGAGGCTAGTATTAGCTTTATGAATACGATTGGACAATCCATGTGACGTCACACTGTGGGGCTGGTATTCTGCTGCTGTTGTCTCCCTCACCACACCACCCTCCATTATAAAGTTATTGAAACGTTTGCAGCAGCTGCCTGTTTGGTGGTTGGATTATGCAGGTGGGTTTGATCTTGTAAAATTTTGTTCTAATTAGATTTTAGTTTAACTATTCTGGATATTATCGTTGTGTTTAATCCTTCTTAGCTGTAAGAAACGTTTTGTTCCTCCCATATCCCTTCTGACACCAAACATTATGAATAATTACAAATATATCCCTTCTCGTCTGAAACGGACCCATAAACTCAACGTGCTGTCCTGTCTAAATGTGTTAAAATAGCCTTAAATTACCTTGCAACTGGTAACAAAACACACATGTAAAAGAAAATACTGTATTAATGATGATAAATAAAATATTTTTACATTCTTTTTTAAATAATATTCTAACACATTAAACCTGTCGGCTATTTTCTGTCGTGTTAAATTGTGGTTTTGATCATTCATGACAGAATCCAGATTATCTTAACCCACCCAATGAGTTGATTAATGATTTATTACCATCAGAAGTTTACAGTTGGAAGAGCTTCTCAGCACTCACTGTCACACTCTAGACCGTCCATGTAGCAACATGACCGTATTCACATTATTACACAATGCAGCCTCAAAAGCTTTTTTTATGCACCTGGATTTCCTTTGTTGGTTATGATGTATTCATGATGCTCATTGGCTTGCATTTAAATATTTTTTAGCCTCAAATGTCAAATATCCATTAACAGCAGCTAACTTAGCATAGGCGCACATAACTGGCTTGTTAAGCCTTGCTTGCATTGGTGAGGATTGAATTCACGTGAGCTAGGTTTGTGGAACCGAAGAAACCTGCCGTGAATTGTTTGACTTAGTCAAACGAGGTTGTCTGAATTGAGCCTCGATTTCTATTTTTGAGCTCGCTTTGTGCAACAGCCTTCTGAGCAACGGGTGAGAGACTGCTGTATGTTAAGGCGGGCTCTTGGAGTTGAGCGGACGTAAGCAACCAATCAAAATGTTTGGAGCACAATGTTTAAAATGACAACTCGTGCTGCTTAAGTCAAGAAAAAATATGGTAAAAACACCAAACCTAGGATGGAGGGGAATCGATTAGCTCTGGCATAACAGCAGCTCAACTTCTCTAATCTTGCAGCTCGGTAGTTTTGGTATGATCCATGTCAACCCACTGCGTTAGTTTTCAACTCCTCTCTCACATTATTAGTCTTTTAACAACATCAGATGGCACAACATATTCTGCTTCATACACTGCGGTGAAATGCTGCTTGTGGCACTGCTGGTAGCGATCTGAGCTCCGCTGGTCACTCTTCTGTTTAAAAGCCCTACAACAAAATGAGCCAATTAATATTAGGGAATCTACTTGGGGGAATGAATAGGTAAACATGATGTGTGGCTATACTGCCTTTCTGTGCTGTGATTTATTTATTTTTTTAAATAAAAAATATGAACTTTAAAAGATAATCATACTATATCAGATGAGGTTTGGCTTTATCGGTATAATTGCCTTACCATATATGAGCACTTGGAACTGCTTGTTGAAAGAAACCCTTTGGAAATCTTTTTAGCTGACACTCATTGGTTACAGATGTTTTGTTCACTTTACAGCCTCAGGAGAAAGAATGACTTGATCTGACTCCTATAGTCATTTGTAAGTTATTGTTCAATAAGTTGAAGAGAATTGAACAATGGTGTCCTGCTGATGGGAGCTGTTGGGACAGTTGCTTGTGGTGTATTTCCTACTTTTAACGTCTGCACAGCAGCAGTAGTGCTGTTCACTATCTCCCCATCTGTTACCAAGTACACAGTGTTGAAGCTGTTTATACAATGACCAACCTCTAATTGTCATGCAGGTGGTTTAGAATAACCTGGTCATCAAAAACTTCATGTCTTTCAGTCAATAATTTCTGAAGGTACCATTTGTCATAGATGTATTGTACAGATGGATGTAAATGCCTCTAATCTACAGCAATTAATAATCTGTTTCTAAAATAAGTTCAGCTTCTAAATGTCAACTAATATGGTTCAGAATTTTTTCTTCTTTTGACTAATTTGTCTCTCTCCAGTAGGCAGCGCAGAGTTTTGTCACGATCCCGGTTTGTTTTTCTTCATTTGTATTGTGTTATGAAGATCTTCACGATGCATATTTTTGTTCATATTCAGCCTAGTTCTGCCTCACTTGGGGATGTTTTTAAATGTTTACATCAGTGCCATTGGATAATTTGAATATCTGGCACAAATGGGATGTTTTAAACTTTCATCTGCTGTAGCATTTTTTCTCAGAGCTCTGACTTTAAGATTATGAATCTCATATTCCAGTTTTTAAGCGTTGTACCTCACAGAATGGCAGAGAATGTGCCACAGGTGTTGGGTAGTAGTTTTGAAGCCAGTTGAAATTGAAATAACTGAAAGATTATCTCAATTTGTGTACAGTAGTGTTCCTTTTTATTTAAAGCAGCACAATGTATTACAAATATATAATTGTAATGTCACTGTGCAGGCCATTCATTCAAAAGACTGTTTGGAATGCAGTAGTTGACTGATATATTCCAAATGTTAGGAACTTGTATTTTCCATGTGATTATAATATTTAGCTAGTTGGACAGACCCTCACCGCAGCAGATGCTCACACTGGACATTGGCCAAAAGGATAAAGGGTGAAGGAAGATAAGATGATGAAAAAGAGGAAATTGGACACGTGTAAGAACTGATCTAGTCACCAAAATAGTCACTTTATTGCCATCGCAATGTTTTCTAAAATCATTGCATTGCTCATTTTTATTTGTTTGAACAGGAAGAAAATACAGTAAAATACATGCTGCTAATGCACTTAAATGCAGGGACAATAAATTTTAGGTTTTGGCTTTTGATGCTTTGATCCAAGGATGCTTCGTTGGGGAAACTGAGCAACAGGTGGGAAAACGGCTTCACACTTTTAAAAGTGCAACAGTAGAACATGTAAGGTCCCAATTTAAAGTGTATGCACTGCTTTTTTAAAAATGTAAAACTAGTGTGGGTAGAAAGGGGAAGTTCTGATGTAAAGGTACCACAAAGGAGACAATTGTAAGGATTGGAGCTTCATAGAATCCTGATTTTAAAAACTGTTAATGAGTGCCATGCTCAAATGGTAACCTTTTTTGTTTCTTTGGTTTTCCAGCATTTTCTCAGTCTTGACCTCAGAGAGCAGAACAGACCAGATCCCCCTCTGAATTTGGCCATGACTTCTCCAGGTTACGCCAGCGAGCTGTGTAGAAGCGCCTCCATTTCTCTCTCCTGCCTTCCTGCTGATTCTTCAGAAAGCCCGTTTCTGACTTCCAGCCAATGGGGGCAGCCACCCGAAAGCCCAGTACCCACCCAGCCTGCTGCTCATTCCAACCAGTGGGGAAAGCTTGCTTTTCTCTCCCAGCGCTCGGTGAGCCTGGTGGAGACTAGGAGCACGCCGGGAGCAAGTCTAGACTGGCCCAGGACCGACCTCAAGATGTCCCAAAGCGAGACGAGCCCCACCGCCCTACAAGCCGCTGCCTCTTCTTCGTCCAGCTCCTCATCGCGGTACAAAACCGAACTGTGTCGATCGTTTACAGAGAACGGCCTGTGCAAGTACGGTGGGAAGTGCCAGTTCGCCCACGGCCCAGAGGAGCTCCGCGATCTGAACAGACATCCCAAATACAAGACGGAGCCGTGCCGCACGTTCCACACCATCGGCTTCTGCCCTTATGGCATCCGCTGTCACTTTATCCATAACAGCGAGGAGGAGGAGAAGAAACCCGCCTATCCTCGCTCCTCCTCGTCATACTCCTCCTCCCTAAACACTCCTCGCCAGTCAACAGGCTCCTCCTCCTCGCGTCCTCACAGGCCTCCTCTGGTCAGGCAGAGTTTTAGCTTTGCTGGTTTTCCTTCAGCTCCTCACAATATCCTCCAGTCTGTCCTGACCGGCCACACGCCTCCCCCTCCCGCCACCGCATCCTTTACGTGCGGCTCATCAGGCTCTCCCACTTCCTGCGCCGACATCACTGACCTCCTCTCCAGCGCCTTCCTGGAGATGGACTCTGGCTTCGAGGCGTCGTGCGTTCAACACTTGGCGCCCTCCGTGGCCCACCTCCCCCAGGCCGACCTGCGCTCTCCCTTCCTGCCCTCCCCTGACTCTGGCTACTCCCCCACCAGCTCACCCTCCCTCCAACAGAGCCCCGGTGTCACCGATGTCTTGCTGGGGTCGTTGGGCACCCGCTCCCTGTCCTACACCTCTCTGTCAGACCAGGACCAGGATGGAGGCAGCTCCACGAGCTCCCTCAGCGGCTCTGAATCCTGCGGGGGGAGTAATGACGGCAACACAAAACGCTTGGCAGTGTTCAGCCAGCTCTCTGTTCCTTAAAATGCTGCTGGTTCCTGACTAAAAGCAGCAGAGGGCTTTAAAATGCAAACACACCTATTCTCACCTTTAACCTCTGTCTAATTCTGCCTGATTGAGGCATATTTGCACCATGTGGCATTAAAGAAAACAAGGACTTGATGGCAGACTAAACACACTTTAGGCTAAATTATCGCTCCAACACGCACGAGCCACACTGATGCTTAAAGAGTATACGATAGTTGTTTTACATCGACAGATAGGCTTTTATTCTTTATCTAAATAGTTAATGTGCCATAAAGGCAAACTGAAAAAAATAAACTGATCAGTGTGACCCAACCACAAAGTCATTCATTTACTTGTCCAATTGTCTTATGAATGGTTTGTAGTACGCGACAAAGCCAAAGATGACAAGTTTTTGAAGTTCAGACTTCTTCATTACGATCAGAGTGACCAACGTTCAGCTGTTTGCTTCGATAATTGAACAGTGTTTCTAAGCTTGTGAAGGTTTTGCTTTGGAATTGTGCAGTCTGAGGTTATGTTTGGATTGCAGACCTCTGAACATCGGGGAGGGGGGTTGTTCTTTCTTTTAAACAATGTGCCAATATGTGTAACGGTTTTATCAGGTCTTTTCCAATTAAGCCAGGATTCTGATTAGTATTGAAAGATGGAAATGGGTGAGCCACATGCTTTTTTTTTTATTTAAGTCAGCATTAAATCAAACTGTCCGGGTGTTCCTATGTGTTACCAGTTTGCGGACCCTAATAACCTGTCTAATCAGCAAGTGTAAGCTACAGTTGGAAGCAAAAATGACGTGCCAGTCATTGGCTTTAACATTTAAATGAAATCCTTAACTGTTTTTGTTTTTCTAACCCAGGGTAGGTGCTAACAATGTACTTGAATTGATCTTTGACACAGATGGTACTATTAGCGAGTCATATTTTTTTTTTCTCCCCTTCTCGCTCTCTAACAAGGGTGCACCATTAAATCTTCATCAGATGTTTTAGTGATTCTAGAATTGTTGCATCTCTCCGTCATTCAGTGTTAATCCCTGCTGTTATGGCTTTATACTGTTCTCCTGATAAGATCCACTTGAAATGTGTCCGTTGCCTTATTGAATTAGATCTGGCATACTCTAGAGGTTTAGGTTATGTATGCTCAGTGTTCTAGAAACATTACTCGACTGTCTTATGTTTATTTGTGTGTGTGCGCGCGCGTTTACATTGTAGTTGGTTAGACGAACAGGTGTCGCGACGTTCCTGGTCTATTTAAAATTCACCTTTTCTGTCAACAAGTTTGAGACCTGTTTAGAGATAAAGGTGATCATCTTTAGTAAATTAATTTCTTTAATTTATTTTAATGTATTTATAGAGGACTTCTCAGTTGATGCTTGTATCGAGTTTAATATATTTGGGTTTCTTCTGCCTTTTGTACCGAAAATAAAGTTTTTCCTTTTTTTAAATGGTGCTGATTGTCCCTTTTTTGCCTTCTCAGTTAAACAGCCGGTTAATGAGGGGGAGTGTGTGATTTCCGGTTGCTGTCTTTTTGCATGGTTTTCTACACGTGTTGGTTTTGATGCAGACTGTACAAAACTGCAGCCATTCACAGGGTTTAAGGTGCTGCGTGCAGGAAGGAAGCAGGAAGTGAGTGAACTGTCATATCTGGTTTGCATTGCTGACTGCATTTGCCCCAGTGACCATGATTGGTTCAAAGTGTAAAAATGAAAATTAACACTCGACTTTCATTTTCTGGTCATAAGTTTAACATTTTAAGTTAAGCAGTTTTGTAGATATTTGCAGCATTTTTAATGATCACCATGATGGGGTTGTTTCCCAATGTCTAATCAAGACACATAGCACATAGAACAGGGCTGTTTAATGAACCTCTGAAGCTTAAACTGGACAATTTAAAAAATATCTTGCTTAAATATTGTAATATTTATATTTTTTATACTTCTAATTAAAATATGGTATTCAGTGCAGATTTCCTTCTTTTTGTTGCATTTTGTTAAAGTGCATTAAAAATATGCAAGTTGAAACAACAATGGTTGGTAAAAAGGATGACATATAATGGTTAAACTTGGTGTTTAAAACAAACTAAAGGGTACAAAGAACTTGAGTACCATCATCTGTAGGCCTGTCTACAAGTTACAGGACAGTAAACGTCAAGGAGCCATGTTTGACACCTGTTGCTGGATGACCCATTAGGTTTCTATAGATAACTGGAATCTTCCAAGTTTAAACGTGTTTTTTTTTTTTAACTGCTTAATTGCATGTCTGCATTTTGCCCTGAGGGCTGCACTTTATATTTTAAAATTAAACATGGATTTTTAGGTGAAACCAAGCTATATCCCTTAGCAGTCACCCCTTTCCAATAAATACCTTGATGTGCTTTTTTGCTTCAGTTTTAGGTCTAGTTTCACATTTAGAAACATTTTCATCAAAGATTTCCACACAATGTTTGTTTTAAGTCTAATAAATGGAAGTCTCTGTACATTAGTTATTTCAAGTCTTGCCGTGAATGCTCAAGTTGGGGTAATGTCTGTACTTTGACTTGGCCGTTCAAACATGAATATGCTTTGCTCTAAACAATTCCACTGAAGCTTCAAGTCTATGGTTTGCTTCAATGTTTTGTCTAAAGCTCCACCTCTTCCCTAATGTCTTTATGCATCTGTTTTTCTTCCAGGATGGCAATGTAGCTTCCTTTTGTGTGCTAAGGAAAAGCATGCTGGCAGCATACTACTACCATTACAAAGTTTTTCAGTTGGGATGGTGTTGGTTTTCCACCCCCTATTGTATTTTGTATATCAACAAAAAGAAGAATGTATGTTTTAGTGTCATCTTAGCAGAGGATGATGTTCCACATGTTTAGTGTACTCCCTACATGGCTTGTGACCAAGGCATCTTGTGGGTTTCTTTAAATAATTGCTTTCTTTGTTTTGTTTTTTTCCATTGGCATGGCACAACTTAAATAACCAACGAATCCAAAGAGAAATTGGCTAAATGTGAATGAGACGAGAAAACCCTACAGTTTTAGTTTTTGAGAATCACCCTAGGTAAATGAAAAATACGACTTGTCATTCTCAAATGAACAGCTGAGGAAATAAACCAGTCAAAAAAATGAAACAAAGAACTGCTGCAAAATATGTATCTAGTTTTCATTGCCTTATAACAGATACTTGAAGTCTTGTTTTTTTAAGAGATGGACTCTACTACAATTTAAATGTTACAGTGACCCCACAACTTATAATAGCGTAGTCCGATATGCATTTATAGATGCTAAGAAATTAAGGTCATTATAAAGCCAATTTTGTTTGGGGGGGATTCCTGCAAAGTTTTAGAATAAACATTTATATTGGGATAATCAGTATCAACAAATGCTAGATTCGCAGACTGCATGACTAACAGTTGCCCTATTAATCTTTCCTGACTGATCTATGGATTTTTACTCTCCAGGGGCCTTGAGAATGTTCCCTGTTTAACGCTTTCTTTACCCAGTCAATCAGTGCTTAGCTGTGCCATACTCTTATTTTCCCATGACCAAAGAGTGCTCTGCGAATTTAAAGCCCGAGGATATTGTATAACATCTACATTCTGCTTTGTTTCTCTACAACTTTCTCCCTGACCTCTCTGCGTTTCTATACCTTTATGCTCTTTGTTCTTTGAAGTTATATAAAAACTGATGCCTTCACAGAACAGCTGTTTATGCTCAATTTCCATTACAGACAGGTAGACTATATATTGATATAACTTCTATATAGAATTTTGTTTAATACATATGGAAATCAGAATAAATACACGTAAATGGATCCCACACCTTTCAGGTTTCTACTTGTAAAAGATTTTTGGAAAGCTTTAAGGTCCTTTGAATACACGAACATTTGTTTTCTAAAATATCTCAGTATAACACCACTAATGGTGTATAATTTTACCAAGACAAAATATGAAACAGGCTCTGTTACGGTTTTTATTCTAGTGTTAATACCCCTGACAATTCATGTAAAGATGAGGGAGAGGAAGCTATGCGTTACACCCTTTACCACCTTAGAACACCGGCCTGAGATGTGACCTACTGTATATTCGTCTCCTGTACACTAGTGACCAAAACATGCGTGTAGAGGCATGTTTTTCTTTCGTTTTCAGCTTATAGTGGTATTGACATGACAGGCTTACCGTCTGCGATGCCTCAGTGTCGGCTCTAAACGTAAAAGGAAATGTGAAACGACCTGTTGGTTGAAGTAGGAGTCTGGTCTTCTTAAGGATCCTCATTACGAACTCTTAAGTCTATTTTTTTTTTTCTCATACATGCACACACTTTTTTTTTTCCTCATACATGCACACACTGATGCCCTATTATCTTGTCTCAACAGCAGACAGCAGTCCTGGGAGTGATTGGTTAGCTGTGCAGGGTTTAGAGGCATGTGTGTGCTCGTATGGGTATGTGGCATTGTTTCCTAGAGACATTATCCCACAGCCAGGCGCTGCGGGACAGAGGAAAGGCAGGCAGATGGCTGCATTCAGGTCCACCACAGGTCAACATATGGGCCGTGGAGACAAAGTTTGTGTTTGTGTCTGAGACTGAGCATCTCGCCATGCATGAGTAGAAGAATCTGAATGAAATAAAAAGGGTAAAAAAAAAAAAGGTAAGGGTGGGGGAAGATGAGAAGTGGTGAGAAAAGAGTTGGGGGAGAGTTTGAGAAGAATAAACTTTGCATCTTCCGATCAGATGCTGCAAATTGAACAGCCCTATGGTTGTATGTGGACCAGTGAATTTAAGTAGCTCGCAGTGGTAATCAGTTTTATTTATATATTTTTTAAATCACATCCAAAGAGATTTTAAGAGTTTTGTTGCAGCACATTCCAACTATTAGAATGAAAAACAAGCTTAAAAGAAAATCAAGTGTGTCGCCGTTCCCACAAAGTCAAAACAAAATCTCAATAACACATCTGTTGCTGATGGCAAAAGTTTCTATTCCAATAGCGTCTTAATTTTCCCTGCATTAAAAAGTTAGTAGTACAAATAATTATCAGACAGGCCTCTCAAACATTTCAATTTTCTAGGATTTTGTCTAAATATAAAAAAAAATGAGTAAATAAAAAAATCTGCAATAATCCAGTTGCATAACTGTGCACATTCTTAAACTTTCAAAACACGTTTTATCTGATTTACTTTTCAATCTTCTCTGGTAGGAGGATGTTTGCATGCCGATTCCTTTCTTAATATTTGCCCAGAGGAAGTTCCCCAAATCTCTCAGATTGTGAGGACATCTCTTGTCCAGAATACCTACAATCAGTCAAATTTAGCTCTAAACCTGAGCTTGGCAATTCCACAATTCATTATTTTGTTGATTTTGATGAAGGCTTGGTTCACTGTGATGCTGAAAAAGAAATCTGTCTTCTGCTTTCTAGCTTGGAAGGTTTTTTATTTTTTGTGGAAGGGATTTTTGGGAGATTTCAGCAAGGTCTGATAGTTTTGTTTAAAATGCATGGGTTTTGTCTTCCAGCCTTACCAGTCCAGATATATGTAGAATATAGGAGGTCGACTTTGGCTTCACTGTTAATTGCTGGCAGATGTTAAGTCAAAAAGTCTGAAAAGATTCTATTAGGATGTTTCCACAAAGTAATAGCTTAAGGGTGCAATCACTAGTGCACACCAGCGCAACCCTGTTTAACTTTTTGTTTCCTGACAGATTGATGCGGTGATCATTTGAATTGCACAGAATAAAGATTTTAAAAAATTGTGGAAACAGTTTTAGCATTCTTACTATATTCTCATTTTGGGGTGTGATCACTTTTTAAAGTCAGTATGGTCAATGCAAAATTGACATTTTAAATTCAGTATCTTTCTTTGTTAGAAACCCAGCATGTTCAGTGCCCCCTGTTGGCTTGGCAACAGCTTATGCCCCTTTTCCACTAGGGCCAGTACGGTACGAAACGGGGAGCTTTGGAAAGGTTCTGATGTGTTCCCAATACCTGTGTCCGGTGCGAGCCGACCCCGGTTTTTTCGGACTACCTCTGCCTTGGTCTGAAGCGTCCTAAAGCGACCCAGCACGTCCACCAATGGACTGATTGCTCCAGTAATGTGATATCCCTCTCACTCCTACCCAGCAGCGGTAGCCACTGATTGGCCTGGAGTTGTTCGTTTGAAGTGATTTCTCAGAATGTAATAACAGTAACAGCACTAATATCAGAAATGTTCTCCATAAAATGTTAAAAGTCTCAGAGAACGTTTTATTTTTCTTTGCTTTAAGTAGCTTTCTTCCATATTTTATAAACTGTTTTATAACTTTAGGCAGGGTTGTGGATTTGGTAAAGCTGAAGCCAAAAGGTGACGGGGAGAATCTACATTGATAAGGGCTGCAGCTTTGCCTGCAGCAGGGAAAAAGGGCTTGGTAGCCGGTATAGCAGCATAGAAGCAGGTCTCTGTGGTGATCAGAGAGCTGGATTTGGTTCGATCTAGCTGGAAGGCTGCAGATTCGGAGTCTCCACAGACTGGATGATCGCTGGTTAGATCAGTACTGACATTAAGAATGCAGATCAGGAGATGGCGGCACGAACTTATCGATGTCTGAGAGATGCAAGTGAAAAGTTGTTTTAACTTTTGAGAAGATCTGTGTGGTCCTGATCACTTTGAGACTACTTTTTGCTGTAGTTTTTGTTAAGCTAAGCCCGCCCATGTTCTCACCCACTACCATTCTTCTGAGATGGTAAAACAAAACCTACCTGTTCTGGACCATGCTGTACCGTTTGGGTCTAAATCGACCCTAGTGGAAAAAGGGGCATTAGTTCACTTTTGCCATGAACCAATTCTGAGATGTATACCTCATTTTACTGTCTGCAGCAGAGACAGTTAATTTCTGATCTATTTATGAAACGAGATTGGGAAAGGTTTAGGAGGGCCCAGCTAAGTGTGAATGAAAACACTATGCACTCTTTGTTGCAAGAAATAAATAGCTTAAACAGTTAACTGTTCAGAAGACCATATTGTATTTCACTATACATGTCTGGTGAAGGGTTTCAGAACCATGCATCCACCTCCAGTCCCGCTTTGTTCTTGCTCCATTCTGAGAATGTATTGGGTGACACAGGGGAGCGGAGCAAAGACGTGTAGAAAAATAGACAAAATGCCCCTGCTAATCTGTAACTAATGTCCCTACCTCAGTTTCACTGGAAGAATCAGTCTCCATATTATCCTGCTTTTCAACAGAAGAATATGTTTGCAGGTGAAAGGAAACACCCGCTGAAGACCACTATTACACTTTTGTCACATTTTTCTACTTCCCTCTAACCCTCTGCTTTCAAAAACCTGCAATGAAAGTCTTTTCTTCTCCTTACAGCCTCCCTTCCAAGCTCTCCATTTTCTCCATCTAATTTTCTTCTTTGCCCACTCTCCTAATCTCCTCCTCCAACTTTCTAAAACTCTACCCCCTCTCTCAGTCTCCCTCTAATCCTCCTGATTATTTTCCTGCTCTAAGGAAAGGATTTGGACTGTTTAATAGGTTGCAACGAACAGGAAAAGACTGAGGTTAGTTGCACAGTTATACAGATGACCAACTGAGTTTCCTTGTCTGATTTTCATCCTCCTCAGCATTCCTATGGTTGAATAAAAGTTTTAAAAGGCCTGCTTTACACTGTGCAAATCCACGGGTGAAAAATACGTTTTTACAGTATATTCAAGGGTATTCTTTGAGTTCTCTTGATAATTAAGGTCATTCGAACAGGAGAACACAAAAGAACTATAGAGCCGTTTGAGGCAGCAGCAATGGGAATAAATAAGGTAATGAAGCAATATACTTTTTTTATAATCCACAAGTAGAACAGAAAACACAAACTCAGTCAAATCAGGTTTAAAATATCCTGAAGTCACTAGATAGGCTATCAAACCTCTGGATCAAGCATTGCCCTTTTAACAGCATGCATAAATCTACATCAGAAGCATCCAAATGTGGCATTTAAAAATATTTTGTCGTACAAAGTATTTACCAGTATGTAATAAAGTTTACAAATGGTATGTGGAGCCCCAGAAACGACAGATCTTTTCTAGGCGTTTAATTGCTGCTTAATTGTGTTTAAAAAAAAACTGAAATAACTTTTGACCCAGAAGATCACTGTGGAGAACTTTAAAAGATCATAAGATTAATAAAGTCTGTTTCTCTAGGTTCTAACGTTTTTTAATATAGGATACTCTTAAACCTGTAGACACGGAAAGCATCATTAAAATTCCAGTAGGATTAAAGATGATGATGGAAGCCTCTAGTTTACACACTTTAATGCAAATATCACGTTTGAGATTTGTCCTGCACAGCTCCCCCGCCCCACCGTTCCTTACGATTCCCTCCCAAGCAAATACAAGCATCAGGAGCTCAGAAATATATAGTTAAACGTTATCCAACTATTCATACATTCCCACAGCAGATATTTTTCAAGTATTTCCTTTCTCTGCTGGATATGGATGGGTCCACATTTAAAGTGCCAATAAACACACCATGCCTCATGCATTTTTTTGACACTCAAGATAAAGATAAGTTTTGAAAAACCCAAATTAAATTATGTACACTGTTGCAGTTTTATATCAATAAGCTTTAACCTCATTTTGTGGTCCTATCTGATTAAGACAACAGTTACAGTTGTTTTAAACAGTTTTTATAGCTCTGACTTTCTTGTCCACCTGTGAGTAGCATTTAGCAGTAGTATTTCAGGCACGCCTTACTTGAATGGCATGTTATGCTGTTCTTCTTGTTTCTTTGAATGGCCAAGAGAAATATCACATAACTTCATATTTGTACCATCCTAGTTAAACAAGAAGTCATGGATTACTAAGATATTTTTCAAAGAGACAGTTAAAGGAATCATGGTTGCCAATAACTGAACCGCTGGTTTATCTGTAAAAGAAAAATATTGCTTGGTTATCAGGGGATTTGTTTTTTATTATCTGTGACCGAAAGAGAATGTTTGCTTCTGACCAGTCTTGATCATAAACTTTGACAGCAAAACAATTTATGAGAAGAAAAACACGAAAAACCAAAAGCTGTCTCTATCATCTATTTGCTACAGGTTTATCGTTAAAGTACATTTCAACCAATAGGCTATATAATTGCACATTAAATTATAGCATTAGTGATCCTGGGTGTCTACGATTATCTTACAGGTGGAGTTTTGTTAAATATTAAGAGAAAGTTAACATGTTTGAAAACTGATTATCACTGTTCCACAAGTTATTTTCGTGTAACTTGTAAAATATTATTTCACAAGTTACTAATATACTTTATTGTTAACTAAAACACTGAGTTTAAATAGTACCACATGTGTTCTCTCTAGAACTGAATCTCCTTTGGGGAATATTTATGTTCCTGACTGAAAACCAAAAACACAGTTCCTTTCACTAAATATAAAATACATTAAACAGATCAATACAAGCAATTTTGTAAAAACGAAACAACTATGCATTAATAAGGCTTTAAACATGACAGGACTGTTTTGTGAGGCCCTCTGCTGGTTTAAAGAGGCTACTGACTTCCAGAGTGAAGTGTGTTTTCTAATTTAGTTCCTCTGCTAAACATGAAAAGATTTCGATGATGGAGTCTAGCATTATTTGTTACATCCCAGTTTTATTAAATGTACATCACACAAATGAAACATAGCAAAAGTCTTTTTTTAAGACCCTATTTTTGCACGAGGAGCACAATGTTATTGTATGTAACCTAGTTCAAGAAAGCATTGTAAAGAACATGATTTATAGTCTACAGTGAGGGAAAAAAATCTATGGATCATGTCGGTTTTGTAAATCTTGTATTTTATAGAAGTAGTACTTGTATAATAGTGGTCATTCTTTTAAAACTACCCAGGTGACCCACTAAGATCAACTTCTCATTTGACAGTTACCTGCAAACTGAAATTAAGGACAGAAAATCTGCATTACATACACTACCGTTCAAAAGTTTGGGGTCACATTGAAATGTCCTTATTTTTGAAGGAAAAGCACTGTACTTTTCAATGAAGATAACTTTAAACTAGTCTTAACTTTAAAGAAACACACGCTATACATTGCTAATGTGGTAAATGACTATTCTAGCTGCAAATGTCTGGTTTTTGGTGCAATATCTACATAGGTGTATAGAGGCCCATTTCCAGCAACTATCACTCCAGTGTTCTAATGGTACAATGTGTTTGCTCATTGGCTCAGAAGGCTAATTGATGATTAGAAAACCCTTGTGCAATCATGTTCACACATCTGAAAACAGTTTAGCTCGGTACAGAAGCTACAAAACTGACCTTCCTTTGAGCAGATTGAGTTTCTGGAGCATCACATTTGTGGGGTCAATTAAACGCTCAAAATGGCCAGAAAAAGAGAACTTTCATCTGAAACTCGACAGTCTATTCTTGTTCTTAGAAATGAAGGCTATTCCATGCGAGAAATTGCTAAGAAATTGAAGATTTCCTACAACGGTGTGTACTACTCCCTTCAGAGGACAGCACAAACAGGCTCTAACCAGAGTAGAAAAAGAAGTGGGAGGCCGCGTTGCACAACTGAGCAAGAAGATAAGTACATTAGAGTCTCTAGTTTGAGAAACAGACGCCTCACAGGTCCCCAACTGGCATCTTCATTAAATAGTACCCGCAAAACACCAGTGTCAACATCTACAGTGAAGAGGCGGCTGCGGGATTCTGGGCTTCAGGGCAGAGTGGCAAAGAAAAAGCCATATCTGAGACTGGCCAATAAAAGAAAAAGATTAAGATGGGCAAAAGAACACAGACATTGGACAGAGGAAGACTGGAAAAAAGTGCTGTGGACGGATGAATCCAAGTTTGAGGTGTTTGGATCACAAAGAAGAACGTTTGTGAGACGCAGAACAACTGAAAAGATGCTGGAAGAATGCCTGACGCCATCTGTTAAGCATGGTGGAGGTAATGTGATGGTCTGGGGTTGCTTTGGTGCTGGTAAGGTGGGAGATTTGTACAGGGTAAAAGGGATTCTGAATAAGGAAGGCTATCACTCCATTTTGCAACGCAATGCCATACCCAGTGGACAGCGCTTGATTGGAGCCAATTTCATCCTACAACAGGACAATGACCCAAAACACACCTCGAAATTGTGCAAAAACTATTTAGAGAAGAAGAACGCAGCTGGTATTCTATCGGTAATGGACTGGCCAGCGCAGTCACCAGATTTGAACCCCGTTGAGCTGTTGTGGGAGCAGCTTGACCGTATGGTACGCAAGAAGTGCCCATCCAACCAATCCAAATTGTGGGAGCTGCTTCTAGAAGCGTGGGGTGCAATTTCTCCAGATTACCTCAACAAATTAACAGCTAGAATGCCAAAGGTCTGCAATGCTGTAATTGCTGCAAATGGAGGATTCTTTGATGAAAGCAAAGTTTGATGTAAAAACAATCTTATTTCAAATAAAAATCATTATTTCTAACCTTGTCAATGTCTTGACTCTATTTTTTATTCATTTCACAATGTATGGTGGTGAATAAGTGTGACTTTTCATGGAAAACACAAAATTGTTTGGGTGACCCCAAACTTTTGAACGGTAGTGTACTTAAATTTAAAAATCATCTGCAAGCAATATTAAGTCCAAATTGCTGCCAAATGACAACAGTGAGACTCAACGTGCAAAACAACAGACCATGATTCAAATCCACCAGTCTGGAATTTACAGTAACAAAAACCATATTTTTTAACCTGTTCATAAATTTCAGGATCATTGTCTGAAAACATTGAACCATCCATAATTCATTGTACAGTTTGGTGTTCAAGCTCAGGAAAATTGGCATCAAGTTTACGTTACCCTTGACAATCAGGTAGTAGGATACAGAAATAATTTTTTTTACACACCAGTTATGGTATTGGTTTTATTTTTTCATTCATATTTTAAGTACATCTGCAGCAGGCAACTCTTTACATTTGATGTTTAGTTCCGACATTTTTGTTCCATGTAAGACTTTCCAAGTTTTCAAAAGATAAAAAAAAAAGATTTAAAAAAAACTCCTGTAAGTCGGCAAATCTGATATTTCCCACACCAAAGATTAGTTCTGTTTATATTTATTCGACTTCCATCAGATGTTTATTCTGGATAACTGTTTCAGACATTAAGCAGAGTGCTTTCAATCAGGGCCAGCCATAACCAAGTTATCAGTTCTTGTTATACTACAGACAAGAACTGATAACTTCATATATTACAGTTTAAATAAACTGAAGTAAGTTAATCAAAATAAAAGAAAGTCATAGGAAAACGCTGCACACAACCAAACCAACCAAAAAGCCTCGTTAGTCATCTTTGGGCTGTGAAAGTCCAAACAGCAGTTTGCAGAATCAGAGTAGTTCCAGCTGATCCCCTCGAGACCATGTGACCAGAGTCCACTATGATCAGTGGAAATGGGGGTTCAACCCTCCAACATACATTGTTTCTGTGTACCAGAGTAACCAAGGCAACCAGGTCAGAGCTTCTGGATGACCACCTGAAACTTACCTGGTAAAACAAGACACAGAAAAAGGCAACCATTATTTTAATCCCTACAAAATCAAGTAAAATTATATGTTCTGATCTTAATGCGTGGTCAGAACACATTTATACAGTCAAACACTAGTTCTGTCTTTATCTTTATTGATAAAAACACCCAGACACTAGTGATTAACTCAAAACAGTCATTGATCCTGGTTATGAAGGCTGCAGATTATGAGCTGCTCTAGAGGAAAATGACTGGTTAGCGCCTGCTGTTGCAGGAAAATGTTCTGTGGTGGTGCTAGTCGATTTCAGCAAAGCATCAGATGCTGCTGACCTTAAGTTTTGACTGAATTAGCTAAACGTTCTGGCTATTACCTGCATTCTACATTACCCCGGCTTTCTTCCAGATGCGTAAGTGCGCCTGACATAATAGATGCGTTTCACTAGCAAGTTCAGCATTCAGCTGCTCATAGCCTTCCATCTTCTCAAACCCCCAGACGGTCGTGGCAGATGGCCCCTTGCACTGAGCCAGGTTCTGCTGGAGGTTTCTTCCTGTTAAAGGGGAGGTTTTTCTCTCCACTGTCGCTACATGCTTGCTTAGTATGAGGAATTACTGTGTTTGGAGTCTGCATCAACGGGGCCCAACCTCACGACATTGACTTAATGCAAGCTGCTGGGATTCCTCAAGCAGAAAACATTTTAAGTAACTGGAATGTTTGTATGACTGTATTGAAATGACTTGTGATGACATGTGAATTGACACTATATAAATAAACTGTAGTGAATTGCTGACTCAGGATGAGTTGGTTGTTCTTTGTGAAAGGCTTAAACCCAAAGGGAAGGAGAGCCTTCCAATCTGTGTCTCTAAAGCTGTGGAACAGTTTGCCTCTGAAACATTGTTTGCTCATTCTGGACATCTTCAGAAACCAGCTGAAAACCTTTTTGTTTTATCTGGCTTTTATCTAACAATTTAAGTAGAACTTTTATTTGGTCGTATACAATTTGTATGATTTATGACTTCTGTCTGGGAGAGGTACTTTATGTAACTAGGACTATCATCTGTCCAAGCAACATCTCACAGGCTACAAATAAACTATTTTACTTACCGTTTATAACCTCTGAACATATTTTAGCCCGGTTCTGCATAAAGCAAAAGAAGTCATGCATTGGTACTTACAGGACGGCATGATGGCGATCTCAGCTGTTACCACACTCTCCAGACCAAGGTTAGACAGAGCTCCTCTCACCACGCCGCAAGAAAAAGCAAGATACTGAGAAAAGGAAGATAAGATTCAGCTACAGCTCAGCTAAAACAAATTCATTTGATCTGCCTGCTTATTTTAGATCTAAAGTTAACAGCGGTGCACACTTTTATTTGAGTGTACCGGATGATAATGCTGTACCTTAGGGGCCTGATCCAGATACTGTTTCCCATTGGAGAACTGAGTCAGTAAAGCAAACTTGTTATCCTGTAGGACATACGTCCCCTGTGGATCAAAATACATGTTTAGACTGTGCCACATTTTATTCCACACTAATGCTAATTCCATCTTAAAGGACACATTTTTAGAATTGTTGCCATTGCCCAGAGAAGTTTTTGTTTTTTTAAATAAATGAGAGGTCAGAAGACATTTAATGAGCTTCACAGGCTTTTGATTTTACTTTAAATGCTGTCTCTGATTTATAGGCACTTGGGGTAAAATTGAACGCTTTCCTTTGAAGGTGCCTCGTTTCCCACAGAATGTTATGTCCACTGAAAATACAAAAGCATCTGGATAACTAAGAATGTCATCAATAATTTAGTACTTCAGTTCTGTAAGAGAATATTACGATTCAATACATAGAGAAGGATATTTTACTGGTGTTTAAAGTTTCACCTCATGAAAACAAAGGTTTTGTTTCTCTGATAATGTAGTACAATACATACGAGTGATAATAAGGATTTTTAACAAATGTTTTATATTTACAGCAGATATGGCCTACACCACCATATGGGGAAACTGCTGACCTCACAGTCACTGATACCCTCCACAAGGAGGGAAAATTACAACATGCTATTGTGTGAGAAGCTGGCAGTTCACATAGTGCTGTATCAAAGCATATTTATGAAAGGTTAGTGGAAGAAAGAAGTATTGTTGAAAAACTGCAAGATCCAGTGTGAAGGTTCCAGTCAGTGGTAGTTTGCGGGACACGTCATTTGATAATGTTGCTGCACTGTCTCGACTCCACAGTCAGAACAGTCGTCTACTAGGAGACTTTAGGACATTTAAACAGCAAATGCAGGATTCCATTGGTCATTTTTTGTTCGCCAGTATGTAAAAATCACTTCTTATATTCTTATATAGAAAACTCTGGTTGCTGATTCATTGACATTTTTGTAGCACTAATAATTAAATGAACAAGCATTTTTTTCCTATAATAATCATCGTTCTTCTCTGTGAACCAGACTTTTCCACTAACACTTTACCTGATGGTTAGTTCGGAGGTTGTCTACTTGTCTCCTGAAGACCTTAGTCCAGAAGTCCTTACAGATAAATTTCATTATATCCAACTCATCCTTAAAGCTGGGGGTGTCCCGCGTCAACCTGCAAACAAACATCAATTCAGATACATATTAGAAGGGAGATGGGGAGTCTGATCGGGAGTGCAGTGTTGTAAACATCACCTACCTCTCGATGATTCCTTGTCCAACCCTGAACCCCATAGCTTCTAAGAGAGAAATGCATGCTGCTCTGTCCTTGGGTGCAAAATAAATATAGAAGGGAATCATTTAAAAACGCAACAAAATCTCCTGTAATGTGATTGTGTTAATATTAAGAGTATACAGAGGTACGAGAACACAGAGAACAAGCTATTATCTGGTAGCAGTTTAGTGTCTAAGATGACACAAAAACTAAACTTTCCTCCTTGCCCAAGCTTGGAGCATTAGTTTGGTTTTGACAGGTTATTTGATGTATATAATAGATTAAATATATGCAATACCCTAAAGGTTTAATTTATGTAAAAAAAAATGACTAGATAGATAGATAGATAGATCGGACAAGCAAAAATAATTACTATAAAATAGCTCTGCATGAAATCACTCTCTTCTTGTTTTAGCAGCAATTAGCTTAGCCAACATCCCTTTGAAATCTGTGAGACATTATGCTAGGAATCCTGCACTATAAAGAGCAGCCTTCCAAATCACTAAAACGTTTTTTCCCAGGAATAGTCAACAAGATTTAGGACAACTTCCTTTTGTGTTAACGCTACTACAAAGCTTGTTTAACACTAAAAACATTTTTTGGATCAAAAGGACTGATGACAAGAAGGGAAGGCTTAAAGCTGCCGACAAGATGAAACTCTGCCACAAAAACAACAATTAAAGCACTATTTTGTTGAGCCTTTTCCAGCATGATGGAGTCTGGTATAATTAGGCTAATATGCTAACAAAGTTATAAAAAAAAAATTATATTCAAACAGGTGGCCACAAATCTCAGACCTTGTTCAATAACTTGTGAAAAACTAAGCAGTAATACTATATGAATGGATGACAATCAATCAGAATTAGGCTCAGGTGTTAATATAACATAATATCACTAAATTGCAACACCTACAAAGAACACCAGAATTTTTAACTCTGAAAATAAATCTATCCCTTTTTTATACACTTATGAAATAGTTTGGAACAATACACAATTTCTACCATATTAAAACCAGATATTTTACTTGTCAGTGCTTATTTAGCCCACTTTATAAGTACGACCTTAAACTGATATGACAAGAGTTTTTGACAGTGGTCAGTGGTTCTTTTACAAAGAACTTGCAAACCCACAGATCTGCAATGAATGGATACCACTTTTAAACAAGGAAATACATTTTGTTTGCAATATTCATTTACCATCCACACCCAGAACTGTAAAAATCATGGTTGCCAATATTTGAGTAGGGCTTTTTAAAATAAGGTTGATGGCCATTTTTCAGAGCCAATAATAACAGGTTAGATTAGCACAACAATAAGACGGAGCTTTGTGAGACAATAACCCTGATCAGTAAAATGTAGGCCCCTTTATTATAGCTTCAATATTTACTGCCTCATGTTACAAGGTTTTGTTACACCCACACTAAATACCAATATCCATGGAAGAAACAGAAAACGCAACCATTAGTGAGGCTACAGATGTTGGAGCTAGTATGAAATTATTATGGGCTGTTTAAATATTTTCCTGTTTAATTTACCAGCTTTAAATAATATTTTAATTCCATGAATAAGGCAGGTTACATATAATTATTGTGAAGAATATGATAAAAATAAGCACAATCATAGACAAGTTGGTGAATAACATTACATGTCTAAAGCTACGTATATGTACACATTCAAACTGAGTAATTTCAATGCATCAATTGCATGTTTAAAAAGTAAAACAATAAATTTGTCGCTGTATTTAAAATGACCAAAAATACAGAGTAGTGTTTCTTATTCGCTTATTGAAGTAACGCACCTTGTTGTCCAGCTCTCCTTTACTCGACTGCTGTTCGTTGAAAATGTGCGAAACAATCTCCATATGGAGAAACTCAAACAAGGACTCATCTGCCATTCTGTAAAAATACGCAAATTGAACATAAAGCTCTATTAGAGGGCGAGGGCAGGAAGGAAAACAGCTGTAAACATTAAAATCCTCTTGGTGTGTTTAGCATTAGCTAGCTGGATATATGGTTAGCAATCCAGAGATGGATGTTTCTAAGCATAACACAATGAGCCATAAGAAAACGTAGTAGAGAGAAAAACAACACAACTATCAGTTCTAGAGATCAATTACACCAAATCGCATACAAATTCAATTGTAGCACTATATTAATTTAGCCTACCTGTCAAATCTCCCGTACTCTGCTAGCCTACTTCTGTTTGTCAGGTTATACTTGATATTGAGGCCAGGGCACCCCGTAAAATATATGAAGGCGAAGTTAAAGACAATTTAATTCATAGATACGGACAATTAACACAAGAAGAACCCTATGCGGGCCTTTAAAGACAAGGTAAGCCACTGTAATACCGTATTAAGCCAACAGCCTCCCTGATATTAGATTAAATATGGGTTTTAAAGCTTGATGTATTTTCGGAGTACGCCGGTGTATACACACGAACGCTTCAACTTGACTGGGAACCAATCAAAATGAAAAGCGTATTTGTCACGTTCATCACAGCTCCGATTTGATTGGATCTTGTAAATCGAGCTACTTCCTCGCTCATGTGATTTGTGTTCGGGTAAAAAATATTTGACATTTGCTTTTAATTGAGCTATTCTTTCAAATATATAATGTAAAACACCTCTTTTATTTCACAGTGTGGTGATAGTTTCTGGTCGAGTCCTTTCGCCGCCCGTCCAGCGCTGTTTTGTTGTGTTTCCAGCCATGTCAAGTAGCAGATACCCGATAGTGGTACAAGGGGAGGCGTCTGAAACAGACTCTGATGATGAAGTCTACATCACTTCTCTGACTTCCCACCAAACTACCACGGGAGGATCCAAAGTTAGTGAATGATAAGATAAATAAACGTACAGCTTTTAATCGGTTCCTCTAAATGCCTTTCTGGATGCTTGTCAGGTTCCTGGGGAAGCCTCGGAGACGGACAGTGAGGATGATCCGCAGCAGGCGATCAGAGCCTCGGTAATGGCTCTGGAGAGTGCTCAGATACTCAAGAGAGAGCTCCCCCCTCTTATTGTGGTCAGAGACAACCCCGATGTGCAGTCCATAGTGGAAGACAGGCCAAGCCCTTCACACAAGCCTCACGGTGAGGACACTGATCTATGTTGTTTCTGTGAGAGATCGAGTGGGTAAAGAATGCATCTACAGGGTACGGCAGGAAGAGGGAAAGGGACAACCAGTTAATCTACTGATTGATAAAGAACTTAAATATGACATTTATAGCTCACTTAGTATCTTTGTTATGTTTAATTAGCTATCCACTAATTCGATCTGTTTTTATTTGTTGCTGGTAGCTTACTGGTTGTAGCTGACTTCTCTTTCAGAACTACAATTACAGGCATTTTTGATATGCAGTTTCAAGTACGTTTTTTTTTGTTTTTTGCTTCTCTACACTTCATCTGACATTTTAAGCACCACATCCTGAAAGAGGCTAAATTTGCATTATCTCAATATGGTTGTAAGTTCTGTTGTTTGGACCACCTAATAGTGCTTCAGTATTATGCATTCTGTTATCACATTTTCCAATTGATCAAGCAAAAAAAATTCAGTTTCACCAATAGGTTTCTCATGGCATCTCCATCTCTAACATTTACCATTTGTTGCCTAACATTAAAAAACCTTACTACATTATCATTAGTCATATAATAAAGATGGAATCAGATGCAGTGTCCCCCAATGAATTTGAGAGCAATTTTTGAAGAGTTCTTTGTCTGATATTCATTAATACCATAATGTGGTGCACTTATAGTATGTTCTCATGTAGACATTATGTGTGACGGATCCACTACATTTATACAAAATGTATTTGGCAGTCACCCATTGTGCAAGTTCTCCCTTATAAAATGACAGAAGTCTGTAATTTTCATAATAGGTACACTTGAACGTTGAGAGACAAAATTTAAAGAAAAAACAGGAAATTACATTGTATGATTTTCCAAAAATATATTTCTAATATGGTGCTGAAAATAAGCATTTAGCACTTACAAACAAGCAACAATCCTAGCCCTCACAGACCTGTAAGTCCTTCTTTAAAAGGTTATTCTATCCTCCAGTCATTACCTGTATTGACATCACCTGTTTGAGCTCATTATATGTATAAAAGACACCTGTCCAGACCTTCAAACAGTCAGACTCCAACCTCCACCGTGGCCAAGACCACAGAACTCTCTAAGGGCACCAGGGACAAGATTGTACACCTGCACAAGACTGGTATTAGCCAATCTACAATAGGCACGCAGTCTGCTGAGAAGAGATCAAACGTTGGAGCAGGTATTAGAAAATAGAATAAATATAAGATCACTGACAATCTCCCTCGACCCGGAAGTCCATGCAAGATCTCACCTCATTGTGTACACATGATCTTGAGACCAGGTAGGAAACGTCCCAGAACGCTTCTGTTAGTCTGCCCCAAGGCAGCTTCGGCTACAATCGTAGCTTGCTTCCACCAGTGTGTGAATGTGGGAGTGAATGAATACTGGAATTTGTAAAGCGTATTTGAGTGTCCAAAAAAGCGCTTTATAAGTTTGATGCATTTTTATATCATTTATTGCATGGGGTGAACTGGTCAATGACCTAAAGAGAGCTGGGACCACAGTAACAAAGGTTACTATTAATAACACACAATGTCGTTATGGTAAAAATCCATAAAATCCTGCACTGTTAAAAAGGTTACACTGCTTATGACAGCAAATGTCCAGGCCCGTCTAAAGTTTTCCAGAAACCGTCTGGGTGATCCAAAGGAGGATTTGGAGAATGTCATGTAGTAGTAACGCCACTCGCTTTGTTTGGAAGGGGAAGATTCCAAGAACACCATACCCACTGTGAAGCATGGAGGCGGAAACCTTCTGCTTTGGGGCTGCTTTTCTGCAAAGGGAACAGTACGGCTGATACGTATTAAGGAAAGGATGAATGGGACCATATAAAGTGAGATTTTTTGGCCAAAACCTCTTTCCATCAGTCAGTATGTTTACATGCTCATCAACATTGAGCTTTTGGCAAAAACCATCCATCATTTTACCAGGTAGAGAGGGGATATCTGTTTAAAGTTTTGGAAAGGTTTGGTCTAGGAGATTCCTTTGTGTCTTGGGTGCGATTAGCATATGCAGGTCTGACTGCTTTGATAGGTACTAATCAGATTAAGTCACAATCTTTCGGCCTCGAGATGGGGACTCGCCTGGGGTGCCCCCTCTCCGTTATTTTTTGCCCTTGCCAAAGAGCCACTGGCAATTATTATCAGAGAGGACACACTAATTAAACCCATAAAAATTTCTGGAATAGATAATAAAATATCGCTTTATGATGATGACATCACCATTTTTGTGTCCGATGCTGAACAGTCTGCTCCACGTGTATTTGAAATAATTAAAAGCTTCAGTGCAGCGTCTGGGTACACCAATCAACTTGCAAAAAAGTGACCTTATATTCCTTAGTGCAGATCTGGAACATGGGTTTGTGTCCACCACTCAATTTATTACTTCTCCAAATGTAGTTAAATACTGAAGTATAAAACTATCACAAGATCCAAAATTTAAATATAGCTTTATTGAGGGACTGGATGCCTTAAAAAAACCATAGAAAATGGAGAATATTACCCCTATCAATGATAGGCTAGGTGAACACAATTAAAATGGTGTCATTACTTAGATTTCTTTTCCTGTTCCAGAATATTCCAAATTGTCTTCCGAGTTCCTACTTTAAATAGATTGATTAGACTATTTTGCCTTTTATTCGAGAATTTAAAGCGCACAGAATTTCTAAACATCTTCAGGAACCAAAACAAATTGGTGGTCTGAACTTACCTTGCTTTTTGCACTATAACTGGGCTGCCAATGTCATGGTGATGGTGTATTGGCGGTTATCTCAGGGACATGACACTCCGGCACGTATGCCTTCGTGGCTGACAATTGAACAGAGTGTGACACAGAAAACCTCTCTTCGGGCACTTGTTTTTTAACCCAAGACCGTTGTTCTCACGGAAAGGGGAACATTTTACTCTGTTTGATTCAGAACATATGGAATTCTGTGGAATGCCAATTCTTCAGTACATGCCCCAATTTTCCATAACCACGCCTTTACTCCTTCATTCACAGACGTTGTACTTAGAGAGTTAAGGCGAAAGGGAATAATTATTACTTTTCCACTATCTGCTACTGAGACAATATGTTAAACAAAACATCCCCTCATTTGACTCCCTTCATGTGGATAACAATCTGTTTAAAATTTTGCTTGGCTTTCTAGAAGCCAAAGGTTAAATTGCATCATTTGTCCGTATGTTTTCCTCTAAACTTTTTCAACCTGCTGTGAAAGTTAAACTAGTGTGGGAGGAGGATCTTGATAGTACAATAAAGGAAGGCATTTGGAAACAGGCCTTGAAGGATATTCATCAATACTGTGTTAATGCAAGACTCCAGTTCGTGCAATTGAAAGTACACAGACTACATTATTTAAAGGTCAACTAAATAGAAATTTCCCACAAACTTCTCCTGCATGTGATAGATGTAATGCTGTTTCTAGTACACTTGCACACCACTTCTGACTTTTTCCCAAGTTGAACGGTTTTTGTAGTTCAGTATTTAAATGGAATTCTTCTGCACTGAAGGGTTTGACCTCTCTCATAGCCAACCAAGGTTACATTACAAAGTATTAAGGTGAATTTTTTTTTATCGACCAAATGCTTATGTTCTGCACCTTTTATGCAAAAAAATAAGTAAAAATCATAAATGGTCGCGCTTGTACTTGGTACTCAGAAACCAAGTCTGAGTAGCAAACTGCTAGAAAGGACACGTAAAAAAAAAAAAAAATCATAGATGGTGAATTCCTGGATATTTTTTTTTTACATTCTTTCTCTCATAGTTACCTATGGTGAATAGTACAGACCTCTCTCATATTTAAGTGGGACAACTTAAAAATCGGTGGCTGCCAAATACTTTTTTGCCCCTCTGTATGTATGATTTAAAGGTTCTTGTCAAGTTGTTTTTATCTATTGTTTTATATCTATCTATTTTACCTATTCAGGTTTCAGTCCTTGCTCAGTTTGTTTATAATTCTGTTAGGAGGTGACACCCTTCTACAGCAGAAGCTGCAGGAGTCCAACAGCCGGCTGTATACCGATGTAGGCCAGATGGTCCGACAGGTTTATGGAAGTGCCAGTAAAGAGGTAATGCTGTGTTTCTACCTGAACTGTTAATCTGTCACTGTATGCATTGTCACCTCTGGAGAAGTCAGTCATTTAATTTAGGTGAAACAGTTCTGCACATAAATAATTCATCCAAAATTGCAAATGCCCCTATTGGTTTTATATGTTATTTTTATTTAACCAAAATATTTGCTACTGATAAAAGAAATGTGACTCTCAAAAGATTATGAAAGGAATATTCATTGAAAAATCTGTGTTTACTTCACTTGGTTTGTGATGGTAAATACATTTTTTTTTTCATCATTGTAATATTAACAGGATTTTTTTTCTGGCATTACAACAATCAGTACCTTATAAATGCTAAGCGGCTTTTTCCATGATTCTACTTTATTTTATTGACTGTTTTTGTAGCGATGCACTCTGAGGTCGAAAGGCCTTCCAGCCATCACCCTAATCTTTAGGTCAGATCAGATTCAGGTAAGGACTCTGGTTGGCCACTCCAAAACATTAACATTTCTTCCCATCAGAAAAAAAAAAAACATGTTTGCCAAAATAAAAGATTACTTTTAACATAATTTTCCAATGGATCTGAATTATTTTTGGGCTTAAGAAAGTTAAAAGTCAGAAACCCCAAAAAAGCTTTTGATCATTATATGGAGGAATCTCTGGTGTAAAAATATTTGTGCCTCGTAAATTTGAGGTTGAAATCCCACAGGGATATTCTGTGGGAGTTTCTTAATTGTAGATTTGATTTTAAGTCTTTCAAAGACCTTACAACTCTTGAGCTCAGGCCCTGAGTGGGACTCATTTTCAGCCCTAGATTTTCATGCGTTTAGTCAAACAAGTTTTGATCTCAATTATGAGATAACATCCATAACGTTAGAAATATCTTCTCAGTTTCATTTGTTTTTGTGTTTGTGAATAAGGTCCACAGCGTGACAGCTCAGCTGAATACATCACAGAGCGCCATCATCAATGCCTCCCACAGCATCAGATTAATCCTGGAAGATTTGAAAGCTGTGTCCGAGAAGATCGACATCATCACCAGCTGTCAAATCCTGCCTGAAATTAAAATCAACAACCCTGCTTGCTTAACATCTCCTACACCCTAATAAATACATTCAACTGACTGAAAGTAATACTATTTTAAACTGCATCACATATCATTTATGCAAACTTCTCCTTTGCACAAAAATGAAATGTATTTGTAAAATTATTTGTAGGTTGCCACTTGTATTTAACAGCCAGTGACTGTAACTTCCTTTTAATATGAATTTAAATGAACATGGGTATTTTATTTTCCTTCCTCTGTAGTAAGATATGTTTAATTGTAAAATAAATTGCATATTTAAGACCTGAAGCCTTAAAATTAAATAAAATGTTAGTCTCTGATTGTTTTGGTTAGGGTCTAGGTTTTCAGTTTGTTTTTGTCAGTGATTTTAATGTACATTTTATTTATTTTTGGTAGTTTTTGGGAAGGGGCTCCCACAATACACGGCTTATTGTTGTTCAAAGGAAAGCTATCGGCAACTAAACGGACAAAACTGTTGAAGTTTATTAAACACAAAAAAGGTTTTCATTGCACAAAAACAGTAAACGAGGAGGAAACAATCACATGTGAACCTTCAAAGTAAAACTCTGTTCAAATTAATCATTTTGTAACAAACACTTCATATCCAACTTCAACATTGTTGTTACACATGCTATTACATACAGTAGGCATCAAGTCAGTATGTCATATTCATAACTTGTAAATATACATGATATTAACTAAATACATATACATATAAATGGTAGAATATGAATAGGTAGAATGGTATATAAGAGTAAGGTAGAATATAAGAGTAGAATATGAGGAACAGTCACAAGTACAAACATCTATAAAGCTGCAGAACAATCTACTGACCATAAGCAAATGTAGAACAAACAAATCAATAGATCCATTTATCTAAACTTTTCCCATTAGACTTTAAACAGGAGTGTAGATATACACCAACACCACTACCAGCAGGTTGAGAACGGTGCCTACAATACCCACAATCCCAAGTAAATGGTCAGGATCAACTCTGCATCTCTCCATTTTTTGGTACAGACTCTGAGCATCAGCTGCCTGAAAAAGAGAGGTGAATATAGCTTCACATTATAAATGTCTTGTAGAGCGAGTAGCCCCATAGATAATTTGCTTCATTAGCCAAGTTTGTTTCATATTCTGCAGACATTAAAAAAGAAATGTATAAACTTTAGAGGATTTAAGAAAATTACACACACAAACACTTATTTAATTTTAGATTAGTTAACCAGTCCGGCTTTAGGTGTTCGTTATGTTCATTAGACAGCCGGGTGGGTTGCTTTTTGCACATAGTGCTCTGTAGCTATGTGTAAAAAGCAACCCGATGGCGAACTTCTGCACAGTTAATGTTTAGGAAGTGTTTTAATAAAAGATACTTAGGGTTCTTGACCATTTTGGGGTTTTTAAAATGTGTTTTTGTATAACTTAGACGTTGTTGCTGCAAATCTATCTTAAGATTGCTAAAAATGAAAACTTAATGTGGTTTTGAAATCAGGGTTTGAAATTCAGGCTCAGATAATGCACCCCACCACGACCACCCCCAACAAGTATAGTATGTCAGTGAATGGGTTGCATTTTATTATTCAATTGCAATGTCTTCTGTTGCAACAAGATAATCAAACTTATATTTTCATGTTTTTATTCAGTATACTCTGAATGCCTTTGTTCAGCCAATGGCCTAGTCCTTAATAACAGGCTCAGTTGCCTATGTGGCCCTTCAGGAAAAAAAGTTTTTGCTTTTGTGAAATAATGTTGTAAATCTGCAGCTTCCTTCATATTCTTTCGAGATTCCTAATTTTCTAAGAGTTTTTTTTCCAATTCTCTTCTTCATACTCATTGAACAAAGTATTTGCTCCACTTCCCTTCTATCTTCTGCACTTCAGCCTGGTAAATAGAAGGAAGATGCTTGCTTGAGAAGTTAACTAATCTGGGAATAAATATTGTTTTCCTGCTGTCGAAGTATCCAAAGAACAATGCAGTGTTGATATCGCTAAAGAAAAAAAACTTAAACAGTTAAGCATGATGTCCACTTTAATTGATAGATAATTAATGGCAATATCACACCCATGTAAAATCAACTAAATCAGTGTATGGCATTTCTGGCTCAATGTGAGTTGGAAGTGCAGTAACACTAGTTGCCCAGTAGATGGAGGTGTATGGTCTAACAACAGGCACCATTGACCTGGCTCTGTTTAAGTAAACTGTTAACATTCAAACACTTAAAAAAAAAAAGCTTCTGTGTTGCTGTCCATTGTATTGAAAACTAAGGAAACATTTTCCCCCTTTCTCACCCACCCGCATATATATTCAACCAGTTTAAAAAATAATCTTTAGGTACTCTCCATCAGGTTTTCTGCTGTGCTTTTATATTTTTTCAAACGCAGTTCCTAGACCTCTGTCTTACCACAGATCATTAAGATTGCACCAGTGTTGTCCATAACCTGTGGTAGTTCTTTCGTAAATGGCCCTCCTTTTTCCAACCAAAATACACAGATATATATATAAATCTCAGAGGAAAACATAATTTAATAATTTATTTAAGATATTTGGTATTTTAGCAAAACAGGGTGATTACTTATGCAATATGAATTGAGATACTGGAATATAGTAGATAACAATCAGATGGATCACAAATCTCCAAGGTTTTGTGTCACTCCTTTGGATTTATTTTCCATATCTTAAATACGAGACTTTCAGTGCATCCGCTTTAGATAGTCATTTTTAGTTATTATACTTATTTCTTGACCTTTTTATGGTCCTACACCTTGATTTTTCTAATCTTTTGAAGCATATACCGCAAAGTAGTTTTTCATTGTTGTTAGGTGGATGGACTAAAATCAGCCAAGGGTAGCTAAACTATTTCAGACCACTTTAAAAGATCACCAAAAAATGCTAGTATTAAAGAAACAAAGAATAAACAATGTACTTCCATTTTTTTCTGCCCAATAAACTTGAAAGGGTAAACAAATTCTTCATCTAAAAACTATGTGGAATTTAAGATCTTGAGTTTACCTCTGTGGTGTTCCTTCGTCCTCTGTCTTCTCTCGGCAACGCTGTAGGTTCCATTTCTTTGCCTGGAAACCTTTTCAACTTGAAAGTGGTAAAAAGCAAGACTTCAGCAGCTCTAGATAAAAAAACTGCCTGAGTGTTCATGCAGGTTATGATGGGCAAGATGAGCGCAGCTTTCGTAGCTGTTAGAGTTTAATTCTTCTGTTTTCTCTCCTCCCTGGGCTAAGGCGGCTCACAAGTCTGTGATAAATGAGCATTATAAAGGGATGCAGGTCTGTTTTATTGTGCAGCTAAATGCACAGAGACCTACACTGTGCAAAGACACTTCTCAGCTGTTCTGCAACCGTTTTGGCTTAAGGTCATGTTAAAGTTGGCTAATAAGTGCATGTGTCCATCTGTGTATGTATCTCCAGTGGGAATGCTATAGAACGGTGTTCAAAAGGCCTCTAACGCCATTAGGGATCTTCTAGATGTTTACGGCTATTTTTATTTTTTGCTGAAGAATAAGATAAGCTAATTTATTGATTATTTTATGATAATAAATCTCCTTCAGGCATTACTTTGTAGAACCACTGCGATCACAAATAAGTCCGTTTGTGGTATGTCTCAACCAGGTCTGTCTATACACAGAAACATTAGCAGACTTTTGCTTCTAAAATTGTTTAACCTTAGTCAGATTGGTTGGACAGATTTTCTAAATATCAGTCTTTAGATTTAGCTCCTTCTCAGTTTCTCAGTTTTCCTACTGTAAGTAGAACCTGTAACAGTTTTTCTTTTGCCTAGGAATCTTCCTGTACAGTACTACTTACAAATGCATGCTACACTTTTAATAATTAAATATGTATGTAAAAAAATCCATAGATATTTTTTCTTCTTCTTACAGTCATACAATACTTTGTTCATCGATCAGAATCCACCTAAATATAAGATATATAAGACTGAAAAGCATCTATCATTTTGATGATTGAAGCTTACACTGAAGTAAGCATTTCTTGCATCATATTTTTTCCTCTTACTCCAATGTGTGTGTTTTTGTGTGTTCAAGAGTGTGTATTGATCAGTCCCAGTTATCCTGAGGGAGCTTCAGGCTTTAAGGGCTTTATGAAAACTAAGAAGAAAAAGAAACATTTAAAGACCAGGCTTAAACTAATAACTGACAAACAAATACCACAGTACAGTTTTCTGAACCCAATAGACTATAAATACAGAACGATTACCTAACATTTAGATTAAAGTAAAATCTGCAGTGATAAGTAATTTTTTTTTTTTTAATTTCAGTTCAGTCTAGCAGTACCCAAATCCACCTTTTTATTTCAGATCTGCAAACAAATCTTTGTAAATTTACTGTAAACATTTAAGAGAAATGCACAAATATACCAAAAATAAAGTGAAAAAAATAACTACATTGAATTTACAAATATAAGTATAACTTAAATTCAGTAGCTTAATTCAAGTGTGAAACGCACGAAAACAATCCAAAGTACAGATGCGAGCCTATGCAGAACCAGGCATATGAACGATTATTTTCCTGTAAACGGAAAGATAATAAGACCATGTTCTCCGAAATCCTCTTGGAGAGCCTGGACACTGAAAGCAGCATAATTGCTTTTTTGACTGTAAGACATTTTTTTGAATTCAGTAATCCAAGAGTTGCAATTAAATTGCTATATAGCGCACTGTTCAGTTATTATCACTGCTGGTAAAATTGTGCAAGAAAACGTAATATAAATTAATATTTTATTAAAATAGTCTCACACTGAAAAGAAACAACTTCCACTATCTACCAATAAACATTTGAGATTTCCTTTTTTCCCCCTTACATCAAACATCCTCACTGTCTTTTGTCAAGAGTAATATTTCATCTTCCTCTATGCTTGTTTTTCCTGTTTTTTTGTCTTTAGTTGTTGCTCTGACTGTAAATATTGGAAAATTTAGACCCTTACCTTTTTTTCCTGAAAACCATTTTCTCACTTTCAAAGATCAACACACTTTTACATTTATTGAATGATATGTTATCTTGACGCTCCCATTTGAAGAGTCTTTAAGAAAAATAAGGCCTCGGTGTCACTGCTTTATTAGAGTTGAAATAAAAAGCAAATCATAGTAGTTTACCCTCTGGTTAGTGTTAAGACATTCTTGTCTACAAAAATATTTTTCCAAAGCTGGAACCAAGATGCAGAAGCCATCCGCTCTTCTATTCAGATGGACACACAAACTAGTTCCTAACTGGTCCATTGAGTGAGACGTAGAACAGGCACAGGGGGGAGCGCATAAAATTGGGTTAAACATTTTACATTCTCCTATCTATTAAAATCTATTAAAAAGTTCAATATTACTGTAAATTATTGGCAGCTTAGGTTGCCATAATTTCCCCATGGAAAATATAGTGATAATGTAAAACACTTAACAGTGTACTTTTTCATTAAATATAAAAGTCACAACGAAGAACTGTTGTTTTTAGAATGCCAAAATATTATAAGTGATTGTTAAAAAATTGTAAACCTCTTTGTGGCGATTCACGTTTTTTTTTTTTTTAACCCATTAACCTGATTACAGATTTTCACTCTTAAATTGAGTAAAACTATATAAAATGTGGTGTTAAACAACTGTAAATTACTGGCAGCTGTGTTTGCTAGAATTTCATGATAGAAAATATAGTGATAAGGTTGAATATGTAATGGTATACTTTGTTGTTAAATATAAAATTTGTTATGAAAAAATGTAGTTGAAATAAAAAAAATCCCAATAAGCTTTTTTACTGTCTCCTAGAGATAGCTGTATAGTCTGTGTACAGTATATAACTCATGAGCAACCAATATTAAATGCTACAAGATCAGGCCTAGTTTCAGCTGGAGTCAAATCTGACTGATTTGCATCAACACATGTGAAATAACCAACTTAGCATCCCTAATGAACATTGTGGGTTTTCTTAAATGTGGCATGGAAACCAATTCTGTTTCTTCAATTAGTTTTTATGTAAATGTAAGTCAAACATAAACTTGTGTCGCAGAAAGTTAAGACTTCAACAAAGTTAGAACGAATTAACAAAGAAAGGGTTGGTTTGTTTCTTTAAGGCTGGCTACACTTCCGGGGTAAATTCTCACACTCAACAGGCAAGTAGGACATAATATCTTACCGTTTATATAAAATATATTTTCTTGTTCTGTTGACAGTTGCTTTAGGCTCAAAGATAAGGATGGAGTTCATGCTTGAGATGGCAATCCAACCAAAGTCTAAAATAGTAACAGAGCAAACAACACACCAGGGCACAGAGGAGGGAACATAAATGTTTGTGGTACATGGGGAGCAGAGGCCAACACTGAGCAGATAGGGAAGACACTTCACTGTCGAATCAGACTGGATTAGGCACTTTAGCAGGATTCCGGGTTTTTTTTTTCTTGAGAGCTTAGTGAGATGTTTATAGGTCTGCGTGTGTTTGTGGTGCACAGAGGGTGGCTTCCATATTAGCCAGGTCAGTAGCGCTCTCATGGGGAGCCTCAGGAAACACTGTTAGTTTATATGGCTGGCTGAGCATGGCTGCACACAACAAATCAGGTTTGGCAAAGCAACTGCTTTGAGCTAAGCTTCCACTTCTGGTGATAATTTTGTTCTCTGCTGTATGCAAGACAGCATAGGTAAAACAGGGATTTAACAAACCGGAAGAACAATGAAGCAGGGATCAACGCAGATGAGCTGAGGGAACATTTTTTAAGAAATTCAGTTAACATAAAGTGATAAAAAGGAAAAATAAAAGCTACTATCAGTGACTTTTACATTTTTGTTGATCTCCCTTCTGTTCTTAGCCAATATAGGTCTCTTGCAGCATATATGTCACTAAATCAGATACCTGATTTCTTACTTTTAAACAGCTAAAATGGGGCATTATGTTTTCTCTGACTGAGCAGCTGTTCTCCTGCAGGGCTATGTGCTGATCGAGACCCCTTTTCCACAAACCACTGCTGCTCCATCTACTCTCTATCTAATAATCTAGTTTTCTGGGAAATCATCTGTGATGGAGCTTTGCTTTGACAGTCCGAGTACTGAAATATCTCTGCTTGCTCTCTCTCTCTCTCTCTCTCTCTCTCTCTCTCTCTCTCTCTCTCTCTCTCTCTCTCTCTCTCTCTCTCTCTCTCTCTCTCTCTCTCTCTCTCTCTCTCTCTCAATGTGCCAGTATTTAAAGTATTTCTCAAAGCAAAAAACAAATATAAATATGGGATAAATACAATCTTAAAAGTTCTTCTATCACCATCACTTTACCAACACAGAGCTCACGGTTGGGTTCTGTGTGGAAAATGTTTTTTAACCAGCGACAATCCAGGTTTTGGTCTAAACCTCCCAGGAATTAAAGAGTTAATGCCATAAGTGTTGGAACTGCCTGTATTGTGGCACATGTCATACTGTGTGAGTGTGGGTGGAGGAGATGCATGACTGCAGTCTCTAGAGGAAACATTGGAGGGCCTGAAGGTGCTGCGTCTGCAGCCTGATTGAGATAGTATGGAGGAGATCGCAGACTGTGCTTTGGATGGTGTTTACAGAGTTGTTACAGTAACATGCAGGAATTCCTTCATACTAATCGTTATATTTTGAATTTTACTGTCTGCTCAACTTAGAGCTAAACTGTTTTATTTTTTGGAACAAGTTGAAGAGAAGCCGTCAAGGGAACCTTGATGAGGACAAAATGTGCCCTTTTCTCCACTGGTGTTTTCCTGGTAAATATCTCTGATTAAGATGAATGGCTCATAAGCAAGGACCTGCAGAACTAGATGAGGACTTAATTCAGCCATTCGACTGCATTAGAGTCACAGCTAAAATATGCAGAAACCAGTTGTTGAAAGCTTAATGTGGACACTACTACTTAAATCCCTTTTGGGGCAGTAAATATTGGCAAACATGTTTTTGAAAAAACTGAACGTGGTCTACAATCAGTGTGCAAATATAATCTCTAACCTTGCATAATGTAGAGGGTAGAGAAAATAAAATTCTGTTCTCGCAAGAGAGAGGGTAAAATGTAGGAGCAGAGAACATTGGGGTTGGATTTTCAACTGTGTTCCAACTTTGTGCCTGAGTTGGAGGGGCAGAAAATACTATCAGCAGCCACAGAATGGAGGAAAACATAGTGTAGGTACACAGGACCTACATTTTCCACACTTTTATTAGCCCAGGGTCCAATAGACCCGAACACTTTGTATGTAATGTAAATGCGAAGGGGTGGGGTACAGTATGCGGCCATTTAATTTTTTTTTTCTGATTTATGTTCTTCACAGAAAATGAGCCGAAGCCAATATGTTTCAGGTTAAAAAAATGATTAATTGTTCATTTTTCTTTTTAAAAAAATGAAAACAGGTCCCACAAACCCGAAAACCCATACAAGGGTTAAAATGACCTGCTCAGGTCTTTCCATGCACATGCCTGAGATGTAACTGCTGCCTTCTCTGGTTTTCCCAGCTGAACACAGGGCTTGCCTTTGAATAAAATCACTGCTTCATGCCTGTGACATGACCCTTTCTGAAACATCAAAATGACAAAATTAAACAGTTTTATATGCTTTAATTCATGCTTCAAATGAACGATTCATTCAAATTCCACTGTTTATTTTCCCACTTCACATTAGTAATCTACCAAATTACTAAGTGGTAAACTTTATTTCCCCCCCAAAAAAGTTTTCCAGCTCACTCAAAATTTACTTTCTGTTTGCCATTGCTCCTTGAGGGGGAATGTAACTCCTGCTGTCCTGGTGGGGAATTGCTTTGCAACATTGACATACCAACGGAAAAGTATAAAAGGAAAACAACTCTGTCAATAGGTTTGCGTCATGCTTTTCTGCTCCCATGCCCCACCCCTCTGTTTTAAGTGCACATTAGAACAGCACGTAACAACACCAGATTCGAGCGGGAGAGGCTAAGGGTCTTCCTATTCGAATATAAGGGGTTGGGGTATAGCGGGCCGTCTGGTCGGGGACCTGGGCATGGTGGGGGCTTTGGCTGTCTGCTCGTTCCCTTCCTAGTGGACAGGGGGTTTGTCTCCCAGGTGCAGGGACAGGCGGCTCTATTGGAGCATAGGTGCCTGGGCCTGGGGGTATAGAGTATGTATGAATGAGTGTACAGCGTCTTTTTTTGGGGTGTCCTCACGTGTTGGTTAGAATGTGTGTGCTTAAGAGGGAGAGTACGTGTGATTGTATCTGTGTGTCTTTGTCTACTTGTCAGGTTGGGTCTTTGGCTGCCCTCTTGCCCGGTGTTTCTCAGGCCCCACATCCAGTAGGGGCCTTTTTCCTCTCTGTCACTCCCTGCCAGTGACTGGGGCCCTTGCCCGCTGGTGCATTGGTGGCTCTCCATGTCTGGGGCTTGGGGCCCACATTCGCTCCGGCTTGAGGAATTTTCCAGCAACATTACTGTTGTATTTATTAATCAATTTTTGTGTGTTGTGAATGTGTAGTTCTTAGTTCATATTGCTGGGTCTGTTTTGTTAATGTTCTTCTGTCCTATTGGTTGTTTTTGTTAGTTTTGTTTCATTCTTTCCACTAATCTTCCGTCCAACAGAGGTGGAGGACTGGGATGTTTTCTTGTGTTCTTGTTTCTCTCCCTACCTTGTTTCATCAGTTCACACTCCTACCTGTCTTTTTTCTCTTCATTTTTTTTTTTTTTTTTTTCTTGTTTTCGTGTCCATAACTTCAAGTAATGAAACCTGCCGGAGCGCAAGTACTTTTGTTAACTGCACCAACAATGTTGTGTCCCACACCTGAAAACTCCAGTCTGACCTGCTACTGCTACAGCTGGGCTCAACTAACGTAACAGGTTAATTGGCACATCATCATCTACAATGTCTTCTTCCTCCTGAACATGTGAATAGATGGCAGACTTCTTATTGGACACGTCTTATCTTAGGCTACGTCCATACTAAGCTGATAAGGTTATACGGGGAGTTAGACGCCTAATGTTATCCACTCAACACGAGCATTTACGCCCCGTTTAAGGTCCGTTTAAGTTCCCATGATTGCGCAATCACATACAGACCTGTGCGAATACTGGGCATGCGCGAAAAGACGAACGGAACATGCGTATAATCTACGTGACGCCAGCGCCTACATTATATATACAAGAAGCTCTACAGCACAGTACATATCTGCTTGTTCCGTTAACCGAAGAGAACAATAGCTGCTCAGAAGAAGAGAGAGTTTTTGGTGTGGACAGACGACGAGATAGATTTATTACTCTTCGCTTTTGTCTTTGTCTGTAGTGTCGTATTGTTATTGACGCAGAATTCATTGAAGCCATTCCGTTCATTATCCGGGGAAGCTGTCCACACTAGCTCGTTTAGCCGTTGAATTAAGATGTACACGGCTCTCTTACCCGGCTAATAGTTATCCGGCCACAGACCTTAAACGACGCCGGGTTAGTGTGGACGATAGGGGGGTGTAGACTAAATAATTATACGTTTAAGGCATTACCCGGCTTAGTATGGACGTGGCCTTACTCTCTTGCGCTTATAGAAAATGCCTTTTTAATTATCGCTGATTTTATATTGTCTTAGGACTACTCTCCCACTCTCCGGTGATGGGTGTCCGGTGTTACTGGAGTAAGAGCGTGTCATGTTACCATGATTTCCACAATGCACCCATAGACTGTATATAGATGGACGAAGCCTCAGTGACGTCACCCGTAGGTTGATAGCTAATTAGAAGCCAACTGGGCAGTTCCCACCACCGCCATCTTGAATCATGTTTGGCATCTTGTCACGCTCGGAAATTACAAAAAAAGGGAAAAAAGTTGGAGATGAGAGATGGGGTGTGAGGGTAGGGCCGGATGACTGACGGGTCCTTCAAGCCAGAAAACCGTGGTTGAGCAACTCTGCTATCCCTCTCCCTTCTAGGCAGATTCAGTCATTTTGTTAAAGTTAAAAGCATGAAGCTTTGATAGTCCATAACTTTCTCTAAAATGTGAATTTTAATTTAAATAAGCTTTAAACAACACACTTGCCATCAGCGCTAATGCTGACAGTTCATCTGAGACCTGTCAATCAAAGGGACACAGACCTAATTATTCATAATTTAAGTCTTAGATTACATCTAAGTAGAGTCCTCCCCCAAAATCCTCCCCCTTTAGAGTTTTCATTACAATAAACGTAACCCATAATAAACCTAAAATGTTTTTTTTGAACCAAGCTGTAAACATGTTTATTTCTGCTGTGAAGCTGGCATTTTTAACTGAGATTCAATGGGAGCTTGTTTTTTTTGTGGAGCCAGTAGGGGGAACTACATTTTTTTGTTACTTGCAGCTAGGCTTCACATTTAGCCAGTGGAGCTTGCCTCTGAATTGCATCTTTCAAACGATGTAACTATGTTAAGGTTAAAAAATACTGTGAATTGTATTACTTATCTCTGCCATATTTGAAATTTGAAAACAAATATTTTTTCTTCCTTAAAATGCTCATGTGGGCCCCCCAGTGGGTGTGGACGCCTCGGCTTTTGCCCATAATGCCCAGTGGATAATCCAGCCTTGCCTGAAGTTGAGCAGCTTTATGTTGAATTAGATTATAAGAAGTTTCAGTGTTATCAGAGAAATAACTTTACCAACAAAAGGAAATCACAAGAAAATGGGTGCATCGAAACAAGCTTCTTTTGACAGAATATTTTTATTTTTTATGGACATCTCTGTAATTATGTACATATTTACACCTCTACATATGAAAGGACATCAGATCTCAAAATGTGTTCGTTCTTTGTCAGCTTAATCAAAAACCAGCAACATGTTGTCAAGTTTTCTGAAAGATAATCCTTTTAGTAGATAATGTAAATTTTTTCACTTGCTCATAGAAGCACACATGACCGGTTAGTCATTACAGACATCTTTCATCTCTGCTTCACAAGCTTCATTCTGTAAATCCAACCATTAAATAAATATTTGATAAATGCATAATACCACACACTTTTTTAATCATTTCCAGTAAACTAATAAAATAGTTTGCATTGAAATAGAAAATGACAAATATGAAACGATTCCCTAAAAATTGCCATACATATCAAGGCTTTTCAGAGGCTGTTCCTCTGGGTGGAGATGTGCTGCTGAATGGAGAAAGTACAACTTATATGTAACAAAAATATGTTAAGGCCAAATATAAGAAAAAGTAAATTCTCCTTTGCACTTGTTTTTGCCAGATTCCAACATTAATAAATAACATGGAACTTTGTTGCTTGAATTCACTCATGCAGCAGTGTCAAATTGCTCTGAATATGAAAATCAGCTCATGCAATAAAAGAAGGCTTGCTTAGGTCGGCCAAAGAAAATCTGAATCCGTTTTGCTTTTAGACTCCTTTTTAGGTCAGAGCATCATTCTGGTAAAATTCCGCTACATGTGAAAAAGGTTTCATGCATAGATGAAAGAGAATCTGATGAGCGAAAATTTTAGTTGACAAAAAAAAAGAAACCCATGCTGTTGTGTGTGTATTTTTGTGCATATGTGCCTGTGTGAGTGAACACGGTGTGTGTCTATTTTGGCGGCAGATGGTCAGGATTCACCCTCAGGGCTCTCTCCTCCTATTGGTCCACAGAGTATACATTAAAACTGGTCCCGAGGGAAACTTGAACTGCATGTAGATACAGCTTGGAAGCAGTCATGGCAATAGATTAGTTTATTGAAAGTGATCGATATAAAGACATTTATGCAATATTAATTCACACTGTATAAATGCGATGACTCCTATTTATATAATGTATTCTTTTTCAGATGATCTGAATATAGGTCTTATATGATGGAATGCTTGGTTTATTTTAAACCTTTCTTTCTGCGCTTTTGATAATTCAAGTACTAACGCTTGAAAGTGCTCAAGTTTAATTTTGTGATAGCTGATAAATGAGGCAAAAAAAACTGAGCAATTATTTTTTTTTTTATCCTTTGGAAGATCTTTTTATATTGGTATAAAGCAGTTGCTATTGCTTAATTTAATATATATAAATAGTTGGAAGCATAAATGTTATTAGAGGCATATAGTTCATACTCAAGTACTGATTATGTTAACATTTTGAAAAAAGTGCTTTATTAAAAAGTGATTAAAAAATATAAACAGTTCACATAAATTATATTTGCTGACCATTGCTTATTTCTTTCTTTACCATTAGTCGATAGTTGATGAATGATTAGCTTATCTTTAAAGGCAGTATATTGACCAAATAAATCTGGTAGTGTCATAGTGTGAATCGGTTTGACCACAGTTTTAGTTTTAAATCCATGGAATTATTTTTCTAATCAGTGGTTTATTTCAACACATGAATATCATGTCAATGTAAAAAAATAATACTTTTATTTTCTGCTTGTTATTTGAATGGGAAAGAAATGTCTATTATTGATTAACCGCATGAGTCTGAATTTGTTGTAATCCACAAATGGTCAAACACATATATACCAGCCTTAATGTATATTTACACCCACTAATGTCTGGATAGATGTTGCAGAGCAACAACTATTATTTTGTATTCAGAAACATTTTTGAGCATTTAGCTTTGAAGGGTAATTTATTAAATTTTTAAAGTGGATTCTGAATAGTTTTCTCCTTTGACACAGATCCAGGTTTTGAGCATATAGGCCACAAACTGTCAAGAGTTTTGAGATTTGAGAAGGTCAGAAAGGTTCATCTTTGCTTGCTTTAACAATGACAAAGGCAGTTTTGATTGCGTGTTAGGGGAATTATCATCCTGTGTCAGAGTTTCATGCATCATTTTGTAGATTTGAGTTAAAGTCAAAGAAATAGAGGTAATCATAATATCAGTGAAAGCATTCATCTCAATATTAATAGACAGCATTATTAACTGTAACCCCATGATTGAAGTTTTTAAGGGATTTTTCAGCCTTAAACGCTGAAGACTGAAATGAATCCATTTGTAGTTTTTTGAAATTCATGTTTATAATCACAGCCATGACTCTGCTGTTAAAATTCAACATTAAGTAGGGCAGCAAACTGCAGTCAAAATAAAAGTGTTAAATTAAATTTAAATTCAAGAGTGGAGCAAGCAGTTTATCCGTGAGGGTCTCCCATAATATGCAAATGTAGAAGAAATCTTTTTTTTAAATTACCTGTGAGTATTATGGAGATTCAAATCTATAACATTGATGCATCAGTTTTTTACTTTTTTTTCTTTTTAAACAAAAATCAGAAACAACTAAAATGTATATTTTCTAAATATTTACATGAGTGTATTTTTAGTGTTCTTAATCCATAGTTTTCTTTACTGAACCTTTAACAACTTATAAAAACATATTTTGGTCTCGAGAAACACAAAGGTCAACATATCATTCAACAATGGGATCCTGGGCTTAAAACCCAAAAAAGAAATTAAGGATACAGTTCGCTGTGTAACAACGATTTAAAGAAATAAACACAATCTAAACACTTTTTCACATCAGCCAACATGTTAAATTGCATATAGACACATGGGCAGTTGAAGTTCGTTCTTGACCTATTTCCATTATAACATTTTATAAAGTAGCAGCGGGGAATGATGAGCTACTATGTCTTCTCTGGTGTTAGTTTGTTAGTGGAGAAAAGAATGTCCAGGATGAAGTGTAGATTCAGCCCTTTCTGTGCTGCTCTCCTGTCAGCTGTGTTCAGGTATATTATAGATTTGCGCTGCTTGAACTGAAACTCACATTTTTTTAGATATACGTCTCCAGCATACTTAAATGGGTTCTTTAACCCCTCATTAGTTTTGTAACACATGGTGGACCTCTTCAAAGCCTTACTCTGTCCTCCGTTTGCAGACATTGCACGCTGCTCCACTTCGATTCTGTTATAGTAGCTGTTTGAGTTCAGCGGCAGAAGTCTACCGTCTAAATCCAGGCGGCTTTGTCTCAATTTCAGGTTCTGCACTCTCTGATGCTGCTCGTCCATGTTTGGCTCCCAAATCCAATCAAAGAAACATGACAGCATAAAAGAAACCAGCGGTCTGTGGCACCAACCGTTAGCAGAGGGATCTTCACTAACACGTAGGGTTTCTGCATGGATCAAATCACAATCAGAAGCTTGATCCATTCCTTTGACTTTTCAGTGTCAGAGACCATTTAGCAGAAATGGAAAGCCAATGAAACTGGCAGCCTTTACTCTGATTTTGGACCAAATCTTGGGAAACAATATTTCACTGAGGCAATGCAAACATAGGGAAACGGCTTACTGAACAGATATGAAGTTCTGGATCATGAGAAAACACAAACTGTAGAGAACAGGTTGACACAGAGAAGTTCAAATAAACCAAGTGTCTTCTCGTAATTCAGATCTCATTTACTTTAACCCTGTATATTATTTGTTTTCCATTCAAATATTTAGGAATTTCAAATGATCTCATGCCCATTTAAGGTTTCCTTCATATAATTAAAAAGCCAAACTTAACTTTTAATATTTATAACTGTGAAAGAAGAATTGGAATGTATAACAGAAAGCTCCATCAAATGGAGGTGTATATATAAACAAAGACGAGCAGTAGTAAGTTTAGGACAATGCCAATAACTCCCAGCACAGCCAGGAATCTCTCCTCAGGTGTGCTCCGGTGCTGACGCGTCAGTTCCATGTAAAACTGTCTTCAGGAACAACACAAACTAAAAGGAACAAATATTTAGGAAGGGTTATGCTATTTAAATTACACAAATATACAGTCTGAGGCAATATATAGGTGCTATTTGATTCAAAATGTTCTGCAACGTATTTAGTTTTTAGTCAGAAATAATGGTGTTAGTTTTGTTTTTATCTTCTAATGTTCATTATAATTAAAAGTTCTCTTGGGCAAAGAACATTAGCTGGCAGTTCAGGTGGCAGTGTGATCTCAACTCTTTCAAAAACAAAGAAAAAGCAGAAAAACTTAGCCTTTTCACAACAAGACTCAGGCCTCAGAGTCAGATTCCAAAATTTCAACAAAATCTGTGAAGTCAAAAACTTTTTCAGTAATCATAAATCACTGATAGTCTTGATTATTAGGCTACCTTGAGCAATGTAAATATTGTAAAAATGTAAAACCACTATTCAGTAATTGCAACTCCAAAAAACAGATTAGTTCCCCCCCATGCTAAGAAAAATGAGCTTTCCTTGAGATGTCTCAACACTGCAGGCCAACATCCAGTGGAACCAGCCCATATAAGTATGTGAAGACTTTCAAGAGGCAGATTGGCAGCATAAGGAAGCTTTGGCACCAGCGTCTCTTGTTGACTTCCTGTAGGAAACCTCAGGTGACAGAGGTATAGATGTAGACAAATATGACCACTAGCAGATTTAGGATGGTCCCAATGATGCCCAGCACGGCTAAAATTCGCTCTTCACGGTCATTAGTCGAGTCATCCTCTCTGGTGTGAGCGCTGCAGACATAGTGGCTGCCGGGGATCATGGTTACCATCACAGAACCCCACCATCAGAGGGCACAGTGCCTGTGGAGACAATGGGATATGGGTGGAGGTTGGTGAAAAAAATATTTGTATAAGAAGGAACTAAAAGTAGAAATCAGGTTAAATATTTCAGAGAAAGTGTTGCTTTCATGAAGACACTGAAAGCAGAGAGCATTAACCCCTGACACTTTTGCCTTTTGTAGGTTGAAACTTCTAATGTAGAAAAAAAGGTTTAACTAAACATTTTGTCTGGGATCATTGTCATACTCCTTTTAGAAAACATATTTCGTATTAACCCAAAGAAGATAACAAATGCAGTCACAGCTGATAATATGGTCACAACGGTTTTCTGTTTACAGTGGGGGGTGCCATCAGGCAAAAAAAGCAGTTTGTGTTTTTATTTGTATGCCCAGTCAACTTAATCCAATTTCACCTCAAGTCTGTTTAATCACAAGAAAGATCATCTCAATGTGCTTTAAAAAAAATGTCAGCAGTTAAATCCACTAATACAAACACAAAGTCAGTTGTATAAATTCTGCTTAGGCTACATCTTAGTTTTCAAAAATGCAGTCAAGATCATTGTATTATTCAAACTGGTAAAAAGGACTTCTTTCTCAGGAAACCAAGCCAGTCGCATTAATTCACTGACTTTCAGCAATCGCTTCTCCTAGTCGAGCATCTTGCGACAGTGGACAGTTGCTTTGAGTTGTTAACTTTGCAGCAGCATGAAGTGAAAGGGAGAGGTTCCGTGTAACATCTTCCATATAAAAACGCAGATTTATGTATTAAAAAATGATTCTTTCTAACTACTTCGTCCAAAGTGAAGATTTGCGTTTTCTCTGTTCTGTTTTTCTCTTCTTGTGGACAGAATTAGCCAGAGTTTTAGTTTTTGCAACATCACTGTCTGCAACACAAATCCTCTGACATCACATGGTGTCACCCGTGTTTGCTCTTTGAAACAGTATTTATGCCTTCAAAGCTGTGTTGGCAGTATTGAATGTCCAAGTGCTTTTTGCCTGCTTGTGTTAAACAAGCTCAATCACTGCTTTATGATACAATTTAGAAAGTAGAAATATACTCTAAGTGGATAGGATGTCTATGAATGTGCTTAACAATGTAGTTATGTGGTTAGGTGTTAAGAGAGTTGTTGTTTTTTAAATCCCAGCTACACGCTCACCTGGAGTGGCATTAATGCAAGAACCAAATTTGTTGGCATCTTTTTTACTTTGTTTCATAATTGTTACTCATAATTGTCTCTAAGTTCTTTTTTTTCTTCTTTTGCTTGGTGGGAACAGTAGTCAACCGCAGTCTGAAAGCTCTGGGTTCGATTGGAGCTTCCTGCCACATGTTGATGAGGCCCCAGGAAAGGATCTTAAAAGCAAGTTGTACGGATACGAGTAACAGTGTTTGAATTTAGTTCGACTGGATGAATGCGGCCCTAGTATAAAATATTTTAATTGGTCTAACTGGATAAGTGCTGTATAAATGTAGTTTATTTACTGTGTACCAATAGTTATTTCACTAGCTGTAGATTTCACAGAGTTATCCTCCAAATTCTTCCTCTCACACTGCTATTTTCATCCCTTTTTGATGCTGTTAAATCTTTTCTTCTTACTAGTCTTAATGGAAACCATCTCAGCATCCAGCAGCTGTTCTTGCATTCTGGGGTTGTGCGTCTGTGTAAGAAAGTTTGTGTCTTGTCAGTGTTGTCATCTAAATGTGGTAGGAGACATGACACAATCTTCTGATGCAGCTTAGTCATTCAGCAGTGTAACATGATTATTTCCAACCCACTTAAAGGAATTGCTCGGAACACTTTGGAAATCACTGCTGTAAAGGGTGGAAAAGGAAAATGTATTATAAACCTAGTGGAGGTAATTTGCACCAGTTTGCCTGTAATAATCAAAAGCTTTAACATTATGTGTAGGGTATTCAACAGAGTTAATCATGTTCCATTAGTTGACATCTGTGGAAGAAAAAGAAGCTTACCACTTTATATAAATTTTAATATTTATTTCCCAACATAACTATTTTAATAGTCTGATTGTGTTCATATTTGACAATTATGAATGACTTTTCCCTCTTTCTTTGTGAAATTTAAAAAAGTATTGCAGCCTTCCTTTGTCTTCATGTAAAACCCTAGAGTGTCGAAATATCTGCTTTCTAATTAATTGGACAACTGAATAAAAATTCATACTTTCATAAAGGTTTTTAACACTTCACTGTAAAACAGAAGATTTTTTTTAGGAATGCTAAATAGTAAAATCTAAAGTGTAAGTACATATATTAGTACTGAATAACGACTGTAGCTTATTGGTTAGTTAGCGTGTAATTGGATGGTTGTAGGTTCAATTCCAGCTTCTGCCTGTCACATGTTGATGTGCCCCTGGGTATGGCACATAACCCCAAATTGATTACCGATCAGTGTTTGAATGTCTGCATGTTTGTGTGTGTGAACATGGCTCCAGAGTAAAATGTTTTGATTGGTGAGCATGACTAGAAAAGTGTTACATAAATTCAGACCACTTACCATTATAGCATTCACATTGTCATTCGCATTGGCTAACAGGATATGCTAATGACAGAGTTAAACAAGCAATGTAAGCTACTTTAAACTCAGTATTATAAAAGTGGGTTAAAAAATACATGGGTTAAATAAATTGGTTAATCTTTAATAGATTGATTTAATTACCAGTAACCAGGATGTGTTTAAATAGCATTTTACATTAAGCCTAAAAACTGTGTTTGCATTTAATACAATGTTTCAAGTGTTTTCTAGCTGTGAAACTTGGATAAAGATTGTGGTTAAAATGTACTGTGGTGGAAATTTAGTAATGAGGATATTTGTTCTGTTTTTGTTCTGTTTTTGTTCAGTTCTGTTAATCTAATATGATAGGATGACACTGTATGCTTCATGACATGTCATGTCATCAAGACAATGTGTTAGGCTTCAGAGATATGTGTGTGCGATCTTCAGCCATGAACCTCAGGTTGCATGGCAACCACCAGATATCTATAGGACACGTTGACATAAGCCAGATGATTCGTTTTCTATTGGAGCAAGTGACACCATCCTGCTGGGCTGCGAAACTGTGTCTAATAGAAGGCTGACAGACTTGTGATTATTGAATCCCATATAATTCTTTGTCAGGTTTGGGGAAGCATGTCACTTTATGTAATTGTGCTGTGTATGCTGTCCTTGTTGACCAACAAGCCGATATTAAACCCTCCGGAACTGCTGAAGGAATCTTCTCTCATCCTTTATTAAATTAAATCAACAACAGTACTCAAATAAACTTCGTGCAAATGGTTACACTAATTTTATTGGTTACATTCTAACAGTTTGTTTTTACCGTGTTCTACTTAGGGTTTTATTAGGTTGATCAATCTATTAGGTGTTATCTTCTCTGTTTACCATGCAGGAAAGTGACCCTTTAAATTTTTGTCTTCTAAATTGACGCAACTGTACAATAAATTAGCTCTGAAACAATAGGGCGTTGTTTTAGGAGACCTGATTGAACCAAGCTTAAACAGTGGAGAATGATCTCAGCAGTACTATCAAGCATCTTGTCAACTTTGGTTTTCATTTAAATGTTGGGGTTGTTCACTTAGAAATGTGGGGAGGTAACATCAGCTAAGCAATCAAGACATACAAAGGAAAATGTAAAGGAAAATTTTATGGACAAGGTTCTATTGACTAGCTGTAATATTAACATATTAGCATGACTCAGGCAGAGTCCCAGCTTGAACCTGATAGAGAATCTGTGGAGGGAGCTAAAGATTAGGGTAATGGGAAAGAGGTCTTACAACATCAGAGAGTTGAAGCTCATCATTTAGGTTTATTGAAGTAATGGCTATAAAGGAATGAATGTTTATGAAGAATAGTAAAACTAATTTGAACATGCTATTTTTTTTATAAAATGCAAATGAAAACAGAAATGATTTGTCTTTCCAAACCAATACTTTTACTTTGTGTTACTATTGTCTAAGAGATGCCTGTGTTGATTTCTACCAGGAAGAAACTTTCTGATAGAAAAACAGAGATAAATAACCAGACACCCATATTACTCCTCATAACTAGGTGCCACCAGATAACTGAACATGAATAAATTTAGCAGCAGCAGCCTAGATACAATGTATAATGCATATAGTTAGTGAGCATATGTATTTATCTTAATCAAGAAAAAGCAAGGTGATGTGTTGATTTACAATTGCATGTGACATTTATTATTGGTGTGCAGATGGTGCCTTGGACTGAGGAACAACAAAATTACACCAATTTCTCAGATACAATCCCAGTCATTTCAAAGTCCCTTTGTATAAAAAAGAAAAAGGGTAAAATGACCGCATCTATTTTATGTTGTCATTTTATTAGACGGGCTAAATAATTTTGATCAACATACGACCAAAATATGATTCAGTTTGGTGAGTATAATGGTGCACTGTGATGATACCAGCTTCATTCATTATCAAAAGAATGTTGATAATGAAGCAGCAACTACTACACTATCTGTGAGATTTGAACCATAAACGCTGTAATACCTATGCTACAGCAGATTGTGCCAATAAAGTCAGCAGTAACTCAATGAAAATATTAAAACTACTTCCATTTTTCTCCTTGTATACCTGGAGAAAATCACACTTACAGGAGAATTTCAAGAGAATTTCAAGACACATTTGTGTTTGATTGAGATATATCACTTAATGTTTATTTTCTCAGGTTTTCTCTTCTTCTTCTGCAGCACATTTGCTTTAGTGTTTTTATGGGTGTTTATTGTTTTCTCCGCCTCTTTATTGTTTTCTAGTTTTGCAGTTTTGTTTGTTTCATACCAAGCTTTTACAACAGATATACCATGATATTTTTCATACCAACTCAATTTAATAATCAAAAGGTGTACATACATTTTCTATATTTTGCTCATAGTTTAGTACAAGTCCAATAAATAATATCTGCACACAAGAAATCACACAGAGCTATTTTGGTTTAATCAGAGACTCGACCAAGTCAAATCGTGATGAGATTCAAAATGAAAGGGAGTGTAATTCAAAGTTGCCAGAAAAAAATATAAATTATATATGACATTTCAGTATTTTATTGCAAATATATCTAAATGTTAGAGTTGTGTTGAGAGCTTTCTTTCAGAATCCATAGTTGGATTCGGTTTTCTTTCTTTGTATTGTGTTAATATCCTTGCTCATTTATGTTTATTTATGGCCTGCATTTGTATAGCGCTTTTTCAGGCAAAGGACAACAAAGCGCTTTACACTGCATTCAGTCATTCACCAATTCACACACACATTCACAAGCTGGTGATGCCAAGCTACAGCAGCCCAGTGACAACGGCGAGGCTGCCGGACACAGGTGCCGATGGACTCTCTGACCACCACCAGCAGGCAATAGGGTGAAGAGTCTTGACCAAGGACACAACAGGAGAGACAAATTCCTACCACCTGAGCCAAAGTTGCTCGTGTGATATAAGTCTTGACATACACTACCGTTCAAAAGTTTGGGGTCACCCAAACAATTTTGTGTTTTCCATGAAAAGCCACACTTATTCACCACCATACGTTGTGAAATGAATAAAAAATAGAGTCAAGACATTGACAAGGTTAGAAATAATGATTTTTATTTGAAATAAGATTGTTTTTACATCAAACTTTGCTTTCATCAAAGAATCCTCCATTTGCAGCAATTACAGCATTGCAGACCTTTGGCATTCTAGCTGTTAATTTGTTGAGGTAATCTGGAGAAATTGCACCCCACGCTTCTAGAAGCAGCTCCCACAATTTGGATTGGTTGGATGGGCACTTCTTGCGTACCATACGGTCAAGCTGCTCCCACAACAGCTCAACGGGGTTCAAATCTGGTGACTGCGCTGGCCACTCCATTACCGATAGAATACCAGCTGCCTGCTTCTTCTCTAAATAGTTCTTGCACAATTTCGAGGTGTGTTTTGGGTCATTGTCCTGTTGTAGGATGAAATTGGCTCCAATCAAGCGCTGTCCACTGGGTATGGCATGGCGTTGCAAAATGGAGTGATAGCCTTCCTTATTCAGAATCCCTTTTACCCTGTACAAATCTCCCACCTTACCAGCACCAAAGCAACCCCAGACCATCACATTACCTCCACCATGCTTAACAGATGGCGTCAGGCATTCTTCCAGCATCTTTTCAGTTGTTCTGCGTCTCACAAACGTTCTTCTTTGTGATCCAAACACCTCAAACTTGGATTCATCCGTCCACAGCACTTTTTTCCAGTCTTCCTCTGTCCAATGTCTGTGTTCTTTTGCCCATCTTAATCTTTTTCTTTTATTGGCCAGTCTCAGATATGGCTTTTTCTTTGCCACTCTGCCCTGAAGCCCAGAATCCCGCAGCCGCCTCTTCACTGTAGATGTTGACACTGGTGTTTTGCGGGTACTATTTAATGAAGATGCCAGTTGGGGACCTGTGAGGCGTCTGTTTCTCAAACTAGAGACTCTAATGTACTTATCTTCTTGCTCAGTTGTGCAACGCGGCCTCCCACTTCTTTTTCTACTCTGGTTAGAGCCTGTTTGTGCTGTCCTCTGAAGGGAGTAGTACACACCGTTGTAGGAAATCTTCAATTTCTTAGCAATTTCTCGCATGGAATAGCCTTCATTTCTAAGAACAAGAATAGACTGTCGAGTTTCAGATGAAAGTTCTCTTTTTCTGGCCATTTTGAGCGTTTAATTGACCCCACAAATGTGATGCTCCAGAAACTCAATCTGCTCAAAGGAAGGTCAGTTTTGTAGCTTCTGTACCGAGCTAAACTGTTTTCAGATGTGTGAACATGATTGCACAAGGGTTTTCTAATCATCAATTAGCCTTCTGAGCCAATGAGCAAACACATTGTACCATTAGAACACTGGAGTGATAGTTGCTGGAAATGGGCCTCTATACACCTATGTAGATATTGCACCAAAAACCAGACATTTGCAGCTAGAATAGTCATTTACCAAATTAGCAATGTATAGCGTGTGTTTCTTTAAAGTTAAGACTAGTTTAAAGTTATCTTCATTGAAAAGTACAGTGCTTTTCCTTCAAAAATAAGGACATTTCAATGTGACCCCAAACTTTTGAACGGTAGTGTATTCTATTCAGGTCTCTGTATTGATTATGGTTGAAAGCTCTTGCCATATATGTTCATTTATTTCTGTCCAATATGTACTTGGGTGCAACTTTTAGATGCTCTGCATCTTCAACGTACCTGAATCAAATTACTAATCAGCATCTTTAAGTTCTACAGAGGCCTGGTAATGAGCCATTGATTTGATTCCAGTATGTAGAATCAGGTATATGTACAGGATAGTAGATTCTAAGGACTGGATTTGCCAACTCTGTCTTAGATCCTTTCGTTTCCTTCGGTTCCTGTGTTTTCCTATGTAATCTAGCCTGAGGCTGGCTGTCTATCTGCTTTCTCTCATAGCTGCACCCTGTTTCCAATCAACCACCTGGCTCTTGGTCTTTTTCTCCCATTCCCTGCTGGTTTCTTACATGACATGACCTGCTGTTGCTCTGGTTCCTTTGTGTTTCTCCTGTCTTCTCTAAGTAATCTTATTTGTTTCATTATTAAAGTTCTCAATTTTACCACTAACATAACACCTTCTGCTTCAATTAAGGTTTGGCTGTTGTAGAAATCATCACATGATCTGTCGTTCATGTTTTAAAATGATGTCCTTTAATTACCTTCTCTTGCTGCTTCTTACTCATTTTTTTATAAAAATGTAGATGCTTTTTTAAGGTGTGTGAGGGTTTAATTCTTTAAAAGAACATACATGCAAATATAAGATTTAATGAACATTTTTTTATACACAGAATGTACATTGTACACATACTATATATTGACTTATACTCTCCCCTTCAGGCACAGGCTGCAACACTGGACCACTGCTAGATCAAATATGCATCAAAATATCAAACATAACACAGTCTTTCCTCTCTTACTGTCTCCCTCCTTTTCAGAAACGCATCATAATGAATTGCAGCAACTCGAGCGGCAAGTCAGTTCTAATTAATATTTCAAGAAAACCAGCATAGTCAAGCCTCTACAACTCATCTTCATTATTGTAATTAAGAGAAGTCAAATGTTATAATTCTGCTCGAAGCTATTTTGTTTTTAATCTTTCAACATTTAAATCAGCTGTAAACCTCAAATTTTCAGAACTAAAAATGTTTTTCAACAGTTTTCTGTGCTGAATTATAATCCACGGAAGTCTGTCAAAAATCTTAACCAGAAAAGGTTGTGACAGTATAGAAAATACAAATAAAAACAGAGAGTAGTGATTTCTAAATATACTTTGACTTGTATTTCATTGCAGACAATATGAACCCAACATATTTCAAATTTTGTTTGGCCAACTTCATTCAATTTATAAATACTCTTCTTGTCTTGAAAACAGTTAGTCTCTCATCCATTAGGCTTCGTCAGTTCAGAAGAAAAGTCCAGTTGCCTTCATAAACTCTCAAGACTACCATGTCCTAGATGACTAAGAATCTACATCAATGTGTTGGAACAGGAGTAATTTAAGGCTAGTAATCAGGTAAATTGGTTAAACAATGATGTGATTTGAAACGGTGATGTCAACAAGGGATTGTAATCATGATTTGGTACAAAAGCCGCTTCCTCGAAAGGTCTAGACCTTGAGGAACAAAGTTGGGCTGATGATTGCCAGCTTGCCACCAAAAATTGGAGAAAATTTTTAGACATGTTTAAAAGCATCCTCAAATAGGATGGGAAGAAATTTGGATATTTCATCTTCAACAGTGCATAACATAATTAAAAGATTCGAGGAATTTGGAGGAATTTCAGTGCGTAAATGACAATCCGAAGCTAAACAACTGTCATCTCTGACTATTCAGGCGGAATTGCATCAAGAATTGTCATTCATCTATAACCAATGTCAACACATGGGCTCAGGACTACTTTGGCAAACTTTTGTCAAGTACCACAATACCCAGGTACATCCACAAATAACAGTTAAAACTCTACTGTGCCAAAAAAGAAGCCAAATTTTATCACTGTCCAGAAGCAGCGTTTACTTCTCTGGGCTCTGAGACATCTAGGATAGACCATCACAGTGGAAACCTGTACTATGATGAAATGGATCAGTATTTCCAGCTTTTTTTGAGAAAAATGGAGGCCGTGTACTCCTGGCCAAAGAAGAAAAGGATCATCAAGACTGTTACCAGCAACAAGTTCAAAAGCCAGGGTCTGTCATAGTATTGTGTTGTGTCAGTGCCCTTGGCAAAGGTAACTTGCACTGCTGTGATGGTACCATTAACGCTGAAAAGTACATAGAGATTTTTGTTCACATTGTGCTGGCTTTAAGGAGACATCTTTTCCAGGGACACCCATGCATATTTCAACTAAACAATGGAAAACCACATTCTCTACACATTACAAAGTCCTGGCTGAGGATACTTGACAGGCCTGCCTGCAGTTTCCATCTATTTCCAATAGAGATTGAGGAAGTTGTTTTCAATGTCATCCAGATCAAAGATAATATGACAAAGTACTGTATTTAGTTTAATTTGAATTTCACATACTGTCCTAACTTTTTTTGATTTGGGCTTGTAACAGCAGATAATTTCATATGACATTTTCCAAATACTAGAGGAAGTCTTTATTAATAAAAAAGAGGTGACAATGTTTGTAACATTTGTAAGTAATAAGCCAATGGTTCAGTATGAAAAAAAAAAGTGTTGGTAGTTGGTTCATCTTAATTCTTTATTTTTTTTTCTTGCATAAGTAACAATAAAATACAGATAATTTCCCTATTAATTTACTTATGTAAAATGTTTCCTACTTATGGAAACTGGAAAAATTCCAATCAGTTTCAAACCAAACTAAGAGAGTGACTACTGTGTGGAGAAGTAGAGGCTGGGGAATTCCCCATTAGCTTCCCCACTGACTAAGCAAAGCATTCTGCCCCATGAAACTCATGCATATTATTTATAATGGTTAGGTTAGATAGCCACTCTGCCTGTTCTTCCTGTCAGATCACATTATACCTAATATGATTTCTATGAGCATCATCTATTTTTGGTGCTTCTGGAACTTTAAGCGAGAAGTAACAAAGCAACAAAACATCATGAATCTATATCTTCAACTTGTCTGGTCGGCTTATCTAAAATTAATAAGTAACTGTTTAATTTACAATCGTTTAATTTTTTATCACATTTTCTGCAGATTTAATCAATCATCTGAAGTTGTGAACTGACCTAAGCATGCTTCATAAATAAAACAGTTTGTTTTATGTATTATCAGTGATGGTCTACTAAGGTACAAGTTTGTGGATTTATTTGGAGACAATGCGAATCTACAGTAGTACAGTGAGTGAGGCATAAGAAGTCTGCCTCAGGGCAAAGAAAACTCCACAGGCTTGAATATGTTTCTATAGAAACACAGCTTTTTGGTGGGGAGTTTGGGTCCCTCTGAGATTTAAACCAAACTATTAATTGCAGTCTTGTAAATATTTGATGTAACTTTTCTATCTTTGATGCTTGTTCTAAAGTTTTTAAAGTGCTTTGAAAGCAAGACAAACATTTTAGGGAGCGTTGCTGTTGGGGAACACCCTGTCATATTTGAAGAGATTCGTCAAAAAAGTCAGTTTCGCCTGCAGCAGTAAACAGTTTTTAAGAGCTGTCACTGCTGGAACATCTACAACAGCCATGAGGTAATATATGCCATCAATGCAATCTCTGAAAATTTTGTCAATAACTCTTAAATTCACTCTTAAATTGGTACGGTGACAACAGGTCTTCAATGTATTTTGGTGCTAAGCCATTTAAAGATTTATAAACTAGGAAAAATACTTTGAAGTCTATTCTCTGAGCTAGAGGGAGCCAGTGTAAGGACTTTAGAACTGGGGTGATGTGCTCTACTTTCCTGGTTCTAGTGAGGACGCCATCAGCAGCGTTCCGGATCAGCTGCAGCTGTCTGATTGACTTTTTATGCAGACCTTTGAGGACGCTGTTACAGTAATCAATCCGACTAAAGATAAACACATGGATCACTTTTTCAAGGTCCTGTTGTGAAATTAGTCCTTTAATTCTCCCTTATTTCTTCAGGTGACAGAAGGCTGACCTTGTTATTGCCTTTATGTGACCCTGGAGGTTAAAGTCTGAGTTCATTATTACACCTAGGGGTGGGGTTGTGGGACATTTCTCAAGATGGCTTCTGTTGTTATTTAGTATTTAAACAACCTAATTATAAGATGTTCAATTAAATTTAAAATTTGGCCATGCAGTCAGTGAAGCTCAACAACATCCAATATTGCATTTACCAGTTAAAAACTTCTCTAAAATGCCTATGAATGTAACTTGTAAAATAAAAAATTATATGAAAATGTATTCCTTTTTGATTTTTTTTACTGATTGCAATGTTTGTATAATTGTATTGAAATAACTTTTCTTATAAAGTGCCTTGAGAGGATTTTGTGAATTGGCGCTATATAAATAAACTGAACTGAACTAAGGACTTAATATTATTTTTTAACTTAATTTCTCTCCAGTATGTAATACCAGAAGGATGCAAGGTTTTTATACAATGTATTTTTGTAATTAACTAAATAAAAACATTGAATCGACTTACATATACAGTATCTTGAAAAAGTATTTATCCATTTACAGAATTCTTCTCTTTTCGCTTTTTATAACACATTTTTTCATCTGATGAAACAAAATTTAACATCAGACTAAGAGGTCTTAATTCTGCCAGGATAAGGAAATTAGGTAAATAAAATCTGTCTGACAACAGGAGGTAGGCTAAAGATTTTTGTTTTGTTGAACATTTTGTTCAACATTTATTACAAGTCATACAGGACGCAACAAACATAACAGATGGTGTTGAGGTCAGATGAGACCAAGATGAAACGTTTTGGCTGACATGTAGAATGCCGTGTGGCTGATGGCTAACACGGCAAGTCACCTGGAACACACCATTCCCACTGTGAAACATGGTGGTAACAGCATTGTGCTGTGGGAATGCTTTTCGAATAAACTAGTCTGAGTTGATCGGAAGATAAATGGAGTTATATAGAGATACCAAAAATCTTACATTAAAACCTACAAATGATCTGCAGCAGAGGTTCACTTTCCCTCAGGACAACCATCTTATACAGCCCTAGTGGAATATTTATGTGTGGCACAAAGTACAGATCTAAAACCATTTAAGAATCAGCGGTAATACTTAAGAGAGTAAAAAGCAGACATTTTTCACCTTGCATGATCTTAAGCTATTTACCAAGGAATGATGGGCAGATTTTCAGTCTCTAGATAAACTAAACTTTTAGAAACATGTTTAAAAGGACTAGCAGCTATAATGACATTGAAAGAGGGCTCTAATATTTAGTAGGGGTGAATACTATAGAGGGAAAAAATATTGTTTACATAAAAAAAATAGTTTACTGAAACTAGATGGAGTTTAATCAGGGTGTGTCCTGTACACACAGAACCATTTCCTATCTAGAGCCTTTTTTTTAGCATGCTGGGTATTTTAGTTGTACACCATCCATCCATCAGCTTCCGCTTATCACGGGTCGGGTCGCGGGGGCAGTAGCCTAAACAATGAAACCCAGACTTCCCTCTCCCCGGCCACCTGGGCCAGCTACTCGGGAGGAAGCCCAAGGCGTTCCCAGGCCAGCTGGGAGACATAATCCCTCCAGCGAGTCCTGGGTCTTCCCCTGGGTCTCCTCCCAGTGGGACGTGCCCAGAACACCTCACCAGGGAGGCGTCCAGGAGGCATCCTGACCAAATGCCCGAGCCACCTCAACTGGCTCCTCTCGATGTGGAGGAGCAGCGGCTCTACTCTGAGCCCCCTCCGGATGACCGAGCTTCTCACCCTATCTCTAAGGGAGAGCTCAGCCACCCTATGGAGGAAATTCATTTCAGCCGCCTGTATCCGTGATCTCGTTCTTTTGGTCACAACCCAGCATTCGTGACCATAGATGAGGGTAGGAACGTAGATCGACCGGTAAATCGAGAGCTTTGCCTTTTGGCTCAGCTCTCTCTTCACCACGACAGACCGGTACAGGGCCCGCATAACTGCAGACGCCTTACCAATCCATCCATCGATCTCCCGCTCCATTTTTCCCTCATTCGTGAACAAGACCCCCAGATACCTAAATTCCTCCACTTGAGGAAGGACCTCATCCCCGACCCAGAGAAGGCACTCTACCCTTTTCCGGCTCAAGACCATGGTCTTTGGAGGTGCTGATCCTCATCCCAGCCGCTTAACACCTGGCTGCGAACCGCTCCAACGAGAGCTGTAGATCAAGTTCGGATGAAGCCAACAAGACCACATCATCTGCCAAAAGCAGAGATCCGATCGTGAGGTCACCAAAAAGGATCCCCTCCACACCTTGGCTGTGCCTAGAAAACCTGTCTATAAACGTTATGAAGAGGATCGGTGACAAAGGGCAACCTTGGCGGAGTCCAACTCTCACCGGAAACGAGTCCGAGTTACTGCCGGCAATGTGAACCAGACTCTGACATACTGTCATACAGGGACCTAACAGGCCGTATCAAAGGGCCTGGTACCCCCTACTCCCAGAGTACCCCCCACAGGACACCCCGAGGGACACGGTCAAACGCCTTCTCCAAGTCCACAAAGCACATGTAGACAGGTTGGGCGAACTCCCATGCACCCTCCAGGACCCTGCGGAGGGTTTAGAGCTGGTCCAGTGTTCCACGGCCAGGACGAAAACCGCATTGTTCCTCATGAATCTGAGTTTCGACTATCTGTCGGACCCTCTTCTCCAGAACCCCCGAATAGACCTTACCAGGGAGGCTCAGAACACCATTTTGTTACAAAAACATTTAGGAAACATTTAGAGAAAATATTTATGGCACATTTGCTAGAGGCCTGTATATACTGTACTCCTCAGGAACAGAGCAATTTGTTTGGATACACGAGGCTGCAAGAGCGGGAGCAAAGATGTTTCCAGTAGGAAACCTTTCTTTGACACCACACAGTGTATGCATCAGAAAAAGCTGAAAGATTTCCCAAACCAGACTAGCAGAAACAGTTTTTTTCCTTCAGCTCAGGGAGAGCAAAAAGAAAAATCTATAGGCATTTTCAAAAGACACATAATGCCAGCATATTAGGGTAATATTGCCGGCAAAGTGTGTCATTTGAATGTGGCACAGCGATGTGGAAGTATTGCAGCATAATGTGTGAAATGTATGCCAGCAACTGTATGTAAAATGCAAGTAAACATTGTGGAAAATACCTGATCACGTTTCATTGCTGCCACAGGCTGACCACTTGTGATTAGGGATGGGTATCGAATAGGTTTTATCCGATACCGGTGCCAAACTGGGACTTATGAAACGGTGTCTGCGTTTAAATGGTGCTCGAAATGGTGCTTGGTGAATGGAAAACATACAAACTTCATCCAAAAACCCTCTTTGTTTTTTTGGTTTTTTTAGTAGGGCTATTACAGAATTAAAATTTTTGATTAAATAAAAGGACATTTTTGATTAAATAAAAGGAAAAATCTAGATGCAGTTGCTCTTTTTAAATTAAATATAGGAGAAATTGAGTTTTTGTTTTGAACTCTACAATCACATTCACAATTTATGTGTGGTCTCATATGAAAAATAACAACAAACAGAGGTAGAAATAACCAAAATATATGAATAAACTTAACCATTGAATATCAGCAGTCTGTATTAAACATCTCATAAGCCAAATGTAATATAGACTTAGAATTTACAATTTTCCTACAAGTAAACACTCAGAAGATAAAACCCCAGCTCATTACAACAGGAAATGTATGCTCTTATTGTGAAGATGTACACAACTACTTACGCTAATTGTTAAAAGTAATTTAAATCCAAAAACATGACTTTGACAGAATAAATTCGATTTTTAACGCAGTGGTAACTCACTACGAAATGTACTAAAGCTATACAGTGAACTGAGATGCAGAAATCAACATAAATACTGAGCATTTAAACTCAGCAGACATCCAAAGCAGACTGAAAATTCCCACAGAAAATGTAAGAATTTATTATCATAACACAAGGCCAATACGGCAATACTAATATACTTCTGTAATTTAGGATCACAAACATGCTGTTTCACAACAATCCACAGTTTGGGTGGTTAGGAAGGAGGGCTGATGTGTTACAGGTTGAATTATAACCACGGCAGTATTCTGTTCATGAGTTAATTGCATTAAAAAAAAGAGTTAATTCTAGAAATTAATCAATCCGTGTTAGTGTTTTAATTTTAACAGCCTTAACTTGTAGCAGGTGTTTTTACAAAAAGATAGCCATGTTTAGCTTTTCTGGTTACATAAGGAATCGCTCTTGGCTGATGGCATGCCCAGAATCCATAGTGTTTGACATCTTCAGGAAAAAAAGAACCAAAATAAAGCCCTGAAATGTGTGCTGCTTTTCGGTCTGGTTATTACCTATGTCAGAACCGGTACCATAGTGGCACTCAATATCGGTGCCTATTCTCATGAATGACCTCAAAGCTCACTAATGCCAGCATTTTCTTTTGAAACAGGCTTATATGATCTTGAGAAGTATATATTGTCACTTAAAGTCTGAATCCTGGAATGGAAATTAAAAAAATGTTTACACTGTTGTTTAAATAGAAAGTGCTCTCAGTATTGCGCATATCCTAGATTTCTACCTACCCGAGTTGATTCGCCTGAGCACATTTGCTTACATGAAGGGTAACACAATGATTAAACATATAAGCAATGTAAGACAATTCTTAATTCACCATACAAATGTATACATTTTACATTTTTAATTTTAGAAAAGCAATGTCTATTTTGTGTTGGTCTGTTGCATACAATTTTAATCAAATATACTGACATTTGTGGTTGTAACATCACAAAATGTGAGCAAAAAAAAATCTAAATACTTTTTTCAAGACCATGTTTTCCCATCCTCATTACTTGACTTTTTCTATAAAAACCCCAGACCTCTTTAACCCTACCCACGCTCAAAGGTACACAGTGCCACTACACCTCTGCCAAATGACAGAATGATAAGGTCATACATAAACGGTTTCTCAGAGCTGTATTATTAAGCTGTACATCAAGCAATGACCCGGGAGAGGACGTACTGTCTGGTGTCATTGATTACTGCTGTTATTGACTTCACAGAAAGTCTCGACAATAGAGTTGGGTCTTCACAGGGATCACTGACAGACACTAGCGCAGAACAAACAGCTTGAAGCCACTTCTGAGATGCAGTAACACTCAGCTTCTACAGCAGAGAGTTACCAGCTTTTGTGTCCCCCTTCCTCAAGCATCCTCAACTGATTTAGATAACGATGGTGTGGGAGCCAGATCTTTATGACACTGGAATGTTCCGTAGTCTCATTACGATCTCAGCTGGCCAGCATGAGAAGCATTTAGGGCCAGCGGCCATCAAGCAACTGTCACTGCTCTTCACCAACAGCTCTGCTTGCACCATCTTGGTGCATGTGTGTTTTTGTCGCATGTCCAAGATTCCGTGAGTTAGAGAGGCAATAAGGTGTCTAGTGTAAGAATTTTAAATTTGACAGAAGAAAGGGGGAGTACATATTTGTGGGGGAAAAATAACTTGCTCATGTATTCCTCCATTGATTAGTGAACAATTCCAGGAATCCTCGCTCTCTGACTTGCTAATGTTTGGTCTTCATGTTGCTCCGAGGCAGGAGTGTCATGTGACCTACGGATACCACCGTCATGTGACCAAGATTTAACAGTTTGAATCATTGGGTGGAAGCACAATGTGTCACACTCCAGACCCTGACATCCTGTGGCTTTTTACAGGATCACATGACCTCCATCCAATAACCCTCTGAGCGCTTTGGTATCTAAAAGGCCTGAGGGAATGTGACTCATACTGACACCTACGCAAGGACAATGATATCAAAGTCTGGCATACAGTTAGTAAAGTGTACTCACCGCACATTGCACCAGAGTGGCAGCAGAAGACTGGTTTGTTTCTTCTCTTTAACCGAGCATCTTTCTAGTGTTTTCTCCCTCTTTGTCGTTATTGTTTCTGTCGCCTCCTCTTGCTCCTTCTCTTTTTCCTTCACTTCACTTTCCTCCCTCCACCCGCTGCTGTTCAGGTCCAGCTCTGTCACTGATGAGGAGAATCCATGCACTCACTCACACAGTCTCAAAAGCTCAGTGCGAACACACGCTAATCGATAGACACACCCACATGTGCAAAAGAAACAGTTAATCCATGACGGCTGCCCCACGTTAACACACTGCTTGTTCGTCCTCAGCTGGATGGAGAGCGTGGCACTGTCTTCCTGCGTAATCACCTTGGGATGCAAGTGATTCGGAGACTAGGCAGCCTCTAACTTAACACCCTGATGACATTAACTGCCTTGGAGACAAAAGGAAGGAATGCAAATTCATCACCAGTCCAAGGATTCTTTGTCCCGAGGTCGATTAGAGAATATCCTCGTGTATTAGCTCAAGAGGTCCTCCACCTACCAAATCTCTGTAATGAAGCCATTGTTCGAGACCAGGAACTTCTCCTATCAGTCCAGGACAATACATTCACATAAGCGTCAGGGATGTTAATTAATCTCACCTGGCACAGATTCACAGTTGCATTTCAGTCCAGCTTTTTCATCTCTATTGTTCTAAAAAACAAACAAAAAAACAAGGTGATCACATTATCTCATGGAAATGTTTTTTCCCTTGATTTTTCTGCTCCAAGTTAAGATCCAGCTTTTCTCCCTTTATTCATTCCGCTGTCTCTGAGATGTTTCATAGCTGTACATACGTTGTCCAGGATGCAAGTTCTGGCTACTTTTTTGGCAACTTGTCTTAATGTGAGGCAGCAGCATCCCTTATCCTGTGTCGCAGGTTGTCTGTTAATCTTTAAAAATCTAAAAATGTAAAGTTGTTTCCAAAGTCGCTTGTCAGGATAAATGTCAAACAGAAACCTTGTGAGGTCTTTGTATAACAGTCGAGTTTTCCAGTCTTCATGATGAATTATCCTCTTCCTCTTTTTTCTCACCTGTTTCTGAATTCATGCTTAAATTATTAAGTTTGGTGTGTCTTATGTCACCTTTTCTCTACCTTTGTCTCCTGTGGTCAACTCTATTCAAGCTTCCTCTCTCATTTGAGGACCTCTGGTTTACCTTCTCCTGAAAGCAAAGACAGAGTCACCCAGGACTTTTTTTCTTCTCCAGTAGGAAATGGAGCAGTTGTTCATTAATGCAGCCCTTCTGACCTTTGAAACTCCCCGTTCAGTTCTTCCAGCAGATCTTCACTCAACCCTCTCATCCACCTTCAGTCATACTAAACAGTTAAGTTCCTAAACTCACCCTCCAGCAAGCTGATTCACTCGGCCTATTTCTCACTGCTCGCCAGCATAGGCAGCCACCGTCCTCATTCCGTCCTTTGCCTGTCCTGTGACAGCTTACTTCTGCTCGAGCCCCTTCTGTATTTGCTCCATATTCCTCCACAGCATTCCCCTAGCACAGCTTTATGCTGCTCCTTCTTGCATGCAGAATACAGTGTCTCCTCACTGCTGAGCTCTGAGTCATACGACTCACTCTCTCCTCCCTTTTCCTTCCAGAAGCTTGCAAATGCCCCCCCACTCTCCTTTTTTTCTTGCTTTTATGGTGTGCCTTGTCTCTCTAAGAACCCATCAGGATTCTTTCAGCATGTCTTTCCATGCCTGACACTATGCCTTTGCATCATCCAGCCAAGGGTTGCCTGTAGACAGACAATGAAGCGGACAGACAAAATACAAAGACCGTCAGCCAGAAGACCCAGGAGTTTGACTGAATATTTGTTCCATCTTTCTGTCCCTAGTTTTGCTAATTGTCTTAGTTTGAATTCATCTTTTGTTGGAGAAATGTTTTGTTCATTGTGTTCTCCGGTGCAGGTATGCCTTTGATTTTCTTCCTATGTGTTTAAAACCTGCTGTTTGTTCTTCAAATGGCTGTAAGGGTAAAAAATACAGTACAGTAAATGTTGCCTAATACGTAACATAACAGTGAGGTGGCCTGAAATGAAAAGTGAAAAACCGGAGAAAAACGATTTGCATGAAAAAAAAAGATGCCCGCAGGAACTGTGGAAGTGACAGGAAAGGAGATACAAATGGAGAGAGGAAAGTGGAGGATGAAGAGGGGGAGGGGGAAGGAGATAAGGAAAAGAGTGGAGGAGGAGGAGGGAGCTTTCGTGTGGGTGGAATGGAGACCAGATTGTGAATGGATGGATGGATGGATGGATGGATAAGGGAACATGGGTTTGCAGGGTAATGAGGAGATGAGAGGATGTGTTGAGGTAGGGAAACAAGGACATATGGGTGAGTTGGCGGGTGGGTGGCCCTTCAACTAGGGAATCTTTCATGCACCTGTTTGAAAGAAGCCTTTCCGACATCATATTCATCAATAATGTAACTACAGACAAAATGTTCAATGTGTATTTGGTTTGTTGCTTGCTGGTCGATTTTTCATCTGGGTGGGATCCCTGTACTCTCTTTAACAGCATACTGCTCCTCCTTTTTTAATTTTTCTTCCCTCATCACCATCTCTGCTGCTGCATCAGCCTCTGCTGCCTGAGCTATATCACTGAAACATAGCATCTCTCTTTCCTCTCTCCACCTTCTCTTCCTCTTTAATTTCCCTCCCTTCTCTTCCCTCCATGCTCCTTTTCTCTATATTGGTCCTCTTCTGCCTGTACCTCTGTCTCCACATCTCATATGTTCACCCTTCCCATCCTCTGTCTCCACACACCCCATTCCCATATTCCATCAGTGCCTCTCCACCTCACTCTCATCTAGTCTTCCATCCTACGCTCGCTGTTACACCCACCCTCTCTCAGGGAAGCTTCGAGAATACAGTGGACAGAGTCGGAGAGGGGAGAGCTCTTAGGACATGTGAAACAGAATTCATAACTCTGCCTTATGAATAAAACACATACAAACACATTCATGTCCTCTCATATGCATGCATGTCTTCATCGGGTTGAACATTCTGACAAACGAAGCAAAGTTTTTGGGATGCATGCATACCTAACCATTATCTGTGGCACTGCCCTATGTGCTCAGTGAGTTTTTCCCCCTGCATTCAAAGCAATACTTAATAGAAGTAGATTTAAACAATGCTCACATGACAGCAGAAATCACTTTTATAGGCATTTTGATGACTTTTGAAAAAAAAAGACATTAACAATCCTGTGAATTTTCAGGGCTTCTCATATCATGATTTTACAGAGAATTAGTCAGATTAAGCCAATGAAGCTCACAGTTTCCCTTAAAGTTGATGCTAGGGATAGATTAGGATAATTCTTTATTGTCAACGAGGGGGGGGGGGGGGTAGCTGTGACAGCAGGAAAGGGAAAACAGTATAAAAAACAGAATAATATCCTTTAAGGAGAAAAATGATAAAAACCAAAGATCTTTCAGTTTCCATAAAAATGTTCTATTGTGACACAAATTTAAACAATGGTGATCATTACAACAAGGCTTGTTCCCAACTATTCTGCAAACCTTATTTCTGTTTGAAACCAGGTCTGCATGGTGGAGGAAATCTTAGAACTGTCGTCTTGAATAAAAAATGTCCTGCATTTGAATGCTGGTTGAAGCTATGCTATGCATTTTCTCTTTGGGAACTCAGGGTTCTTGTCCCCAGCTCCAAAATGTTCATGTTAAGTGAATTATTCTCTCTAATTGCATTTGTGTTTGAATGTTTGCATGCATGGTTGTTCGCCTAGTGATAAAATGACGACCAGTTTGGGGTGAATCTAAGGACTACTTGAAACGGACAGCAGCCCCCAATGACCTTCAAGGACTCAACACGGGTTGAATGACAATTAAAAAGATGCAACGTTCTTAGTGTTTGCCCAACTGTGCTGCTTTCAGACAATGACGGAATGTTAAACGGACTGAATTTCTTTGGCGCTTTCTAGTTATACATATATATTTTTTTTTCCTTTTTTTATATGTGCATTTTTGTAAAGAAAAGAAAACTGCTTGTCCTTTACCTTATACAGGCATTTTCGTCAAAAACATTTTTTTTTCTTTCTTTTCCTTATGTGTGCATTTTTGTCAAAAAAAAAAGTTTTTATTTTTCCTTATACATGCATTCCTTGTTTTACAGTCCCTCATCGCCTCTTTATACTTTACCTTATGCATTTCTGCCTCATTATGCAAATGAGGAGGGCTGCACCTCTTGGTCCAACTCCTCTACTATTGTTCATAAACAGGAAGGAGCAAGATGCATTGCTGTGCATGCCTGCACTTTTGGCTGTTTCAGGAGAACGCTTTGTTTGAAAGGAAGTTAAGTCCTACCAGAGATGTCTCAGATGACTGCAGAAGAACTAAGGCACGTTGCTATATTAGCTAAAAGTAATAGAGTCAGTGATGATTATTTATTGTTTTGCACAGACATTTTGAGTGAGAGGCTACTCCAGTTAGCTGCAGAAATGCATAATGAAGCTGACCCGTTAGTTCTCAAGATTTTGGAAGAAGTGCCTTGTCGCTTGTCGCCGACCAAAGAGGAGACTAGAAAGAGGTCCATCATTTTGTTTTTGGTTTGCTTTCTTTTTGTATTCCTTACTATTAACTTTCTTTTTATATTGTTTCATTTCAAATACATTATTATAATATTTTTTTTTGTCTCACAAGCCTGATTAATTGGTTCCCCTATAGCCACTTAGGGTCCCAGTGAATATTGGTGGAGCATCAGTGCTGCGTATCACTACATATGTCCCAAAGGCAACCTGACATATCCTGCTAATTTATGTGAAACATAGATAAGTGATGCAGTACTATCAAAATATGGGGAAGTGTACATTTGCTGATTCTTGCCTAGAAGTTGGGGGTTTTCAAACTGCAGCTGAAAGCCTGTGGCCGAAAATTACCGGGAGACTTATGTGCGTTTTGTAAAAAAAAAAAAATATTAGTCTTGCTTCAATGGACATCAACGCAATCAAATCTCACACAAATAGAGTAACCACAAAGCTGGTATACCATCAAGAGCCACAGAGATCAATCAATCACCAGTTTTTAATCTAAAGCTGCTATTTTGACAGTGGGAGCCACAGTGGCACCTGCAACACCTGTTAGTACACCACTCTCCAATGCAAAACCTCGACAGCATTCGCCCCATCATCTAACGCATCTAGTAGTAGTGCTAGTGTGCACACAAACGACACAGACTGAGGTGATTTTGTGTTCACACATAGAGGTTAACCAACACCTCCAGATCGAGGGAATAAATAGAAATGTCCTGATTTGGCAATTGCAAAGTAATTTAATAATTAAATAGTTTAATATGTATAAATCAATGGTTTATTAGTGTGCTACAATAAATTCTTAGTTTTACTTTAGAAAATCTGTTAAAAGTCTTGAAGAGGTATTAAAGTTAATTTTGAAGTCCCTGCAGATACCCTGTGTCAGTCCATTGTGGCCTTCAGGAGTCCTTTGCACAGGACTATGAGTGACATGGCAATATCAGATATATTTATACAGGACCAACATAAAAAGAAGCTATAGAATCATATTTTAAGTATTGAATATGCAAGCACAAATCCATCTCAATGTGTACCGGTATTCAAAATCGACGGCATCAAACGAGATCAAAATGAATGTGTTCACAAGCACAACTCAATAACCACTGACACATCTCATAATGTTTAGAGACAGGGATAAATGAGACGCATGGCCAATACAATTATAGTGTGCAGAGCTGCAAAGGCAAACCCTCTTCCTCTGAATTATTGTCATACACATATTTATCCCATTTAATAAAGCTAGAAAGACAAGATCATTCAGATCAGTACACAAAGTTACCTCCGGCTATCCAGGCAACTTTTCATCATACCCATAGTTCTTAGAGTTTGAAAATGTATACAGTTTATTAAAGACATATAACAATCTGGGTCTTTGGTAAGAGATAGCATTACATAAAAAGAACTGTTCTTCCTTTGTTTGAAAACAATATATCCACATGCTTTTCTTCAAATAAAATTTTTAGATGTCCTCTGGCTAGTAACTGAATATTTTTTTAACTTTACTTTTTTAACTGGGTCATCTTAAAATCCAGCATAAGATGCTGACTTTCTACACATAAATAGCTAAGGATATGTTTCTGTTTTAGTTAGCAAAATCTCTCCAATTTATAATACGATGTTTGCTAATCTAAATATATTCTTTCAAGCTAAATGTGACACAGTCGAAAAAAATTGTCCTTTTTTTGTATTACCTGTTTTGCTATTTGCAACTCAAAAAAACAAAATGTAGGTATTCAGTCATTTTTTTATAGTACTTGGTTTCAGGAAGTGGAATGTTGAGGAGTTTTCGAGCTTGCAAGAACCCTCAAAGCACATTATTAATGTATGAGTAAACATATACAGTAGAACCCAGCCTGGGAGGTTACACCACCACAACTTTAAACGTAAGAAAAATAAGAACTTCATTTTCAGTTTTCTTAAAGTTGCAGTCTATGATTTTTTAGCAAGACAGATTTTTTTAAATTCGACATACTAATGTCCCTCCAAAACATTGATTCTCCCTCCTCCCGCTAGTCTCACCTCTATAATTGGGCACACGCATCACCTGTGATTTCACTGCATGTCATTGTGTTCTTAATTAATAAAATGTTAGATTGATTTACTTTATTGAATACATGACTGCCTTACCTGTTCAAATGAAATGTTGCCAAAGCTGTGTCGGTTTGATGCCTTTTAAGATTCCAAGTTATCTCCACTGTTGAAACACATCCCTGATGTAAATCCTTCTGTCTCTAAGATGTCTTTTAACAAGTTTAATTAGTCGACTTTTCTTAGTACCCATCATTAGCCCGGGAATGGCTAACTTTTTAGACGTTTTTTTGGACCATGACTACTACTACTCTCCCATTATGGCAACAGTAAACAAGAAGACTCAGAGTGCCCTGTGAGCGCAGCCCCACCTTCACAGGTTTGCTTGATGTGCATGCAAGTTGATTGACAGCCAACAATATTGAAACTCAAATTCTGGTGGCTAAAAAGATTTGTCAGTCAGTGTGATTGCATAGAGGTCCATGGGAGGAATGGGGACTTAAGAAAAATCACAAGGTTGTGGCGCATCACCCATATGTCATAGTGTAGAATCAAAAAAAGAATAATCAGATCACCCAGCATTCTACCAGCATTTAAACGCATCATGTATGCACAAATTTCCAGATGTAAAATGAGTCTCAAAACCCTCCGTGCAGTTGTAACTCTGATCTGAGGGTAAATGTAGTTTTTTCTGTGTGTGTACGTACTTAATGATTTCCAAGCGTATGAGACATTCTGAATTCGTAGTTAGTTTTAAAAGGACTATATCATGCCATTTTAAAGCTTTCAACGCCTTGGATTGACATATATATATATATAGTAGTTGTTGTTATATAGTATTAATTTGTCCTGAAATTTAACTTGTATACTGGAGTTAATGTTTGATCAGGAAGTAAAATGCCTTGTTTTTCTATAATCCCGCTTGTTGTGCAGACAACTCTAGCACTTCCTAGGGGTAACATAGTGACGTAAAATACATCACTATGTTTCTACTCAGTCGTTTTCCAGGAGAGCGCGGTGCAGCTGCTCAGAGTGCAGGATTCAGGAGGATTACTCATACATGCGTGAATTAAGACAAAAACCACTCTGGGTTTTTTTTTGTAATGAGAAAATTGGATTACCAGATGGTTTAAAACTCCAAAAATTTGGTTTTGCATGATATAGGCCCTTTTAAATTAGTGTAAGTTAGTGTACATTTTACCAAACACTTGCAAGTACACCAAGTTACGCACAAAGGCTGACCGAAATTACAAATCAGGTATTACGCACACACAGATCTTGTGAGTCTATTTTATCCCCATAAAACAGGGGCAGAATAGTCGGGAACACCTGTAGGATGAATTACTTTGTCTTCCTCTTTTGTAGAAAGGAAACAAAAAATATTGCATTTTTGTTAGTATTTATATTCTGAATGTCTAGATTGAGAGCAAAGCAGAACTGAATTAGAAATACTTAGCTCTAAACTAGCAAATAAAGCTTATTCTGATTCAGAGTTAGAGAGGAGACTGTGAGCCACACTTTCTCATCCAACATCAAAATTTAGTGAGGAAAGGTGTGGATTTTGAATTAAAAATAAGGTCACCGAAGTTCATACTATATATGAAAGCAGACTGGCAAATAACTTTGGAAACATCCTCTCTTGTTGTACAATATCTTCATAGTTTATGCATGGATTTTATATTAGTGCTTGAACAAGTGCATACAATGAAGTCACTGACTGAAGTTTAGGGGGCATAACTATCATAATGGGTAATCCTACTAAATACTTTAATATATGTGATCATTCTAATACATTCTAATAAGTCTACGGGGCGACTGTGGCTCAGGAGTTGGGTGTTTGACTTGTAATTGGAAGGTTGCCGGTTCAACCCCCGGCTCTGACGGTCTCAGTCGTTGTGTCCTTGGGCAAGACACTTCACCTGTTGCCTACTGGTGGTGGTCAGAGGGCCTGGTGGCGCCATTGTCCAGCAGCCTCGCCTCTGTCAGTGTGCCCCAGGGCAGCTGTGGCTACAACATAGCTTGCCATCATCAGTGTGTGTGTGAATGTGTGCATGAATGGGTGGATGACTGAATGTAGTGTAAAGCACTTTGGGGTCTGTAGGGACTGAGTAAAGCGCTATACAAATGCAGGCCATTTACTTGCTATGAATTTTTGGATTTTACTTGAAAAACACAGAGAGGAAGACTCACTTAATACTGTAGTTTCAGGGAATAGGCAGACAGACAGGCATACAGCATGAGGCTCACTTATTTTTAATTTTTTTTGTCGGTTGCATCCCTGACCTGACTTTCTGTCTATTTCCATTTATCTTCTGTTTTCACACCCACTTTACAAACCCTTTCTTCCCTCATTAATAGGGATCCACAGTACACAGCAGCACAGTGAAACAAAAGGAGAAGACATATTGTAAAAAAAGAGGTTGAGGAAGCAAAAAAATTGGCAAGCTTGTGCAACAAAATCCTACAAAAGACAATTAATCTTATAATCTTCAAAGTGATGGAAACTAGGGATACGGGAGTGAGGATCTGTGTGAACACACTTGTGAATGTATATATTTTTGCATTTGGTTGTTTTTGCGTGCATGTACCCATGCATCCATCTTTTGTTTTCATATGTAACTCTGGAAGCCGTATAAGAATACTCAACTAATTTATCTAATTTTTCCACTGCAGTCCTCTAATTCCATTTTTTTCTCATTTCCACTCTGAATTGTTTTGAGGCCTTTTCAGGGAAAATAATTTTACTAAACATTTTAAATCGGTATGAGAAAGACAAAAATTGAAAGGCAAAAATTGATTAACAATCAGGCTATTCCATTTTAATATTGCTTTTAGAGAATTTTCATTTCATCTTGACTCTTTCTCTACATCTGAAGTAGATCTATAAAGACATTCCATTCCCTCATTTATTCATATGATATATGATTTCCCTATATTTAGTCAAATGAGAAACTGGGATATCCACTGTCTGAAACAGACAAAGATGCATTAGAGATAATTAATGTCACAGTTAAATCGTCTTCTGCCAAGATTACTGTCACTTCTGCACCATTAATTGTTCCCTTACCAGGGCCATGCTGGAGCCTTTGGAGGGGCAGATGCCCAAAGTTAAAAGAGGACACATACAGACCAGGATTTTAAAATGTCTAATAGTATAATATCCCAAAAAACACCAACCAATATTCATCAAGAAACTAATAGGAAATCACAACATACTATATGTACTATTTGTAACTATAATACGTGATGTATATATTTTTCTTTCTTCTGTAATAATTGTGTGTGTTTCTGTTCTGTGTCCAGTTCTGTCTGTACATCTGTTTTTTGCTGCTGTTACGACCAAATTTCCCCATGTGGGACAATTAAATCATTATTCTATTGTATTCTATTCTATATCAAGGTCATCAGACAAGGACCATGCAAAGCAAAAACAGCCTTTTTTTCTGATAGGTTACAATGTTGCTGTTGGGCTAGACTGTTGACATTGAAAAGTCCATAGAAGAGTTGGTAGCTGATTAAATAAGTATTATGAAGAGCATCATTAAATAATGTACTTTGCTGCTGTGTCAAACTCAATAAACCTTAATATCTGACTGGTTAACCTCCGCAGCAGCTTCAAAGATCAAAACAGCTCAGAAGGGCTAAGGGTGCATTGACACCAGCGCTGTTTAGTCCACTTTGATCAAACTCTAGTTTGTTTGCCCAAAAAGTCATTTTCATTTGTGTAGATGTGAATGCGCAACTTAACTTTGATGCGGACCCAAAAAGTGAACTCATGGTCTACCTAAAAACGTAGTTCTCAGTTCGGTTAAAATGAACCCAGGGCAGTTCAATTGGATATGTGAATGTCAAACGATCCGGGACGGCTCCAAAACAAGGAAACGGACTATAATGAAAGGTGTTTTGGATTAAAAAAGCCCAAACAATAGACGTGTTACAACTATCGAAACTTCGGGTAAATTTCACCCAACTTTCACGGCATGTCCATGTCTCCTCTACATGCGAGTTGGTGGTGAAGCAATTTATGAGAACATATCAAACAGAAACTGAGCAAGAATCCCTGCTTCTTCCTCTCTATGTTTATTTCTGTCCCCGTGGGCGCATTTTGGTGCTGATACGCTACTAGCTACTGGTGCTCACACCCTGGACAGATCACCAGACAAATCCATTTACAGTTTTATTAAAATTTTCACATGTGTAAATATCAAGTTTTATATACTTGGATTTATCAAATTGTGTCACTTCTGGCTTTCTATACCAGGTGCTTTACAAATTGTTTATAAAGGCTACTGTTTATGTGACTTTTTTACATAAGAGCAGCAAGGGCTTTGGACCCAGCCTTTCAGCAGCTGAGATTCTACAGATTCCCTTCATGGCCACTCACTCTCAGCCCAGATCCGGTGTGCAGCACTGAGTAATGTTGGATGAAAGGAGTGGAGAGAGAATAAAATGTAGGCTGTACCTGAGCTTTGAGACTTGTTCCTGATGCGAAAGACATGATGCTGTTTCTTTATATCAAAGTGATGGAGGCTGCTTGACCCAGAGAAGAGGGACCATCTGAGGCTGTGATATTTTTCTCTTTTAACTTTAGCATACTGATCAGCATTGGAGAAGCCTAATAAACCCAAAGTCAGAAGATTCTCTGTGGCAGAACCACATCTGTGTGTAGGGAGGAGAGCAAGGGTGATCTGCAAGCACACATGGGAAAAATACATGAATAAAAAATGTCATGTAACTTCTCAATTAGGACAATATTTCCCTTCACAAACAATCCACCATTTATTATGGGATTGGGACAAATATCGGTGGCAGTGCCTATTAGTAAAAGGACGGATCCATTCAGACCAGAACCTCTCACCAGAAGTACAGTTTCTTCCCCTTTGTCGTTGGACTAATGAAAAATAATCCTAAGACTGTTCCCAACCATTGAACAAACATCCCAGTGAGAAAGATAACGTAGGCATTATACTATAAGTAAATATGTATTTTTTTCATATATACAGTGTGCAGAAACACAAGTTCACTTTCTTGCACTTCAAATTGAGGTCACCAGCTAACCGACATATGAGCATGTGGCTCTCTCTTCTGGTGGTTTCTTGAGTTGCAGGATGGTCTACAAATCAAATGTGCTTGTGTGCTGTGCTGCATTCAGGACCAGCTCAATGTATAAGCCAATTCACCAGCTTCTCACATCCTTTGAGCAATTAAACATACATACAGAGGGAAACATAACAGGTGTGTTAGAATAGTCATAATTCAAAGCTAAACTAATTGTTTTTTGCTGCTTGTGCCTGAGCTGACAATGTATTCCCAGTATGTTTAAACATTTTTGTAAGTTAATTAGAAATAAGTTTTTTCTGCAGCTCTTTCATACCTGAGATATGTCTTTTATTTTTTTATTTTATTTTTTTTACTACACATTATGATGTAATAACAATGTGTTTCTTCTTAGTAAAATAAGTTATTGCTGATTACGCTTCCAGTTAGCTAAACTGTTAAATCTTTTCACTCATACAATTTTTATATTTTTCTTAACTGAAGAAAGTAGTATAAAACACAGAATAAAATATTGAAAACATGCAATAAAGATGTTTAACATCCTTAGTGCTATTTAGTTTGCAAACTAGCCTCTGTGAAGTGGCTGGTGTGGTAGTAAAGCGCAACGGATGCTGCCATGTGCTCATTTCAAATAAATTTATTCTTTGTGGTTGTAACAGCTAAAAACTGCTATTTCAAAGTGCTGTGGATTTAAAAAAAAAAGGAACGTCAGTGGTGCTTTGTTACTTGGTGGGCTGAACGTGAGGTATAGAAACATGAACTGTCTCTGATTCATAAATATATTGCTCTAAACTTGAGTCTGAGTGCTATATTTTAGCCACTTAGTTTCTCACCTTACAGTTGCCTTTGAAATAAAGCAGAGCACTGTTGATTTTTTTACCCCAGGCAAATTATAAATTGGCCCACCATCAAAACACCAAAAGACAACAGCCGCATCACAAACCTTAAATATTTAAATATGTGTATAAACATTTCTAGCTTTGTCATGTTCTTTAGACAACTTGAATCAATATTGATGCTTGCAAAATACATTCCATGTGTATACTGATTTTAGCATCAAATTTCTAGTTATAGTATTCTAACAGAAGAAAATAAGATATTTTTCCATCATCATTTTTTTTGCAATATTTTAGTGAAGGTAAAATATTACTTTATAGCACTTAAATATAAATTTGGATCTTAAAGCCCCCATGTGTAAGAATTACCTCCAACTAGTGGTGCGCTCAGTGAATGTAAGCACCTGAGCAATGTTTTCTGGGTTCTCGCCGTTACATTACTACTACGGAAGCTGTGGAGTAAATTGTCTGAGTTAAAAGGAAGATAAACTATTTGCTGTCCTGTGTCAAACATAACACTAACATATACTTCATTGTTTCATGTAATTAACTTACCTGTCCATCAGAAAGCCTGCAACCTCCACGTACGTCTTCAAGTTCGTGTCCCTCATGAAGTGTCCATCTGGTAAACGCTCCACAGATGTAGATTCTTGTTTTCTCCCTGTTATTTCTTTTTCTTTTCTGTGGTGTGGTTTCCTCCCTCTCACGGGGCAAAGAGTACGGATGGTCCTCCATTGAAATTTAAAAACTATGATCCATGGTCCTCTATGCTCGCTGCTTTTTTTTTATTTTTTATTTTTTATATATTTTTTTTTATTTAAGAACTTTATTAAACATCAGTATACAAACAGTGTATACAAAAATGAGCATAATTAAACATAAGCCAGGGGGTGAAATACAAAAAGTTACATACAACCAAATAATCTGTAGTTCGTACAAAGAGTAATTGTTCTTATAGCCTTTTTGTTTATGGATCCACTAATCAATTTTATATAAGACATAGTATCATTATAATAGTGCTTAAAATTAGGTTTTTGGCAACTGTATTTGCATTTGTGGGAGGAGAATTTAGCTAAGATAATCAACAAATTTATTATAAAGTATACATCTTCATTATTCTGCATTCTGAAGAAACAAAATACAACATTTTCCCATTTCAGAGTAAAGTCCTTGTAGAGCTGTCCAGTGATGAATGAGCTGAAGTCTTTCCAAAAAGTTTTAGCATGTGAACAAATCCAGAAGAGGTGCTGTACAGTCTCAGGTTGGCTTCCACAAAATCCACAATTCACATTTATGTCTGTTTTGAACTTCGTCATATAGTGATTAGCAGGATAACATTTATGAAGTATTTTGAAAGACACTTCTTTTACTTTATTTGTTACCAGATATTTATTAGGAATTGTCCACACTTTTTTCCAGTTAATATCTCTGACAAAGAAATTCCAATACGAAATCACTTGTGGAACAGATAAAAAATCTCTTTGAAACAACGCACGAATATTCCTATTACCTTTTCTATGATTTGTTAGACAGATTCTTCCTATGTGTGTATCCACAGGGTTGGGGAGAAAAACAGGTGATATGCAAGGTTGAATTCCTTTAAATAGCATTATAATTCCCATAGGTATTGCATCAAACAGTATAGCATATTCTTTGGGTGTAGCTGGAAATTTATATGTGTTTAGGAATTCTGAATAAGACATAATCTGCCCATTAGGATTAAACAGCTGATTTACTAAAATAATCTTTTTCTCAGCCCAACTGGAGAAAAATAAAGATTTATTTTTATGCACTATGTTTCTATTATTCCAAATTAAATATGTATGGGGGGAAAAATTGTGTTTATATATAAGCGACCATGCTAATAACACTTGTTTGTGAAACATCGAGAGGTTTTCTGGAAGTTTATCTATATTGTAGTCACAACCTAAGATAAAACTTAGACCACCAAACTTAGAGAAAATGTAGTGAGGAATAAAATTCCAAATGGAGACCGGATTTTTAAGGAAGTGTTTTGCCCAATTAATTTTAAATGTATTGTTTAGGGTAGTGAAATCCACAATATTAAGACCACCATGTTCATAGTCATTCATTACAACACTCTTTCTAATGTAATGTGTCTTGTTTTTCCATATAAAGTTGAAGAGCATTCGATCGATATCCTTACAAGTTTTGCTGTCAACATGCAGAGAAATTGCTGCGTAAGTCAATCGAGATAGACCTTCTGCTTTTGACAGCAAAACCCTTCCTCTTAAACTTAAGTCTCTCTGTTACCATTGATTTAATTTGGTTTGAGATTTTTTTATAATTGCAGGAAAATTTAGGGTGATTCTATTTTTTTCATCTTTGCAGATAATCAGACCCAAATATGTTACTTCATTTTAAACTGTTATACTACAAATATTCTGATCATTACAGTGTTTTACAGGTAATAATTGACATTTATTTAAATTTAGCATTAACCCAGAAGCTTTTGAAAAATTCTTTATAAGTTGTAAAGCAATTGGCAGCTGGTTGGCATTTTTAAGGAAGATTGTGGTATCATCTGCCAATTGACTGATGACAACCTCTCTATCTGCAATATTTATACCTTTCATAGGACTATTAGATATATGAGAAGCAATAATTTGGGTACAAAGTAAAAAAAGATAGGGGCTAATCGGGCATCCTTGGCGTACGCCACGAGTAAGATTAAATCGAGAAGTGGTACCATTTTTCATTCTAATAGAGCTGTTTGCATTGGAATACAGAGTTTTAATAGCTTTGCAGAAGATATCACCAAAACCAAATTTCTGAAGTGTGAGAAATATAAATTTATGCTCAATTGAGTCAAAAGCTTTGTAGAAGTCTAAGAAGAGGATAAATGAGTCATCAGATATTAATTCGGAGTAGTCCAGAATATCCAAAACCAGTCGAATATTATTGGAGATGTGCCTATTTGTCATAAATCCAGACTGCGTCTCATCTACAATGTCATCCAGGATATATTTAATTCTTCTAGATAGCAAGAGAGCTAGTATTTTATAATCATTATTTAAGAGACTTATTGGTCTCCAATTATCTATAAAAAGTAAATCCTTCTTAGGTTTGGGAATTAAAGTAATAAGTCCTTGAGTGAGGCTGGGGGGAAGAGTGCCCCTTCCAATACTTTCATTATAAACCTGCAATAAAAAAGGAGCTAGCTGAGCAGAAAATGATTTATAGAATTCTGCTACCAACCCATCTGTTCCTGGGGATTTGTTGTTTTTAAGAAGTTCAACAGATGTTAAAATCTCTTTTTCAGTAATTGGACCATCACAAAAAAGCCTATCAGCATTTTTGATAGTTTTAACATTATTTACAGAATTGATAAATTGGGTAGCAACCTGACCGTCATATTGGGATTCATACAAATTAGAGTAGAAATTGCAGCAAAATTGATATATAGTTTTTGCATCATCAGTGACAATACCGTTTATATTCAATTTGTGAATAGTACTTACATTAGATCTATGTTTTTCTAAGCGGAAAAAATTAGCAGAATTCTGCTCTCCCTCCTCTATCCATCTTTTTCTGGAACGAACAAAGGCTCCTTTAGCTTTCTGACGATAAAGCTCATCGAGTTTTGATTGAAAGGTCCTAAGATGCAATTTATCCTCTTCCGAGACCTCATCTGGTGGGAGCTGAAATATTGAGGAAATTTTAACAATTAGATTTTCTTCTTCTGCTGCTCTTGACTTAGCCATTTTTGCCCCATACTGTCTCAGCATTTTACTTGTCTCAAATTTAAAAAGTTCCCAGTTTTTGCTAAAACAATTCTCAATATTAGCTTTTTCTATAAAGTGGTTTATCAAACGTGTCATTTCAGATTTTACAAATGTATGACCCAAAAGCGACTATTTAATTTCAAATATGAAGATCTGTGAATATTAGTAGAAAATAGTCGTAGGTTAATATATATTGCTCTATGGTCGGTAAGTGGAGTTGTAAGGATATCAACGGTGATGCTGTCTTTTGATAGACTGTTTGAAATTAACCAGAAATCAATACGTGATTTCCTTGAGCCAGAACGGTTACTCCATGTAAAGGATATATCGTCAGGAAATGTATCTCTCCAAATATCAGTTACATTAAATTTATCCATAAAAGTTTTAAACCTCAGATTATTCCTCGACTGAAGTGCAGCAGGCCATTGTTGAATTAAATAATTATCATAAGTAATTCAATGCATGTTCAAGCAGAGACAAAATGGAGCCAATTTCCAGTTTAACATTTATTTTGAACAGATTAACAAATTGCAGTTTACAGAGAAAGTTGCCCTAGTTTCTCTGTGGTCCACACTTAAAGAAATCTGAACAATTAACTGATCTTTATTTCACAGCTTTATAGACAAGCGGGCCTCTGGGCGTTTATAATCTCTCCAATCTTACTCCAATCAGATCATTTCCAAACAGTCTCTTAGCCATGATTTGCTGTCAGAGAATTATGCAGTCAGAAAAGGAATCGTCTCTGTTCTGGGTCAAAGGTTCATTATAAAAATTTATGGTTAAATGGCTATCTGCTTCTCTAAAAACTTTTCTCCCAGTTTCTTATCTAAACATTCTTGCTTTTACAGCTTGCAATAAAAACTCACCCCAGAGTTTTATGACTTAAAAGCTTTCCTGCATAAACAATACTTGACAAAACATTTCTTTACTATCATGCAAGCTAATTAAAACAGACTTTTACTTTCTAAGTGATAAAAGTTTAAACCTTATTCAGAATTACCACAATTCCCTCTTTTCAATCCATTTTTAAAAATGGATTGATTAAAGATCAAAACCTGTAAAGCTTTTTGAGAATGCAAGACATCAAATCCAAGAAATTTTATCAGTTTAAAAACATGAAGTATTCCAGACTAAAATTCAAAAGACAAACTATTAAAGTACCTTTTTTAACCTTAACTCCCATTAAAAAATGTAAACCTGTTAATCATAGATTCACCCTCTTTTGGCATTAAGCAAAAAATTTACTTTAACAATTCCCACAAACTAAATTCAAAAAACCCACAATGTATAAGAATGTCTTACATGTGAAGAGATAATTAAATCTGACTTGATACATGTTAATACTGTGGAAGAAGCTCAGAAAATCCATGAACATAGACATTATTACTATATTATATTCTGAAAGAAATCAAACTTAAAGTGTTAAGAAACCTGTGAAATAGAAGGTATTAAGAACCCTTTTAGGCAGTGTTACGACTCTTCACTTGTGAATAAAATAGTTAATCAAATAGTTAAACAACCTGTAAAATGCAAAAAAAAAATTATTCATAAATGTTCAGTCTTTATTTGTATTCTGATCCTCTTTCTTCACTCATTTTATCCCCCTCAATGGCTCCTGGCAGCTGGAGAGCGATATACAGAGCTGATCAGTGTGGAGGGCTCCTATTTTTTTAGTGTTCCAGTTTTTACTCCCAAATTTGCAAATAACCACTCTCTGAAATGCCAATTACTTCATTAATTGAGCATTTCCCCCAATATACACAAATGCACAGACAGGCCCCGCTTCCTATAGCTTAGCCCACCGTTGTGGGCTGGTCAAAACCTGCTGTGCAGCTGATTGGTGAGTTGTGATCTTCCTCTGTAGATCCCTCTTTTGAGATGGCAATTCCAAATTGCCCATCTCATTCATTGTCACATAGATCACACTGGATGAGTAATATCACCACCCAAACAACCTTCTGGGTGAGCTAGGCCCCGCCGCCTGTGGCCCCAGCTTCCGATTCAGCTTGGTCAAACCCTTCACGACCCTCCTTAGGCAGAATCCGACCAGGTTCGTCGTTGGCGTGGAGCTGCACTTTGTGTGTGTTCCCAGCTGTCATCTGGAACTGGCTGAACCACTGGACTCCTCACGCCTTCGACCTGGAGCTGTACCTTGGACCCCTTCAGCAGCTGTAGTCAGCTGTGACCAGAGGAGACTGTGTGCTCCTCACGTGCTGCTGAATCCTGGAGATAACCCTGGGGGCATAAGCTTGTAAACATCTAAAAAAGACAGTTTTTCTTTTGATCCGGTCTTGTGATCACTCCTTTTCAATCTAATTCAACTGCATTGTGCCAAGAAATTATTTCACCCATCTAATTAAAAATAATCCCTGGGGAAAGAGCAAATCCACATTATTTTGACACACCGTTGTTTTTCCTAAAAACTAAACCAAAAAACACCTCCCTCCTTAATGGATTTAAAAACAAGAGCAGGCTCAAGAATTTACTTTTTGTGTACAGTTCAACTGATTACTATCCATTTGCTTGTTCACCCAAATTGATTCTTAAATTTACTTATTTTATTTATCCAGTTTAAGACACTTATGTCTGTTCCATTAAAATATATCCTTTCTTAAATTCAGTACATCCCTGTGGATGAAAACGTAAAAGAAAGAAAAAAAAAAAATGTTTTTTCTCTCTCACCAGCCAGCAACCCCCTGCTATCGGCCCAATTTTTTCTGCCAAATTTTGTTCCCGGTAAATGGTGGTATTTTACCCGGAGATAATCCTGGGGAAGACATGGGGTTATCAAAATACGTAGAACCGCGGCCACCTTCGATCAGACAAACAGAAACTCTTGTGGTTAATTCAGCAACAGTGACATTGAATCAACAGTCTTTGATCATCACTTCTTCAGCAGAAACTGTCCATCTCACGCCAGCCAAGTGAATTCACACATATTGTCCTTGAAAGTTCAGCTCAGCATGAGGAAACGTGCTCCTTTGAGGGTGGCCTCCAGCTCACCCCTGAAAATATACAGTCACCTGTGCCCCCCTGTGTTTGGGAGGAGAGCACAAGAGAGTCGTAATTCTGCGCTGGTCGTAAAGATGTTTCTCTCTGTGGCCGTTACGGCGGGCGCCTGGCACTATCCGTCATCAGCCCACGCACCCCCACCCATCTCATCTCCCCAGGATCATAAATTCCATCTCAAGAATGTTTATCTGAGGGGTTTGTCTGCTGCAGGATGAGAAAAAGAGAAAAAATATGTAATTAGAGTAAGAAAAAAAAACAGACAGTCGATCCTCTCAGCTCATTCAAATCAAGTTACATTCAAACATTTTACTTTCATATTCATTAGTCTCCTTCCTTGAATGCTGAATTTAAATATCTTCCACACTCAGACTGCCTATGTGGGCTCTACTTTAATTTTACTTCAATCAGTTATACTAGTAATAATTTCTTCAATATTAATTCTGGTAAAAATATACCAATCAACAGGTTTGCTCTCTCCACCAGGAATAATAATCAATCCTTATACTTCTAATTAAACTGTTGTTCTAATACTTCCCCTGCGTATTTTAATTAATGATTCCTTCATTTTTCATCCAATTTATATTCTATATTTCATCAATGCAATGCCTTCCTCAATTTTTTTCAATTTGATAAATGTCTCTTTCATCTCATGTGTAAATTAAACATTTATAAAGATGGAGCATCGCAATATCTCATCAACACACTTAGTTCTTAGAAAAACAAAATTAAATCAAAAAAGAAACAAACAAAAAGGCTGGATTTTTCTGTTAGATATTGCTAATACACCACTAAAACATTGCAATAACAAAAATAAAGGCAATAACCATCTGCAAAGGTTCTATCCCTTTTTTTTTTAAAAGTCTCTATGGAAAAGTGGTTCTCCTGGTTTCGCTTCACTGAGGTTGAGACGAATAGCTCATATTGAACTAAACCCCTTTGTAATCAGACTTAACACCACTTTTCCCCGACTCTGTCCCTTTAATCAATTAATAATTTCTGCTAATATAAGTATGCTACTTACATTGAGATAACTGTTGTTGATGTTGAAAAAGGTTAAAAACATCAAATGTTTAAAACAAAACCAGAGAACAGTACTCACTGATAACACAACATAGTTTACAAAACAGTCTTCAGTTTGCTATACTTCAAAGTCTATCTATATTTCTAAAGAAAAATCCAAGATTTAAATCACTGACAAAACAACTTCCCTATAAATATTTGCCAAACCTAAAGTATATATTTTTTTTTAACACAATCCAATATCCATTCAAAGTACTTTTGCTTATATGATTCCTCTTTAAACAAACCCAAATGTGCTCAGTTGCCCAAATATTCAATGTGCTCAGTTGCCCAAATACTCTTGATTGTAAACAATGAAAACTTTTCATACTTCAAAAACATCTGTCCGATTCTGTGAAGGGAACTGAACATAGTCAAAGTGATTTTTGCAACTAAAACTCCTCTTCAATTTTCGTAGGATACTCAATAGTCTAATTCCCTTCAGCAGTCAAACAAAACAAAACAAAAAATTCAATAAAAGAGGTTCAAGAGATGAGATCTCTCTAAACAAAAACTAGTCGCAATAAAATAAAAAATAAAAACCAGCATTTTTCTTTTCAGTATCCCTCTTTTCCTCTCAGGCTTCTTTTTTATTTTCTTTTCTCCAATGATAAACACCAAATTAAATTGAAGCTTCTAGAGACGTCAAATATATTACCACTGAATCACGCTTTCTTTAATCCAGCTTCCCAAATTAACATTTTCCAAAGTTCTAATTAATAAACAGACCGCAGTTCAGAAATCTGGGTCATAATCCAAATCGAACCAAATATATAAATTTTGAGAGAGAAAGAGGAAAAAAAAAAAAATAAAAATAAGAAAAAATAAAGAAAATAAAATCAAAAATCTAAATAAATTGTCAGTTACAGAGTCCCCACTAATCAAATGATATATTATGTCATTATTCTAGGATCAGATCTATTCCAAAATGTTTTAGGACCTGTAAATTTACTCTCAGCATCAAATAAACTAGCTTAATCTTAAATTTCAAAACCAAAACCGATTCTTATTTGTCAAAACAAAATGCGCATTCAAATATATGGTAAAAATTACTTCAATGTAGCTGGTCCAATCACATTTTGCCTCTACACGATCAGAATAAATGAATTTAGAATTTACTTCTTACTTTCAAATTAAACCATCATTTCGGTCACATTCATTATTTGTTCTTAAATAAATCTACCTATGACTTTAATTGTTACTTTCAATCCTTAGACCAATTCCAAATTTATCCCCAGTCTGTTAAAAAACAAACTGATTACTTAAAGATGACTCTGTGTTTTAATGTTTTCTTTTTTAAAACCAAACATTCAAATCCCACTAGTTTATAAACTATCACTATGATAAGTGTTGTTTTGCATGGTAAAAACATTTAATTTGTAACGGAATTGAAATATGCTGGGTTACTTCATGAGCCCCAGTTAAATTTTGATAACTCCAATAAGCATTTTTGTCCAAAAAATCCTTAAGAATGTTCAATTGTGTAAATAATTTAACACCAGTCTCCTTTAGGTCATTCATTCAGAGACCAAGCTATATTTCTAAAGTCTATAGAGCCATCAGAAATAAGCCAAACATAATTTTAGCATAAATGATACTTATTTAAATCACAGACTCATTTTCTGTACCATTCAACACGGTGCTTATTAAAATAATTTAAACCAGTTTGTTGCTTTCCAATTAATACCGTTTGCTTTTCGTTAAATGCTTATAATTACTACTTATAACTTTATCTTTATTTAGGCCAACTTAACAACTCCTGCTTAGATCAATCAAAAAAGCAAAAAATCCACCTATTTAAAGATTCAAAAATGCATCTTTTATTTTGACTATAAACTCCCTCTTTTTAATTTTAAAGATGAAATCAAAAATTAAAACTACACCAAGTCAGAATCGACTCATGAGTAACTGTTCTTAGTGATTTTCGTTTAATTGTAACATGCATAATTATCCCAAATAAATTTGGCCGTGTTACATCCTAATTAACCAGAAAAATTTAACAAAATCCAAATTCGTTTAAGTCTTAACAAGACAATCGTCTGCAGGAGTCTGTAATCACTTTCTATCCAAAATCAACTTTCAGCTCGCAACACATAGAACATGCAGTTAGCCACCACCGCTAACTTAGCATAGCAGCCTATAGCAACGTGCTACCGTTAGCGTTCTCTGTGAAACGAAAGCCAAAACAGTACAAAAACGTACGGCGAAAAACTCCAAAAAATCACAACAAACACTTTAGAAGATGACTTACCGCAATACCAGGACTTAATCCGCACAATTTATACCACTGTACCAAACTTTAATTCGGCACGAACAAAACATCCTCCTGTTCGTCCACGCGGACTGAAACATATTTTTCCAATTTTAGCCGTCCCGCACAACAAACACCGATTCAACTTCGTCCGTTACAGCCCAAAACCATTAACAAAAAAAAAAACACATTATAAGCTGTGGCTTTTAGACCTAATTAATTATTTTATCGCGGAGGTTTCAGACCAGTCTGTTACAAGTTTCGTAGTCCGCTTTGAGAAATTTCCTGGCGCCGGCTTCCAGAAAACCCCTCAAAAGACTCGAACAGATGGCAGAAAACCGCCTACTACCACTAATTTATTTATCAAAACATATAGGCACAGCTATCGTATGTTAGCCGCGCTATCAAGCAAACAACTCAGACAGAATTAGCTCCTAGCTTAGGGCGGCCGCTCTGATGGCCTGTCGTAAATGTTCACAACTAATTCTTATAGATATTTAATTTCAGTTATCCATCATATTCAGTTATATATTTATTTATCTATGTTAATTTATTTATTCTACTCGAGTTCATTATTTATACTATAACATTTTAACCCAGAACGCAACATCACCAGCACTTCTCGCCAAGCGCCTGCGTAAAAAACATCTCACACACACACATACAGACACACACTTGTACAAGCAGAATTCAAAACACTAACCTCATCGGACCTCACCAAAAATGCCGTACCATTTTCCCATTTCAATTTGCGGTGCTGACGCGCACGTTTGAAAGAAACGTAAGCAGTTCAAAGTAATCCGTTCAGATTAACAGAGGGCAACCCAGGCGCTCCTTAATCTATTTTCCGTTTGCCAGCCTCGAACAACCTTACGAAAGCGTCCTTCCGTAATTGAGATCGCCACTTCTCCAGCCCCGATCCGCACTTTGGTTCCGATTTTGAGTCGTTGAAGGGACCGCAACATCCGGTCCATCTGCTCCATTGTCCTGCAGAGTAACAAACTCCATCTCCCAGCAGGCACCGGTGTTTCTCTGCGGAGTGCAAAGCAGGTCTCAGTCCTGCTCAGAAGAGAGACACATACAATGGAGCCGCTTCAACCACGGGCTTGCAACAGTCAATCTGCTCAAAACAAAAACAAAAAACATATTTAACTTGCATGACAACATTACCCAATGTTAGATTAACCAATCAATAGAATTAAAAACTACGCAACTCTGCGCAAATTGTCAATAGAGCAAATACATGTCCGTTTATTAACTTAAAAAATAACTGGATTTTTTGGTCCAAAAACACTGCACACAGATCGGGGTCACCAAATTGTTGTTGAATTAAATAATTATCATAAGTAATTCAATGCATGTTCAAGCAGAGACAAAATGGAGCCAATTTCCAGTTTAACATTTATTTTGAACAGATTAACAAATTGCAGTTTACAGAGAAAGTTGCCCTAGTTTCTCTGTGGTCCAGACTTAAAGAAATCTGAACAATTAACTGATCTTTATTTCACAGCTTTATAGACAACCGGGGCTGCCAGGGTTGTAGGCGTTCCTTCTCCTCGAAATCTTACTCCAATCCGATCATTTCCAAACAATGTCTGAGCAATGATTTGCTGTCAGAGAATCCTGGTGTCAGAAAATGAGTAGTCTCTGTTCTGGGTCAAAGGTTCATTATAAAAATTTATGGTTAAATGGCTATCTGCTTCTCTAAAAACTTTTCTCCCAGTTTCTTATCTAAACATCCTTGCTTTTACAGCTTGCAATAAAAACTCACCCCAGAGTTTTATGACTTAAAAGCTTTCCTGCATAAACAATACTTGACAAAACATTTCTTTACTATCATGCAAGCTAATTAAAACAGACTTTTACTTTCTAAATGATAAAAGTTTAAACCTTATTCAGAATTACCACACCATCTATCAATAGTATTATTTAGTGTAACATTAAAATCTCCTCCAATCAATAAAGCTGAAGTGGGATATTTGCAGAGCCAAAAACTAATCCTTTTATCTAAAGTATCCATTAATTTATCATTTTCAGGTTTGGTATTATAGCCATATAAGTTAGCAATTATGAAAATGGAGTGATTGTATTCTATGACCAGACAGATATAATGACCTGCTGAATCACAATCTGAATGGAGAACAACACCACCGAAGCCACCTTTAAGAGTTGTGACCCCAGCTGACCTCTCATTGCCATGCGAATACCAAACATCATTACCCCATTGAGACTTCCAGAAGTTCACATCGGCAGATACAGAATGGCTTTCTTGGAAAAAACAAAAATCAGTTTTACACTTTTTAGCAAACAAAAATAAGGCTTTTCGTTTACAAATATGTCTTAACCCCCTGGCATTAAGAGAAACAATGGAAAGTGACAATTTAGAAAACTAAAAAGAACTTTTAAGAACAAGTATTGTGTGCTTAACAGGTAATAAACCTCAATAGGGACCGAGCATTGCAAGTATAAACATAACTCGGCAAAAGAAAGCTATATATATATATTTTAATATATAAATAAACTACAACTTAAAGTGTCCTCATATTACAAATGAAGCGTAGAATTAACGATTCGAAATACACAAGGATCAGTGAAAAAAACAATTAGTCAAACCCAGGCAAGTACGCAGCATAGAAGGGACTTTTACATTCCTTATTCACCTTTTTCATTCTGAAGATGGGAAAACTTCTGTCCCGTTAACAAACCCTCGGCATCCGACGTAGTAGGCCTTTTTATTTTCACTGCGAGCTTTCTCAATAATCGGCCACAGCTTGCTCCGGCGCTCTCTGTCTTCTTTTGAAAGGTCCTCAGCAAACTTCAAGTCCCGGTTCTCTTTCAAGTATGGAGACGTCTTCGCAGCCTTCCACAAGCAATCTCTGGTCCTGCGGGAGATGAACTGGATGATGATAGGCCTGGGTCTGGTGCTGTTTGGACGTTTGGGGCCGACCCGATGTACAGTGTCAATAGTGTCATAAAGACGATTTTTACATTCAGGCCACACGGCCTGACAGATCTCAGCAGCAACTTTCCATACATCCTCCTGTTGTACTTCTTTGACACCAAACAGTCTGAGGTTCCATCGTCTGGAGTAACGCTCGAGATCTGTGATTCTTTGCTGGTTTGTATCCATACGCCCCTCCTCTTTGGAAAATTTTTGTTCTAAAGTGCCCACTCTGCCTTTAACATCTTTTATCTCCTCGCATGCAAAGTCCACAGTTTTTCTGATACCGGCAATTTGCACCACAAGGTCATCCATTCTTTCATTTATTAACTTTGATAGAGTTTCAACAACGTCCCCACTACCTTCTTTGGAGTGCATCGCTTTTTTCGGTGCCGGAGACTGGCTGGGTGAGACGGGTAGAGGTGGGAATTCGTCCATCAGATCTTCAGACATTGGGAGAGGTAGTGAAACAGCCGTATAGTCATGGCAGTTGTCGACCAGGGGGTTTACCGACACGGCTGGCTGGTTAGCATTAGCCATTAGCAGTAATTTTGCTCTGGAGCTACCTGAGGGTCTTTTGTTATCACGGTTTGACATATTGTCGCCTTTTTCATCAATTTCAGACCCTCTCTGGATTAAATACCGAAGACACTTCAAAAGTTTGATATGACACGATGTACCTGCCGTATTATAAAGTTACAATTGCTAAGCTCGGCAGTAAGCGTCTACTTACTCGGCCATCTTGGAACGCCCCCTCTATGCTCGCTGCTTGTTTCTTCTCTTCCCCTCCCTCCGACGTCACTAACTAAAATGCGTAAAGCAAACAAGTTTAACCCTTTTCGGCTAACGTATTCAAAGATGGCGATGCAACATGGCAGCCTCATATGGGGGGCGGTGCACCCTCTGTGTCTATAAACAACGTATTCTAAGACACAAGAACGTTTTCATGATAATGTTATTGGGATTACACCTCGGTAAAATTTGATTTATGAAAGCAATACTTTGTTACACAATTGGCCTTTAATTTAAACTACAATTCAAATAACTTTTTGTCATTGTGAACACTTGAAGCCTTTTTTCATTTTATTCCATGTAAATGTATGTAAATGTATACAGGCTCAATTTTGGGCAAAATCAACAAAAAAAATATTGCAGATAAACAGGCCAGTATGAGTTTTATAAATAATAACATTGACACAGTGATGGAGTTTTAATGGTATTTTATAGAATTATACCCTACATTTTCACATTTTTTCTGTATTCATATTATTTATTTTTAAGATAGAGCACTTGAGAAAGGTAAAACATGAGGGCTAAATTAATACATTTTTTTCTTTTCATATTTCTTTTTGTCAGACTTGGAGCAGTACCTCCTCCAGCAGGTAGCGCTCTGGGCAACTTACCTTAAGATATGTAAGGCTGTATTGCTCCTCAGATGGTAATGGTTGTAATCAACGATGCAACACAGAAAATCTATCCTGAGCCCATGGATAAAAGCAGCTTTGCTTAGATAAACAATCATAAAATATTCCCTTCTATGGTTTCACTGGCACAACACAGCAATCAGAGGGGACTATAAAGCAACCAGCTTATTTTAATGGCAAGCTTTTACATGGAGTAATAGAAGAATAGAAAATTTCATTGATATTCCGTCATTAAGAAAAAGTAAAAAGAATTTATTTCAATTAAACCATAGTCTATCCTTGGTATGCTCGTATTATTAAACTATAATGTATTGTATTTCCCTATATATTATATTTGCCATTACAGGTTTTACACATTGCTAATTAATATTGTAGAACTCAGACAGTCTTTGTCAGCAGTGCATTTGATACTGAAGATGAAGATTCTTTATGAAGCATGTTTCAACTTTAACCATCATAATCCTTTTTATTCAAATGTTGACTACAATGGAAAGCCAAACCTGGACATGAGAGAACTTGTAAGAATAGATTTTTTATGTCTTCTGGATAAATTTGAACATCTGGTAGTTTAGTATTGCAAAGTATAAACAACAATGAAATAAGAATAGAGCTTTTTTGGACCTCTACAGGGTTATGATGATAGTGTTAAAAAACAGCTTGAAAAACAACTAGCTTTCTCAAGCTGGAATTGTAGCTGTTTTTCTTCCCATTTCTGCATTAGTAAGGGCAGTAAACAGACTAAGTTTTGCACTGAAAAAAACAACAGCTGATTAAATAGGGTTTTCTTTATAGCAATAAAATTGTGTAAAAATTTATGAAACGTTTCTAAAATAAAGGTTTTTTTTCCCAGCAACAAAATGAATGCATGACTGCCTCCTTGTGGCCAGAGAAAAAATCCAAATGCATTTATTTTTCAAACATTTGTACTTTTATGTAATGCTTTATGTTAAACTTGAAATAAATTGTCGAATAATGCAGAAAAAAACCCCATACAGAATGAGAATGAAAGGGTTATTTAGCTACACCTTCTTTCTACGAAACTCTTAAAAAAAGCATAAATACATACTGACCATACACTATATTATTGGTTTCCATGTCATTGACTTAAGGTTTGTTTTGAACTGCATTTAGTGGTGCGACATTATAATGTCTCACAATATGGATTACTATTTAAAAAGAATTGATCATAAAAATAAGCAGCTAGAAATGGCATAGATCATCAAAAAATTCTAGGCCTGAAAGCCCCATCCCAAGAAATGTTTGATTATCCTTTGTCTCTTGCCACATGTTGGCATAGATGACAAGAGCAGTCAGCTTTCTAGTAGATAAATATGAGTTTGGAATTCAAATTGATAGTTCATATATTATGAATAATAACTTTAAAATAATGAGCAATCCTTTTACTTTCTGTTGAGAGTGATAAAAAGCGATCTACAGACCTGGAAAACAAAAGAACTGAGCTCGAGACACTACCGTGGAAGAACAGTAAGCAGTGTGTTTCCAATTTTGTTTTTCTTTTAAAGAAAAAGTTTATGTGAAATAAAGGATAATGAGAAGATAATGATATGCAATCAACTTTATTCTTAACATGGGCATCCTGTGCCCATTATGGGCAGGAAATGTGACTTCTGCAAGATTTGACACTTCAGGTAAAAACGTAAAAGATGAATGGTTCTTTTATTGCAGGAGCAGAAAATTACAGACAGTTTAAAAAAAGGTCTTGATTTAATTTTACTATATTCCAGTGTGAAAAACAAAATGGGCTTCACTGTCAAAACAATTTTAAAACAGGAAAGTGTAGAATACAAATTCTTGTTTAAAAAAGCAAAGTATATATTTAAAACAAAAATGTTTTAACACATTTGCTTAATCCTAAATGTCAGAGAATCCACCAGTGATTCTCCGTTGTAAGTAATATTTTTTTTTTGTCTCCAGTGAAAACAATGATTTTATGAAATGCTGTATTTTCCTAAATTTTCCATTAAGAGTTTATCTGACTGAAATGTACGAATTATTTATGTTTTCTTTATAGTTTTACCAGGGGTGGCAATACTTGTGGTGGGTACTATATTCAAACCATGTTTTTCTTTTCACTGTATAAAATTTCCAGCATTTCTGTGTTAAAATTACATACAAGATGATTATTAAATCAAGAGTTTAAAAAATATTCTGAAACTGTAAAATATTTAAAAAACACATTTTCCTACAGACAATTCAATTCTGTCTAATCGTTGGTTTAAAATACTGATTTGCTCAGTTCCTTCATTAATCAGGGTATTTAGGATCAGCAGAATGGTGCAGAAAAAATCTGCAAATTCTTACACAGTGTACGTGATTTTGATGTTACTTTAAAAGTATTTAGCTTGGTTAACAGGAGATTGAGTCAAATGAATTTTAGTTAATATAGAAGATGTCAACAGAAAAGCTTAAGATAGAATAATGATAATTTGAAAAAAAAAATGTAAAAAACAAAACTGTCAAAATCTTGACTTCCCAAACACCAGAAAATGTGGACAGCATTGCGGCATTTTATTACTGCTGTTTTCATAGCAGTAAATATGACTCATCTGTTTATTGTTGTTTTCCTGTTGACTAAATAATACTGAAGAATTTCTGAACCAGTCAGCAGAAAACTATCAACTAAAAGATAACTTGCCAAGTTTCTGGGGCCCAGATGAACATTGGTTTTCTATAATGCATTAGACATTTTTACCAATACACACATCTCCCTTTGACATTATGTGCGAAGTTCAACCTTATTTGGAAGTAGCTTCTGGTTTTTATTAATTACATTTCTGATGTTAATTTTGCCCAGAGGCATGTTGGTTCACTGCCATTTTACAAAGAAAATATTTTCTTTACCTTTCTGTAATTCCAAGGTTATTTGTCAACTTGAGAAACCGGGTTAGTGAAAAAAAAAAAAAAAAGAAAGAGATAGAGAAAATAACTCTTGCTCAGGTGCCAGGTGATTTGTAGTTTTCAGAAAAAAGAAACAGCAGTTGACTTTCCAAAAAACTGAGAGAAAAACTTTGGGTGTGAGACAGTTAATGTTTGCTAACCACAGATCACCCCTACATCCTCCTCATGAGAACAGTTGTGTTTCCCCACCTTAGACCTCTTGCATTCCAGCAGGGAGCTTTCCCCACCCTCACACTCCACATCATCCAGGAGGATCCGAATCCTGCTGCTGGCCTCGCCCAGCGCGGCCCTCTTCATCACCGCCAGTGCTGTTGTGAACCCTAGCTGCCGACACACAACCGTACCTGCCTTCCTCGTGAACAGGTCGTCGCACACCGTTCCCCACTCTCCCCGGATGAAGATCTCCACCCTGCCTCGGTCTGAAAAACCATCAGCACTCACAAGCCGCACGGAGCCAGAACGTTTTCCTCCTCTTCTTCTCTTGTAACCACGTCCTCGACCTCTCGGCCTTTTGCTGACTTGGTTGCTCTCTCCAGGTAATGAGGTGCTGACAGGTGTTTTCTGGGGTTTTTTGGGTAACTGGGTAGAATAAGGCGTCCATGTAGTACTTTGAGGCCATTTCAGAGACCATAAGTTTGGAGAAGGGGACTGTGGTGAGTTTAAAGGTGGGGACAGGGTAGTAGCAGGGTACATAGGTGGCCTCCAATATCTTTTTGTTGAAGTTGTGCTGCTGACTGATGTTTGAGACATCCTAGAGTAGACTGCAGTCGTGATGGTTGCACGATAACCTGAGGGAGAGACAGAATCACCCTCTTTATTTAAATAAATGTTAATCTTGTGTTGAAGCTCACAGACATTTTTTTTTATATCTAATTTCAATGACTGACACAAAACCACTGACAAGGGCACATTGGGGGAAAAGGCAAAATACCCCACCCTCATTTTCTATGAGATACCTAAGACCAGCATTGCCAGGGTGGTGGCCAGCACTCATTTTTTCCAAAGCTTAAGTACCTCTGATAAAACCATCCTCAGCTGAGATGCAGAAATATAATCTGGTTTTGGCCACTTCACGCAAATAAGATTTTTTTTTTTTTTTTTCTAAAGGGAAATGCTCTTGTTATGTGTAGGCTTTCCTACAAAATGGTTTTCCATAGTATTAAAGGTTCCAACTCACGTCATTTGACCTAAGGCACTGCCTTTAGCAGTGAGCTAGCTTGTTAATGCTGAGAGCTGTCAGCTTGAAAGTAATGTAACACTGAACTGTATTATTGTGGTTTAAAACACCTTCATATCTAGATTTAAAAAAAAATCTAATTACATAAAATCAATTGAGACTAACCATTTTACATTTTAATTTCTAGATTTATTTTTTACTTGATTCAGTTTTAAAAACTATTAAAAACATAAATGGTAACCGTTCATTGGATTATCCATATAAAAGGAAATAATGTTAACATTTAGTTAAAGTATCAGCACTAAAAGTATTTAAGAGGGATCCCTGATCCAGAAATTCCTTTCTCTGTTCATCACCTTTACATACCTGAAATTTATGAGTTAACAGTATTTAAGTTTTGCCATCAAAAATATCCCTTTAAAACATTTCCTTAAAGTTCCTTCCCCTCAGCTTTTTTTTTTTTTTTAATTACTCACTGATGTATCATTGTAGACAAATTAAACATCTAAATCCAACAATATTTACTACCGTTTGCCTTCAAACTATTAATTCTTATAGATACACCCTCACAAAATCAGGTATATTGTGGGATTATATTCAGATGTATTTTACCAAAGAGGTGTTAATTATCATCAACGTCACATGCTTACTGAAAGCTTATAACTGGGTGAGGAACAAGCAAACTCTGCTACCAAGATTGAGCATAGCAACAAAACACAATGAAGTTTTACTTTATCAGCAAGGTCTCTTCCAGACGAAGATTTTAAAGTAGACTGGGTTTACTGGTTGTGCTGTTCAAGTTCTTTTGAAGATAGACAGAGAAACTGACTACTCTGAGGGTCGTAGCTGCAGTGGTTGGCCAAAGGAAACTTAGTACAGCAGATTAAAGACACATCAAGCTTATTATGCTTCAAAATTGCAAGATATCCAGCATGCAAGAAACCACTGACAGACTGAAGGGACAGAAAGGAATATTTAATCTCTCCCTGCCATCCAAATAATTTATATTTTGGCTCCCATGAAGACCTTCAACCTGGTCTTAATAAAACGTCCCTGAGAAGAATGTCAACAGAGTCTCCTCTCCCCCGTACACCTGCATCTACTGACGCACACACTGACATGGTTACACACACTCACATTCACACACAACGTCTCGCTGTATCCTCAATTCTCTCTCCTGCAACAGGAAGCTGGATAACAGCTAACCAGATGTGTATTTCTCTATGTTTCATAAACGGGAGCGCCGCTCGGTGGCTGCATGCCCAACAGTGTACTGGATCTGTTTGTTGTTGTTTGTAATGGTCTTGGACAGGTTGTACTGTATCTGTAAATTCCTTGTATGCGTCATACTTGTATGTGTCATACTTGGCCATTAAAGCTGATTCTGATTCTGATGCCATCAGCCGAGAACTGGCAGAAACCAGTGAGACCCAGGTACACCCATCTACTCTCGGGAGAGGTCTGACCAGAATTGGTCTTCATGGAAGAGTTGTAGCCAAAAGGCCTCAAACATGGAAAACAGGCCAAGTGACTATAGCATGCACAAAAATCTAGGAACTGGGGTGCAGAAAGATTGCATGACAGGTTCTAGAGTGATTAATAAATATTTGAAATAATTGTCTGTAGCAGAAGGCAGTTTGTTCCTCGAAGGGCTGAATAGCAGTACAATAATTAGTCTGCAATGAATTGGGGCTGCATTTCTGCACACGAAGTTGGCGATTCTTGGTGAGAAATACAGGCAGATATTTATGAATCACGCAATACCATTGGGGAGTCATACGATTGGCCCTGAATTTATTCTGCAGCAGGACAATGACCCCAAACACATAACCAAAGTCTTTAAGAACTATCTTCAGTGTAAAGAAGAACAAAAAGTCCTGGAGGTGATTTTATGGATCCACTGAGCCCTGATTTCAACATCACTGAGTATGTCTAGGATTAAATGAAGAGACTAGAAGGATGTGAGGAAGACTACAGCCTCAGAAAATTTGTGATAAGTTCTCCATGATGTCTGGAGCAACCTACCAGTCAACTTTCTTCAAAAACCGTGTGCAATTGTACCAAGAAGTAATAATGCTGTTTTGGAGGAAAAGTGGTCAAACCAAATATTTATTTGATTTTGATTTCTCTTTTTGTTCAATCAACACATTTTGTTGATTGATGCCAAGTAAATGATTAACACTTCCATTTCTGAAAGCATTCTTTGTTTACAGAATTTTTTCACGCCTGCCTAAAACTTTTGCACAGTCCTGTATGTACTTGAAAATGGCCCAATAGAGTCACTGGGTGGGAGCTGTGGTTATTTAATGCTTATTGGTCGTAACCAAGAAGGAAATGAGAAGATATTATCAAACAACTGTCTTTGTAAATCGGAAGAGTTGGTGGCGAAGAAGTTAATAAACAGAACTGTAGCAGCAATCCCTGCTTCCTTCGCTTGATCACCTGTTACTTCTACACCTGTACGTGCCTTTTGGCAGCGATAAGTGGCACTACTCACGGCCAGCATCAAGCAACATGTGTTGATGTCTTGGCAAATTCCTTAAAGGTTTTGTATGGAATTTTGTATGGGAACACAACAGCTGAGAGGAGCAAGCAAACAGATTCACACTGTCATAAGATCCGCCAAAAATATCATGAAGTTTCAATAGCGGAAACGTGCCCAAAGGGATTGAGGCTACATTTCACAGTATTCACACTGGGGACTTATTAATGGATTTCTAGGAATACAATTACGCAAATAAGTTAAAAGAAATTTTAGGTTATGAGCTTTTATTTTTATGTTTATCAACAGTTATGTAACAAACATCCAAGTGCATAATTAACTGTGCATGTATTTTATATTCCTGATTTATAGAAGTGTTCAACTCAGTAAGCGTGTTCAAAATATGATATATTATACATCTAATATATTGAAATATAGTTTGTCTTTCTGCTAATTTGTTATCAAGACATTTTATCCAAGTCAAATAAAAGAAAATAAACAAGTTTACAAAATTTTGATTTATAGGACTGAAACAAAAATCCCTGGATTTTACAAAGAATCATATAGAGTACATATAAATATGTTTACGTATTTAATAAGCAGTAGTGATTTTATTTACCCCTATTCAAACTGCTTCAGTTTTTTCCTTGTTTGAAACACTTAAATAGTGCCAATCATTAAAATTTTTAGCATCAGACAAAAATACCGTGAGTAAATAAAATGCAATTTCCTTTCTTACTAAGCACAGGAGCCAATCGAAAAAACAGTCTAATCTTATGAGAATGTTACTATTTTCAGTGTTTTGAAAGTGATGTTATTGTGAAAAGTAATAAACAGAAAACATTGACACAAACACACAAGGATGATTGTCCGAGCTGAAGCTGAAGAAGAAAGATTTATTCAAAATAAATTAGCCCCCAGTATTTGATTTATAGTAGTGCAAAAATCTGACATAAATAAGAATTTGTCCTGCAACAAAAACTTTTATACCAGCCAGAGAAAAGCATGTAAGCAGGTTCTGAGCAGGAATTGCTGGTCATTTAATTTTCTCTCTACCTGAGTCTGACATTTTGTGCAAGTGGCATGTTTCAAGTTAGTTGTTGAGTACATATTAATATAAAAACAAGATCAGAGAACAACAAGATCATAAAGACGATCATAAAGACAAGACTTTTGTTATTATTTTAAATAATTGACCATAACTTACTCCTTTAACATTAAAACTTAAATACTTATAACTATTTAAAAATGTGAAAACAAAAATCTGAATGGTAGAAATACTTATAGGTGTGTCTTATTTTTTAAAAAAATTGTAAAATTATGCTAACTGTTGCCTGCTACAATTATAATTTCATTAAAATAAACAACAACAATAGCAATGTTCTTTTTTTGTTTACTATTGTAAATTCTGGTACACAAGCTTTTAGGGAAATCCATTTTTATTAACTAGTTTGCATGGATTTTTATGGAAACCTTCTTGTTATTCTGAAAATCTAGACGGCTAAATTAAGTGTCAGGGTTTGAAAACATGACATGGTAAAAGTCCAGCCAAGGTCTTCAGATGGTGTTTCTATTGATAAGAGGATTTGTTTGACTTCACATTTCCTAATCTTAGCACCTTATTAATTCCTAGATTCTCTCACTATCCAGGACAGGTAAGCCAACGTTATATCACGGGATATGCTAAGAGCTGACAAATAGCCAAATATCTCTGCTTGCAAGAATTTAGCCAACCATTAACTTTTCTAAGGCTTAGCTAATTCCATGCATCAGCAATCAAGCGAATTAGCCTGTTCAAGGACTGCCAGGTAGATATTAAAAGTTTAAATTTGCACCCAAAATAAGGTGTTTTTTAAGTAACTTCCTTTGTTTGTTTGTTTTTTTCATAAATTAGCAGTTGACTGAAACAGTTGGTGTAAAACATTAAAAGGAGAAATATAAGTGTTATAACTAATAACATTCCCTTAAGATCGGTTAGAATTGCTTGTTCACCACTTTGAACTTAATATTTGTTTAAAAATCAGTCCAAAGGCAGGGTTAGTCTGAATTTGCACACCTGATTGCTGAGTCAGCAATCAGGTGTGCAAAAGCATGTTTTCATGGTCAGCAGTGCAGACCATGAAAACATGCTGATCAAACTCAGAGCCCAAAGTGCATGTTATCTCTACGAGGGAAACAAGAAATGAGGTTATCCTGTGACAAATGTTGCATGGGCTCGATAGGAAAAGTTTGGCTTTCTACAGTATAACCCTACAGATATATGTAAATCTATTGTGACTACAAGAAGTCCCACACAAGGAAAAAAAGAAAACGACCAAAGGGAAAAAAAAACACCCACAAAATCGAAATTTCGTTAAGACTTTTACAAAGCCATACAAGCATATTCTTAGACCCAGATACTAAATTAGAAAAAAATTCTTATTTGACATAACCCAATTAAGCAAAGAAAGAAAAGCTAATATAATCTTTTAGAACCAGGGGCTTGAAATTTTGGAGACTAACACCTAAATTCCACTACACGCGCTCCGCTCCGCCACGCACGCTGCAACAAATCCGATCCCGTTTTAATGAAAAATAACTATTCCACTACAGCAGCCGTGCAGCGCAGGGCACCGGCCGCCGTTTGCGGTAAAAATAGGATTGAATCGAATTTTGCCGGACGCCGGAGCAAGTCCGCAGTAAATCTACACAAATAAAAAAGTACCAGGCAGGATGCTGAAAATGCAGATCATCCGGTTTTTCAAAATAAATCAGTAAAGACAGATTTCTTTTTTTTTTAAGATAAAAAATACGCTATAAATACAGCTTATCTGCTATAAATATACTCACCCATTGTTTAAGAAAGTCCGTGGAGATATATTGACAAAGAATAATAGCAAATAGATCAGCTGTTCTTTTCTGTTTGTTTTCCTTGGAATGAATGATTTTGGTCTGACTTCCGTGTATATAGCACTGCTCTTTATAGCGATATCTCGCAATTCCCGTGCATGCTTCGTTGAGCACCTCTGGGCTCCGAAGCGGAGCAAAGCGGACCGGAGGTGGGGCGCATGCAGTGTAACTTAACGACGACAGACAACCGCTGAGGCGTGCGTGGCGGGGCGGAGCGCATGTAGTGGAATTTAGGTCTAAGAGTACAGCGTTATCTAACACAGCAGCTGTCTCCTTTATCGGGTTGTTATTTTACAAGACCCTAAGCCAATCACAGCCTGCTCTTGACTGAAATGAATCCTTTTTAAAGTCATACTTAAAGTTAGTGTTCACTCAATCATTGAACTGATATAGCATAGAGGAAGAACATAGTGCAGAAAAGAAAAGGACCAGTGTTAATGCGGCTACCCTCTCCTTGCACCTCGGTGTGAAATGGTCTGTGTTTAGGTTTAGAGGATGTGTTAACAGCTGAGCCAGAATTTGAATAGGCAGTTGAGCTAGGATGATAAACAGATGCACCAGTAGGCCTACCAGTGGACGGAGTTGTGACAGGAATTGTCGTACCCCTCTGGACAGTTGGTTTTACTGTTGTGGTTGACGTCTTTATTGGTGCAGGTTGCGTCGTCTTTCTTGGTGTTTCGGTTGTAGGCTGCAGTTGTGCTATTTTCTTTGTTAGCCTTGTTGGCATTGGTGGTTTTCTTATAATTATTGGTCTTCGTATTGTCAGTTTCTTTGTAGTTGTAGTTTTTGGAGTGGTCGTGGTGGGAACAGGTGTTGTGGTTGGCTTCTTGTTGATTACAAACTCTGCAAACAGAGACAAAAAGGGTATATAAACTTCAGGCACTCAGCGAGGAGAGACACTTTTTATCTTTCTCCCACCCTAATGTGTCTTATCTCATAGCCTTTTGTCTGTCTACTGCTATGCAGCCTCTTTCTGCATTCTCCTCTGAAAGAATCAACGGTGGATCTGGATACGGACTGGTCAGATGATCTCTTAAAGCAATTTTATGACTTTTCACCCAGAGAAGGCAATACAGGAGTGCTGAGATGTCCTGAAGGATTACTGTGGAAGACCCTTGGTCTCTCACTTTGATCATCAAGACATTAGAAAATCAATTGGATTCGAGATAACTGGATATCTGCTGATTATCCGATGGTTGATTTTCTGAGGTATCATAAACTTATGGTTTTTAAGGCAGAAATTGGCAGGCTGCCTGGGCTACAGGAAGCTGTAGCCCAGGCAGCATGGCTGTACCACCAATTAATCATCATGAGCAATTGGTGTGCTTCCAACTGGTGTGCATCCCAACCAAGCCTATTGTTTATATTGTTAACTTCAATGCATGAGGGTTTTTTTATTGCCTGGGTCATGTTCTTCCATTGGGAGCAGGTCAGAGATGAGCAGGGTTTTTTCTCCCTCAACGACCCACCTGACCTACCATAAATCCTCTCATATCTGCATACTTGGGAGCGCCGCTCAGTGGCTGCATGCCCTTCAGTAACCTGGATTTGTTTGCTTGTTATGATCTTGGACAAGTTACACTGTAAACTTCATTTTGTTGTACCTCTGATCTATAAAAATAAAAAAATCTGGATTTACATAAATTATAGTAGGGAGCAACATGAGTTGAGAAGTCCCAAACACATTTTGAGAGTAATTTACTTGGGAAACCACCGGTAGTCACCTTCCCATGAAACAGGTACAAACTACCAAAGACATTGGACAAAATCTCAAAGGCTGGATCAGTATGGTTCTGATCATACACACAAAAATAAATCCAACTTGCCCAAAATGAATCCTTATAAAAAACATTACTCCCATTGTATGTTACAGCTAACCCAGACGAAGGAGAAAATTACAATAATTTTTTGAGGTGGTCAAAAGGGATTCAGGCTACATACAGAAAAAATAGGCTACAGCTATCCATGGTCCATCCATTACATACCCTCTTTGGGGTGGAAATGAATGAGTTTTCCCTTTATCTTGACAGGCAGAGGCTTGATGTTGCATTTTCCAGGTGGCGCTCGTCTGTATGGTCAAGAAAGGAAACAAAATATTACACCTGGTGGTGAGGCCACCTTTTGACGTCTGTATGATTTACTTTAAAAATGATTTTGAACCAGACATTGAAAGTTGTACACTTGAACTAAATTGGCTACATAGAAACATTATGAAAAGCAGGGAAGACCATTTAAATTCCACTACTATACATCTTCAGGCAAGCCCTCAACGTTCCAGTGTCTCTTTGACAATGGCTGTACCACCAATTAATCATTTTCTGATCATTTTTTGAGCAAAATGAATAAGCAGTTGCAAATTATGTTTCTGCTGAGAAATCAACAGATGCTGTTTAAATTGACATGTTGGCATATAATCTAAAAATTTCATAAAATTAAAGACTTGCCAAGTAACTTAGCTTTACAAAGTCAAAAATCTCATGTTAGGCCAAGGCATTAAGAGTTATCTTTACACCATGATATAGTGGACAATATTTCAGTTTTGTTTTGTTTTGAAATACTCTAAATATTATCCTGGCCTAATTCCAGGTCAGAGTAAGGAAAAAGAAAGATTTTATTTTTTGAAAATTGTGTATTCATTTGTTTGTAGAAGTTTTTGTGGAGGCTTTACAGACATAACATCAAAGTCTTTTGAGAGCAGACCTCCACCAGGGCCAGTGCCCAATTAAAACCTCAATGAGCAATTTTCAAGGTTTTCCTTTGAACTCCCTTAGTTGCAGTTCTGAGCTTATGAAGTATTTTCCCACATGAATGTTTATTTGATCTAAATGTGATTTTCAATAAAAAAAATATAAATAAAATAAAACAAATATATATATATATATATATATATATATATATATATATATATATATATATATATATATATACCTGTTCAGTATTATGATTGTGCAAGAGAACAAACTCAGGACAAATTCTTGACTTCCTTTTGATGACAGTTTTCACCAAATGCATGTAACAAAAATAGTATAATGCATGTTTTTGTAAATCCTGAACAGTAATCTTATGTTTTCTTTTATCTGTTTCCACCAGAGGCTTATAAGTAAGGATCAGCTTCAAGGTAACACTATCTGGACTGTTAAAAAAGAGATGATTGATGTGTAGCTGCATTGTTTTGCTTTGCTACCTGGAAGGATCCACTATTTTATAGATGACTCCAGATCTGGCTGTGGCACTTGCGACTCCTGTGGCTAAGAAATACAATTCTCCTGGAAGATGTGCAGAGGAAAAGAGGGGTTACGGGGCAGTGACAGGCAGATGCAGGAAGGAAAGATGAGAACACCCAGAAGGAAAACAGCAATAAAAAAACAATCATAGAGAAAATGTGAAACAAGCAAAAAAAGAACATTATTGCTGAAGAAACTAGGGAACATATAGATAACATTAGAAATATAATTTTGAGTAATATCAGAGAATGTGTTTAAATAACTCGCTATTAACAGGAATAACGATAAAAAGCTTAACAAAAATTATAACGGGGTAATTGGAAACATGAATCAGCAGCTGATATTTAATTTAATTTAACTATACAGTATTTTCTATGCTACATGTGAGTTACAAAGACTTGTTATGCATTCAAGATACCCATTCCATGTATTGAGCACAAAAAGCTCTATAATTTTCTGTAGAACCTGTAACACAGATATCCACACACTGTCATTACCTGCTTCATCTTCTGCAAAAGAAATGATGTATCTATAGTAACTGTTGATGAGTTTGGTAAATTTGCAGGTCTGGTCTCTTCCCATGCAGATTTCATTATACATCCATTCCCCTGTAGCTTCATTCTCCTTTAAAGACATTAGGCGCCTAAACAGAAAAGGATACACTTAAATACAGTCTTAGAAAAAATTATTTCTAAGACAGTCAACAGAGTTTAGGAAAACCTACAGCAGACACACCCCACAGTTCAATGAGAGGGAGAACCCGCCTCAGCTCAGCAGCTCTACTTTTTGAAGTAGTCCAGTTCTTTGTGTCTTTATCAACCTGACACAGTATTGCAGAGGAATTTTGTCCCACTCTTCCTTCCAGCATGTCTTCAGTTGAGGTTTTCAGTTAAATTGTAGACTTTGATTAGGGCACCTTTAATTTCTTCTGTCATTGCATTGCGGATTAGCTGCTTCTAATCTAGAATACTTTAATATACCTTGTTCAATGATTGCGAGGAGCCCATGAGTTTTGTAACTTTTGTCATTTGTTCACCAGAAATAGTGGTGTACATTTTGGCCAAATTAGTTACTGTCTCTTCAAGTTTCCAAAACATGTGGATCCTCAGGTTTTGCTCCCATTTTATTTTTAGGGAAAAAAAGTATTTCTAATGACAGCTGTTCCGAATAATGGTTCTGTAGTTTTCTAAGGTGCCTCTCCTGAGCTCTAACATTTAACATGCTAACCCAGAGTCGCGGTGGTCTGTGAAGTCAGCCCTTAAGGGCAATGTCCCGCATGTTTTAGTTCTTATCCTGGATCCTGGTTCTTATCCACACCTCAATCAAGTGATCAAGCAATCAAGTTTATTAGCAGGCACAATTTTCTAAAACTATGATCTACGAATGAAGTAATTGTACCATTTAAATCCGCTGTGATGGAGTACAGACACATCTAAAACTGGCAGCACACCAGCCCTTGAGGATTTGAGCCATATTTTTTTTTTTGCAGTTCTCTCTACGCTCTGTATACTTTGACTTTGCACTGATCTTTCTGGCATTTTAAAACCTCAAGAGACTTAACAGCCTAAAATATTTTCACCAAATGGACACGTTGCGGCCATGGTTGATGACTTTCCACATTGACACTATGTTAACACACACACTGGTGGGCCACAAAACAGCAAACTGGCACATTTCTTTATAGAGGTGGTCACACCTTCTGATGAGCAATGAATCAATCACATTTAAATTGCTGCACATCGAAAGAGAAAAGTTGACTACTTACTGTCTTTTATGACTATAATGGCAGTAATGGAAACTTTCTTTTTCACATCATTGTATGTGAACCTAACCACATATTCAGAAATATTGAAATGAATGATATACTTGACAAGAAATAAATATTTTTATGAATATAGAAATCAATATTAGCTCTAGCAGGGTGCAAGCTATAAAATGTATTTTTTCAAACATGTATTTATTTAACAATACAACTGTCATAATCATGTTCATAAGCATAATCATTTACATGGTAGCCTTTCTTGACATACAAGTCATTTGTTTACCATGTTCAATTTTTTCTAATTTCTTAAATGTCTGGCTTCTCCATATTTATCCATATACAACTAAAATATTAGTATTTTTTTACAATCCTGAATGATGTTGATACCTACCCGCTCATGAAATCCCCAAAGATGTAAAGTCCATTTAGGTTTGGCATCTCACAACCTCTGTAGACATATCCCCCTGTCACTGATTTCCCCAACTTATGGGGATAGTCAAAGATCGGCAAAATATCATCTGCAAATTGAGAGACACAGAACCTCATTAACACAAGATTTTTTAGCCCCTATGAATTGCTCAGAAAATGTTCTTCTATTCCTGAAATATTTCCATTAATCTATCATGTAAACTACGCAGAATAACTCACCTAAACTTGAGTTTTGACAGAGCTTGCGATCATAGCAGCTAAAGCCTTCTTTGGCCCTCCACCCATAGTTTCCTCCTGTAAATAAAAAGGCTCACAAAGTTATGTTTAACAACCAAAAGTAATTTGTCTTTTCATTCTTCTTACTTCTCCAATCAGTTATTCAGGAAATCTCATAATTAAAAAAATTTGGAATCTCTCTCTCACACACATATAGAACAACTATATGGTTAGAAAATTTAATTTTATGTTTTCTTCTAAATATCACCAAACCGCAAGATCTTATTTTAATGAGTGGAAAAGGATTATCCCTAAGTCAAACATAGCTCAAAACACTGAAGCAAAAGCAGTACTTTCAGTTAATAATATGTAATGTATGTAAATATGGTTAAACAACAGTTTAAAATAAATCCTGATGGTCTTTACATATTTTTTGTCAAAACAAAGTTGAGCCTAGCACTGCAGCTGTCATAAAAAATGATTCCTTTCTGATATGATGAGATCATGAAATAATTATGGAGAAACAGGACCTGCTATTGAGATTTTTTAACTTAAAAATGTATAAATAGTTATTGCACTAAACAAAGCTTGTTGGTTCCGTTATATGAAATTATAAGATCTTTCTTTTTTCATTTTATTCACACATTTAACACAAAGGACTTCAACAAAAAAGGCAAATATTCTGTAACTTCCTACCTTTAACAATGAGGTCTATCTCTTCGTATTTGTTCTGGCCAACATCACCACAAAACATCCTGCCTCTGCCTGCGCCTGTAGCAGGGTCACCACGGTCAATGGAGCATCGCCACATGTTGCGAACTCCATAAGCATAAATCTCTGCAAAGAAAGAAAGGCGACAGGAAAGTTACACACTTTGTATGGGTAGGAAGAAAATGTTAACTGATACAGAAAGCCTAACTATGCATCTTTGCGGGGGGGAAAAGATGCTGTTTTCTTCACACAATACAAAATGTCACATATCTGAACTGTGACCTAAAATTCTAGATCACCTCTTTATTTCAGACCTGATCAGAATTTGAAGGATTTACCAGGCTTTGATCCCTGTTCCTCTACAAATGGATTGTCCGAGGGAATACTGTAGGGAAAACCTTCATCATTGTTATCAATGTCAATACGTAGAACTTTGCCAAGAAGTGTTGACCTGTTAATTACAAAGATCACACAAGTGAGATACATTTATTCTTGAAGGTTAAGGCGATGATTTATTCCTTGCCACTTTCCTTTTTATGCCACACACCAGCCCGTTTTTCATTCATTCTGTCTGCTTTTCTTTTATAGCTTCAATATTATTATTGAGAAGGCACTCTATACCCACTCTCTTAAAATAATTCAAATGTGATCAGCATTATGTTGTCTGCAAACCTCAAATAATGTGTCTGCTGGTTACTTTTAATCATCAGAGAATGAAAATAGTGTGGAAACCTTTATTCCTGAAAGAGAACATTTAAAAAAAATGCTATTCTAACAGTCAGCGCAGCTCACAGAGCTAAGATTACAAATACAACTTTAAACATTATTTATGAAAGTTAAATCAAAATGCCTTAGTTAAATTACACTGACTTGTTCTGTGAATTGCCAAACTTTCCAAAAGGGTCTCCGGCTCGTCCACCATCTCCTATAAAGATGTAAAGATATCCATCGTGGCCGAAAAGCAGCTGTCCACCATTATGATTAGATGCTGGTTCCACAACCTCCAGGATTGTTCTATATGAGGTGACATATCAAAATTGTGAATATGCTTCTGCTTACATACATTTATGTAGTTAAGACTTAAGGTTTTTACCTCTCAGAGGAATGATCTACTTGGTTATCATCATGTGCTGAGAGGGTAAACTCGCTGATTCTTATTCTCTCCTCCTTCTTGACGGACACAGAGTAGTAAACATAGGCTTTTCTGACTGTGGTGAACCTAAGAATAGAAGCGATGCTCAACATAAAATTCTGATTTCTATTTTTCATGTAGGCTCAGTTGCATTTTCATCAAAAAAATTATGCAAAAAATGAAACTGTGTATTTCTTGACATAACGTTCATGAAGAACTAGAGGTAAGGACCTTGGATGCAAGGCTATGCAGAGGAATCCCCTCTCATCTCCAGCCCATGGAGATGTGAGCACAGCCTTGGTGAGGTTGAGGAAAGGACGGTCGATCCTGGAGCCATTAGCCAAATACACCCAGACATAACCCAGCTGCTCTGCTACAAAGAAGCGATGGCTTCCATCATCTGCATGGATCATGGCCACAGGGTTACGGAGACCGTTGGCAACTTCCTGCAGGCAGACCTCCAGACAGCCTTTAGGATCCTCCCGTACTAAGCCAAGGTTAGCATTTAGTTCTGGAGACAGAAAAAAACACCAGCTTTATATAGTGGGGAAAGAAATATTGAGAAGCCACCAATTGTGCAAGTTGTCCCACTTGAAAAAAAGATAAGAGGGTCTGTAAATTGCATCATAGGTACTCTTCAAATGTGATTGTATGATTTTTAAAGAATTTATTTGTACAAGGCTGCAGAAAATACGCATTTAACACCTACAACAAAGAGAGAATTCTGGCCCTCAAAGACCAGTTACTTCTTTACAAAGCTCTTCTATTCTCTACTCATTACTTGTATTAATTGCACCTATTTGAACTCATTATCTGTATTAAGGACATCTGTCCACACCTTCAAACATTAGCATTACAGCATTGTGCTTTGGGGCTTTTCCTCTGCAAAGGATAGGACAACTGATCTACATTACAGAAATGATGAATGGGGCCATGTATCAAGACATTTTGGGCAAAATCCTCCTTCCGTCAGTGAGAGCATTGAAGACAAAATGGGGCTGGATCTTTCACTATGACTGTGATCCCAAACACATCACCCTGGGAACAAAGGAGTGGCTGGATAAAAAGCATTTCAAGGTTCTGGATTGACCTAGCCAGTAGCCAGTCTCCAGTACTCAATCCAATAGAGAATCTGTGGAAGGTTTTGATAGGCTGTGTTGCTGACCAATGGCTCCAAAACATCATAGCTGTAGAGAAGATCTGCATGGAGGAATGGACCAAAATACCAGCTCCAGTGTGAACAAACCTGGTCAAGACCTACAGGAAATGTTTGACCTCTGTCTTTGCCAACCAAGGTTACATTATAAAGTATTGAGGTGAACTTTTGTTATTGACCGATTACTTATTTTCTGCACCATAATACAAATAAATCATTTTAAAAATCATACAATGTGATTTTCCTGGATACTTTTTACATTCTGTCTCTCACAGTTGAAGTGTACCTCTGATGAAAATTACAAACCTAATCTTTTTAAGTGGGACACCTTGCACAATCACTGGCTGCTTTATACCTTTCTGACCCCTATATCTACAAATATCTAATATTATGTCTTTATTTACTGTTAGGGATATTAATTAAACCCATACCTGCATCCTCTAAAACATTTGGGTAGCAATACTGTTTGTCCTTGAGTTCTAGAAAGTCACAGAACCTTCTGCGGTCCTCCTCTATGGCTGCAGTGAAGTTGGCAAACGGTTGCGACCTCCCTAAATTCTCCAAGAGCAGGCTGAGTGTGTAACGACAGTGCAGCCAGTAGTCTGAGCAGTAATCTGCGCACAGTCCTGGTAGAACCCTCATCGGTGTGTTGGCATCCTCAGCATCATATAGGTGGGCAGCATATGGAGAACACTCCTAAGAAGAGAAAAAAAGAATCAACTGATTCTTTATCGAATTTTTTTTTAGCTAAGTTTATCATCATAAGTTTATTGTTAACGTTATTTTTGAAATGATGTGAACATCTGTTATCATTTGTTGTATCTCAGAAAGGAACATTTAAAAAACTGCATGAATCCAATAAACAGGTAAAGGATGTTTGTAGAAATACTGCCACAGCTCCTCCTTGCCTTACTTTTAACTGTTCAGGTCAGAGTTATATACAGCTACAGTATAAATGGATGCAAAGCAGGTCCACTTTGTTATTAAGTCACAACCACACTGCCCACACCCAGAATGGTGAGCAAATGCAGAGCAAGGCATGACACATAAGCCATCTTGTGGTAAACTTGGACATTTTCACTGAGTGTGAGACTGTCTCAGAGGATAGAGCCCAAAAAGGAAAATAAACAACGAAACAACAAATCTAGGAACACTGACAAGGAAACGACTTTCAAATAACTCATTTTAAATTGAATAAGTTGTCACTGCAAAAGGTTAAAGTTGAACTGATATGCTCTGTCATCTGTTAAAAGTGATTCAGCAACATTTGATCTTGTTTCTTGAAGACAGCACAGCTCTCATCCAAAATTAAGTATCCTTTTTGATGAAAGACAAAAGGTATTTGAGAAACAATATAATAGCAGTTGCTTTCAACTTAAGCTCAAACATTGTCGACTATCTGTAGATATCGTACCATTTTCAATGGTAAAATAAGCTTCCTCTGTAAGGCGGTCCGGGCGAGCCATAGAAACATATTAAGCTCTGCTCTTCTGCTTTGAATGAAGTCAGTTAAGGGTGTTTGGGCATATGATCAGGATGTCTCATGAACCCCTAACCAGGAGGATTTTCTGGTTGTACCTCTCTTCACCAAATCGCTTTTGTGAAGCATCACCAGGTATTTATTACAAACTTTGTGTGTCCCTACACATTCTTGAAATCTAGGTGGTATCTATTTTAATGTCTACTTATGTTAATTAAACTTTTAGTGGCACTAAATAAAGGGAATGTAGCATTTTTGATGGAATTTAGTGGACCACAGGTGACACTAGAAAGCCTGTACAGAGACAGATTGCTGACTTTTCCATCTGAAACCTGTTTCACCTGTGATCTGATCTCAGATCAGCAGGAGACAATGGATGGAGATTTTTTCTTCTACTCTACCTTGAACTTTATTTTGAGGAGGACAACATCATGTTTATCCACTTTTACTCCGACAAAAGCATACAATGATACACCCTGGACAGGATGCCAGTCCATTACAGAGCAATGCAGAGACACACAGGAGCAACAACTATGCACAAACACACTCACACCTATACGCAATTTAGAGAGACCAATTAACACTAACAGGCATCTTTTAAGATGGTGGGCACGCATGGGTAAAACAGGCAAACTCCATGCAGAAAGACCCCAGGCTAGGATTGGAACCAAAAAACTGCAAGATAACAGGACTACCAACTGTGCCACTTTGCAAAAGGGATTTGTGTTTTTAAAATGATCTATGGACTTTAGGCTAAAGAATGACTGTTGGTAAACATGTGATAAAGAATTAGTTCAATATAGTTTTATTCTTGAAATCAGACACTTTTCTTATTTTAATAAAATACTGTTCCTTTTTGTTATTTTACCTGATTCACAAAAGTACAACGCATTTTAATCAAACTACTATTAAAGTTCTGACTTTCAGTCAAATCAAAACTCTTAAATGGCTGAAGTTTCTTTGTTTTAGGCCCTGCAAAGAGTAGATACTGGCTTTAAACCCCTATGAGGATTTCATCCTGACTCTTCAAACAGAGATCTCTTTGACTTCTGTGCACCACAGTTAAGATACTGATTGCTGGTAACTACCAAAAAAACACTATTTGATTTACCAAAAAATGGTGGGCAAAATCAGTTAAGTCTCAACTTGATCTTCTCATTACTACTCTTTGAGGATAAGCGGAATAGATAATGGATGAATGATAAACTGGAGATGGGAACTTGAGCACAAAATCCTGATCTGTACATAGAAAATGGTTAATTAGCTAAAACAACAATTACTGCTTTCAAAGTGTTTAGTTTACACATTGTTACACCAAAAGTAGGGCAAGAGATTTTAACCAACGGTTGAAGGTTAAAACCTGGATATTGAAGTGTTTTGAAAAAAAGCATCCTGACTTCCACCAGGTATAGCACACTTTGTACAGCCACAATCTCAACAGAAATTAAAATGATTAATAAATAAAAAGAGCCCAATAAATGCCCAATATCTGCTGCCAGAGGCAGCGATTTTTGTTGTCTTGTCAGTCAAGCACAGAGAAATTTCTCTGAGTCCTGTCTGTTTTTGCGAGAAAAAACCACATGAAAACACACGTATACTCCTTCCACTCTATTTTCTTTATCTATGGTTGCACGTCTCCTTCTGGGACTGATTTTTAATACTGGGTTTCTCCTGGGTTAAACAGAGAACCCGTGTGTAGGGGATTTACACAGCATAAGACTGGGGTCAATGAAGTAGTTTGATTCAGAGCTGTTTTTTTTCAATTATATTTCAAAGACTGTTATTATTCTAAATACCTAAAAAAAAAAAGCCTTAACGACACAATCTGAAAAGTTAAACAAAATATATTGCAATGCATCACAGTACTATTTTCGCCTAGTAAAACTGAACCATTTTCTAATTTAACATTTCTCCAAAGAAGGCTTAATAACTTAAAAGCATTTCTTAAATATTTACATTTCTCCGATGTCAGCCAACAGTCAAACCTTGCCAACAGTAGTAAACTCGTAGTCACTTTTTTTGCACTGTTATTACAAACGTAACCCAGCCTGCACTGAAAGGAAAGAACTGCTATGGGCTATAATTACCACAGCAGTAGAACCTATACTTTAGGATTTGGTGATTTGTCTGTGCCTTTATAGAGAATGTGATGCATTGAACTTCAAGAAAGACGTGTATTTTAGCATTGTGGTACCCAGTAAAAAAAAAAAAGAAAGCATAAACCACCTTATTTATGTTACTCGTGATATTTAAGGAAAATCCATTAGCCTATATAGGTTAACTATAAGGGCTACTCTAAGTTAGTACCGTTCATATCATTCAATTTCCACACCAGAGCTGCACGTAGCTGGCATCTAGGCTGCAAAGTCAGCACGTAATTATGTAATCAGTGAGGGGAACCTCCTTAAATGCTCACTCCAGGGATGAGGAGGTTAGGCTTTAGAGACAGGATCTGTTTAAAATTAGGGAAAGTAAAACATACTGAAATATAAATAGTTAGACGATAAAATATTTTTCCAAACAAGGACTATTGCAGGAGCAAGATTATCACATTAACTTCTAAATTTAGAGACACATTTTAGGCTGTAACTGCGTAAGTCATGACTGTAAAAAGACAGGCAAGCAGTATAGGTACAGGAGTCAGTGCACATTGTTGAAAATGGATTGTGATGTTTTACAGGTTTTAATTTATTTCCCTAAATACTGTTTTAAGTTTTTTAAGACAGTGAAAACAAAAACAAATTTGCCCTTTAGAAAATAGAATGTAATTTGACTTAAAGTGATTACTTGACCCCAATCACCTACCCAAAATTTTTGTAAGGTTTTTAGTGATTACAGATCAATAGGCAAATTTACCAGCTCTTGGAGGTTGAACTTTAATTGCATGTCTGCATTTCTAGCTTTTCTATAGGGTGAGCAGTAATCACAGATAAGAGGATTATATTTACATCAGGTAAACAAAAGAATCACACAGATAATGACATACAAAATGAATGTAAACGTAAATAAAGGTACTATTTTCTTACCTGACAGAGGATGCTGTGTATATATTTGCCACAGATTGCCAAACCCGAAGAGTCAAAGTTTTTCTTAATTGAGTTGAACCTCATTGATATTTCCTCATCCTTCTGCAAATCACAGCATCCAAACTTGGTATACTCTTTGCAGAAGACCAGTGTCTGCTGAGGCCCAAATGGAGGTTTGTAATCCAAGCACTGGGGGTGACAGCTACCCCTCCAGGCATGTAGGAGCAGCAGCAGCATGAGGGGGAGTAGTTCAAGGAAAACTGTGTGCTGCAAGATCTTCTGTGGGACCAGATCATTGGGATGTGGAATCATGGTGTCAATCATTTCAGGTAGTCTGTCTCTTCCCTCAGAAGTTTATATATGTATAAAAAACAACCAATTCAGCATCTATGTGAATATTCACCAGTCTCCAACGGGGTCTAGGAAAACAGATAAGACAATGAAAAGTTAGGTTGTTATTCATTGATTGTTTTATTTAGTGGATGTCTCTAGCGTTCCCAGTCTGTGACTGTGTCTGATACTGGGAATGAATGAATGTTGGATGACGTTCTATATTCTTTTAAATTTGAATTAAAGGAGCCTTTTTTAAACTGTCAAAACTTCAAAAATCTGTGCTGAACAATGTCTTCCAATTGTGAGTACAATTGTGATCTGATGGAGATCATAAAAGTTAGGTCCCTTTAGTTAGACTCACAAACAAACTGGCTGGTAAAGGTGGAAGTAACCAGGATTGAATGAAAATTCCTACATGGTTCCTTCTCTGTCTCAGGAAATTTACTAGGTGTGCATATTTTAGCCAAGGAAATAAAAAAAAGCAAAAATATACAAAGGACTGGTAAAAAGCAGTTTGCACATTTCCTTATAATTTAATTTCAATTTGATTACATTTTATTAATGACACAGTTAACTGACATAATTTAACAAGCAGTTTTGAAATTATCATATTTGAGAGAAAACGGCTTTTAGGCCAATGTGGCCCATTGTGAAAAATGAATTTGTCTCCTTGAGAAATCCTAATTTGATACTGATTAACTACGATTAATTACGATACTGGGATCTGAGTACTTTCCAATACTGAGTACCATTGCCAATACATCTACCATACACACAAAAAAATGCAATGAGTTGAAAGATTAAGTTTTATTTTCTTCTCTGCTTGTTACCAAAAAATATATAATGTATTAGATTAAAAAAATAAAATAATTAAAATCACCACAAAACACAAATTTCAAGTGAAAAATGAAAATTTTCCATGAAATTATTGCAGAGTTTCCACGCTGTAAGTATCCTTTCATGGTATCAGTTTACTAACCGATACCGATACAAGCACATTAGAATGGTATCCGTCCCAATACCCAATACCATTATCTGTATCGGTGCATCCCTAATTTTGACATATATAAAGAAAAGAATATATCCTACTAGGTATTGTTTGAGGCCATATGGGCCAGCACTAAAAGGAAGTCATCTTTTGAAAACTGTATTTTTTTATTTACTCTTGCATTTGATATTGAAACTTGATCTGAAACATTTAAGTGTGACCAAATGTCTGCATGTTGTAACATTTTACCATTTATTTAGCAGTCCTTTTCAACAAAGACTGTAAAATGAAATGCTAACAAACCTGTTTAAATTCCATACTGTGAACATGTTTTGAATTTCAAATAAATAACACAGAAAATGCTTAATATTTTATATGACATGCAAACTTACACAACACTGCTGATCTCTAAAGGCGTAAAAGTGTGTAAGTCAAACACACTAGCCCAGCATCACACCTGTCTGCAAGTCGTCCAGGGACACACAACGAGTTACATCATCAACTCAGATGAAACCCTCATACAGTGTCCCCATTCCGTGAGCAAATGTCTCAAATATTCTCAATTTGACTAAGATCAAGTGGATTTCTATTATCTTGAAGGCTTTTGCGGTTTGGTCCAGACAGCAAAGACACCTGTGGATCACAACACAAATCATGCAATAGCCTAGTTTGAGAGTCCACTACATCTCACTTTTAACATACTGAAACCACAGTATAATATATTTAAGAAGGATACAGAACTTTAAGAAAGATTTCTCAAATGAAAGAGATTCACCTTCAGAAAAATATTTACTTCCAGACTGAGGTCACCTTGAGACTCTCGCACTGTTTGCTCTGGACGTGCTTGCTTGCTGCAGTGGGTGAAAGCCATGCATAGAGAGACAGCAGAAAAAGTGTGAGAGAGGTTCTTTCATTTCCACATGGAGCCACGCTGCAGTTTTGGCTGAAAGCCTTCCCACTGCGTGTCTTCACTCCTCCTCTTTCTCCTCCTCCTTTCTCTCTCTTCTTTGGCTTTTTAATTCCCCTCACAAAGACATTCCTTCCCATAGCATGTGGCACATATAGCCCTTGAGTTGCAACTTTTCTTCCCTTCTCCCTCTGAGTTCCCCCTCGCAACCTTCAACATTCCCACACCTCCTCTCTGTCTGTGCCGCCTCCAGACAGACTAACGCTGCTGTATGTTTGTGTGTATTTATGTACGCGTGTGGGTGCTGCTCTGTGTGTGTGTGTGTGCGTGTGTTTGGTCAGATGAACCAGGACGTGTGCTGGAAGTGAAGTCCAATGGATTCTCCAGACATAATTCCAAAGTTTACATCCTGAGGTACATTTGCACTACATCTGTATTGCCCTCTAGCTCCAGAAAAAAAAAACTATAAATAAAATCGAAACTAAATATTGAAATAGTTCAGTATTTATAATTTTTGAGCTTTTAGATATTCTGAATTTGAAACTATTTGTCAGACCTGTCTTGAAGCAGACAAATAAAGTCTATGAGTAAGAACCTTTAAATTCCCTTTTTTGGAGCAGAAATAAATGCTGGGTGGTTGTACATCTCATCACCAATAGCGTTTAATGTCTCAGTTATTACAGACAAACATCAGATATTTTACAGCAGTTTGCTGCATCTATGGCCAGTGCTTTTACTTTTTAAGTCTCTCCCTCTCTGCTGCCTCGAGAGTTGAAGGTTTAGGATGAAAGCACACAACAGATTGTTTAGGCTCTTTAAAAATCAAGCATAGCCCGAACTGACCATCAACAATCACAGAGTGGGTAAGTTCAGCGACTAGACCAGCAGGAAATGTTCCGAGGTCCCCGATGGCCAGTCCAACTCAGGGTACAGTGAAACACAAATATCAGATGTTAAATAACTACTTCTTACAATGTAACAGTTGTGTAAAAGTGCAGCATTTGGGGATCTCATGTACGAAATATTATTTTGTTGTGCACTGAGCGGAACTTTAGTAATCATTTTTTCAGTTAGTCACTGTTAGTCATGTAGAGTTTGGCCTTTTAGGATGATCACTTATAAATCGTATTCACAGGTCCTACAATTTGTCTTCTCTCAGTAACACTGCTTGGAATCCTAATAAATGAACATCAAAATGTAGGGTCAAACTCAGATGTTGCTCTCTCTGTATACTTTGTAAGTGCATAGCAGACATATAAATTATGCACTTCTATTCTTTTAGGCAATTTAATGTTGTTTTTTGTTCAGATACATGCTTTTATATAAGGTTGAGCTCAAACTTTAAACTTTGCTAAATAGCATGGAAGTTTAATTTTTCTTAGACACATAAATGCTAAAGACTAAAAACAAACGATCATCTCCACAGTCACAATTATCATGCACAGACACACACAAAAACACACACACAGGTATTAACATTGCAGGGATCCAATCTTAAAGCTTTTAAGCCCTTTGATTTATGTAACCTAGAGGAGAGCTTCCTTCTTTTTTATTGTTTCATTTATTCACAAAATTTAAAACATTGCCTGAGTTGTGTGAATGAATAAATGAAGCAAATCAAATCTGTTTTCTCCATACAAAGTAAATAATAAGTGAAGATCTTTTTTTAGGTTGACAAAGTGATGCAGTCTAATGAGAAATCCTTAAGATGGATCAGTGCTATGTGTATATATCTGACATAAAGGCTTTGGTGTGAGTATAAATATCATGCCACCATCTGTTTCTCATTATTACAGAGCTCCCTTTTAGGTCATCGTGTATCTGTTGTCTGGCTGGCTGGCTACCAAATAGTTTATCACTCAGAATTCGGAGGAACAAACATCTGCAGCTTTGCAATCTTATTAATCAAATAATCTTATTCATCAAATAAGTCATCTACTAAGTCATTTTTATAACAGCAAAACAAAATTACAACACAATTACAAACAGTATATTAAGGACTGGAATTCAAATCTATTATATCCACCAATAAGTTAACCATATTCTAAGGTACCGAAGGGGGGGGGGGGGTTATCTCGAACAGTCATTGGGTGAAACACAGGGTGTGCCTTGGATAGGTTACCAGTGCAACAAAGACAAAGACACTCAATCATACACCGACTCACGGACAATTTAGAGAGACCAATTAACCTAACAGTCAGTCACGTTTTTTTTTACTGTGGGAGGAAGCCAGAGTACCCAGAGAGAACCCTTAGATGAACATGGAGAGCATGCAAACAGAAAAAAATCACATCTATCAACCCAGGACTTCTTCCTGGAAGGCAACAGTGTTACCAATTGCTCGACTGTGCAGCCCCATTTCAATATTCTTTAGAAAATAAAAATTCCTTAGTTTGAGAAAAACGACAGTACATCTACTTTGACGTTAAAAAAAAACAATCTTAAAAGGATTAATTACACATTTGTTCCAGCAGGTTAACTTTAATGAGTTCAAAATTCAAATGATGATCATGAGTGAGTCTAAACAGTAGGGTTCTAACAAACAAACTGAAGTTTATATTTTCTTCTAAACTGTTTAGCCTATCATATCAATAATTTCACATGGCTTCTCAAGGAGATTCTTTTGCAAACACAACCCACGCTCAACACAGGAAAGGACAGTAAAATTATTTTATTTCTTTCAGAACGGGCGCTGCTCTGGGGAGGCAGTGATGGGGAACTGCAGGAAAGTGGCAACACTGGAAAAAGGGTAGATATGGCAGGTAAATACTTAGCAACAGGATAGTGAATATGTTTTCTCAGGAGGAAAGAGATGAGTTTACATTGTTACAGAATAATGTGAGCTTGAAGAGTTAAGTGAGTCTTGTGCAAAGGGGACTGACAGACTGAGTGAGTGATGAGTCTCTGATCCTTTCCTACTTTTCTCAACAGGTTAGGCTGATGATGGAGATGTCTCAAGGGTGGACATACATCTGAGAGAGAATAGTTCTGATAGGCGAGACCCTGGATGGCAGTCCAAAAAGTAGCACCCACCCAGGGAACGGTTTCGCAGAACCCATCCTTAGCCTCTTCAGTTTACATTTGAAGATCAATAGAGAGAGATTAAGAGCGAAGTAATTTAAGTAATGTCTGAAGCTTAAAATGTAGCTGATAGCTCTTGTTATAGTAAGTAGCAGCGTTTCCATTACAAACATGCGCAAAACTTTGTCGATATTGTCGAAATGTCAAAAAAAAAATCACAATTGCGGGGTTTCCATTAAATAACAAACTCAGTTTAAATCACAAGTTTTCATGCTATAAGTCATCAAGAAAAATGGCGATGATATGAATATTTACAGTAGATATATTCATATTGGAGGCATAGCACTAGCACTCATTATCAGCCATCAGAGGAGGAGACGTAGACGGCTTGTAGAGCCCCTTTCACATGGGAGCGGCAACATATACAGGTTTTTTGGGAAAGTGTAGTCGCCGAATTTATGGATGACCTGTTGATTGATATATATTAGTATATGCCATATATATTAGCTATGCCTCTATCACAAACCAAATCCAAAAAAAACTCTGTCTCTTCGTGAACCCAAAAGTGCTGCGCCATCTTTCTCTTCCTAATACTACTTCAAACATTATCAATGTTGATGTCTTTTTCGCTCGTAGTAACATCCGGTTGTTAATTACGACTTGTGTGATGCGAAAAGGTGTTTCCATTGCTGTTTTGTGAAATATATGAATTTCGATACGCTCGAAAAACCATCTTATCTAAGCGCAAAAACTTTTTATAAAAAAAGGATAGTTTATTCGAAATTGCCATGCTTCCATTAAGCAGATTTATTTCCGCAACTTCAATTGCCGGAATTTCATGCTCTTCAATTTCATGGAAACGTAGCTAATGGGTCTGTTTCCATTTGGTGCAAATTGTCCCAGTTTTGTACAACCCTTTCCTAAATTTAAACATTGGGCCTATTTTTTATGTGCCACTCAAGCTAAGTAGTACAGATTGGACCAGACAGTAATTTAGACACAGAAGCAGTACAAAGAATCTGGATAATGTAAAAATAAAAAAGACACATGTACAATTCCATCTGAAAAAACAAAGCAAGACGAATAGTTGAGACACCAGGGTTAAAGTCAGTCAGCCTGTGCATCTAATTTGTTGGTTTCGATCACGAAGAGAGGTTAATCCTTGGATTTGAGAATCACCTATTTTACTTGATACCAGTCAGCATGTTCACAAGGACAAGTTATGCAATTACAATTCTCCTGTGAGTTTGTGATCTCCCTGGACCAGCTGGATGGAACGTGAGTGATGTGCATCCAAATGTTAATATGTTAGGTGTCTTTGTTTTGGGTTTTTCTTAGTTATTTTCCCTATTTAGTTTACATTATCATTTTAGTTTACGTCTTGATGTTCTGTTATGTTTTAGTTTAGGACTCTAGTGTTTGGATTTGGACACTTTCCTGTTTCTATATTTTCACTTCCTTCCCTTAGTTTTCATCTTTTTTTCATTGTTTTTGTGTTCTATAATTTATTTGTGTTTCCTTAGTTCATCAGTCTTTGTTATTTCTGCTTAACTTTATTTCTTCAATATCTTATCTGCTTTCTCGTATTTATGTCCTGTTGTTCTGTTTGAGTTCCTCTTAGATATCTCTGGTAAAAAGTAATCAGTTTATCATTCCTGATATTTAGGATTGTTTTCTGTTTGGTCTCCTGTTTATTACTTTGCTGTTTTCTCCCTGCCATGCTGCTCCCTGACCCAGTTACTGTTACTGCTTGCTCCCTCTCACCACCAATTGCTTTCACTAATTAGTGAAACATGGCGAGATGCAGCACAGCACCACACTTTTGGAGCGAGGAGGAAACCCTTTTCTTTCTTGTTTGGTGAAAAACATGAATATAATGGGCCTGATTTATCCACTACGGTGGAAACTAAAGAGGATCCACAAGGAGCACGTCTTCAACAGGTGGAGTCATACTGATAGCTCAGTGAGTTATGATGCGTCTTTGGGGGAAAAACAGGTACATTTTACATTGTTGTCAGGTTCATTGGCCATTAGAGTGTTAATTACTAATAGGTTATATTGTGTGTGTAAGACAGTTCTCATTGGTCAATAATAAACGTATGTTGAATGTGGTTACACAAAATTAAGACATGCTTTTCAAAAGTGCTAAACATAGACGTCATACATTTTTATGTTTAATAAATCACACTGCTCCTGGAACCCCTACATATTTGCCTATTCTCCCAATATTTTGTGTCTTTTTACAGAAACACTAAGATTGCATATTCAGATGCAAGATTGGGGATGGATTACAAACCGTTGATAAATCAGGGGCCAATGTCTTTTGTTGACGGCAGAAAGTAGCAAGATAGTGAGATTTATAAGAAGGTGATCGTTTACATTGGGATATGCCAATTGATTACAAATTCCATTTATGCAGGATCAACTTTTTCAACTTATTTATGTAAACGATGTTGGGTCATACACACAGCCATCGGGTGGCGCTAATCTGCTTTCTTCCACCAGAAGGAGAAGGAGCAGAATCTATAATAGGGCTGACCAACCAGCCCATCATCAGCCATCTTCCTTCGCGGGCGGAGGAAGGCACAAGTTTCTGGCAAAAACTTGTTAAAAAGGAACCCAAAGACCACTTCAGGCTGCCAACTGCTGAGAAAAAGAGCCACACGTGGTGGAGGACCTAACGCAGCCTGAACCGCATACCTTAACCAGACGGAGGCCGCATCCGTTCGTGCCAGAGGCCGCATCGAGCTATCGACACCAGACTGATAAGAGTGGCCAGGTCGGAGAATGCCAGAGGTACTGTTCGTGAGTGTCGGGTCCAGCCTTCACACAGCTGAACCCAGACAGGAGGTAAACGGCGTCCCGATCAGAGGCTCCAGGAGCTACCACCCTGCTAACTAACTTAGCAACCCTTTGTTAGCCTGCTGTTTGGGCAGAGGCAAATTAGTTAGGATTAACTAATTTTAAAGGTGTTTCCTTTTTATTCTTAACTTGTATACGTTTTCATTCTGCTATCTTTGGTTAAAACAGGCTTCGGCCTGAAACTTTAAGCAGTGTTTTAAAAGACTGTTCCCGAAAAAGAGTCGCTTTAAATCCTGTAATTTGAGCTGTTCAACCCCACAAGAGCTTAACTTTCTTAGTTTAGTGTTTAATAAATATGATAGAACTGGTCCAAACAGCATCCCGTGGCAGCCGCTAGCCCCGCGCTAGGACAAGACCATGTGTTTGGGTCAGATCTGCATTCAGTCTATAAACCATCAAAAATGTTCAAATAGAGATTGGCTCAAAGAAGATTAAGAACAGAAACTAATCTTATTAGCCGAGTCTGAGACCCCTCTTTGTGTTAAAATACTAGAATAAAACTGGTTACGGTCATAATCAATCCGAATAGAAGTAATTTCCTAAAAATTACTCTTATCCAGATAATTTTTAAACATAAGATTTGTTAATCCAAAGAATGTTTTGTGTTTTCTTACATTGCTTATTGGTTTGGAGGTAAACCAATGGTGCTAATTTAGTTAAACTATTTAAAATTGAAACTAAAGTGAAACTAATTCAGCTTGCATTCCAGTATCTACAGATCAAACCTTGGTTCTTAAAAATATCTGAATTCATCCAGAACTGACATCAGTTCTCATATCATTACATATTAAACTTTTTGTGTTCTTTTATTTTAAACAATTTATTGGTTTTGTGAGTTTTGAGGGATTCAACATGTATTTTTCTTCTTTTGTAAATAAATCTTGTATTTAGGAAAGTAACTGTTGTCTTTCTTGTTCAACACACACACATGTCCCAAGGTTTCATGATCAATAGATAGTAAAGAATTCACTCCTTTATATTATGAGGCTGATATAGATATTACTTCCTGGAAACCCAGGTGGTGCCCCGAAAATATAGATATTTTTTTTCATAAATTATTTATCTTATTGACTGGCATAAGCAGTCCTTTGACTATTAATAGCCAGATAGCTACATTCTTGGTAAAATCCGCAACAACGGTGTCACGGAAATCTGGGTGAGAGAATAAAACAAAAGTGTCAGCCATATTCGTACATAGTTTATTTTACGTGCACGTAGGGTCTCGTGATGAGAACCCCGGAGTTTCAGCACAAATGTATGAGTTTATATAGAAGTCAGCCACACCTTATTGAATCAGCTTCTGTCCGATCATTACATCATACAGTTATGATAAGATAACCACAAGACCAATCACAGAACAACATGGAATAGGTAAACACAGGATGTGTCATGAGGCAGGCAGTAATGCTTGTTTCACTTCAATAGTCAGCAGTAAACAATCAGGAGATATTTTCACTGGACACTCAGTATATAGATAACAATAAGAGACACTTTGTATAATGCTGAGAAAGAAATTCATATGATCTGTCATAAGTGAAACACCAGATAATAGTAAGATTTGTCATAAGTCAAGATGAGATTTTTACATACAATTGGTTCTTGTTTGTGCCTTAGAGTAAGAACAGCTGTCTAAGAGCTGAGTAAGAGAATTAAACCTTTCTTAATGTCCCAGCATAATAAAATTTTCTGTCACAAACGGGTTATTCTGAATGTTTCAGGAAACCCGGATAGTGACCTTAACCTGACCATAACCTGAATATTGGCTGAATGTAAACGTAGCCATTGTTTATACTGAATGTTCACTAGTCCCTGAGTTTTTGATGCCCTCCTGTTTTTTTATTGTAAGTTTTTGCCATCTTTTTCATCATTAAATCCACATAAACGTTTTTGCTGTATCCTAGGAAGTGCAAATGCTGCAAAAAATATCAAATTTGCTTAATATGGTAATATGTATAGGCCGTAAGTTGTTGGGATGTTTTCAAGACCATTTAAGCATGACTGTTAATCAGTTTTAATATTCTATGTGTTTACAAAACATCTGAATTTTGTTTTTTCTGTCAATCTAGGTGGTCCACATACTGCTACACAAATAATTTTAAAATCGTGTGGCCCTCTTTAGTAGTTCTGTAACTGTGTTTTGTGAGCAGAACATTTTAGGAAGTTCAACATTGATACAAAATAGTTTCAAGATAATGACTCAGCTACGAATGAAATACTCAAAGCAATGCTTTCTGTACACCTAGAGACTTACAAGATTTATAACAGACTCTAAAAAAGATTATCAGCTCAGATATAAAGACTTGGCTTAACAGTCTGACTAACAATTTTAAAACACTGAATTTTGTAGGGACACTATTTGCAAGACTACAACTAGATTCCCGTATAATTCCTCCCATTATGCTCAGCATTAAACAGTTTCTTTATGTGGGAATGTTGTAGCATACGTTGCCGAGATTGAAGTTACATCAAATAAAGACTTGCTTTCAAAGTAGGTACTGTATCAACAATTCATATTTTTTTATACAAGGTGTTTATGCACTTGCTCCATGCAAATGCACAGATAGTCCTGTTTTGTGCCTGTCCTCCAGGGGGTAAGGTTGGCATACACTTTGTAATTTATGGCCCATTTCTAGGCCGTTTTTCGGCCATGCGACACATTTTGTGACTGGTTTGTCTTTAAATATAACAAAACATCTATGTTTATAGGCTACTTTCCTGCAGGAACCCCCAAAAAATTGATGTGTGGTAAGGTGCAAAACAATGTCATGAGCAGAATTCAAACTCACCATCATATCAATGGTAATCCTGTGTGTTAACCAGTGTTCCAAAGCAGCAACTTACAATTACATACAGCCAGGGTGCATCATGAAGCGGACAGGACACCCCACACGGTCATACAGTTTGGTAAACCAAGAGAAATGAATCATCCATTCGCACGGTTTAATAAACCTAGGGTACGGATTCTTACCCCTCAAAAATTATTTCTGCACTTGACTTGGTGCTTCTGCTTGTGTGAGAACGGCTTTATTGGTTGTTGGTTGTTTTATGTCACTACGACTACAGTAGAACTTGTGATAATATCAAAGATGTTTGATTCAAAGACTAGGGAAAGACTGGCATAAATCGGGTCACCAAGTGCAGATTATAACCTTACATTTAACGATCAAGACAGTGGGAGTGTGCTGAGACTCTAGCAAGATTTCTGAAGACTACCAGTCTTTAGTCTGAGACTGTGAAAATCCTTTGGTGTACGCCAGGCATAAAAGTCTGCATTTCAAGTCATGTTGACGTTAACTGGACATAGGTTCATAAAAAAAGACTTTGGTGAGAAATATTTATGCTGCACTCATATTGCGAAAGGTCATATCCTGAGATCTCAATACACTCCTAATGGATGGAAAATTTGCTATGGCTCTCACAACTAGCTAACAACTATTCATTGTTTCATTGCTTCATTGTTTAAGTTATAAGGCTAGCTTGCTATCACCACATTTTCCTTTGTCTTCCCTGAGTCGATTGTGTGCATTGATAAATCACACCTGGTTGATAGGAGCCTTTCTCTCACTCTCTCATGCCCTGTTCCACACATGCCTACTATGTGAGGTTGGAACTTCCTGTGACGTCGGGTGGTTTAGATTCTGTCTTCCGCTTTCATTTATATTCTCCCTGTAGAATCAATCCATCATTTAGGATAAGTAGCATAGATCACTTTAGACTAGATTGAATTTACTTTGTGATTGTTGTAAGCAGTTAGGTAGATTCCTTAAACTTGAGATACAATCTCTGTGCTTCCTTTAGTGTTGTGTGCTTTAACACTTTGGCAAAAGGATTTGTCTTTCATATTAAGACTGATAGTCTGGTAAAATCAATAGTGTTTCTTATATAGATTAAGAAGCTGGTGCCCTGATTTACTCATTTTGTCACTGATAATTTGAGTTTAATTAACAATTATCTCAGTATTAGGTTATTTGTATGATTGTTCCAAATTATTAATGACCAGACAACGATAACTCTTCAAAATCCACCACAAATTCCTTTCTTAAAAAACTAGTATAAGTTAATGTTAAAAATGTAAATGGCAACTGTAAATCCTTAGAAGTGTTGAATGCACTAGTAGACTATGCTTTTGTTGATATGTACTATTTTCCCAGACTTATCTCCAAAAAAATAATTTCACAAAGGAAAACGGGGCTCACATTTAGGGTTAAGAAGGTTCACAAGAGTCACAACCTCAGTGGAAAAGCAAAACAAAAATCAGTTTGCATATTACATGCTGAGAAAGCTATGTAAGAAAAGACAACCATCTGTAATTAGAGTAGATTGCATTCTGCTGCAAAAATAATATTTTCTATATTCTATTTTGTTGCAAAGCGTACCAGTAAAACTGTGACCTTTATTGATATAAATGTGGTCCTACAGCATGAGGAATAAGGACATGACCTGGAACTGGATTAGGTTTTGGAGGTGCGACATTGAAACGTGGCTCTGCAGGTTTTCCAGGATAAACACACAGCTCAGAGAACGAGATTATGTTTAGAGGATTAAAGGGCCAAAAATCCGGTCCGGTACCACAAGGTTTCATCTCTATGTAGCCTGTTTGTTCCAGATGTAAAGGCTGGATTACTGTTATTATTCCTTCAATTGATACTCTTTGTAGACAGATTGACAGGCCTCCAGCAGTTACATGGATTTCTATTTTTCATATTTATACTCCCTCACAAGAGAAAGACATGTATTGTTCTTCATATCTTTTATTCACTCTAATATGAGAATCCCTATTTCGTTGGAGTTATGTTGACGTTAAAGCCAACATGGTCAGATTTCCATTAAAAGAGCTAAAGTAAGCCGAGGTTTGTTTTTTGTTGTGCAGGTTCAAGCCCAGATGAGTATTTGGTTCTGTTCAGTTTGTGTTTTCCCAAATCCCAGATCTTTTCTGAAACTCTAAATAGTTTACATCTGTGGACTTGATTAGAGCTTAGGAATGAAACAAAAGTATTTTCTGCAGACAGCTTTAAACGTGGCTTTTAAAGTATGCTAATCTTTAGAATGAGTAAGGGTGAGTCATTCTTTACTGGAAAGGCAACCAATACACACTCATACACACACACACACACACACACACTCATACACATTTGTCCTGACAGAGTTGCTACCTAATTTTTTTCACAGTGTTTTTCTTCTGGCTTGTCACACATATTTTACTGGAAGGTTTCACAGCATTATACACATCTCAGGCTCCATTCAAAATGTAGGTTTCTGTAGGAGAGTTGTAGTCTGGTTGGAATTTGTTCATTTTGAGTTTGGAGTTAAAGTTTTGATAGTTTGAATAGGAGAGTTTGGTTAGAGTTTGTATCGTTTGGAGTTAGTTTTGAGAGTACAGAGACAGATAGTTTGAAGATTTAGGAGAGGGAGGAGACAGAGATAATGGAGCCAGCTAGGAAGAGGATGGTTTCCCATGTGGAACATTTTGATGTCATAACCCCTAATAAGGTAGCCTCCAACTATCATTATGTCAGATAAATTCAATGTGTTTATCAATAATTGTATTTTTTACTTTTTCTTATTTTATTCAAAGGTGAAGTGTTTATTGTGTTTCATGGAGTTGGGGTACAATAACAACACATCATCTGTGCTAAGCATTACCATGCTTTGCATGACAAAAGGGGAGCTAAATATCAGCAGGCTGGAAAACTCCCTGCTGTATTCGGAAAATCAAAAATTTCTGCACCCCAATTTATATAATTGCTTAAAACGTAAAACTATTGAGAAACTGCTATTTCTAAATAAAAATGAAGAAAGTATCCCCTGCTCTGTACATCATGCCCAAGTTAAAAAACTATATTCAGTGCCTTCTTCCTAGTTCCACAAGCACTTTCACTTTGCTCTGCCTGCCTAAGCCCATGCGTTTTGCCTAAAGCGACTGAAAAACATTTTTATCATTCACATTTGTATTACTCAATGTAGGAAAATTATATTTCTGGAACCAATAGTCTTTCCCAAGAACCATAGCAGATTTACAAATTTAATGCGTCACACATTAAGTGACTAAAAGCTACAGCTGCATGCGATTACATATCTGGCCAGTAGGGTGCTTTGTTTTCACATGAAACCCCATTAGATGAACCATTCCTTGAACCAATTTTCTCAGGAGGTTCAATGCCTCATCAGGCTGCATCTCACCATCACAGGATAACTCACTCACACGAGAAATGACCACCTGCATGCCTCCACCAACCACAGTTGGAGTCTGTGCCTCCGCTGTGCCCTCTGGTGGACAACCTTTGGAAAAGTGACACACAGAGAAACCACTAAACAAACTAAAAACCCAGAGTCATAAAAGTTTCAGAACCACTTTTGATTTTTATCCCATGTTCTAATTTTCATCCTTCCAGTTTCAATACCCAGTTAACTAATGCAGGGTCATTGGGGGCTTATAGAGTTTTTGCCACATCAAACAGGCAAGAGGCAGCATACACCCTGAGCAAGTGGATTTATCTTTAATAGATCCACTCCATTTTAAATCTTGAGAAATTCACTGAACACTATGATATGAACTATGTAGGGGACTCAAAGCACTGAGAACAAAATATCCTATAAGAACACAGAGTTTTTCTTTTTTTCACAGAAATTTTTAAGTGTCAAAACCAGGGGCCGTGTTCACAAACAATCTTAGGGCTAAAAGTAGGTCGTAACTGGCGAATTTAGGAGTAACTCCTAAAAATGTGGGCGTGTCACTCCTAAATTTAGGACTCCTAGTTTCTTAAGATAAAAGTAATTCACAACCACTTTTAGGCAAAAAAGTAGCTCCTAAGTCTGGGAGTCCTTAAAAGAAGTCAAGAGGACTCCTAACTCCCTAAGACCTATTCACAAAGACTCCCAAAATGGCTGCAGCCAGACGTACTGTGTTGGACACGCTGAATGATTCTGAATTGACCAAACAATACAGATAATGTCCACACGTAGCCAGTTTTTTTTTAAACGAAGATTTTCCTCCGCTCGTTGAAAAAAATAAATCTCCATCCACATGTAACTGGATCAATTCGTTTTTCAGCACATTCATAGACGTGACAAAGCAGTAGGGGGCAGTAGTTCTCCCAAATCCTGTCCACTAAGAATAACTTTATTTCCTCTATTTTCAGTACGCAGCAGTGATAGAGCTTATAAAAGCAAACAAACAAAACGTGCTTTAACAACGGATGATACCAACACAGCTCTGAGGGCATAAATGCTTTTTCATGCTACATATGTAGGGATGCCTATATGATGGACATTGCCTACCTGTTGCAGCAGCATCCTTTTTATAAGCGGGGATCTCGAGCCGCCACTGGGACTGTAGAGAATATCTTTTCTCACAGTCTTCTGACGTTCGAGACACCGCTGGATAAGATGCATTTATGTTTCTTCTAATTTCCACCCATGCCTCCCTTTTCTTCTTGGGGGCAACTGTGGCTCAAGGAGTTCGGTGTTTGCCTTGTAATCGGAAGGTTGCCAGTTCAAGCCCTGGCTCTCAGTCGTTGTGTCCTTGGGCAAGACACTTCACTCATTGCCTACTGGTGGTGGTCAGAGTGCCCGGTGTCCGGCAACCTCGCCTCTGTCATGCGTCCCAGGGCAGCTGTGGCTACAACGTAGCTTGCCATCATCAGTGTGTGAATGGGTGGATGACTGAATGTAGTGTAAAGCGCATTAGGGTCTGTAGGGACTGAGTACTGTCTGACTGAGTAAAGCACTATACAAATGCAGGCCGTTTACCATTTATTTGTAATCCGAGCCTACTTGCAATCACTCCCTTAATATGATGCATCCATCCATCTATTATCTGTACCGCTTTCAGGGTTGTGTGGAGGGGGGGGCTGGAGCTTATCCCAGGTGTTAAGCAGGGAACACCCTAGAAAGGACGCCAGTCTGTCGCATAATGGCAAACACCCAACTCCTTGAGCCACAGTCGCCCCAAGAAGAAAAGGGAGGCATAATTTCACGTTTTTTCGTTTTTAAACTTCACCCTCTCTGTAAGTAGGCTATTGTGTGTAAGTTGTATAAAGTGTGAGTCTCGTGGCCGAAACAAATATGTCATCATGCATTATTTCTGCTATTTGTGCTGTTCATTATTTCGCTTTTATTGACATTGAAGTTTTCCATTTCCGGGTTTCACACGTGTCATTCAACAACCAATCACAATGCTGTCCGTCTATTTACTCATACATAGGAAATGACGTTTTCTATAGCAACGGGACGTCACTCATATCTTACGTTTAGGAATTTGTCCTACGTAAAAGTAGCTCTTATGGCACATTTGGTCTGCGTCAGGCAACGCATTCAACGGATGAAGTTTGACGTATGTACTTTTTGGCTTTCATAGCTTGCTTCTGAGGAAAAAACAATGCATGGACGGGGCTTCCTCTGTTGCCGTATGTTCTCAACTATGGTGGATCGTAACGAGAGAGTGACTTGGCTTTATTAGCTAGATAAAGCTAGACAACGTTGACATCGTGTGCATCAGCGCCCATTATTCAGATGCGTTCTGAGTTTGGGGAGTTTAACCATTTGCTCCAGGAGCTGCTTATGGATGAGGTTCCCTTTCAGTGCCGCTTCCGTCTGTCCCGCACCTAATTTTACGACCTCCTCGTCCGCATCGGAGCTTAAATCTCCTACCAGGACACAAACTACAGGTTCTCTGTTCCTCTTTAGGAGCGCCTGTCCATCCGAATTCGGTAAGTGGTATTTCTGATTTTTTAAATCTGCGTTTGTTGAAAATGTTTTGAATGGACCCGCGCCTCATTCAAGATATGTGTATAGTGACATAACTACAGTGAGACGCTCTGACTGGTTGCCGCACTGGGTTAACTGCATTGGGTCAGTCAAAGCTCAGCTTGCTGAACTTCTGTGACGCATGCGTTGGTACGTTGCCGTATGAAACGCAAGCGTCGTTGATGAAGCCAACGTACTCAAGGCAACGCAGAGCCCTTGACGGACCTCTGACGTACTCTACCATAGACTTTACATTTAATCTTGCCGCAACTGACGCTGACGCATGGGCTTGGTCTGAATGCAGCATTAGTGCCTTTGTGAATAGGTTTTAGACGACAACTCCTACGTAAGACCTTTTAGCACAATTAGGAGTAACACCTAGCGGTAAGATAAGAGTCTTTATGAATACGGCCCCAGATCTGACAGAGCCGATCTATAAGAGAAGTGTTTAGATTTTTTTGGTGGTAAAAAAATTCCGTTAAAGTATTAGCTTACTTATATAAATGTGCAAGAACATACAGAATGAGCCCAAATTAATGAATTTATGAGTGTTTAAAAGCTATGCCTTTGTCTCTTGATGCACCCAAGGTGTCCCCTGAGCATGCTTTCTCCCAGAGAAACCGTTCAGCAAATCCCACAGCACATAATGACTATCAAATCTATTTGAAACAAGCCCCACCATCACCCTTTAAAAAAATCAATCCGTGGTCTTTTTTGTCAGAGAGGAATAATTGTTCAAATTACCCAGCCCATGTCAGGGGTTTAACTGCACTGCAAATGGTCCAAAGAGGCTGAAGTGCTCGTGTCAGGCAGAAAAACTGACAATAACCCACATATTGGTCCAGAAAAAAAATAATCTTCATTAGATCCATCCATGTATTAAAGATTCCTATTAGAGAATTCTCCTGAAAAACATTAGATAAATAAGAATGCCAAAATAATGTGTACATGTGTTTTTGGATTAGTGCAAAGGAATGTGTTTTTTTGTTTTGTCTGTGTTTGTGCATTTAAATGACCCATTTGTCTGTGTATTTGAGGATCCCTCATTCCCCCAAGGACAGCCATGCCTGGCAGAACTCCAGATGGAGTGTCTGGGATAGCCTGAACTGTTAACACACACAGACACACACACACACACACAGAGGAGGCATGTGAATTTAGACTCGCCAGTACCACTTATTGCATAACCCAAAAATGTGAGTAACATTTATACAAGGTAATGGGGATTTCACTTAAACTCCATGCACCCTGAGAGCATTTCCATAGATATCCTCGCCAAAATATATACATTGTTTTACTTTGTTTAGGGGGGGGGGGTGCTTGTATTTCACCATTGCTACGACATAAGGAGTTGAGATGGCTTTGGCTCAGAGGAAAGATAAAGATACCGATCAATCAGGCTGCCGATAAACTGATCCTTGACCGTTCTTGCCCGCACATCAAATTGTCCTTCGGCAAGATTCTCAGCCCCACATTGACCCGAGAGTCTCTTGCTGTCAGTATTATCAGACCCTTTAAGATAAAACCAAGCACAAAATGTGTAGGACTGAGTAAAAGTAACCAAGAGTAGTAAAGAGAATTCATAATGATGAGACCACATTGCTGTGCACAATATGTGTGCAAATTCTTGCTGCAGAATCATTTGTTAATCATGCAGTATGTATTTTTTATTATTATTGTAAATACATTAATTTAAAAATATGCAACTGTGTGGTAGGAACACTGCGTAGGTTCAGCATGATTTTTATATTCCCATGATAGAGCAGTAATTATAATGAGAACATAACATAATCAATCACATTACTGTTTAATATTTTGTTGACATCAGAATTAAACCGTCTCTTCACATAAGACTAATTCATGGGAAAATAGTATTTTCTAACTGTACATGCAAAGGAAATGACCAGTGACACAAATCTTTAATGATGTTGTAATGATTAGCATTAATAAATCACAAAGTGTCAGCTACAATTTAGTCAAATCATACTTGGGGTTTGGTGATGCCTATTTCTTGCAGTCATCCGATGAGAAACATGGTACATCCTAGACAGGCTGCCAGTCAATAGAAGGACAAGAAAAGTCATAATTGGCAATGGACCAACATATGAGTAAAAAGATATTTTCTTGATAACAAATACATTTGTCAGGATGTGAAGAGTTTAGCCATCAAAGTGAAAAGACATTGAAGGATCATTTGAACAGCTCAGAAGATGCTGCAATATTAGTGATCTATTTACGTTATTTTCTCTGAGGTGTGCGGACCGTAGTGGTGTGCTTCTATTTTTATTTTTATGTAACGCAATTCCTCTTTTTCCACAGAGATCCGTTTAATAACAGGATTTTGTTTAATATCTTATAAGTATGATGCTGTTTCTCTCTTTTTGTATAAGTACACTCTCAGAAGAAATGGATCCCCTCTATTATTTAGGCATAAGTAAAAGTAAGTTTAAGTAAGTCATGAAAAATTAACCCTTGTTCTCATGGAACAGCAAAGTAAACACAAAAATAATATTACTGTTGTTGAAAGACAACCAACGTAGTTCCCACAATTTGCCACAAATCATGTGGAGGGAAAAACAAACCTAAACGAAGGCTCATCATTCGGCACAGGACTTTTCCTTAGCAGAGATGGAGGGCATGGTCAGTGTTCATTTAAAGATGGTTGAAGCTAAGGGCAGTAGTCGATGAAAACACTTCGGAGACCAAACACTTAATCCTGGGGTGGAGGTTCACCTTTCAGGATGGCAACGACTGTAAGTATCAGAGCCATACAGAGACTTTTAGAGGGGCAGGTGATCAAAGTTTAAAAAGGGGCACATAGAGCAAGATTTTAAAAGGCTTTGTTGGGATATTATTTTCTCTTTATATCATGTATTTCATGATAAACCTTGCTGCCCAATCTGGAACTATTTTGCTAGTCTTAAAGGACCCCAACTGTCCTTAGCGAGATCTTTGAAGAGCCGTTACCCAAGAACAGAAAGAAGACAACACACAACAGAATTCTGTTTGAGTGAACGCACCTGATTCAGATGGAGCCACGACAGTGAACTGTCGTGACTGAACTTCAAAAACAGGGCATCCCAGTTTTATTTTCAGCACAACACAGAATCATAGATGAACACACCCAGCACCTTGCTGCGGTTTCTGACTAAATAAACCCTATTATTTGACTGGTTAACCTCCACATTAACTCAGCTGCAGACAGCTTCAAAGATCAAAACAGCTCAGAGGGACTAACTCTACAGTTCTATAGGACTGTTAGCACCTCTAGATTTTCATGGTGGAATGAGAAAAGAATTAAATTCAGTTAAGTATATTTATTAGGAATATAAGAAAATATATATATATATATGCCAATATATTGTGATATTTATTTATTTATTAATTAGCGATTTTTTTTGTTAAGAATTTAAATTGAACCATTAATAATGACGGTAATTTTGGTCAGATAATTAAAAGTGTGACTGGCAGGGGGTGGCTGTTTTCCCCTTCTTTGTTCCAGGGGATCAAATAGATCTAGTAATTAAACTGGATGTGTTATACATGAAACAGGTTGGCGTCTTTAGAAAGATTTTTTCTACAGTTGGGTTCAGTTTTAAAAATCACAATATATAGTCTTATAGTATCTTGATATATTGCAAAATATTATATTATCCCCTTTGTATAGCAATAAGTATCATATCACCAGATTCTTGCCAATACATTGCTATTATTTATATATCTCAAGGAAATTTCAATCGAACACAACTGGACTTGGCAATTTGTCTTGGAAGACGTTTCACCTCTTATCCAAGAGGCTTCATCAGTTCATGCTTGCCGCTGACCAGGCTGGGACTGGTCCAACTAACTGGTGTGGAGACTCAGCTATTTAACCTCTTGGAGGGCTTTTACAAGACTGATTATGTCATTGGATCCTTTGTGCTCCACGTCTTAACGACGGTCGTTGGCGTGTCGCCTATTGGTGGAGGTTAGGTTTCGGCTTTATTAGTGCCCTATTGTGTTATAACAACAGTCGTTGGAGTCACAGTTGTTTTTTCTTATTAGAGGCTAAATTGTTGAATCTCCTGGGTAAGGATGAAAGGGCAGCATTGTAAATTGGAGATAGGTTATGTCTCAGGCCTCCTCCTCTGTTTAGCGATGGTTTCTCTACTTTTACATAGATGGCTTCTTTTACTCCTCTTTCAAAACATCTGTCCTCTCTGTCTAATATCTGGACATTGCTGTCCTTAAAGGAGTGGGCTTTATCCTTGAGATGTAAATGAACAGCAGAGTCAATGCCTGAGGAGTTAGGTCTCCTGTGTTGGGCCATGCGTTTGCACAGTGGTTGTTTGGTTTCACCAATGTAGAGGTCTTTGCATTCTTCATTGCATTGGATTGCATACACCAGGTTGCTTTTGTGTGCTTGTGGTGTGCTGTCCTTGGGATGTACTAGTCTCTGTCTGAGTGTGTTGCTGGGTTTGAAATACACAGGATTACTGTGATTGTTAAAAATCCTCCTGAGTTTTTCAAAAATCCCAGACACATATGGAATGACTACATTGTTTTGTTTGTTTTCTTTTTCTTTTTCAACCACTTTGTTGGCTTTCTTTCTAGCTGCAGTTTTCACAAAAGTCCAGCTGGGGTAACCACAAGTTGTGAGGGTGTCTCTCACGTGCTTGCGTTCTTCCCCTTGGGCCTGTGAGCTGGTGTGTATGTTATCAGCCCTGTGTGGGTAGTGTGAGTCAAAAAGTATTGGTCTGTGTTTGTGGGTTTTGTGTATACCCCAATGTTGAGCCTTGTGTCCTTTCTCCTCTGGACGACACAATCTAAAAAAGGCAAACTATTTTCCTTGACATCTTCTATGGTGAATTTGATGTTTCCCTTGAGATATATCTTTGCAGCATAATAAGCCGTAATAATTATCCTTGAGATAACCACGACCTGGATGAATGAGAATATTCACAGGATTATTTATATAGTGCTGATTCACAACATCTCACATCATCTCGAGGCACTTTACAAGAAATGTCAATTCAATTTAATCATACATACATTACAATCAGTTTAAAAGTTATTTAATGAATCCCAGCTGGTTGCAATAAGTCAATAAGACTTGAGGTTGTGCCCCGAAAATGCATATACAAACCATAGCAATTCTTTAGCAATCCCTTATACTGAGCAAGTATATAGCAAGAGTGGGGAGGAATAACTCCTTTAACCTGAAGAAACCTCCAACACAACCTAGGTCAGTACAAGCGGTCATCTGCCATGACCGTCTGGGGGTTTGAGAAGACATAGAAGAAATGCAGAAAGAACAAACGGTACAATGCAATAGTACTTTCTATATTGAAGAAAGTAAAAAGTTGATCAATCCGTTGGCATTATGGGGATGCTCAATATCTAATTACACACAGAATTACTTGTTGTGTACGGTAACATGAAATTTTATACATCCTCTAAAAATAATAAACGGAATAAAACTGGGAGCTGATTTCACAGGAAAGGAGCCTGATAACTAAAAGACGAGTAAAGTTAATCAAGTAAATAAGTTTAAGATATCCTCAGGGAACAGCCGTGAGCTAAAAAAAAAGTAATAAAATTTCAAATAATTTAAATACTGAAAACAATATGTATTTAAGCAATATCACAGGATAGCGAGTGCTGTTGTGGTGGATATCAGCCCTGCGGCCTTGTGCCTATGACTATAAGCTACTGCTGTTGACAAAGGCAATAAAGATGAGTCATGTGAAAAAAGAGACAGCGAGTTGGAACTAAATAAATGTGTCAATAATTGATGTCCTCATTTGTTGATTGTGTCTTTGAGTTCTTTATTTTCTTTCAGTTTTTTCATGTTCTCTACATAAAGCTGAAATTACAACTGTTTCAATTTGCTTCCCTGTCATCCAGACAAACAGTATTCTGCGATGACATCCTTGCCCTCCTCACACCACCTCTTTTATTCTTCCTCTGTCTCCTCTAATTCATCATCTTTTGTCAGTACTACTTTTCTCATCTCATCTGATGTCTTTCTCACATTGAGCATTGCTCTGAGGGAAAGTGCTTCCTGTTTTTGTAATTTCCTTCTTTTTCTAACTCTTAATGCTGTAGTGAAACATCAGTCATTGGCCTCCAAATATTAAGGTGCTTATTTCTGCTCATTTGTTTGTTGGCCAACTTGTCCTTGGACTTTGATTGCGTTAACAATGTTCTACTTCTATATATTATCCTCATTTTAAGCACAGTGCAGTCTTCAAGCCTCTTTCTGCTCCACATCATACGAGGACCACACAAAATATGGATGGGATGCTATAGAGGTGCTTTACAGCTCATTAGTCCGAGATGAGCAACAGAATACTATTCAGAGCGAAAGTGAAATGCTTTTATATTTTAAAAAAACAAATAAACATGCTTGCTCAAAGTACTCAGTTTAAAGATTCGCAGCCGAGTGTGAAGCGGCTGGGATGAGGATCAGCACCTCCAAATCCGAGACCATGGTCTTGAGCCGGAAAAGGGTAGAGTGCCTTCTCCGGGTCGGGGATGAGGTCCTTCCTCAAGTGGGGGAGTTTAGGTATCTGGGGGTCTTGTTCACGAATGAGGGAAAAATGGAGCGGGAGATCGATGGACGGATTGGTAAGGCATCTGTAGTTATGCGGACACTATACCGGTGTGTCGTGGTGAAGAGAGAACTGAGCCGAAAGGCAAAGCTCTCAATTTACCAGTCGATCTACGTTCCTACCCTCATCTATGGTCACGAACGCTGGGTGGTGACCGAAAAAACGAGATCGTGGATACAGGCGGCTGAAATGAGTTTCCTCCATAGGGTGGCTGAGCTCTCCCTTAGAGATAGGGTGAGAAGCTCGGTCATCCGGAGGGGGCTCAGAGTAGAGCCGCTGCTCCTCCACATCGAGAGGAGCCAGTTGAGGTGGCTCGGGCATTTGGTCAGGATGCCTCCTGGACGCCTCCCTGGTGAGGTGTTCTGGGCACGTTCCACTGGGAGGAGACCCAGGGGAAGACCCAGGACTCGCTGGAGGGATTATGTCTCCCAGCTGGCCTGGGAACGCCTCGGGATTCCTCCGAAAGGAGCTGGCCCAAGTAGCCGGGGAGAGGGAAGTCTGGGTCTCTCTGCTTAGGCTACTGCCCCCGCGACCCGACCCTGGATAAACGGAAGCTGATGGATGGATGGATGGGTTATACATTACAAAAAAGTGTAAAAAGTATATTCCTTTTATTTCCCCTCTACAAAAATGTTCTGATAATTATTGCATTGAACTGTATCTGACATAAATTGGATGTTTTTCAGTAAAGATCAAAGTTCGCAGCTGGTGTCTGGGAAAAAACATTTGGATCAGATTTGAGTTGAAACATTTTATATTAACTCAGATTCCAGTAACCACTGGCTTGGGTCATCTTAATGTCTCTAAACAAATTTGTTTGTGTATCTCTGATGGTTTGCCTTAGGTGCTTGAGCCAAAGTTCTTCTTAAAACAATTCCTCTAATTAAAATACCACAGTTTTAAATTGTCTCTATTGTTTTTAGATATGCTCTGACTTAATCTTTCCTCATTATTCTCATGTCACCACACTTTCTCTCTGCTTCGGTGTCTCCTTCCATTTATTCTCCCCCACTGGCTGTTTGAAAATTAATGTCCTCAGTAATAATCTCAATGATCTGGACAGAAACTGAACTCAAGTGATAGCACAAGTTTTAATGATGCACTTATTCCAATAATGAGGGGAAAAATAACCCTTACAGAGAGATGTGCCCCTGGTGTAACCTCATTTTCTCTTGTTAAATTTCAACAAGACACTGCTCATTTGAGCCCTGTATCATTGAAAAATGTATTTTTATTCTTTTGAAAGAAATTTTTTTCAATTTCATTCAATTCACTTTTATTTATATAGCGCCAATTCACAACAAATGTCATCTCAAGGCACCTTGCAACAAAAGTAATTTCAATACAATTATACAAATATTCCAATCAGTTAAAAGTTTTCTATGTAAGGAATCCGAGCAGATTGCAATGAGTCATTAATGTGAAGTTGTGCCCGGATCATGCAGACTCCAACAACAGATATTCCTAATTGACCTTAGTTTTTTTTTATGCAAGATTAGTTAGGAGAAATTTTTAAGTTAGTCTTAAAAATAATGGCTATTTGAAAAAGTATAAATTTGCAAACAAAAAAGCTGCAGCTTAAAGAAAACAATTATGATAATAATGTAATATAATAATAATGTAATTAGCATTCCAACTAATTACAGTGAACAAACCATGGCATTGACTTAAGAAGCACTGAATTTTTTTGCAACATGTATGAAAAAATTTTATACTGTAGCTTTCAGTAATGCAAAAAACCTTTACTTTTACGTTATTAGTTCACAGAATGTTTTCCGAACTATTTTAGGAATAGGGCTGGGTATTGATTAAATTTTCAAGAATCAGTTCGATTCAGATCCTCAAGAGTTAAAATTGATTATCATGATCCGATCAAATCCAATCCGAATTAATCTAATCCAGTTAAATAAAAATATAGGTCAGCGGTATTAAATACATTTTTTTGAACCGTTATCTTAATTATATGCCTGTAATTCAATGACTTAACACTGTGAGTGACAGTTTACCAAGAAAGAACCATATTAGCACTTTCAGCACTAAGTCTAAATAAGGCAGTCTGGACTTTTAATTCGTATTCTCGCTTTAAAAAAGGTTGTTTTTAACTATGTTTAATTATGTTAAACAATTAAACAAAATTTTGAACTTTGAATCGATTATATTATTTGATTTGTTATAATAATCGATTCAGAATCTATTTCTGTCAACACAGCCCTACTTACGAGTTACATGCATTTCTTCCAGCAAATCTGAGGCGTTTTTTTCTGTTATTTTGGGTCAGGAATGGTTTGGGCCTGGGACTTCATCAATGGAGTCCCAGTCTTTCTCCTGTAATAAATCATGAACACTGACCTGAATTGAGGCAAGTCAAGTTGTTAGTTCTTTAAATATGTTTCATTCTTTTGGATCAGTTATTGCTTTGTTCCGGAGCTAATTTTGACAGGCCAGGATAAACTCCTGTTCTGAAGCTCTGTGCATTTCTTAATATGTTGTCCTGGGTTGTTTTGTGACCTCCTATATAGTCATTGTGCTTTTTGTCTCAATCAGAAATGGCACTGTGACCTTCTACACCCTGATAGATGTCAACAACTTTGTTTCTCTTAAAAGTCTTGAAATTTCTTTTAGGGCATTATGTGTAGCTTTTTGAGAACCTTTAGCCTACTTCATGTTGTCAGAGAGATTTTTGTTAACATCTTGATTCTGTAGGTGTGGCTATGATCACGTCTGGGTGTGGCTGTTTTTAATTTTATTTTAAAGAAGCATTTAATCACAGTTAACTTATTATTTCTCATATGACTTGTATATCCTCTGGTTATTTTTGTCTGATATAATTTTATATTAAAATCTGAAACATTTGCATTTGAGTAAATCTGCAAAGGAGCTCACATCTTTCCAAATCCCGGTTTTCCTTTTAATATTGTAGTGATCTCAATTAAATTGCTCAGTTGCTCTTTTACTAACAATAAAGACACATGCATGGATTTCAAATTATTACACATTTTTATGACTTTATATACTACAGCAATACAATTCTGCTTCAAATCCTCCAAAATACACCACTTTAAACCATTTGGGGGGAAATCCTGCAGAGAGCTACAGCAATAATGACATAAAATAAATGGCATGCAACACTGCAGTAAATAGAAACATGGCGGATACTGTAGCTATGCAGCTGTAAGGATCAGAATTTAGTGCTTGTAAGGTCATTGAGTCACTGGAGGAAAATGTCAACCAGCCAGAGTTAGTCAAGACAATAGTATGCTGGATGCTTGAAAAATAAAAACAGAATGAAAAAAGTGTGGGAAAGCAAACTGGAGTTCAATCTTTTGATCAGGCATTGTGGTTAACTGAAACATTGAATTTCTAATTGTTTGAAAATCTAACATCAGAACTGGATGATTTCCTGTCTTGTGATTCTACAAAGAGATGAAGCTATGATCTGGTCTAATCCTGTTTCTGCTAAGCCTGTGCTGTAATCAGCAATGTATAGGCTTTATATGTCATGGGTTTATATAATTGTGGCCTGATAGGCATAACTAGTGGCCAGCATGACATTTTTATTCTGAGGCCATATTTTTATTTATTTTTTTTAACCAGGTATCTACAACAAGGGGGTGTATACTGGTATTTGTTCAGGGCTCATTAAAAACTGTTAATGCACACGGTTCATGTAGAAACTGAAAGACGTTTTCACAACTGAGTTATTAAGCATAAAATGGTAGACCAAGAGGAATGTTCCTCCAAACACAGACTTAATCATTTATTGGGAAAAATACACATTTTAAACTGAACTAACATAGTTGTTTATTAGAAATAAATTTTAAAAGGCTATACACAATCTAACCAATAATTAAGTACTTAATAAGATCTTGATTTGTATATTTCTGTTCTTGAAATTGAAAGAATGGATATCACAAATTACACCCATATGAGAAAGATAGTTTTGGGTCTCAGGAAAAGTCAATATATTAATATAAAGCATAAACTTATAAAGATTTTACGAAACATAAAAGGACAGTTATGGATTTTTTCTGCCAAGTTTTGTACTATTTTGGTTATTGTATTTGGTAGCAAAGCAGAAGTTATGCCCAAGCAGAAGTTTTTATTTCACAGCTGCTTTAAAAAAGATAATGTTTTATTTCCTCTACCTTTTATACTTTTCTTGTGGTTTTAACTGTGATATTTTCATGAAAATCTACCCTGTGTACCTAAGCGTAAGCCCAAAACATTAAATAAATGAATGATACTCTTGCTTTAATAATACAAAAAGTTATTTTTCATTTTAGCCCAGGAGAAAAGGTGAAAGAGTAAAAGTTCAACTGTCTGCTGGCAGTCATGTTCCTGTCCTGCTCATCCTCTGTGTCAGAAGGCACAGGCACACACCACAGCCACCACCACTATGTTGCCAATGGTTGCAAGAACAGCGATCCACAGCCAAATGGTGTCACTGGACACTTTTGCATCATCCTCAGCTTCTGAAGGTCGAGAGTAACTGGCATTGAGGTTGGATGTGGACGTCTGCAAGGACGCATTCCCATTGTATGGAGAATCCATGAATCCTTGCTTACAGCCAGAAAATGCTGCAGATAAAAGAGAAAAAAGGGGAAAATGAGGTAGAAGATATTTAATATTCAGGTAATAATTGTTCTTTGGGTTGAGTTTATAATTAGAAAAAAAGTCAAAGTCATTAAAAGGGCTGGGATAGAATGCTGTAAAAGTGTAGGAAATTCTTTGGGTTTCTCTTATTATACCAAGATAAACAAGGCATTTTACAGTACAGACCATAAGATGCAGAAGCAAACGGAAGTCTCCCTTGGTAATGGATGAAATATTCTATTGGCTGCTGCAGCTACCAGGTTGCTTGTGGCGTTTAAAATGCTTTGCACTTTCCAGAACAACTTTTTCTAAAGTTTTGTCCATGCAAACTTAAAGGGAAAGTTCTTTTTTGTCAACATGGGCTTTTTTTTATTTTTTATTTTTAGCAACTACTTTGTTCATTTACTCAACCAGACAAGTTTGGAACCACTTTGAGTCCTTTCGGAAAAGTTTATTTCAAATCGCAGTCAGCGTATATCCATATAATGGGAGTCAATCAGGGCAGGAGATTTGCTGCCTGTAATAAGGCCTGTACCAAGTGGCTCCAAACTTATCTGAGTAGGTAACGGAATGTAATAATTGCAAAACATAAGGTCCTGTAAAAAAATTAAGCTGTGTTATAAGAAGGTTTTATGAAAACTCCCATTGCTAGGATGAAAACATTTGTATTAAAACATTGTCAGCAGGCTCAAAATCAAATGCTAAAACTATGCCTATTTTAGGGATCAGGTTGTCAAGTCAGATTGGGCCTTTTTTTTTTGGTAGATGCCTAATGTTAAAAGCCTCAAGTCTGTTTCAGCACCAAAGAAAAGGACACTAAAAGAATGAAGAATGAAGAAAGAATATTATATAGTCTAAAATTATTTAATACTTTCTCATTGCATAGGCAGTCTCTGAAAATAATCCCCTCTAGGATAACAGGGGGGGGGGCTGTCTCTGCATCTTTGCAGTCACATCTCTGATTGATGAAAGCGTAACTTCTTTTTTACATATTTATGTCTAGACCAAAACTCTTCACTTGAACAACTTCAGTGACTTTAAATACGCAAAACAGCTGGTTGTGCTCAAATATGATAAATAAGCAACTTCTCGCTTGCTATTGTTACAGACACTGATGACTCATAAACTGTCTTATGCAAGACATTCTTAAATTGGCTCCATGTCTGCTGCTTGATATTTTTGGTCCTCAGCTTTTTTTTTTTGTGTGAAAATGGTACTGTGCTAACCACAGGCTTGCGCTCTCAATTTGACCTACATTTCAAAGATTGGGCACTACCTTTTCTGTTGCTCTAGCTGTATATCTTGGGGATGTTAACTACTTTCTCAGTAGGACCCATTCTGCAAAAAAATATATTTACCATTTTACTTTATGAGCTACTAAGACACAAAGAAAAAACTGTGAATCATTGACCAACTATCAATTTAGCATTGCTAGTTAACCAACCTTGAATGTTTTTTAATGAGACAGACTACCAAGATAAAAGCCACAGAGGCACAGAAACACCATACATTCTCTACCCATAAATTCCCCAGCTGTGTTGCAAACAGAGGTGGCAGAGGAAACCACTGTACCACCAGAAACCCCACGACTCCCTGTAGGGAGAAATGTACTTTTAGTAGGAGACATGAATTTGTATCTCTAGAAGTAATGAAACTTTTATAGATCATGAAAAAATATCCCTGCTATCACCAACATTTTATTTTGATACGGAAATTAAACATGCTTTTTTCCTTTTTTTTTCAAGGAGAAAAGCTAAAATTTTAGGGGAAACAGTTTAAAGTTCAGATAATGACATATTGTGTTTAGAGGGCTAACCCCACAGCTGCATCTGGTCTCAGCACAGCTGCAGTGAATAGAGGGCAACATCTCCAAGGGATAAACAAAGTGAGCTGCGTCACATACAATATATTTAGAGCCCCAGGGACAGACACAAACAAAAAACAAGACAAAAAGAAAAAAGTCTGTAGACTGTTAAATAATCCAGTTTTGTCTGGTGCACGGGGGTTTCCGTAACGCTTCAAACAAAGTAAAGAGAAGAGATAAATATTTACGGTGCTAACAAATCTAAATGAAAGAAATAAGTGTGTGCAAACTAATGTATTCATCTGACTTGCACATTAATATTCATAAAACATTTCATGACTTGCTTGTGTTGCTGTAAGGTCTTTGGGAGTACTGTAACTATTTCAATACCTTAAGATGAAACCTTGAAGAATCTGGACCTGACATCTTGCCCGATTTCCTTTTTTCATATTTTTAGGATGTTTTGGGGTTTGTCCTGAAATGCATCCAAAGATGTGCCTCCATTTAAGTCAAATGATGTGACCTACCCTATGAGAGGCTTAAATACCTATGACATCATCCTCTCAGATTACCCAAACAGTTTAAATACACAGTTATTTTAGTGTACTTTATGTAAATCACAAGATTGTAAGAAAAACAACAAATATCTAAAAAAGATATATATCAAACATAAATAATTTCTAACATCCAATGTGTACAGAGTTCATTCTGGTGGGTTATTTTCTCAAAGCTATACATTATTATATGCCACTTAAACACAAAGAAGACTTACAGTGTGATATTTTATAAAATTTTGTTCAGATATGACCCTTGCAAGTAATTTACATTCATAATCGAGAGTAATATAGCCATTTCCCTATTACCACCTGAAAGTTGCCATCTGGGTGGATTCAGACCCCGAGCTGGGGGGGTTGGAGCCACAACGCTGCTAAATAAACCTACTAGCAGTGAAGGAAAATACGCATTCAATGGCAGTCTCTTGTAGTTGATTTTTTTTTCAAGTGATGATAGATTTCATTCTAGCATTCCTGACAAAAACCCGACTAAAACCAATGTGGTTAAAAGGGATCAAAAGATCAAATCTGGCAACACTAGTCATAGCGTCGCATCACACTGCTTCCGATGTCAAACTGTAAAGTATGCAGGGAAACTCCAGTGGTTGCTGGAGCAGCTGTAATTCAGTATCAATGAATGAAACAACATATTCGTAATACCACCTGAAATATTTTTGCAAAGGTTAGTGATGATCCAGGTGGGAAAATTCTGACATTTTTGTGTAAAACTTTGCTGGTGGGTCTCAAGAAACCACAATGTCAACAGCAAACTACAAAGCATCCAGCTGGCCATTTAAGGAATGTGAAAGTCCCTAAAACATTAACAGACACTGCCAATGCCAAAGGAAGGAAGTCAGAATGTTGTCCATTTAATTGTCTATATTGGATGTCACTGAGTAAAATGCAGCTTGTATTTTCGGTCGTGCCTGAAACACACCAGCCGCACCACTTGGTTGTGCAAATCAGGCAGAAAAGCTTTTTCGCGACACAAATCTGCTTCTGACGTGCAGCGGGATCCCCAGTCTTGCTTCATCACACTCCTCCAATCGACTTTACATGTAAACCGGACTCTCTTGTGGCGTCTATGACGTGCGGTTTGTAAGCACCGTTACTGGTTAGGCTGCATTCACACCTGATAGTGCACTCAGTTCAACAGGGGAAAAAATTGTCAACATCGTTGCTGTTTTCAGCTGGTGCAGTTTGCATTCACACTGCCTTTTTTTCTGTCAGATGGTCCAATAGCCTGGAAAAATCCAGACTGTACTCTATTAAGATTAAGGGTCTGGCAATAAGTAATGATGAGGGTATAACTCCAGGGGCGGAACCAAGCATTCATTTGAAACTCTTACTGCACACAATTGGTTCATCTGTTCGGCTAGAGCTGTCTTTCGATGTTTACTAAATGATTCCGACTGTTGCTGCGCTGTTGTCATCAATTTAGCTCACTTCTGGCCCACCTACATCAGATACACCGATTTGATTGGTTCCTCGAACTGCTCACCTAATGCCTCTCTGTCTGTGGTGGCGCTGTGGTGGTGCAGCACTTCTTCTTGCAACAGGGGAAACTTTACAATAAAGTGAAAGTAAAAAAAAAGACATGTAGGGGTGTTGTTTCGGCAATTCTGCCAAATCAGTACTGCTATGCAAACTCAGGATGAACATAGAATGAGGCAGAGGACTATGAAGAATGTTATTTTTTATACAAAATAGCTGAGACGGCTCTTGAAAGAGTGAGTAGAACCTTCTGCATACAACGTCCAGCACATATCTCGTCCTTATACAGATGTTGAGCAAGGTATGTACGAGATCCAGCATATATCTCTCCAGGATACGTGGTTTTTTAAATTGTAAATACCCAGAATGCCCTGTACAATAGTCCGCTTCTTTCTTTTGGTGCAGCCCCGGGTCCGCTTGCCATTAAGCAATGCAATCGAAGCGCAGCAGAATTCGTTTCAGTCAACCTGAGAACTACATGTTTAGGCAGACTAAAGTTAGTTTGGTCTGAATCAGAGTTCGATTACCAATTCACACCTCCCCAAACACACCAGATTCTCTAGTCCAACGAACTGGAGTTTGAGCGGACTAAACAGGGCTGCCGTAAATGCACCTTTAGATTCCTTTGCAAAATCTGGCAAAAGCATTTTCCTTAAAATACTTTATATTTATTAAGAAACCCTTGTTCCTATACCGATACTGGTATCGTCTTTCGAGGCCTATACTGTTCTAATGTACTTGATGAACCCATACTTGAAACTCTGCATTACTTTCATAGAACTTTTTTTTTTTTACCTGAAATTTTTGTTTTGTGGTCATTTTTAATACTGTTTATCTACTTCACCATCAAATGTCGTAAAAACCAAAGAAAATAAAACCTGTCTTCCAATTCATTGCACTAGTTAATTTCGTGGAAGTATAGGCATTGGTACTCGGTATCAGCAAGAACTCAGATCCAAGTATTGGTATTGTATTGGTTTGAATAAAGTGGTAATGCAGTATCCCTAATATGTATTTTAATAAATGCATCTCTTTAGTTTTGATAAAGTAAGGGACAGAATTCCTGCCCTCAAATGTCCATTTGGAAAAGTTCACCCTATGCTTTTGTCTCATACAGAAAATTATTGCAAGAAGAAACATGTTCTAAAAGAGAGATCACTGAACTTTACTATCATATTTAAAAGAGTTTGCCTAAGGGTAGAGCTCTGTTTTTAAAAAGGACAACAAAGGTCATCAACAGAACAACCGGGAAGCACGTACAAGCATTATTAAAGCACATGTCGGGAATATAAACTACAGGTTTGCTTTTAGACTCTGTCTGCTTTTAAAAGGCCTATTACACAATCCCTCTCATTCCTCTGTCATTACTGCTTATTGTAGCTCAGATAAGATGACAATTTATACAAACAGTATTCTTAGTACTCATAATTAATCTACATTTACCCCTCCATTGACAGCTTGCGCCACGCTTCAAACCATAATTCAAATCAAGAGGCAGTTGGGGGTCTTTCCAGATTTATTTATCGATTGTGGATATTTAGAACAATTATTTTATTTTAGAGTTTTACCAGCTTGTTGTGTGATTTAAAAACAAACGGTAAAATAAAGCACATTTTTATTATTTTGAGTCCAAATAATTGCATAGATCAGTGTAATACCATCCATTAAATCATAGGTGCATACGTTTTGTGATGCAGCTTTGTAAGGAATTAAACTTAATTAGGTACTAATTGTTCCAAAAAAATTTCAGTTTTTCCCTGGACCCCTCAATCTTCTGACCCCATTGAAAAGAAAATTACCTGATATCTCATTTAAGGTATTTCAGAGGAATTTTGTTGTAAGGTATCATTTTAATAACTCGTCATAGGAGAATTGAATGGCTGGCTGCCGTTCGCATGATGTGAAAAATTCTCAATTCATCCTTTTGGTTTCTATATCGTTTTCAAAAATGCCAGATGAGCTAAACGATCAGCAGATATGTAATGGAAAAAGGAGCATTTCCAGGCAGACTCATAAGAAACCACATTTAAATTCACTGCATCCAGCATCAACATTAAGCTGTGTAAAGCAGCAATCTGTTCACACAGACTTAAGTTTGTTATGTAAGTAACTGACCTCTTTTGCATCCACCACAGCTTTTTGGTGGAAACAGAGTTCACAACCTCTTAACGAAATGGCTGCAGCTGACCAGTAATCCTTTTTTCCTTTTAGATACTCAGCGTTTTCCGTTTTTTTTTTATTATTTAAATCTTAAAACATGTATGAAGCAATCATACTTAATGTTCAAGAGACTCATTAAAAATATTTGCTGAAATAAGAGACACCAAAAGTTACCACAAATATTTTTTTTTTTTTTTGTGAGTAAAAATGATTTAAAGTTAGCATAGTTTAAATGTTAAAAATAAAAGTTATGAAAGCTAAGGCAAGGTAACTTGTGTTTCATAAAAAATGGTAATCACTAAGAAACTGCCCAGGATGAAAACAGCAGATGCAGACTCCGCATGTCAGTTACGCCTTAACACACAAAGCAAAGAAAAGAGAATAACACTCTTTTCTTTAAAGAAAAAAACAGGGACGTTTTACTGTAAAAATGAACATGAATAAAATAAAATAATATTCTATAAAAAATATTTAATGGCAAATAATATCCTATCTTGTGTACATTTTATTTTGCAGAGTAATCAATTCCTCATAGTGTTTGCATGTCAAACGCAAGATATACTCCTTAGAAGCTTTGTCTCACTACTTATTTTCCAATCACCTCGGGTTATTCACAAAATTCTATACTTTTTAATTAACATGCAGTTAGATCAAAAACTGACATTTACATAGGTTGCCTTCTATTTTTAATTTGGTTTTAAATACACTTTCTAATTACATCATGCCACATATATTAAAACATGCAGTAGATATTGATGAAAAGGAAGAAAGAAATTAAAAGGGTTCCACCTACTGCTGGCTGCTGTTTGGAGAAAAAGACGAGTTGTTGCGTTTCAGCGCGTCTCGTCCTGCTCTCTGACTTGGAGTGGGAGCATCTACAGACAGGGATAGGGCATAAGAGTGAGAGGCATAACTCCATCTGAGAGACAGAGGGAGATAGCTGGAGTGTACACTAAGAGGGAGAGACATCGCTCCCAGCATGCACTGTGGGACCATGAGTGTGCGTGACAGATCCTGCTGGGAGACACTACTGCTGCTAAAGCATGTGTGTTTCTGTGGAGGTTTGTGAGCATCCTGTGGATTTGTCAGGAGAGAATCATTGATTTGAGTGAGTTCCAGAAGACATATTTATATGATTGAAAAAACTTACACTAACATCAGTAATGTAAGGAAAATGTGACAACTACACCTCCTTTGCTTTTACTGTAGAATCAACCCTTAAAATTAAATTATAAGTTAAATTGTTGTGGATTTAAGTTATAATTCATGTAAATTATCATTATAATTACAAATTTTGTCTCTTCTGAACTGTCCAAGTATATTTTACATCAAGAACATGTTTAGAAGAAATTTATTAAGCTTTTTTTTCCACACTGTGGTTTTACCTTACAGTGAAAGCTATTCATTTCATTTCATTCACACTGAACCAGTCAGCCTTAAGTTACCTTGCTAATGTGTGTGTGTTCACCCAACATTATGTTTTTGTGTAATCAGGGCAGGGACGATGTATAATTCAGCAGTGTTAGCATGTAATGTGACCTATGGCACGAAAACTACTGAAGTCCCACATTAGGATTTTAGAATAATGCCTGGAATCTCATTTGCATTGGAGCATTTCCAAAGTAAGGAGCACTAGCGCTTAAATGCATTTTTTTATTCAGGCATGAAATTCTCAAAAGCATTTTGTAGGATGCTAAACACCACAAAATGTTCCATCCAATATTTCAAATGAATTCACAACAATTGTCAATTATGTTACCTATCTGATATAAAGGGTTATATCAAAGTTTAAAAAAAAAATAAGATCAAGTACTGTTTAGGCACTGGAACTCTGACTTTTTCAGTTTGTTCTTTCTTTCACAAAGAAAAAAAATCAAAATGTTTTAATACAATTACAAAAGTAAAAAGATATGGTTTGACTGTGTTTAGAATTTAAAACTAAATCGAAATTTTCAAATTCAGCGTCGGAGGAAAAATAGACAAGAAATTCCCCCACCCAGCCCTCAAAATCAGTATGGCTGGAGACAGCTAATATAAGTTTTGCTCTTCTGGCAGTTTGTATCTCATTAAATCGTTTCAACAAAAGACTGTACAACTTGGTAAAAAAATATCCTTGATATTTTGCATAGTTTTTTATTAGCATAGCTTAGCTTTGTGTCTGCCATGCAGATGGTTAATAACAGCCTGCAATAACCTTCTCAATGATACTTTGACTTGTGAAATCTGAGAAAGGAAATTATAACTGAACAGTGAGTTTTACAATGATCTGTCCAAAATGGGGATGCTTTGTAACCTTATAAGTGCTTTTTAGATTTCACAATTCCTTCCTGAACATGATAATCCAATGATATGTCTTATTTGCTACGCTCCTCTTAGAAGACCAGCAGTTTTTTGACCAGACAATGTCCTCCATCTGTTGCTATTGCGGATTATAGTTGAGCTGTATTATAGTTTGTATTATTTGGATCATTTTAAATTCACTCTTAGGCTGATCACACACATAACCACAGCCATACTTTCACAGATAAAAATCAGAAAATGCTTTGCAGAAAAAAATAAAGACCAAAACACGATAAAAAATAAAAGGTGAATAAAAGAAGCAAAAATACTATTGTTTGGAAAAGCAAATTTTAATAAAAAAATTTAAAAATGGCTTCTGGTGCTTTTCAAGTAAGTCAATATTGTGAAGACAAGGTAAAAACAAAGAAAGCTGTTATGTTGTAACGGCCTGAAAAGGGTCATCCCTACAGATTTTACACCAAACCCTTGGGACTTGTAACAATGACGACAAACTCTTCCCCAGGGTTTTGTGCACACCTAGTTCTGGGACTGCTCCATGTTAGGAAATGGATTTAGGGGAGCATTGCTTTGGCATAATGTTTTCTGTTTACACTGTAGTAATTATTGTGTTTGTTTAAAATATTTTCAGTTTGCTATAGTTACTAGTTGCATTGTTTTTTTCGCACTATGATTTAAATGTGTTTTTGTTTCCATTTCAGTATTTATCAGTTTTTTTATGCCTTTAATGGTTTCTCCCAATTTAGGTCACCTGTATATAACCTGTCTGTTTCCCATTGTTATGAGTTGGTATGTGGTTTGAGTCAAAGTTATAAAATAAAATAAAACATGAAGCTTCCACTGATGTCCTTCTCGGCTTGTTTCAAACTGTTTGGGTCCCACCTCCATAACCACTTGACATTAATGACAAGCGTTTGGTTCGAGAAGCTGAGGGGTTTTTGGCAGCATAAAACACTTTTTTTGTTGTTGGAATTTCACTTTCTCTGTGAAAACGCACATTTGGCTACATGGATTACAGGATTTTATTCTACATTCCTAAAGAACAGCAGGTGGATCAAAGAACAAAAATGCGTGATGGACAGAGAAGTAGGTAGCTAAATGCTAATGTGTGTTAGCCATTTATAAAGCAGCTTATGTGATCTTATAACAGCATTTTTTTGGTTAATTGATTGATCTGTAGCATCTCAGAATGTTCACTAAACGGGTGCAAACAACACCCACGGGTTTTTTTATATAATAGGCTGGAAAGATTGCTTACTGAACTCAGCTATGTTGGTTTCGTCTCTGTATAAAGCCTGGAGATTTCACAACTGAAATCAGCTTTATTGACAACAACAACAACATTTTTACAACAACTACAACAACAAAATAACATCTTAGCCCTTAATATAACAAAGTTTCATTGTGGTACTTGGTGGTTTTCAAATTCCCTGTCAGAATACTGTTTGAGATAAAGCTCAGCACGGGAGAGGAGCGGTGGAGTCGGGGGGGGGGGGATTATAGAGAAAGGAGCCATTTTACTTCATGGTCCAACTTTAACTACAGGATTTAAAATTAATAATGTATAACACCAACTGTAAAATGTTAGCATATATATGGCTATCCCAGAAGTTGCAAACTGTAAAATGACATTATATAGTCCCTTTAAAATGAGTTCTAAAATAAGCAGCTAACTGGTGCAAAGATATTAAAACATGACTGATGTGAGGTTTTATTTTTGTGCCAATAAAGAGTCTCACTTAAGATTTTGGACAAGCTCAAGGTGGTCAAGGGCTTTGTCTGTTGTAATTATATAGTTAAATATATCCAGGTTCATTGCAAAAATATCAGTTCATTACAAAAATGGTAACTTTGTCAAAACAAGCTCCACGGTTATCAGGAGAAAGGAGATATTCATACAATGCATACTATTCACAGAGAGTGTTAAAATTGTAAGAAGTTATGAAGTTGCTATGTGCAGAAGGCACCATACTCTGTTTCTCTATCATGTATTTACACTGAACACTCATTACAAAAAAAGCTTATCTGGACGGGGGTAAAGTTCAGTTCAACTTGCTAGCAGCAAGTTGAGAAAATAAATCCAGATGTTACTTCAAGACAACTACCAAGTGAATGGTAAATAAAAAAAATAAATTAATAAAGAATTAAATGATTATTTATTTGAAATTGATTACCAGACTTCACCAAACTAGTATAAACATTCTTATTAACCATATCCATGATAAAAATGCACACTTTATCTATTATCTATTGTGTTTTATGCAATTGTCATGTTCCTCCGTTTTTTCCAGAACAGCTATTTAATTCTAATAATATTGTTTTCCATTATTCTGTGGTGTTATCTTTGATATTATATCACAAAGACTGACAACATGAGAGGAACTAAGTCTCATGATCAAGTTCCTCCTTGGAAAGGAAAAAGTTATAAAAGCCAACACTGATGCTTGTAGAGGGGGAGTTGTTCAGCTCTGTGCTGTCATCAGTGAATCACTTTGAGTCACAATATACAAAGTGCTGAACACACTTTCTGAGAGACCAAATGATCTTCGGTGACATTGGAGAGTGGACATGCAAACAGTTGCTATGGCCAAAGAAAACACCAGTTACTAAATAATCATTATCTGTCTTTCTAAACTTATATGTGGGAGCTCCTAGACTTGCAGATAAAAAGTAATTTAAATGAGAGGAGGGGGATACTCCCTGGGTATATATGTGTGATTTTCCTTAAATTAATGTACATCCAAATGTCTGTAGGGTAGGCTCATATTTGTTTTGTTGTTAAAGCATGTAACATTGGGTCATAGGCATTAGCCATCATGTGTTTTTATGTGTTTTATGTTCATGTTTTTTGGTGAACAATGCAAAAAAAATCTGCTAGCACAATAATCTGAAAATGTCCAAGATTTATTTATTTATGTTAACAGAATTGGAAGTTTACATGCAAAATGTGTTTTAAATAATGATGGAAAGCTGAGATGATGATGTTGGGTGTATATAAGCTTCTAGCTTCAATTGTATGTTTGCAATTTATAGCGTATAATTTAAAACTCCAGAGTCCTATTTCCAGGGCCTCGATAGTTGACTACTAAAATTAATGAATAAAAAAGACAGGAAGGACAGAAAAGAGGGAAATGAAAGGGTGAATAAACAGCCTCCTAGCAGCCAGATGTTCCCCTTCTATGTGGAACATCTGTCTTGAAAATGGTTACTAAGAAAATGAAGCAAAGAGAATACAGATGAAGAGGATAAAAACACACAGGAAAGGCAAAAAAAAATTATCATTACAATAGTAAAATATTCGTAATTATGCTATGTTTATTTAGATCTTTAGTAGGAAATGTGTCTGCATGTGACCCAATCCTGTTCAGTATGTACAATATAAGTAGGACGCAAACTGATCAGCAATTATATTAAACAAGAGGCATATGTTTCAAACAATCCAGTTTTGAAAACTTAATATAAATGCATTCCACATTTTAGTGATTAAAAGAGACCTACAGTGATTGTACAAATGCTTACTCAAAACCACAGGAACATCCTCTGTGTGACAGGCATGATTATTATGCTTCAGTAAAACTGGACAAATAACCCTCGGCCACTGACAAAATTCATGATCTCATGAAAGTAAGTAAGCCTGTAAAAAAATAATTTCAATTTAAAAGGAGGATATACTAATCGAATAACTATGAAAATTTATCAACATGAAATATAGTTTGAGGAAGCCAAAACCATCTTAGACAAAGTTTTCACTTTCTACTTTGTTTGGTTTTGCCTTACAATCATACAAATTGTCATCTGATTAAAAAAGAAAATTAAAATATTTTATTGATATTGTGTCCTTTATATATATCCTGCCTAAGGTTCGCATTTGTGATGCATAATATCTAATTTGATCCGGATCAAATGAATCCCCATAGATGGGCATTTGCCCTGAAATAATGGACTCCAAGCAGATTAAATCAAAAGTAGTAGAGGTTAAAAGTGTGTGTTGACAAGAAAATGCTGGTGCACAAATATGTCCTCAAGAAATCTCAGCTAATTTGGCTTTTTGCCAGTGATGGAGCGAGTCTATGGAGGACCAAAACTGACCTAATTAAAAATAAAACCAGAAGAAAAAAATAATAATAAAATATATATATATATTGCTCTTCCTTTTCTTTATATGTGCATTTTTGCGAAGAAATTAATATATTTTTTTCCTTTTCCTAATTATGTGCAGTTTGTAAAGAAATATATGTACATTGCCTTATCCTATTCATTTTACATGCATTTCTGTAAAAAAAAATACATATATATTTATATACTGTTTTTAATTTTCCTTATTACATGCATTTGTCAGTATATATATATTGTTTGTTCCTTTTGCATGCATTTCTGTTGAGAAAAATATATATTTATAGTTTTTCCTTTTTTACTTATACATGCATTCCTTGTTTTTACATTCCCTCGTCATCTCTTTTTACTTTACCTTATGCATTTCTACCTCATTATGCAAATGAAGAGGGCTGCCCTTCCAACCTAATGAGGTCTAGCTGCAGTCCATGAGCTGCAGCCGCAGCCACTAAAAACCACGCTCCCAGTCGACTCAGGCATAACTGAAGCAAGATGGCGCTGCCGGCCGGGTCTCTGCAAGTAGGAGAAATCAGTCATGGCTGCTTTTCAGAGGGCTTCCGCAATGGCGTCAACCGATGGAATCATGGTAAGTTAAGCTTGTTTCCTTATGCATTTAGTTGTATAGTTTTGGAAGTGCTAATACACTATAATAAAGTTATTTTACGCTTGCTATGACGAGGTATTGCAAAGGCTGCAAATTCAGCTTGGAGGTGCTGTAGGCTACTCAAGCCAACTTAAAATGTAGTTAATCTTTTACTCATAAAAATAGATATAAGCATGTCCAGAAAGTATTACCGACTTTTGTCCACTGTAGTATCAGTTTCAAGAATCATAACTTTTCCTGAATTAGAGCTAAACTACGAAAGGCAAAGGGAACGTTACCATAGCAACGCTTAGGCACACTCGACCCGGTAAATGTCTGTTACGAGTAACGTGAGGTTACAGACGTACGTACATTCTTTATGTTTTGTTAGAATTCAAATTTGGTGAAGTAACTATGAGTTCTGCTAATGTTGAAACATGCAGATGCCCAGATTACACAACATCCACGTTTTGCATGTATAAGGAAAAGGAACAACTAAATATATATTTTTCTTGACAGAAATGCATGCAAAAAGGAACAAATAAAAATATATATATTTACAAAATGCATGTAATAGGTCAAATTAAAACTCTTGAAGATTTCCTACAACGGTGTGTACTACTCCCTTCAGAGGACAGCACAAACAGGCTCTAACCAGAGTAGAAAAAGAAGTGGGAGGCCGCGTTGCACAACTGAGCAAGAAGATAAGTACATTAGAGTCTCTAGTTTGAGAAACAGACGCCTCACAGGTCCCCAACTGGCATCTTCATTAAATAGTACCCGCAAAACACCAGTGTCAACATCTACAGTGAAGAGGCGGCTGCGGGATTCTGGGCTTCAGGGCATAGTGGCAAAGAAAAAGCCATATCTGAGACTGGCCAATAAAAGAAAACGATTAAGATGGGCAAAAGAACACAGACATTGGACAGAGGAAGACTGGAAAAAAGTGCTGTGGACGGATGAATCCAAGTTTGAGGTGTTTGGATCACAAAGAAGAACGTTTGTGAGACGCAGAACAACTGAAAAGATGCTGGAAGAATGCCTGACGCCATCTGTTAAGCATGGTGGAGGTAATGTGATGGTCTGGGGTTGCTTTGGTGCTGGTAAGGTGGGAGATTTGTACAGGGTAAAAGGGATTCTGAATAAGGAAGGCTATCACTCCATTTTGCAACGCCATGCCATACCCAGTGGACAGCGCTTGATTGGAGCCAATTTCATCCTACAACAGGACAATGACCCAAAACACACCTCGAAATTGTGCAAGAACTATTTAGAGAAGAAGCAGGCAGCTGGTATTCTATCGGTAATGGAGTGGCCAGCGCAGTCACCAGATTTGAACCCCGTTGAGCTGTTGTGGGAGCAGCTTGACCGTATGGTACGCAAGAAGTGCCCATCCAACCAATCCAAATTGTGGGAGCTGCTTCTAGAAGCGTGGGGTGCAATTTCTCCAGATTACCTCAACAAATTAACAGCTAGAATGCCAAAGGTCTGCAATGCTGTAATTGCTGCAAATGGAGGATTCTTTGATGAAAGCAAAGTTTGATGTAAAAACAATCTTATTTCAAATAAAAATCATTATTTCTAACCTTGTCAATGTCTTGACTCTATTTTTTATTCATTTCACAACGTATGGTGGTGAATAAGTGTGACTTTTCATGGAAAACACAAAATTGTTTGGGTGACCCCAAACTTTTGAACGGTAGTGTATATATATATAGAGAGAGAGAGAGAGAGAGAGAGAGAGACATTTTTTGACAAAAATGAACGATATAAGAAGAATTAAAAACAAAATATGCTTTACTTGACAGACATTTATGTAAAAGGAATAGGAAAAAGCAATATATACATATATATATATATAAGTATAAATATATATATATATATATATATATATATTATATAATTATATTATATATATATATATATATATATATATATATATATATATATATTTCTTGACAAAATAAACATAATAAGGAAAAGGAAAAACTATTTTTATATATATATATATATTTATATGTGCATTTATTTTTAAATATAGTTAGTTAGTTTTGGTCCTCCATACAGCCAGCTTTACAGGGGGGAAAAAAGCAGATGAGTTCAAAATGAGAGACATATACAAGTTGCATGATCTCAGCTTAGGGTAAAATAGGACAAGCTTCTTTGCGCACATGAAACAGTACCTTGCCCTCGACCACATGCAGGGATCATGAAGACTTAACACGTTGGTCTACTGATATTGTTGCTTATGTAACTGAGTGGGAATATGGACTGGTAAACATAGCATCAGTATATAATTCAATTCAGTTTATTTATATAGTGGCAATTCACGACAGATGTCGGCAAGAAAAGTAATTTCAGTAAAATTATACAATCGTTCCAATCAGTGAAAACGTTTTCTGTATAAGGAATCCCAGCAGATTGCATAAAGTCATTGACGTGAGGTTTTGACTCGTACATGCACACTCCAACCACAATAATCCTTCATACAACCAATTACATATTTTTTAATCCCACAAGGTCACAATTGTTTTTACTCTAGATATTTAAGCTGTCAGTTAAAAATGTTAGATTTAAAAAAAGATTCTTTCAACCAAGATGTTTCTGACCGGAAATGAGACCAGCAGCTCTCAAAAGATTACAAATTGGAAAAATGTCTTGTGCCTTTCAGTTACGAAAAAGAATGTTCTGTTCCATAAAATGTTCATTGACAAAATTATATATATATCTTTCCTAATACTCAGTGGAAATATCTATCTTGGTATTACAGCAAGCAAAGCCTTTTTAAAACTGCTGAGCAGCGTTTTGCATGTTCTGAATGATATTTTAACAATATACATTTGGTAATGAGGGTCAAGCCTCTAAGTTTGAAAATCCCTCTTACCAATCTTTATTTTCCTTCACATATTTCCAGTCAGATTCAAGCAGTGGCTCTAGCGGATCCAGTTAAAAATTTTTTTTTTTTTTTTTTTGTCAGAAGAAAGAGATTGGTAAAATTAAAATGTTACTTTAAATCTAAATCTGCCAGGAGTATAAATAATGTAGGTTTCAATAATTCTCATGACTTGTGAATGAACACATTTTTCAAATAAAAAATATATATGCTGTTTAGATTTTGCAGAATAAATACTACTTCATCGCCCAAAGTTTATTTATTCATTCATTCATGCATTTTGTTTATTTGAGCCATTCGTGTGATAAAAAATAAATTAATAAATAAAAAAAACAGGCATAATTTGTGCTGTATGCAATGATAAAGCAAGGCACACAGAAAAGCTCAAAAGGTGTTAGCTGAAGTTTAAGGCCGTTTTTACATGTGTGGCCGTACCAGAAAACGGCCAGAGAAAATGCTAATTTTTTCTGTTCACATGTCACGGATCTCTGACCGTATTGGGATCCAGTCTTTTACTACAAATAAACAGCAGGTGGCGGTATACAAATAAGTCTTAGTTCTCCAACAAACAAGGGAGTGAGAAGTACCGACGTCATAAAACGAGCGACAGGCTAGAATGTAAACAAACTGGTCTACTGGTCAGCTGCTACCTGAAGCCATCTACAGGGTGAGTGTTGTAGTAAACCCGCCGTTTTGTAACCTGCTGTGTTGCTGTGGGATGCTTGAATCGCGTTGTTTTGGTATTTGTATGGTCACGAGGTGATTCTGTAATTTCGGCCGGCGATGTCGTCATTTCCGCATGGAGCGCGTCTATTGTCTTGAGTACGGCCAGAGTACGGGTTGTGTTCACATGATACGTGGCCGCTCGTACCTGGACTCGGATACTACCTCCAAGGCAGGTCTCTCTGGCCGTATTCTGGCACGGTACAGTCTGTGTTCACATGGTACGAAATAAGTGGATTTTGACCAAATACCGTACCCGAGTACGGACTCCCGTACCATGTGAAAGCGCCCTAAAACTTGTAAATGCCTACCCCTTTCTCACATGACAACAATTGTTGTGTTACAGACATTGGTAATATCCAAAATGAATACACATCTTGACAATTTTACGTCTGTATACACTGCATGTAGAAAAGGAAAACAAACGACAGCAAATACTGAACACGATAGCATATGTAGCCTTAGCTGGTTTGTAAGTATTGTAGTATATGATGAGGAAAGAAAGAAATTAGGATAACCCAGAACACAAAGGTTAAAAGGCTCACCATATTTAAGATTTTAAGCAAAAAAAATACAAAATACATAACAAATATAAATATTCAGAGCCAAAGAACTGTTTTTGTAGTAAGTATTTAAAGTTGTTTATTTTCCTTGCATAGTTTCTAAATACATTTTCTTTGTACATTTGTTTCAAATCATAAAGCGAGCTGCAATATTTCAAGTCCTCCTCAAGTTCATTCCACAAATCAACCCCGCGGCGAGTGAAGAATAAGCTTTTTAGGACAGTACTTATAATTTGTTTCCTAAGGTTCATTGGACCTCACATATTATATTTGCCGTCTCTATTACTGAATTTTTTTAAATATTTTTTGGAAGCAATCGATACCTTACTTTATACATCTTTTGTAACGATTTTAATTTGACCACATCATGAATTGTCATGAGTTGGTATTTCACTATTGTGTAAAAAATGCTTTTCTTCAGTTTGAACATTACATATTCTTAATTCATTAGAACTTGTCAATCTAGTCACAGTTCATGCCAAATACATAAACTTTGATTTTTATGCATAATTGATAATAATACCAAGCACTTGACAGTGATCCATGGCTTGTGTATAACATGCATCATGAAGCTTTTGTAGTACCACACATACCCATGCAGTATAGCTCATGTGTGATCAGGCAAATGAGCACAGAAAACAATGACAAAACACAACACAACAACTTCCATCCACGTGCAAATACTATGTGTACAGGTGAAACTGCAAAAATTTGAATATCAAAGTTAGTTTATTTCGGTAATTGAACTTAAAAGGTGAAACTAATGTATGATATAGATTCATTACATGCAAAACGAAATGCTTCAAGTTTTAATTTGTTCTCATTTTGATGATTATGGCTTAAGCTAACAAAAAACCCAAAATCAAAATAATAACATTTGAATATGGTGAAAATGTTTAATATTTTAAACCTAAAGTGTCACACTCTAATCAGCTAATTATTCCAACACACCTGCGATGGGTTCCTTAGCCTTTAAATTTTTTGTCGGTCTTTTTCAGTAGGAATCATAATCATGGGGAAGACTGCTGACCTGACACCCTCCATAAGGATGGAAAGCCTCAAAAGATAATTGCAAAAGAAGTTGGATGTTCAAAGCACATTAATAGAAAGTTTTATGGAAGGGAAAAGTGTGGAGGAAAAGGGTGCACAAGCGGCAGTAATGACTGCAGCCTGGAGAGGATTGTCAAGAAAAGGCTATTCAAAAGTTTTGGCCTTCACAACAATTGGCATCAAGAGCCACCTCACACAGACGGATCCTGGACATAGGCTTCTAATGTTGTATTCCTCTTGTCAAACTGCTGCTGGTCTGTTGCTCAGTGGTCCAAAGTTTTTTGGGGTTTTTTTCTGTTGAGTAAACATTTTGTATCTACTTTAGGAACCAAGGTCCTAGAGTCTGGAGGAAGAATGGAGAGGTCCAGTGTGAAGTTTCCACATTCAGGGTTGATTTGGGGAGCCATGTCCTCTGCCGTCGTTGGTCCACCAGGCTTTATTGAGTCCAGAGTCAACACAGCTGTATGCCAGGATATTTTGCTTCCTTCTGCAGATGAGCTTCATGGAGATGCTTACTTAATTTTCCAGCAGGACTTGGCATCTTTCCACACTGCCAAAAGTACCAAAACCTGGCTCAGTGATCATGGGATTACTGGACTTGATTGACTAGCAAACTCCTTGGATCTAAACCTCATAGAGAATCTATGGGAGATTGCTAAGAGAAAGATAAGAAACATGCAACCAAACAATGTAGAAGATCAGAAGGCCACTATTGAAGCATCCCAGTCTTCCATAACACCTCAGCAAAGCCACAGGCTGATAGCATCCATGCCACATCACACTGAGGCAGTAATCGATGTAAAAGGGACCCAAACCAAGTACAGAGTTCATTTGCATGATGATACTTTTTAGAGGTGTGACATTTGTCTATTTAAAATCCTTGTTTTATTGATTTCATGAAATATTCTAATTTTCTGAGATTTTATATCTGAGGTTTTCAAAAGTTGTAAGCCATAATCATCAAAATTATTACAAATAAAGGCTTGAAAGGTCTTGCTTTGTGTGTAATGAGTCTATATCATATATCAGTTTCAACTTGTAAATCTGAATTCTGAAATTAACAAATTTGCACAGTATTCAAATGTTTAAAGTTTCACCTATATATAGCTGACACAGACTACCATCTGCTGCCTCATCTTTTACTCTGTTTTCAAGATTTCCTCCATAATTTCAGTATTTGTAACGTTAGACTTTTTGCCTAAGGAAATTATTTAGAGATTTAGCAGCTCTCTAGCATATAGTTGTTAAAGACATGAAAGTTATTGTTCTAAGACTCCGTCTTTTTTATTCCTGTGTGTGATTATTTTCTTTTACATATTTGTTTATGGCACCAAAAATACCGTCACATCTCTTTAAATGAAAGTTAACGAGCAAAGGCCATACGTTTGATGAACTGTGCACACTTTAAGTATTGTGTTGAATTCACAAGGATTATAGGACCAAAATAACAGATTTTAGAGAATCCTAAAGGGCCTATTGAGGCAGAAAGGAAAAAGAATAGAGAACGTCCATCCTATGGGTGTTCAGCCATAAGTCAAACTACTCTCATGTTCAAACTAGACTGGGTTGTGCGATTTGAGGCAGTATTGTATTCGAAAACATCTTGAGAAGTGAAGAACAGACAGCTAAAAATAAGGTAAACTGCAAAAAAGATGAAGACTTTGGGTGTTTCTCAATGCCCAGGAACCTCGCCTTGATGCCTTGGTCCCGCCCCGGTTGCCTAGGAGATACGTCATCAGGGACCGTCAAGGCGTGTTCCAATGTTCAAGTGCTACGGAAGAATCTGTCCTCCGTTTGTTAGCGGTTTAGCTAACTAACCAAGGATACATCAGACATCAGACTTGATGGCTTCTCTCGGTCAAACATTTCCCAGAATACAGCGCGGTAGGAGCCGACAGCACACATACTTCTGGGGTAAATTTTCTATTTTAAATGTAAGTCAACTAATTTTAACTATCGGACTTATATCTAAAATGTTTGTTTTATTTTTTTATTATTATTTTTAAGATCCAAATAAGTTAAATATTGTTCATTAGTGTCTTAGTAGTTGCAGCTTCCGTGGCTACCAGGTACTAATTCGTTTGCACATTTGATTTAACTGACATATAAAAACAAAGTTAAACTCTCGTTATACATTTCCGGTTCCATGGTTGAAGTAATACTACTACGCTACAATGCTACTACGATTAGCCTGACGTAAACAGAGCATGTAAGTCTGTTTCAAACCGTTTTTTTGACCAAGGAAGGACAGTGTCCTCGTAAGCAAGGCGCTTTGCCTACCGAGGCAGTGCCTGGGTAGACGAGGCGCCTTGACGTTGAGAAACACCCAATGTTTCCTGCCGAAGGAAAATCATGAGTTGAAAACATAAGCTGACAAGATGAAAATAATGGCAGCTGTCCTCAGGACTCTTTATTGGACATTCTATTTTTTTTCCTTTAAGACTTAAAGGACAATAATTTTATTGCACTAAAAAAGCAGCAAATCTAAAGAGCATAAAACTTTATAGTTGTATAACTGCTTTTGCTCTGTTGATTCAGAAAGAACCTTTTCCAAAAATAACCCTTTATAGCTACAAAATTGTAGCTATGAAACATTTAGTGTTGTCTTATTAAAATATAATGAACTTCAGGGTTTAGTGAATGAACAAACTTGCAACCATACAACTCAAGGAATAAATGCAACACAAGGATAATATCACTGAAACGCATGCAGCTCATTTAAAAAAATCTCTGATCTGACAGCATTGTGTATTATCTGTGAATAAAACACAACAAAACCCTTTGCATAACTCTCTCCTTTTTTTCAGCAGCACACCTTCATGATGATTTCATGAATCTCAGCAGTGTTGCTGCCTAACAGGTCAGGAGCCAAAACACAACTTCCATCCATATAAATTATGTAATGATGAATGGTAAATTGACCTGATTGGTTTTTCTGGTATTTTCCATAAATGGGTTCTTGCTTCATGTTACAAACTAATTCTAGTTTGTAAAACTAATGAGCAAATACTTTGCAAACTGATCTCAAAATGGTTATCAAGATACTTAGAATACTTAGAATAATAATTCTTGATATAATTGTTCCAGTCTGAAAACGATCGTTTAAGACATAGAATATTTTCTAAGAAACATTCTACACCAAAACACAGAATGGTCTATAAAGTATATTTTAAAACTGTATAAAAGTATATTCGTAATCTTGATTAGTGTTAAATAGCTGAGTAGAAAATCCAGAAGCCATTTAAATGAAAAAAGTTAAAATTTGTACTTTCCCGTTTAGCAAAAGAGTAGGCAAGGCAGCTCTTGTAAGAGGTATACTTGATGAATATTTACTATAGATTAAGTTGAACTAGTATTTGGAAATCCGCATTTATAACAATGTAAATAAGGATCCTATATGTGCTAATGTATCCAGAAGCACCCAAGTTTTATTTCTGCTTTAGTCAGTTTTGCTCTTGGATGTTTGACTCTTCCTATTGCTTTACAAATCATTCATGCGTAAAAAATTTCCCTATTTTTGAAAAAATGATTACATAAAAATGCTATTTGATGTCAAAGTGGAAACTGATTTCTACATAATATATTCACTCCCTGCAATCACGGTACAGAGCCTGTGTGGATAGTTCTCCATTGGGCTTCCACATCTGAAAACTGCAAGTTTCCTTCATTCTTCATTTAAAAAATGGTTCCAGTTCTGTCAGATTGCATGGAGACTGGCTGTTTTAAACTATGTTCTTAGATAAAAATTGTTTAGAGATGTGGGGATGCTTTTTTTGCACTCTGAAGTCACAAAACAAATGATTGGATTAAATTGAAAAGAAAAACCTCCCCCTGATTGATCTAGCTTGCTCTGTTGCAGATATACACATAAATAACTCAATAAACTCCTTATTGGATGATAATGTGGCTAAAGATTACATTAAACACACTTTGATGGACATTTCTTAATTAAAACCACTTTTGCATTCACATGAGACTTGGGGTTAAAAAGAAAAATGAGTCATCAAGATAATCTCACTCCTGGAGATTGTGCTGCTCAAGAACGAGCTACAGGAATAGCATCATTATCTGTGTTCATTACCATAATGAGAACTACAATTAAAACTGAATGCAGATTGTGTACATATGCACTTAATAAAGATACTGACAACATTTTTCACAGCTCATTTCAAATCAAAAGAGCAGGATATCCATCATTAGGGCAATAATGACCCTGGTGAATCTAAACTTTAAAAATAATCATGACAAGTTTATGCTTTACTTTAATGTTTAAATAAGTAACAGAGTTTCAGTTCTGACCTCAGATATCTCAGAGACAGATAGTTCACGGTGATTAAAGACCTGGCATTGAGCACATCTGATTAACTGTCTGGGAACAGATGGCTATCAGATGAAGCTCTTCATCAAACTCTTTCGGTGGGACAGGGTTCACATTTTGAGGATGGGGCTGACAGTAGAAAATGAAAGAATAATGCTTCTCAGTTTGCACACATCATTGCTTGTCACCACGCATTGTAGACGTCTTTCTTTAAATATCTATGAAGATTTTTTTTCCCCATTGTATTTCTTTTTCACTAACTATACTGACTGTAAAAACTGTGCTGAGTTGGTTTATTAAGTATGAATTCAACATGCTGGATTTCACAAAGTACAAAGTAAAAAAAATACACAAAAAATTAAAAACTGGAGTTCTGCCTTGTGTTTATTCTGATCAGTGAGATCACAAGAGGCACCAGGATCAAGCTGATCAACTTTTATAAATAAACACAATTTAAAAAAAAGCTTTTTTTAGAGATTTTGGCAAAGAACCTGAAGATTTCAAGCATAATTTGAGTTGCAAAGCAGTCAGCAGAAGAAAATAATAATTCTTGTGTACAGAAGATTAACTGAAAAAAATCTGTCTATTCCTGTTTGAATTTCTTAATTGAATTGATTGATTTCAGTGCTTTACTGTAAATCCAGAGAATGCTGTATTTTTCCACTATGACCTTCAACAGATACACAAATCACTAGTGCAGTAGTAATACAAGAGTTCTGACAGGAGTACTTTAACTTACCTGAAAAACATATGTAATTCTGACAGCCTAGCAGTTGTATTTTTCCTTGCTCCTTCCCTCTGGTGTTCAATACGATTAAGGTGATGTTATAGGTTGTACTACTTACAAGTGTTGGGCTCGTACAAGTCTGTCTGAATAGTGCTTATTTTGTAAACAAGCAATGGGAAGCAGTTCTGCAGGAAATATTGTTGCCTCTTAAAAATCACCTTAATGTCATGCATTAATCAGACCGGATTACTCATATCTGCCCAGACCTCTTCACAAACTGCTTCCATGTTTTATCTTTATACAATTGTCCTGAAATTCATGCTAAACCTTTAACTGTATTTATAAGGAATGCAAGTAAACGTTTAAAGAAAACCAGAATGAAAACATGTATGAAAAAGAGACAAGAAAAAGGCACACCAATCAAATACAAATCATTCGGGTGCCTTTTGTGTCTTTACCAGGTTTAAGTGTGTATGGAACCTTGTTTTTGAATGATTTACAACAAAGTAGCTAAACAAAATGGAAAGACTGCAGTTAACGTTTTGTCCTATAGGTGAAACATTACATGTAACATGAGTATGATTAATGCTACAGAAAGGTCTGACTAGAAGCTTTAAGTCATTAATGCAGCTGAGCATGTCTTTGCTCAGAGTGTATAATCATGTCATACTAGTTTGTCACTTATAAAAAATGATTTGCCGTCAAATCTTTAAAGTCTCCTGAAACTGTGTCTTCATCTGCAGGGCCACAAGAGAGGCTAGTTTTTGTCTCCAGTTTTGCATGTTTGGTTCAAACGATTTGCCTCCAAAAAAGGTTTAAAGTTGGCCAGTGAGAACATTTTCTTTTATTTTTCACAATGTAAACAAGCAGATGTTGTAATTTCACACATAAGCAGGCAAATTACTGGGTCAGACAGCAGGGTTTCAATTCTAAAAAACACTTCTGTTCCCTAGCAGATGTCGTCAGTTGTCTAAAAAAAATTTTTTTCCTCTTTATAATAATTCACTTTAGTCCAAAATAAGGTTTAAAAATACGATTTCATTTTTTTGAACTGTTATGTTTTATGAATATTGACCTTTTAGAATGAGGAGTATTAATTATTAAATTAGAGCAAAGGAGAAACTTTTGAATGTATAGGGTGTAATCTGTAACATGATAAACTGTATTTGATCAATTTCATGAAACTGTTCTTGTCTTGTTTTGTTACAGATATAATGGATTATGCTCTGCTCTTTGATTTTGAAGTGTTTCCCATCACTGCCACTAGATGTCCCCAGTTACTAACCATGTCATTACCTGCTCCATGTTGCTCACTACTTCTCACATCTTATCCTCTCACCTCAGCAGGACAAAAGGCCACATTGTGTCTCGATTCCCTTGTGTTGTTTTTAATAATATTTTGTTCACTGGTTTCTGACAAGAACATCTAATTACTAAAATATCAGTATGCCACTGTGGTGAAAGCAAAAAAAAAGGCAAAACAGTCTCACACTAGATACTAGTTTGCAATCTTTCAAATTTTTGTATTCCTCTATTCTGAACCCACATATCTCCGAGGAACTGTCATGGGCAAAAAATCCAACTGCCCTGGTTAAAAAAAGCACAGCAGTAGCCCCTAAGGGTCCTGAAGTGAAATAGGCTAAATACCAACCTGCTGGTGTCTTTTTACCAAGCAATAATTGAGAGTGTGATGGTATACGCTATCCCTGTGTGGTATGCTGGTTGCACAGAAAAGATGATTGGCTGTTCCCTCTCCTCCCTGGACCACATCACCAGCCGTAGGTATCTCACTAGAGCGAGGATTATCACAAAAGACAATCACCACCCTAATAATTACCTGTTCTCCTTGCTGGTGAGGTTCAGATCCCTCAGCTGCAAGACCAACAGACTGAGGAACAGCGTCTACCCCTGGGCAGTCAAAACTCTGAATGGACAGAAATCCTTATCTATCTATCTATCTATCTATCTATCTATCTATCTATCTATCTATCTGTCTGTCTGTCTGTCTGTCTGTCTGTCTGTCTGTCTGTCTGTCTGTCTGTCTGTCTGTCTATCAACTTTTTTTGGTTTTTCATTATATTGTTATAAACAATAGAATAGAAACAATATAAACAGAAACAATCAAAATAAAAGTGCGATATAGAGACCACTAAGGAGGCCAATGTTATCATCTCCTAATCAGCTAATGAAGTCATGAGAGTCACATGATATCCCCTACCTGTCCTCTACTCAGTTGCCTTGTTTAAAACAGTTTTGTTGGATTCTTTAGATTGCACACGAGTCAGTTTCACTAAAAAATGTTAAATATGTTTTATTGTACATAACACTTTTTTTTCAAAGCATTTACTGCAGCTGGTCCCAAAAATCCCATCCCAGCACCAATGAGCCCCCCTGCCCCTGCTGTAACAGCTATACATATAGGACCTCCAACAGCACCTATGGCAGCACCAACAGAGAGGCCCACTTGAGCTAGTGTGACAACCAGACCTTCTTGAAGGAAGCTGTTTTTCTTCTCCGCATTTTCTCTTGATCCTCTTCTATACTCTTCCTCAAGCATCTTCAGCTTTTCCTCCAGCACTTCTCCCACCAGTTTGGCCCTCAGTTCTTCTTCTTCTCTTTGTTTCTTCTCAGCACTCTCCTTCAAAATCTGTAATGTTTGCTCTTGGATGGCTTGCTCAGCCTTCTGGTACATCAAGTTTGTGTAAAACGTTCCTCCATTATCGCTGATCATGCTTTTTATCTTGGAAAGCAGCTGAGGTACCTGGCCACTGATAGGATTCATATTTGAGAAGACATGATATCTCCAGTTACATTTGCAAATCAAATAGCTAAGCTTACCCGATCTGCTGAAATAATCTTCTATAGATTTATGTCTCAGCTGCTCACCGTGAGTGAAAAGAACCATTGAGTACTTTCTAGCTTTTTCACCAAACACCTGCTCCAAAAGTTCAATAGTGTTCTGTTCCTCCTCTGTGAATCTACCCACTCTGATCACAATCAGAAAAACATGGGGACCAGGAGCTGAGAGAGAAATGCAGTCCTTTAGTTTTCGTAATACTTCTGCCTCTGAGTACTTTGTATCATAAATTCCTGGTGTATCAATCACTGCGACTCTGGATCCGTTCACCACACCTCTGGCTTTTCTGCACTCTGACGTCACAGAACTGGGTGAAAGAACAGCCTTGAATTCTTCTTGATTCAGGATGGTGTTCCCCGAGGAACTTTTCCCATTTCCTGTCTTTCCGAGAAGGACTATTCTGATATCTTCAAGGGGACCCAAATCTATCCAAAAAAAGGAGAAAATGCTGTTATTTCTTTGCTTGTTTCAACATTCTTTTAAAGACGTCACAAAATAAGGTTAACTTGCCAATGTCAGGGTTCCGCTGTATTTATGTAGCACTTTGAATAAAAAATAGTTACATAAAAAGTGCTGCACAGCCTAAGATGATAAATAATTTGTAACTTTATAAAAATAATAATAATAAAACCACAACATGAGGAATAGACAACCAATTTATTAAAAAAATTAAATGTAGTAGTGAAAAAAGTTGTAAAATATTGAATATCAAATTGTGATATCAAGGACCAGCCATGTTGAAAGCTACAGAGGAGAAAGGAATGTTTAAATCATCCATAGAGGTTTTATGTGGGAAGGCGAGCCATTAAACAAAACAAGAGCAACAACTCCAAAGACAAGATTATCACTTTGATCTTCTAAAAGCATAATTGATATCTGAACTGACTTTTATTTAAATCACTCTATTCCACTTTGTTATACAGTCATGTTATATTTTTACATTAATTTATATAGTGTTACTTTGTTTTTGAAATATAATTTTGTTTTTTCCATCCATCATCTTCCACTTATCCGGGGTCGGGTCGCGGCGTCAGCAGCTTAAGCAGAGTGACCCAGATTTCCCTCTCCCCAGCGAACAGGGGAAGACATGCAACAATGGTTTCTTGGGGTCATTTTGTTCTTTTATTTGTTTTTTGTTTTTCAACTTGTCATTTTGTTATTTTTTATTTAATGCTGTTTTTTTTTTTTTTAAATGTGCCTTTTGAAATGTAAATGTGGCTTGCACTTCTCAGACACACAAAAAACACCCAACTGATTAATTTAAGTGTTCTTGTTTAAACTTGGTGTTAAAGATCCTGCAGAGAATATCACAAAACAAAACAAAATCTTAAAATAAAATCCCTGGAATGAGGCCAGAAGACCAGGGGTATGCTGCAGGGTTATGTACAAGCTAGACGATAACAAAAAGACTGGATGATGTCATTGTAGAAGGAGTTACGATAACTTTTTCGAACAAACAGGACCTGTTTCAGGATAGAAATTGTTTCACTCAATCTTTTTCCAAACCTGCTGATAATGGTTGAATTTTAATGATAATTGCCCGACAAATCCTTCTGTTTACTTTTTTAACCTCATGAACCACTATGTTCCTTTCATAATAGTAACAGTTTGCATAGGAATTGTTAAGTTACCTGTCCTCTGGTATGTAACATTTGGTCTCTCTGTGTTAGCTTGCTGCCTCTGTCTCTGAGCTTCGTTCTCCATGGCTTTGCAGGAAAAATGTATCACGCAGCTTTGATATCTTCTGCAGGTGGTATGGCTTTATAGCTTGCAGAACTCACTGGATCACATTCTACCTGTCTGATGCATGTCCAATCCAAAGAGAAAGTAAAGCAACACTTAATTTAAACCAGGAAGTTTTTCACTTTACTGAAAACACTGTGAGGCTATTGGAATAACAATTACTATGACTTAGAGTAGGTTGAAATAAAAATGCAGAATAATAGCTGATTAAATAACCCATGAACATGTGATATTTCTATTGGGTTTTGAAGTTGACAAGAAACATCATACTTTAATAGTTACAACTCTGTTTTTGAGGACATTTTATAAATTTTTCTGACTTGGACTTCAGATTACTAATGGAAAATCAACAGTAAATTTTGATTTTAAACATTGTAATAGTCTGCAGATTTTAAAAGATTTGTGAAACTTTGAATCTGTGTTAAAAAAAAAGTTACAGTCTGAGGTGAACATTTGGACAAGTTCAAGTTCTTTTTTGTGGCAGTAGTGGCCTTTAATTAGAGTAGCTAGATAGGGAGCAAATAGGGGAAGACATGCAACAAAGGTCTTAGGGTCAGGATTTGAACCTTGGACAGCTGCCTTGAGGACAAATAGTCTCTGAATATGGACTGGCTGCTCTACCTCTATGCCACACGCCAGCCAAATTATGAACAATATTAATAAAAGGACAATCTGCAATCTGGAAATCCACAGCACAGCAGCTGTGGTGCCTTTGTTTTCAAAAGTTGCTGTAAAATGGTTTAATATATGACTGCATGGTACAGAGACATGTGGTTGTTGTTGATTCGGTGAGTTGCATGCTTATCTTGATGCTGTCTATTATGGTTATTTTTATCATGCGTTTTCATGCTGAATTTTAATGTGTAGGCTAATATATCAACGTGTCCAATCTACTATAACCTAATGTAAATACTTAAGAAATTAAAGAAAAATAATCCTTAATCCAGTTACTAAAAGTACACATCAAGATGATGGTGCATTTACTTTCTCTCCTTTCATTTAATTTCTGCCCTACTATGTGTGATACAATGTTAATACCTATTTTTATTTATTTCTCCAAAAAGAGTTTTTTATTGTTCAAGTTTAAGAACGAATTGCCATTAGCATGTACAGATTTACACTCACAGCTTATCTGGTATGTTGCTGAACCTGTGTTGAAAAAAGGGCTCTGCCTTCCTCAGAATGTCAAACCCACTACAGTCATGACAGCTGTCAAATTACATTCAAAAGGAAATGACAGATTATTGTCAGAGATCCAAATAGTTTCCAACGTTCTGCTCAGAAAACTCCTCCTTAGACAAAACACGTGTTGTTTTTTACCATTACCTCTGCAGTTACTTTTATATAACAAAGTTTACTGAGGGGGTATTTTGCCACACTCCCCAATTATTTTCAGAAATGTCTTTTAGTAGTTGGACTGATATCAATTATTGTCAGTTTGGGGTAGATCAGATCAGATGATATATAATTAGAGGTAAGTGTATGTCTACAGTGTGAAATAAGACTTTGCCACACAGCCACAACCTCCACCAAAACTTCTCTGTTTTCAGAAACTAAGAGAGAAAGACCCGTCATCTGTCTTCTGACTCAAGATGATTAGGTTAACAGGGTCAGACAGGGACCTTGCCAAGTAAAAATTTGAACTTGCTGTTCTCAGGGGATGGGACTTATGTGATGTCAGGACCATATAGTACAAAATAATAAAAATCAATCAACTTTAGTATAAATGTGACTTTCAGCGTTTCACATTTTTGGGCAAGAAGGCAAATGTTCATATTACATGTTCACAAATTCCCACATTGATAGCTTTTAATTCCCTAATTTGAAAATGATACCCCAAAATCCCAAGAAGTTTGACAAATTTTGACATGTTAGATGTCATCACTCTCAGAAAAATGACCTCCTGGCCCAAAATGAGACTGTCCTGGTTGAGTTTAGCATCGTAAGGCTGTTCAGCTGTACCGTTTTATTTAATTTACAAAATTTCACAAATGCAGTGATGGACTGGTGACATGTCCAGGGTGTACCTCGCCTCTCGCCCATTGACAGCTGGAGATAGGCACCAAAAATCCCCCCACCCCCACCCCACCCCACCCCTGGGAGAACAATGATAAAGGAGATAAACAAAGGAGATTTCACTGCTACTTGTTAGGGTAATAGTGGTTTAACCTAGAAAGAATCACACAGGGGTTGGAGAGAAAATGAAGTTAAATGAGCTCTGCAGTGGGAGATAGAATAAAGTAAAGGAACATATGTTTGAAACCAAATGACATTTAAAAAGTACATTTAAACTAAAAAATATAATGCAACATTATTATTTTTCCCTAACACTACTCATTTCTCCTAAGAGACAAGAATGCTTGTTTGTTTTGCATGTTCAACACCAACTTGCTTCCCATCAGCAGGCACAGATTAACTGTCACCGCTTACTGTACCTGGAATGTTGCCGTGCCTGTGTTGAGAGAAAAGTCCTGCTTTCCTCAGAATGTCAAACCCACTGTTCAACTGCTTGTTGGACAGGTTTCAATCACATGGCGGCAACTCAATGCATTTAGGCATGTAGATACGGTCAAGACGATCTGCTGCAGTTCAAACGAGCATCAGAATGGGAAGGAAAGGTGATTTAAGTCACTTTGAAAGTGGCATGGTTGTTGGTACCAGACGGGCTGGTCTGAGTATTTCAGAAATTGCTTAGCTAGTGGGATTTTATCACACAACCATCTCTACGGTTTACAGAGAATGGTCAGAAAATGTGGAAAATATCCAGTGAGCAGCAGTTCTGTGGACGAAAATACCTTGTTGATTACAGAGGTCAGAGGAGATTGGCCGGACTGGATCGAGCTGCATAGAAAGGCAACAGTTACTCAAATAACCATTCGTTACAATCAAGGTATGCAGAAGGGCCTCTCTGAACGCATAACACGTCAAACCTTGAGGCAGATGGTCTACAGCAGCAGATGACCACACCGGGTGTCACTCCTGCTAAGAACAGGAAACAGAGGCTACAATTCACACAGGCTCACCAAAATTGGAAAATAAATTGGAAATTGTTCGCCTTACCTAATGAGTCTCGATTTCTGCTGCGACATTCAGATGTTAGGGTCAGAATTTGGCGTCAAGAACATGAAAGCATGGATCCATCCTGCCTTGTATCGTTGGTTCAGGCTGCTGGTGCTGGTGTAATGGTTTGGTGGGGCATTTTCTTGGTTTGCTTTGGGCCCCTTAGTACCAAATTGATCATCACTGCAACACCACAGCATACCTGAGTATTGTTGCTAACCATGTCCATCCCTTTATGACCACAGTGTACCCATCTTCTGGTGATTACTTCCAGCAGGATTATGCGCCATGTCATAAAGCTCGAATCATCTCAGATTGGTTTCTTGAACATGATGATGAGTTCACAGTACTCAAATGACCTCCACAGTCACCAGATCTCAATAACACACCTTTGGGATATGGTGGAACGGGAGATTCGCATCATGGATGTGCAGCCGACAAATCTGCAGCAACTGTGTGATGCTATCGGGACAATATGGACCAAAATCTCTGAGGAATGTTTCGAGAACCCTGTTGAATCTATGCCATGAAGTATTAAGGCAGTTCTGAAGGCAAAAGGGGGTCCAACCCCGCGCTAGCAAGGCGTACCTAATAAAGTGGCAAGTGAATAGATAGATAGATAGATAGATAGATAGATAGATAGATAGATAGATAGATAGATAGATAGAAAATAAAAAATATGCTTAAAATAAATTTGAAGACAGCAAGTAATCAACACATCGCCTGTAAACTTACACAGGCTTTGGGAAGTTATTAGATTTTACTTAGTTTGTCCAGTAATTTGACCTAATACAACAAGCTAAAATTAGCATCAGCTGTTTGCTGATTCCAACAGTAGCAATGTCTCATCTCCGATTCCAAATCCGTGCTTACCAATTGACTATATGGCCTCAAATCTATTTTGCTATATCATTTAAAGCATATATGGTGACAATATGTATTGCGATATGTTTTTTTTTTTTCTCCATATATGTAAAAATGGCCTGTGATGGACTGGCGACCTGTCCAGGGTGTACCCCGCCTCTCGCCCATTGACAGTTGGAGATAGCCACCCCCCCCCCCCCGCAACCCCTGGAGGACTAAGCGGTTCAGAAAATGGATGGATGGATGGATGTCAACATGACTGAATATGAACATTCTCACTTTCCAGACACATTGCAGCAGAACAATTTCAAAACGATTTAGAATGCCATTTAAAGAACATTTATTGTACAAAATGCATTTGAATAATATTCTATTCTTTTTTACCTAAGTAATGCAACACAAAAAATCTGAAAACATGAAAAGGATTAAGATATTTTTTATAAAATAAAAGCTAAGTATTATGAAAATAAAGTTCAAAAAAGTCTGCTCTCCTGATTACTTATTTAAATATTTAATATGGCCCAAAAAGAAACCTGCCTTAGTTTTAATTAAAAAATGCTTTAAATTCAAAGGGATTCTTTTCTGTTAAATGAAAAACAACAACCTTTAAACTTTCAATACCGTGTGTCTACTTTATGCCTTTTATATTGCCCACTACTACCAATACGGTATCTAATGGGTTTTTGTTCATTACATTTGATTTATTGTAATTAATGCATCTTATGCTGTTTGAAATACTCTGAAATTTGGATGAGTTTTTATCATGAAAAATATTTTCTACATGCTTCTGAGCACAGATGATATATTTTCAGCATATTCCTAAGGTTTAGGTCATGATGTTTTTTGAGATTTTATTTATTTGCTGAAATTTAGCAAACCCATTGAATGGTTTGTGACGAATTAAGATATATGAAAGAGGGTTTTATGTATTATATGTTGCATGTTGTTATCCCTGTGCTCTTGGGGCCACCTTCATGAGGGAGCTCTTTCTCTTTGTTCTGATTACAAACTTCTGTCCTGCATTTGATTTCCCAGGGGTATCATCATCATCATCATCATCAGTATCATCAGCAGCCTCATACTGTTGTTATAAAACCCTGTGAATCTCACAGTTCTGCACATTCTGTCGCAAAGCTTTGAGTGACCAGAGTTTCTCTGTCATCATATGCTTAATTAATTGATGAGCCATCGTCTACGTAAGCTTGAGAAAAACGTCCATCATCATCAGTAAATGTTCTTACATAATTTTTGACTAGTCAAGCAATGACCCAAATCACTAATTTGAGTTATTAATGTAGTTTGCCTTGATCACTTGATCTGTGCCTCAGGGATACAATGAAACATCGTGATTGCCAACTTCCTGTCTTTCTTAATCGTATTACTTCTGAAACAATAGCATTATCTGTTACCCCATACTGAATGGGTCAAAGGCTGATATCATGATAGCTTTGTGGACACTGACTCTGAGTGCAAAAGTAATATCATTATTATTTGAAAAGTATGCAATAATTAAGCAATGCAGGTAAAAAAAAAACCTTAAACAAATCAACTATCTGCACCATTAGTTACACTTTCCCTGACTTTTACTCATAACATCCGACACCACAAGCTTTAAATTACAATATTTTACAGGTGAGAGATTCTTTGCTTTCAGCCTCTTGAGTTAAAACTCTCAAGAAATATATTTCATTGAATTTGCTACAGCAGTTCTATAGCATGAAGTCTGCTCATTCTGCTTTGCAAAATCCAATAGTATCAATTCGATTGGCTGTGGAGCTTCTGTAAATGTTTCTTAGATTCTCAGTTTGATTTAGGTCTGAATGTGATTAAAATCTCAAAGATGAGTACAATCTAATTTGATCTGACCTATTCCATTTTAGCTCTCTGGGTTTATGTTTAAAGTTTTTTTGCTTTACTGGTCGGTAAACCTCTGCCCCATTTGTAAATTTTTAGAAGCTGTATCTGTTTTTCTTCTAAGATGCTTTAAATGTTTCTCTATCGAGCTTCCCAAAAATGTGTATTAGCTTGTTTATTTTGCTGAAGAAAAGCCTCCCCATGGCTTGATGCAGCCACCATCATATTTCTGCATGGCGAATGAGTTTTTTAGGGTGGTGGGCAGTATCAGTTTTCTGCCACAAGCAGCATTTTGCATGTCGATTAAAAGGAATAATGATGGTCCAATCTGATCAGTGTCATGGCTCCTGCATGGATTGTCACAAATTCAAATATTAGCGATGTTTACCGTTGTAATGTGACAAGCAATGATAAAGTTGAAGGTGTATACATATTTGCAGTTCACAGTATTAGCTGTATATTACACAGAAGGTAATCTTTGAGTCTCTACTATTGCGAGTTCCGTTTTCATCTGTTATCCAAGGATGTACTAAATTTCCTTGGACTGAAAGATTGTTCATTGTTTAGGCCTAATCTCCAGTCCTCGAGTGCCACTGTCCTGCAAACTTTGGAAGCAACCCCTGCTCCACACTGAAAAAAGTATATTTGGCTATAGTCATTGTAATGCAATATTTTACATAAATTCAGTGTACATTTTTGAGTTAAGGATCGTAATGCAAAAATTTGGTGGCAAACAACTTGAAAATGTCCGACTAAGGGCAAAGGGATTTCCTTATATGATCCAAAGTGCTGAAATTAAGTAGAACCAACTAGCGCGTATCTGAGGGCCAGTATCCTACAACCTTTAGTTTTGCCTCTGCTTTAACATACCTGAATCAATAATCAGGTCATTAACATGGCTATGGATCTCCTTACTGAGAAGGTTATTAAGCCATTTGATTCAGGTGTGTTCAACCAAGGATTCAACTAAGAGTTGAAGTACACTGACCCTTAAGGACTGGAATTGTAAACTCCTGATATAGATACAATATTGTTCAGTCATTTTGTACCGAAAGTTAGAATTGTTCAGCTCCAGCTTAAAATAACATGTTGTGAAGTATTGAATTTATCTTCCCTCAATAATATTCCCCAAAATGTTTACAATACAGTGCAATGTGTTTGTTATTTATATTTAAGTCACTATGTTAAGTCATTGTTTGGTTAAATTGACAGAACTTGTATTAAAGTGTAGATTATTAGATGATGTGTATTGTATTTACTAAACATTTGATAAATTTAGCACTAATTTTAAAAAAGTTAGAATGAAGCAAAATATTAAGTAGTAGAAAATATTAAGTTGATTTTGTGTAAGTTTTTAAGTTGGAGCAAAGTAGTTAAAATTAACTTAAAATTTCAATGTAATTAGAATTAAATTATAACTTTATTTAAAGCTTATATTTCACTTAAAACGAACTTGATTTGATTGTGTGTGTTTTTTTACTTGATTTTTTTTCAAGTTCTTTCAAAGAAAGTGCAAGTTACACATAAAAGGCTAAGTTCTTATCATGGCATGTCAGACCTGATCATTAATTGTTCATTTGATTCAGTTGCATTGGAGCCAATGTTTCCTCTAAGCTGCAACCATGCGCAACTGTGACTTCTTGACAATATTTTCGCGCACAGAAAATGTTCGCTGCGCAAAAAAATTAAAATCCAGCCTGAAATAAAAATAAAATAAACGATTTTTTCGTTGCTCTTTTGCAATGTAGGTCAATGAGCATGTGCACCAAATTACAGTCTCCTGCGCCCGCCCAATTAGAAAACACACTCGCCTGGATCAGTTTTCCATCGCTGTTGATTTATTTATTAGCCAATTAATAATTAGTAATTATTATTAGCCTACTGCTAAGCAACTTTGTATTGAACGGATACCATTAAAATATGAAACCTAAGTAACTAGCGGACAAATATATTTTCTGCTGAGACAAGCTGGGTAAGGATGGGGTTCGCTGGAATCTCTTCATTATAAGGATATCTAGCTACTTTGAACATCAGACCTCAACGGAGTTGAAGATTACTCTTTTGAACGCTAGAGGGCGGTATTATTTTTTTCTCCACCCGGCTCTACAGTGTCGGTCTTTGAAACCCTAACATTCACTTCCGTGTTAATGTTATGAATCAGATAAACTTCCTCTCCCTGCTCGCGGACTTGTCTTCTTGACTCCATCTGATTTCAATCGGACAGGTTTGGATCTGCTGCTTCTGGAAGGTCAGCTCAGATGGATTACACTGACGCACAAACTGGCTTCAGACAGCGTAGGTTACGTACGTGATTCCGACTCGAACAAACCATTGTAGACTGTAGCATCCATACTGGAGGCTGCTGCTAGCTTTCTGTACTTGGTTTGAAGCTAACAATAACTTGAACTTTTGATACGTAAAGGCTCTGTTCCAGTTATTGGTGTTTGTTGGATTCTCTCTCTCTCTCTCTCTCTCTCTCTCTTTTTTTGTTGCTGTTTTTTTGTGTACATCTTTATTAACCAACTGTATACGCTGACAACTCTACTAACCATCTCATTTATCTTTAAGATCGCATAAACCAGCTGGTTTTTTTTAACAATTCTTGTTCAATTGTCTTGTTTTTATCACTGTGGCATTATGCCCGTTTTTGATGGCTAAAAAAAAGCTTCCGTCTCTCTTCAGAATGCAAAAATAATAATTCTGATGAATGGATAAAGAAAAGAAAGAGATTCTCATTTTAGTTGTAGTTTGTGATGTTGCGGCTGCTCTAATTTTATGATCAGTGTGAAATATAATTTCTACAATCAGGCTGCAAATTTGCGCCGAATTAATATGGGATCTGGTCAAAACAGTTCACCTGCTGAGGTTCCCAAATTAAACTTTAATGTTGTTGTTTTTTTATTAGTACAAAGTTGCAAGTATTGACACTATAGTCTACTGTCAAATGTGAAACCCAGAGATCAATTATATGCACAATACCACGAAAATACACAGTTTAAATATTATGGCTGTGAATAAAACTAAGGATATTGATTATTTTCCTTACTTTGTTCTTTATTTTTTTCCAGAATGTCTCACCATCCTGGAGCTTCAGCCTCTCAGTCTTTAAAAACACTTATCATTTAGGGAATTAAAGATTTAAAGCTAGTTCAGGTGGTCAAATATAAAGATGTATGATATATTGGCATCAGTCCACCTGTAGTGTAGGATTATGTGAATGTTTAACTGAAGTTGAAGTCAGCTGTAGGGTCAGGGGTGTCAGAAGTACAGGGACATTATATGTATATTAAGGCTGGACAATATGGCCTCAATTCTATATTGTGTTATCATCTGAAGCATGTGCGGTAACCATATGTATTGCAATTAGGGCTGGGTGATGTGGCTTAAAAATTTCCATTTTAATCTATTTTTTTTTCTACCCATGTTTTCTTAAAAAGAAATTTCAATTGATGAAAAATATTTTCAAAAACTTGCTTTTATTTCAATCACCCTGTCCGAGAGCTGACCTGAAGAAAAAAAAAAATTGTCATTTACAGAAAATTCCAATAATCGATGTTGTTGATTAATCGTCCAGCCCTAATTGCGATATATATTTATGTTAATATGAATGCTTTTGAACATTCTCACTTTCCAGCTATATTGCAGCTGAACAATAACTACCAAAAGGTTTAGAATTCCTTTTAAAGAGCATTTATTGTGCAAAATTAATTTTAAAAAAATTCAAATCTTTTTATAAAATAATGCACAATCGAACAAATTCTCACAATATAAACAGGAGAATATTTTAAGTGAAATAAAAGCTAGAATTTATGAAAATAAAGGTGAAAATTCTCTGCTTTCCTGGTCACTTATTTATAAATTTAATATCACACAGCAAGAAACTTGCACATATTTGAATCAAGCGCATTATCTACACTGAAGACTGTGATGTATCCTCCTTGCGCGCCTGAAGTTTGTAAACTTAGCTTGATCACATCATTAAAATGTGTGACCGCATTGTAGTCAAAATCTCTACCTTTGGCAAAATATTTTCATTATACTTGAGATATAGTATCCTACCAAATATAGCATGCAAGTAGTTCTTTGCAACGATACAAAGACTGATGTTGCAGTGAGGAATGTGCTCAGCCCTAATGTACATGAAGACAGAACCTTAAATAAAAGTAGCTAAATTTGTCGCCTAAATATTCATGGGAATTTTATTTAACAGATCATCCTTAAAGAGCTTAACTCATTAGCCATTTGTCGCTTCAACTTATATTGCTAACCATAAAGGATTTGTCTGTCCTTGTTAAACCTCCCGTTGTCAACGCTATATTAATAGATGGTGATGCTTTGATGACTTGTAAGTATAGAACAATTACGGTAGAGTCTTGACTGTAATATCAAAAGGATTGGGAAAACCTCTGATCATCAAATTACCAGTTATTTCGAAATTAATATTGTTTTACTGTATTAAATGCAATTTATATGTAAAGGCAAGAGTCCTACTTCTTTGCACTTTGACCTGTGTTTTTTGACCTAAATTAATTTGTCGCCATTCTTGTGTCCTACAGGGCTCCATACTGGGCCCACTTCTGTTTAATGTGTACAGTTAAGCTGAAATTGCCATTATTTTATCAGCAAGTGAAGTTTTTATGCAACTGATCTACAGGAGTTCAAAGTAGGTGTTTTGATAGAGTAGGGCTGGGCGATATGGCCCTAATTCTATATTGCAATATGATCTAAAGGATGTGTTGTAACAATATCTATTGCAGTATTATTTATTTATTTTTAGATTTGTCAAAATGACTATTTTTGAACATTCTCCCTTTCTAGACACATTGCAGCAGAGCTTCTTCAAAAAGGTTTAGAATGTCATTTAAAGAACATTTATTGTGCAAAATTCATTTAAAACATATTGTATTATTTTTCCAAAATAATGCAACACAGAAATTCTCACAGAATTAATAAAGATATAAATATTTTAAATATACGAAAAGCTAAATATTATGAAAAAAAGTTAAAAATTGTCTGCTTTCCTGGTTGCTTAAACATTTCATATCGCACAAAAAAGAAACTTGCAGATATGAATTGGAAATTCATCAAAGTTCATCAGGTTCCTTTTCCGTCAAATGAACAACGATGGTACAAAGTATGCAGGCACAGCTTGATGACATCATCTAAATGTAGTATGAAGGTATGGTCAAAATCTCTACCTTTGGCTAAATTTACATAATTTCTACCTTTTTTTTATATTGCCAACAACAAGATGAAATGTATCAAAAAATTGCCGGACGCCGACCCTCAATGACTAGAATTGGACTTGTGTGCTTTAAAGAAGAAGTGCATGCTGTTTAATATTAAACCTCTTGGCTGACTGATGCTAGAGTTGCTAATCCTCCTTGATAACATCATTGTCCGGCAGAAAAGCTATTTAATTTATCTCCGTTTGCCAGATCTCCCTATTAAAGTGTTCTCCCCCCCACACACAGAGCAGAATATGCGTATGAGGAACAGCTCTATGGACGGGTCGGATGGCAGCCAGCTGTTTGATGACACCAGTGCAGCTGGCGCCCAAGGAGTCTACAGGTGGGAGCCGTCCTAGTATTGGCTTATACTAGACTGAATGTTGACCAGTTGTTGAATCGGCGACTAACGAAAAAAGAGGACACAATTTTGATTTGTGGTTTGATCATATTTCGATAACTGACAGAAATCAGCAGGCTGGCCCTCAAGCAGCAGGACCTCCTGGCCAGTCCTTCCTGTCAGACCCCATGTCCAGCCTGGCCATGGCGTACAGCAGCTCGCTGGCATCCCATGGCAGGGAAATGGTGGACAAAAATGTAAGACCGGCTAATTTATTGAGTTTGAACAAAATCTACTAAAGGAATATCGGGAAAAACCCAACAAAGTGTTCATCTCTTTGTGTTTGTTTTAGCTGGACAGGTTTATTCCGATATCCAAGCTGAAATACTACTTTGCTGTTGACACGGTGTACGTGGGAAAAAAGCTTGGAATTTTAGTTTTTCCATACATGCACGAGGTACGTGTGCTTTTACTACTAAGATATCCTTTTTATCGAGTTATTGGAAGTTAATCTATGCATTTTTAATGGTCTTGTATTGTAAGAAATGCTTGTTTTAAATCTAGCCGTGTGAAAACGTAATTTTGATTTAGATTAATCTATATATGTTTTTTAATCCTTCTGACACATCCATGTCCATTTGTTTTGATTGCTATAAGCCAGAAAATCTCTTTTCTCATGTTTAAACTCTGCATAAAATTTTTTTATATCGTTACAAAGCATTTAAAATAAGTCATAAAACACTTTAGCAAAGTTTGAACAGACCAGACCTGATAATTGTGTGTAATTTGTCTTTGCTGCAGAACTGGGAGGTGAGTTATCAGCAGGACATCCCTGTTGCCCCGCGCTTCGATGTCAACGCTCCTGACCTTTACATTCCCACCATGGGCTTCATCACATACATCCTAGTGGCTGGACTGGCTCTCGGCACACAGAACAGGTACAGCAGCCATCCTTGTGTCCAAGCTGCAGTTTAGTTTTTTTTATTTCATACAAAATAGGTGTTTCCATCTGTTGTTTGCTTTAAAAAAAAACAAAAAAAACAACAAAAAACGTGATTAGAACGTATGAATATGTCCGTCAGGTTTTCCCCAGAGCTTCTGGGAGTCCAGGCCAGCTCGGCGTTGGTGTGGTTGATCATGGAGGTCCTGGCGGTCCTGCTTTCTCTCTACCTCGTCACCGTGAACACAGAGCTCACCACCATTGATCTTTTAGCCTTCTCAGGATATAAATATGTTGGGTATGTGCTTGTGTTTTCTACTGTCAGCGTTATTTTTTCTCTGCTGTATTGTAAATTAACCATCACACTTTCGCTCTTTTTGCAGAATGATTTTAGGCATAGTCGCGGGTCTTCTATTTGGAAAGCTGGCGTATTATCTCTCTCTGCTGTGGTGTTGCGCCGCCATTTTTGTCTTTATGGTGGGTATGAAAGCATTCTTGTTCTCTAGATCAACATTCAGGATGCTTGTGTCCTCAAAGTCCTCCAGACGCAGTTATTAGAAGGTTTGGGTATCGATTCCGATTCTCAAGCATCAGAATCGATTCGATTCAATCTGATCCAGTTCAATATTGATGTGGGTCAGTGCAATTAAAACTGTGTTTTTAAAACCGTTAATTATATGCCTGAAATGCAATGACCGTTCACCAGCGGAAACTGTATTAACCCTTTCAGACACAAAACTTAAAATGGCTGTCTGAACTTTTCCTTCCTATTTCAGCTGCAAAAAGGCAAGCTATTCTCAAAAATAAAATAGATTTTTGAACTTGCAAGTTGATTCGATTTCTACAAGAATCGATTTTCCGATTATTTCAACACAGCAATAGTTATACGGTTACAGGTGAAAGTTCAGTTAACGATAAACACATTTGCCGTCTTTGCATATTTAGATTAGAAACATTGATCATCCCTCCCTCTAACAATGCATGTTTCTGTGCAGATTCGCACCCTGCGCCTGAAGCTCCTATCCGAGGCGGCGGCTGAAGGGCGGCTGGTGAGAGGAACTAGGAACCAACTGAGGATGTACCTCACCATGTCTATCGCAGCGGCACAACCCGTCTTCATGTACTGGCTAACCTACCACCTCATCAGATAGAGGCTTTCAACACTCGCTTTTGTAGAAAAAGAACTGTGCGTCCTGCATGAGATCATCATTTTGGGAAACGACAAGCTCTCCCAAAACAACCCCATCGCTAAGCTCACAGAGGGAGACACTTACTACCAAACCATAGAGAGGTGAGACATGGGTCTCCTCTCAGCGCAGCCATGCGGTTAGTTTGGGCTTTTTTATATTTAATGTCTTCAGGTTTTGTAGCAAGAAAATATTTAATTTCTCAGCGTCTGTACTGCATAATTGCATTTTTGTTTTTTATGAATATTTATGTTCATTTGTGAATTGTTTACAGTTATTTTCCAGATTTGGCTCTTTTCTGGCCTTTGCAGGTGTTTCTTTTTGAAACTAGCGTAAAGAAAGCACATCGATCTCACATGCACCCTCCATCTGACGCCATGAAAAAACTCAAATCCAAGCTTGCTTTGCCTAAATGTGTTCTGTAACTTTTTTCGAATTCACAATGGAATGAATTGTTCCAGGAAACTTTCATAGTAAATGAGCTCTTAATGTGCTACAAAATGTACTTTTAGTGAGCGCTTATTTATACTTGACCACGGCGTTAATTTGATGCTGACTGGAAATCAGAAGTTTACTGTAAGTAGAAGGAAAGCTGATAAAATGAAGTCACTGAAATGCTTTGATAAAGTGATAACAAAATTAGCTTGTTTTCGCTTTTACATTTGTCGCTAAGTTTTCACCGCAGAACCTGAATGATTTGGTCAATTACTGCGAACGAGAAATAAATGCATCTGTAAAATGAATCAGATTTCACACACCTTGTCAGATACAGATGTCTGTTTTTATCACTGTTTTAATTTAAGTTTTTTTTTTTTTTCAGAATAAACTATAAGACATTATTGCTGTGGAAAATATTTATTTATACAATTATAATGCAACAATAACTAGTTTTGTTCTTTTAAAACAGAAAACATGTCAGAATGAAATCGTGTGCAGCTCGAGAAATGGAAAAGTGCTGGATTAAGTAATATATTGTGGTTCAGAAGCTGAACATCTGCATGGAAACACTTATTCTGTTGCATGTTTAAAGCCCAGTGTGGTGCTACATAAAGTGAGCTCTGAATCTAAGATATAATCAAACTATTGAGTTCAAGATACATCAAAAGTCACAATGACTAAACAAAATAGGGAAGAGTTATTTAAAATATATAGCTTAAATATTCTTTAGAAGATAAATTAACCACAAAAAAACCCCCCAGCAACCAATAAAGTGGGTTCTAAGAAAGATTTCTAGTCCTTCCAGAAGCCTCTGTTGTGATTAATGGCCTGGAGGAGCCTGGTCTCCATCGTCCTCCTCACTGGGTATCGCCTGTAGTTGGGCAGCAACAACAGGGTGTGGCAGGTGAGGGATTCAGGCAAATGGAGCTCTGTGGCATCGGGCAACACGGCCACGGTCATCCTGACACACTCCATCCCCAGGAAGGGGACTCTGTCACAGCCTGTGAGGAACACTGACCACAGATGGACACGCAACATAAAATAAATAAATGAATGTAACAGAACCGTGGGTAGATCTAAAACTGACACATGAACAGCAGAATGAAGTGGAGAACATACAGAGGAACTTTTTCTTCTCTTCTGCTGAGAAATTTTCAAACACCTCCCAAAAGGTGATGATGGTTGGATGGTCCGCACGGTAGTCTCCCTCATAAACTGTGTTCTGTAAAATTAAAAAAACAAGATGGATGAATGCATAACGAATTCAGAGTAAAATATGTAATCTGCCTGTGTTTTTATTGAGTATGTTTACCCAACATGCACTTAAAGACATCGGTTTGAATCGTGATGTGTTTGACGTTAAATGAGAAAAAATGTTTAAACATGCTCTAATGTGTGTTGGTAATATGTAAAAGTGAAGGAATAAAATGTCTACCTGCTTGAAGATGTCCCAGTCGTAGTTTTCCTGGCCAACCATGACTGACTGTAATTCCTCAGGCTGGAAGAACTCCACAACATCGATGTTGCACACTTTGAAAAAGCCTCGTTTGAAGAGGTCAAACACGCCCTCCACTGATTTGTTAAAGGCATGGTTGACACAGGCAGCAACAAACTCCTTCCTGAAGACAAAAAACAATAACCCAAGCATCATGTAATGGAAAAATGACACTAATTACCAGTTTGTCACCAGGCTGAGGGTTCTCGCATAATTGTTTGTTCTAACTGTAATGAGCAACATTAACACGGGCAGCAAAAACAGACTTTTTCTTTCACTCAAACAGGAGATGCAAACATTTGGAAATGCGAGTTAACAACAAACCTATTAGATCCAGTCAGAAGTTTTCCAGGTTCGTTTGGATCAAGTTCAACTTCCACGTCACCCCAGGAGAACTGAGGAGAAGAGAAATCAGTTAGGGACCCACACATTTATGATTATCTGTTGAAGAGAGTAAAATCGAGCTGGATGCAACTCAGTTTGTGTTTAGAAAACTTACAGTAAAAGTCGTCTCCATGGCTTCGATAACATCAGGGGTGTAGTCCTCCAAAATACACCTCCATGACCTAACGCACAATCAACAGTGAGGAGTTAATTTATTACAAGCATGAACCAGAGGCTACTGACACATTTCCCTGGACATTTGATAACAAAAAGATTATTCAGCTGAGTTTTTATTATCCGAACGTTCTATCAATCATGAAACAACACAATCCTGCAGCCGGCTCTCAATTCAGAATCTTGGTAAAGGGCACCGTTTTGTTCAAGCACCATTTGTACATTCTGATACCTACAAAGGTTTTGTAAAAGCACATAAAAAATATGAATCTTAATGCATCGTTTGAAGTCCAAGTTTTGCATCCATACAAAAAAACGCTTATCCAATGAAGTCCCCAAAGAGGTTTTTTTTTTCTTTTTCTTTGGGAAGATTGAAAAACATCAAGTTCAGGTGTAGCAATGTCAAGATAAAAGACTCACTTTATTATCTATAAAGTTCTAATCTTTCAGACAATAGAAAAAGAACCCTAACGGATCTGACCTCACCACCAATAAATGTAGGACACTAAATATAAAGTGATTATTTTCAATTGAGGGAATATATGTGTACGTTCAAACTAGGGCCAGGACTTTAACGCGTTAAGATTAATTAATTACACAAAAATAACAAATAAAATTCTTTTAACGCATTTTAATTGCACCTATTTATGCACCGCAGCCTTCCAGTGCTGGCACGCAGAGAAAGGCGCAGATCCCGTTTCATTTCCGCTAAGCCGCGTGCTGTCGTTCCTCCATCAGCTGATGGACGGATATTTAGCTTTCACTACAGTTAAAACTTGTGCTGCAGCTATTTCTTCCTGTCATGAAGGTTTTGGTGACAGAACGGTCTCATCTACTCTGTCACTGCGTGCGCTCTCGTGTTACGTAGCGCACACGGCTGCACTGCGCTGCTTTCAGCGTCTGTTTGTGCATTACAGAGGAAACTTATATTTCCTCTGGGTTAGATCCTCCAGAGAATCTCAGAACTCATTCCACGAGAGTGATTTCATCCTCCACAGCTCTGCAAGGAGGGATGATGGTGGTGCACTGCAGCTTCCTGGTCATCACCGTGTTAATTTATCTATTTCTATCTGAGAGACATTTCCGCTTTCTCCATGATTCATTCTCTTATCGGTGTTCTGACAGAATGATGGTTTTTATTTTTTTCTGATAATTTAAAGTCATGTATTCAGTCATTATTCATACTAAAAATCCATGTGAAGAAAATTCTCACTTTTCTCAGGACAAATATTTATGTGCGATTAATTTAGATGAATTAATTACAAAGCCTGTAATTAATTAGCTTAAAAATTTTAATCGAGTCCCGGCCCTACTTTAAACAGAAGTGCCTTTTTTATTTATATAGCCTGCTGAGAGACCTGTTCAGCCACAACTTTTAAAAATGTTTCTTACTCTGCCAGGACAGGCTCAAACTCCTTCATGTCGTCCAGTGTTGTTTTCACTCTGAGCAGCTTCTTGAAGAGCGCCAGCGGGAACGGCAGACGTATGATGTTGTGGTTGTAAAGAGCCAGGCCACACAGAACGCCAAACAGAAAGTACCTCTTCTCTTCCACTTTAGGCTATGTGTTTTACAAAAAAATAAATAAAAATAAAATAACTGGGAGCACTGAAATTCAACACAATTCATGTTTGGCTGTTATGTGTGTTTGTTATTTATATGCTCATCTGTTCCTGTACAAACAAGTTTGGCCTTTAAACCTACCTACTAATAAACCTAGCTTATATATTTGATCATTACCGTGGGTGGGAACCAGACCAGAGTCTTACGCTCGTTGTGCATAAACATCTCAGATTCAGGAGCCATTAGCTCGTCAAACAGGTGGAGGAAAAAGTCCTTTTTGTTGACGTTCATGATCTTCCTGTCGTCTTTAAACTGCACCTACAGAAGAATGTTTTTTTTTAAAAAAGCTTTGTAAAATACACACAAACTAAACATACAATTTGCTCTTTAATCATCTGCACCCATCTGCTCTCCAACATAAATCTTTTTTGATTAACTCAACTTTTCTTATGTTGCAAATATAGAAAATATGGTGAAATCATGAATATCTTCCAAAATATTTTTAATGTATTTCATGGCTGTCAAGTTAATTATTCTCATGTACCCAAGCAGCGTTTCTGTATCACTAAAAATTCTGCAGTTTTGAAATTTTTTTAAACATACTATTTTGGTGCCAAATTTCAGAAATTATCAAGCCTTGATATCCAAATCTATTTTTACATCGTCTTTACCAGCAGTTCCCTTTTAAACACAGAGTGATCGGCTGCAGCGAGATGTCTGAAGGTGTCCTCCACCAGGTGAGTTCGTCTCAGGTTCAGCTGGAAGACCGGGACCGGGGAGTCCAGCGTGTCTCCAAGAAACTCTTCAGGGCAAGGCAGACCCATTTCATGGACAATATGATGAGCTTCCTGCGTTTACAAAACTCCCGACTGTTAAAGCAAGATCTTTTCTGCCATTTACAGGATGCATAACTTATAGAGCTCTACCTTCATCACACGTGCCAAGATGTTGAAGACGGCAACCTTACAAATCAGCGGGAAAACGAAAGGGTAGCGGCAGAAAATGACGGGCGTTTGTTCGTCGTCCTTTAGGATATATCAAAATAAATTATTGTTATCAAATTTCAGCAAATAAAGAAGAGAGAAATTAAAGTAGAAAGCAGACAAACACCACATAACACTGCTCTTACCTCTAGTTTGGAGTACGTCAACCAAAGAGTGACATCCACATGTGCCTGAAGAGCAGTGGGGATTTCCTCAACATAAAAGGTGCTCAGTGGGACCTTGTAGGACTTCCCAGCTTTGTTTGCCTAGAAGAAATAATGGATCAAACGAATATTTACTAATATGGAAAGAGTTTTGGAGTTCTATAGACATTTCCACCACACATAGGACACAAAGCATGTCAAACTATCAGTAGAGGTTGTGCTGCGACAACAGAAAATCTGAAACAATCAGTTTATCGACTAGTCATTTTGCAGTAGAGAATATCTCCCAAAGGTTAAAGGTCAAGAAAGTGATCAGAAGATTATGAGCATCTAATTTCATCCGATTTGAAATCAACATGTAGATAGCTAAAAGGAGGCATTCAGTTATGACTTTGTAAAGCAGCTTCAGGGCTTCCAGCAGTAGTTTGACTCCTGGGTTGTGGGTTCCTAACAGGCCGTTCTTCAGCAAGAAAGCCAGGGCATTTTTGAAGACCATGATGTGCCTGATCAAAAAAGTGGCTGACAAGGACGACCAATAGCTTCCTGCAGGGAAAGACATGAATAGATAAACTAACCTTCAAGAGCGCTGCATCTATTTTACGACAGGAATTGACTAATAACATTTATTAGTAAAAAAATATTAATTCAGAGATTGCAAATCCTTCTAAAACTTACAATAAAATATGTCAAAATGTAAAGTCAATCCAGTAGTTTCTTACTTAATGTTTCCAGAGTCTTCTCACTCAGGTCTGCAATAACGACTGCAAGAGGCAAAGCTCCATTCATGACGTTTGAGTCCTCTTGTAGCAGGGGGCACGTCAGCAAAATCAGGAGGATCTCTGGAGATTTTAAAGGAAGTCTTGAGGCAATGAGCAATTCCAGCAGGAGCTGCAAATTTACCTGCATGGGAAAGAAATCATTTAAAAAAAGCTTGTGCTTAGCTCATATAATGTGCATTGCATCTGACTTTGACCCCTTGTACCTGATCTACCTGTGGGCTGTCATGCAAACTTCATATTGACATAAAACTTTCAAATTACTTTGAGTAAATGCATGTATATATATATTTTTTGTACTTAACTGTTTGTTTGATCCATGGGACTGCCAGCATCTGGTTGAAAGCTTGCCGAGCGGCCTCGAGGTCCACTGTTAAAGCACCAGCTTCCAGCGGAGCGCCCCTGGTGTTCAGATCAAAGTGTTAGAAATCCAACTCGGTGGAGGTAGTTATCTGTAAAACAATCTTCGCAAATCCAAACAATAAAGTTGATAGAAAAATTATACTTACTCTGGCTTTGTGAAACTTGCAACAAGACTTGAACTTGTGTAAAACATCGACTCGATTTCTCTGTTCCACAAAAAAGAGGAAAGCGTGAGAATGGGCTTATAAAAAGACACTCCTACATGCACAAAAGACAAGAGGTGGTGTGTAATATCTGCTCCCTTGCAGACTTTTTCTATTTTTGGTGTTTTTTTAAACCTTAAAGGCTTCATGTACTCAAATAAATCTACCCCCCCGAATGGTTATTTCACCTATGTGAAAAGTATTTTCAGTCATAAGGGGAACCAACAGGATCTCGGTCGGGTTTCGGGTTTAAGAGAAAACTTTGACTAGGCCCATCCAAAACGTTTCTCTTTTTACTTCTTTTTACAATTCAGAGTTGGAATTATTTAGTTCTGAATCAATGTCCTCCTCTATAACCCAATGGGTCTAGGCCAAATGTGACAACAAAAGGTTCATGGTTCCATCAATTTTGGCAAGTCTGAAGCTGATTGGCACATCACCTCCACTATGTTTTGTCAGCATTTGTTTTGGCCTTGAAAATCTTTCATATGGACCATTTTTGCCCAGTTTGTTTCTTATTGTTGATTTATATTATATTGTTGGCTCTCACTGTGGTTTACTAAAGCCAAAGTATGGGCTGCTGACCAGCCAAGCCATTTTGGTTGGCCCACTGAGGTATAGTTAGGCTAGACTAGGGCTAGGATTTAGTACTATATTGCTACATATTATATGAATTTATGAAGTCAAATTTTAAGCATTTAAATACATCTGCCGTTTTTGGGTCTATTGACCCAACAATCTTATGTTGCTTATATTATATATAGTCCTCACTCATGGTGCTGATATTTATGTAACAAATTCAGATTAAAATTGAAATACAGGCAACTAGAAAGGTAATGCAGATTAAATTTGTGCACATGTACATTTCCACAAGTAATAAGATTACAAATCGTCATACATTAAGATTATACAAAAAGTCCCATGAGCCCTTGCTGCCCCAAGACTTACTAACATCTCTAGGTTTTGGCGGGTCACCACCAAGGGGCAAACTCTGTCAGCAAAAAGTGAAGCCAACCCGGAAATGTCAAAAATTGCAGTTCAGCCCTCTCGTTGGGGGCTGGCTCCAAAAAGGAGCAATTTCCCATTGACTCCCATGTTAAAAAGGCCAACTTTACAGCAAAAATAAACATGTTTACAGCCTGGTTAAAAAAAAACCATTTTAGGTTAGATAGTTCAGGTTTGCCGTTATGACAACTCTGAGGGGGGTGAATTTTTTTCTAACTTCTCCGTTTATTTGTAATTTAATCTTGAAATTATGAATAATTAGGGGCATGTCCTTATGATTGACAGGCCTGTCTAGGCTAATGCTGGTGGCTAATGGTGGCTAACAGTAGCTAATAGCTTGCTCCGTAGTCTGCTTCACATCCTGGGACTAACGTAAAGACTTCAGTCATTTGGTGTTTCTGAACTCCTATATCAGTTGCCTCTGCAGTTTTTATTCGGTTTTGGATGTTAATCTGCAATTATTTGACAAAGACGGCTTGCTGTGGTGTTGATTACAGTAACAGACTGTCAAAGAAGTTTCTGCTTTGAGGGGAGGCTTCATACCGGCTGAAGCTTAACCAGCTGTGGGGGGGTTCTGTCAGGTGGCCGAGAGGAATGCTGTTCTGGTCGGACCTTTTATTTCTTTCTACACGCAAGTTGGCGCAGGCGATCAGTTGGGTAGCAGCAGAGCAGCAAAGTCGGCAAGACCGATAAATCGCAGCATCCAGAGCGGGAGACGGCCAGGGGTGGACTGGGACAAATATTCGCCCCTGGCATTTTCTCTTGAGACCAGCCCACTACATTATCAGCGGACACCAAATAGAAGTAAAGATATAAATAGATAAAGACTCGTGGACATTTCGCCAGACTATAGCTGTTTATTTGATGCGACAACGCTTCATCAACAAAATGAGTAGCAGTATTTCCTCCATCTCGGTCTTCGTGTCATTCCTTTTTCTGAGGTAAGGGACGGGGGCTGCCATCATGGAATCATGTGATTGGAGACCACGTTTTGATTGGTGGTTTGAATATTTTAGCTCAGCAGACAGCTCACAAGGACCGCACATGGCAAGTTTCTCGCCTCGCGAGGCGAAAAATATAAAAACGTGTTTGATTTTCACCTCAACACCTCATTAGGCAGAAAAATCACCAAAAGTTAGCCACACACAGCGAGCAAACAGCCTTCAATGACTGTTAGCTCAGTAGAATGCTCTCGTGTGCGGCAGGCTTAAGGAGCATAACATCCGTCGACACAATGAGACAAAGCATGCAGCATTTTCACAATTCAAAGGTGATACTCAAATTAACAAGACTAGGGAACTGCTGGCTAAACTTGGTATGCAACAAGGGACTCTAGCACGGCGCTCCACAGCCCAGGACAGAGCGACACAGGCCAGCTTTGAGATTTCTGCATTAAGTGCTCGGACTGGGATATCATTTTCAACAGGTGACTTTATAAAGGAGTGTCTGTCTACAGCCGCAATGATCATGTGCCCTTCTCAGGTAAAACCTTTCAACCAGATCAGCCTCTCACGAAATACTGTGACACGTCGTATTGGAGATATTTCTCGGGACATAAAGGAGCAATTTAAAGCGAAGGCTGTAGGATCTGTCGCCTTTTCTTTAGGATGTGTTGAGACCACGGACATTTAGGACTCTGCAAACTTTTGGTTTTCGTAAAGGGAGTGAATGAAAACATGGAAATAAGTCAAGAGCTGGCTGGACATGAGAAGCTGTGCAGTACAACACAAAGAGAGGATTTGTTTGCAGCCGTTGAGCGAGTGTTGGATTCAAACGGACTAAGCTGGGAAAAATTAGTTGGGATAATAAAGGATGGAGCACCTGCCATGGTTGGGAAGAAAGCAGGCCATGCCACATTAGTTTCCCAGAAGGTTTCCCTATTTGGAGGTAAGGTGGCACAATACCAACTATGGGCCAAATCAGTTGCTTTGGGAGACGTGGTGCGTCATAAACTGCATATGCTCAAAAGCGTTCTCACACCGCCAGTTCAGAGCCCTCCTAGAGGAGGTTGATCCACACAACAAGGATGTGCTTTATCACCAGGAGGTGAGCTGGTTGAGCCGCGGTAAAGTCCTCAAAACATTTTTTGGAGCTGCGCCATGTCATTGTGCCGTTTCTGACAAGCTAGAACAGTGACACTCAAGTCCCCACAAATGAAAAATGATTTTGTAACGTGCCTTTTATCGTAGACATCAGTGACCTGCTCAACACCCTGAAGATTCAGCTTTAAGGGAAGGATCAGATCCTCACTGAGCTGTTTGACCACATAGAGTCCTTCAGGTTGAAGCTGCTGCTACTCTGTCATTATCTGTCAGCAGGGAAGTTAATACATTGTAGACACACAGAGACGCACAAACCCATTCAGTTGTAAGGGTGATAATGTAGACTGTATCATACAGTATTTTATGCGATAAAAAAGTCCCGTCCTTGTTTACTATGTTGTGAAAGTACAGCTTTATCCGTGGTTCTTGAGCCTGCCCATTTTTTGTGATTGTAACAATGTTAATGATTTAATCAACTGGTAGTAGAGAGGAAAGGTGGCAGCATATACCTGCACCATTCATGATCAAAGTGTAGTATTTGGCATCCATATAATGTGGAATATGTTAATTAAGTGCATTTAATACCACATCCATATTCCACTTTTGTGGAGTTAAAAACTATTGTTAAAAAGTATTGTAATAAAATTGTAAGGCTAACTCTTTCAAGTACATAAAAATACATTTATGCTGCAATATTTATTATTTGACAAATTAACAGCTCTTTCACCTCTTCCCAGGAAACATTGCACACTTCGCTAGTTTGAGAGAGGTCAACCTTGTGAAGCGGAGACTGCCTGAATATGCAGCACTTCTCTGCAACTAGGACCAGGAGTTTGAGTTGCGCTTTGAAGACTTTAGGGAATGTAGACGTGACTTAGAGCTGTTTCTTAACCCTACACCGTAAGTGTGGACTCAGTGCCACATTCAAATGCAGCTAATTGAGTTTCAGTGTGATTCTGAGCTAAAGAGTAAATTGATATCACTACACCTAAAAGACTTTTACACACGTCTCATCTCAAAGGTACCCAGACATTAGGAAGCATGAACAGGTCATGTTAGCTTTGTTTGGTAGCACCTACATCTGTGAACAGACTTTTAGTGTAATTAACCTTAACAAATCCGGATTCAGAAGCAATCTGAGTGACCCACACCAACAGGACATCTTCACCAAACCTAATATTGATAGGCTGATAAATGCCAAAGAGCAGCTTCGTGTTTCTCACTAATGGTGCCATTATATTGTTGGTGCTTTTCTTGTTATTGTCTTGCTGTTGGGCATGAACTTTTGACATTTTGAACAACATATGATTAAAATCAAATAGGGAAGTTTAGATGTTCTAAAAATCTATATATTACTTATTTGTCATATTTTGTTCAATGTTATTTAAACAAAAAGGAAGGTTGGATAACTGTATGATAAATAAAAATACTTTAATATACTTTACTAATAGTGTGTGTATTTTTTTTTATATTACATTTTGGCCCAAGGTCCAAATCCGATTTTGGCTGATTTTGGCCCGCTAAGTTAAAATTTTTGGGCACACCTGCTTTAAAGCTTTCCCGACTGAATGCAGCAACTTTGCTTTTCACAGGTTTATAAAGTTTTGATAGGGATATGTTGAACTGGATAGCCGTTTCCTTTATAAAAGAAATCATCATTTGAGAACCACATTTATATTTGCTCTGGTTATTTCTGGCAGAAAATAAAATGTGTGTGAAACTTTTAGGTGTGACAAAAAAACAAAAAATAGAAGAAAACTTTGGTCAGGTAAAAAGAAAATGGTTTTACACTTATGGAACATGAAAGTCCAAAGTTAAATTATTAGGTTACCTTTTTGCCTCGATGTTGCTGTATTTCATTGCCACCCATTTTTGCAGTTTTGCCTCATCCAGCCGCCCAATTATCTGTCCATGTTCGAAGGTCTGGAAAGTTAAAAGGGAGACGTGTTTTGATGTTTCCTCTTATAGGATGATTTAAAAGTACTTTTCAGATGTATTCCTGTTACCTTTGTAGGTGAAGAGTAAATGAAGTTTGTGTTCCATCCAGCTGATAACTTCAAATCTGCTTGACAACATAAAGAATCATTAAAATTAGTCTTTGTAACTGTTATTTTTAAAATACATTATCTCTGTTTAAGAGTCCAAAGGATCCTTTGTTTTTTAGCTGGATTCCAATCTCAAACTTGTCACAAAATGCAAGAAAAAAACGTAATAATCTCACGAAAATCGAATCTTTGACAAGCAATCAAAAAGAAATCCTACTCCATTCAATTTTATTTAAAAAGTACATTTACAAAAGGAGTGAAAACTATAGAAAATAAATTAAATTAAACAAAATACAAAAATAATAGAAGTTGTAGATGAAAACAGAAAAATGTTATAAATTCCCATCAAAAAAATAAATAATAAAAAAGAGATGAAGTACTTAAGAAAAGAAAACTAAGGAGTCTGAAGTAATGACTTAAATCCAAAGAGTCTGGGCAGCTCAAATATGGAGCGATAATTTAGAACCAGCCACTAAAAAAGTTCTGTCAACCCGAGATCGGAGCCTCGAAAAAGGAACCTCCAACAGGACCAAAGAAGATGATCTTATAGTGCTAAATGGAACATGACGGTGCATTAACTCAGACAAATAAGAAGGAGCCAGGCCATTTAAAGCTTTTTAGGTAATAAAATCTTAAACTGGATTCTGTAACCAACAAGCAGTCAATGCAAAGCAGCAATGACAGGGGTAATACTGTATGCTCATGGTCAATGGCCACTGGTCATCAAGCCAGCTGCTGCATTTTAAGCAAAATGCACACTTTCTAAATGATTGAATCAATCACCTGCTACCCAGGGCAACTGCATACATACCACTAGGTATGGCTGCAGCACTGTCAGATGTCCATGGAAACTCAACCAGAGAGGGGGACAGGCTGCTGTCTCGTTGTCCAGTCCCCATCTGGCCTTTGTCCCCATTACCAAAAGCAAACAGATGCCGAGAGGAAGTCAACACCAGCGTGTGATGCCTGGAAGGCCAGAACCAAATAAGATTCTAATGAGACAGTATTTAATGATACAATGGAATAAGGTTTTTTGGAGATTTACAAAGTCTTCCTGTATGCAAAAAAACACTTTATGTGTTTACCTCCCACATGCAATCTGGGATACCGGCTCTTTGAGACCATCCACCAGCTTGGGTCGAAGCTCATTGGTGGTGGAGTTGTGGCCGAGCTGACCATGGCTCCCATCTCCAAAAGTGAAGACCTTCCCTTCCTATAAAACCCCAGAATCACACGGCACCCAAAACAGAGACTGGTTATTTTTAAAAAGGCTTAAATCAGAGGGTTTTATTCACTTTATGCAAATAATCTCAATATGCAATGTTAGTACCTTATCTAACACAGCAGTGTGTGACTCTCCACAGCTGATGAAAGACACCCCCATAGGTCTGAGAGCAGGTATCACACAGATGTTGAACCTGCCTGTTCAGGATCACAAGATATCAAGGAGTGTTATTGCAGATTCAGACCGCACTTAGCTGCCAGGCGTCAAACAGCTCAAATGGACGAAAGTTGCTGCTTTGAAACCCCGCTGCTTGTACATTTCCACCGAGAAACTAGTTTTGTATATTTAGTAACCGTAGCTGCCCTAACCGGGTTTGTGCTAGTGTTACCTAACATAACAAGAAAGTTAAAAGAAGATATATAACTGCTTACCTGGCACTCCGATATCTTCCATCAAATAAAGTCAGATTTTTTTTCCTGAGTCCCCGACTCCCCAGCCTTCCAGCTTGATCTAGCCGACTCCCGTCTAATCACTGCAGAGACCCTGACTGTTGAGTAGCTACAGCACACGGCTCGTCCTCCATCCTCCCCTCTCCCCAAGTAGCTCCAGCCGGCGGTTCGGCTCATACTACGTCATCTCTGCCCTCAATGCGGACATCCCATCGCTGATTGGTTGCTGCCCCGCTTTTGCTGCCCCAAAGTTAAATTTTCCCAACTTCATGCAGCAGTTGCGTGGCCACCTTGAAGGACCACCCGGGCAGCAGCTGCATTGATATGCTGATGCCAGCTGTACCGACGCACGCAACCAGCTGCATGGCAGCTTGGCGCAGCTTGATGCTCACATGCTTCATAGGTACCATAGACTTTGTATGTAATCTAGGTGCCCTGCTGCCTGGCGACAACTGAATGTGTCTACTAAGGGGTGTAACGGTTAACAGGGATCTCTTGAATCATTTGGCTCGGCCTGTTCGGTTCGGTTCCACTCGCGTACCATTTGGGTGTATATTTTTTCCCATATAATAATGTAAATGTATTATTAGTGTGATATTAGGCGCAGCGGAACAAAGCTCCTAGCCGACTTTCCACACGGATGCTGTATTGAGCAACGCACAGTGGAGCTGGACGAGCACATTGAAGTAAATACACGAGCAGCATCATAGGAACAGTGAAAGAGAAGCCAGAGTTTGAAGACCCTCCCACCTCACTACGGTCTCATGTTTGGGAACATTTTGGCTTCCCCGTTAAAATTCATGACTAGGATGGACAAGTGGATAAATCCAAAGTTGTATGCCGACATTGTTCCAGGGAAATCAGGTATGCGGCGGGCAACATATCGCACATGTTGACACACTTCAAACAGCACCATGCAAATGTTAATATCACTTCTAATAAGAAGAAAAGCAGCCTTGTGCAACTAACCGCTAACATCTTTCTAGCCCAAAAACTTTCATCTTGAATAGTTGGCTTTTTGCTTTGCATTTTATTATTATTTTAAATTGTTACAAAATGTGTATTTCTTTATAGAGTGCAATTTATTTTAGATATCACCCAAATGGGTCGCTTTTATTTATTTTATGCAAAAATTCTATTGTGTATTGGCAGCTTTTTAAAATAAAGATTTGTATAAGTATACTTTTTTTTTTTTTTACTGGAAAATGAACCGAACCCTTCAAGACACTGAACCGAATACGATTTTAGCGTACCGTTACGCCCCTATTGCCTACCTCTTTCATCCACCCTGTTGAGCCCCAGCTGGCCAGATTTATTGGCCCCGCAGCAGTACACCAAGCCTGGGAGTGTGAGGAACAGAGTGTGGCTCCCTCCCGTTGAAATCTGGGTCACTGCAACTCCGGTCAGAGCACAAACCAGGACAGGTCTGTGCTGCTGTGCCACCTGCTTCCCAAGGCCCAGCTGGCCATGACTGTTTGAACCCCACGAGAAGACGTCTCCTCCTAAACACCAGCAAAATACGAAATATAGAAATATATGTATGTCTTTCACGTCAAAAAATTGACAAAACTTTCCTTTGCAGGTTGATTACCTTACCTTTGGTCAGGGCGAAGGAATGGGAGTTTCCACAAGCTACCTGGATTACCTGTATGGGCATCGGGATAGGTACTTTGCTGCAATAATGAGGCAATGAGAGATTAGATATATTTACATTAAGGAGTGAATGTTTACGTGTGTATTTCAGTTCTTGCCTTGGTTTCTGACTGTTGCAGGGTTGCCCTGCCAGCCCAAGCTGTCCCTCATCTCCTGCCCCCCAAGAAAACACTTGTCCAGATGCACATAAAGCTAGGCAATGGTCCTGACCACAAGCCATGGCGACAACATCACCGAGTCCCTCCACACATCCTGAAACAGGGACAAAGGAAAATAATGAAATACACAGGGTGATATTAGTAAAAATGGGCTATCAAATAAGATGAGCCACTCAAGGATTTAGCCTCCTTAACCTTTAAATTTTGTACGAACAATGTACGCGAAATATTTCCAGTTGTTGGCTTGAGTGATCTAAAAAAAACAACCAATTCATTTGTCTGGTCTATAGTTGTCAAAAGATGGCCAAATTTACCTGATATCACCCTACACATTAGAAGGCCAACTGAATCTAACACGTAACAGAAGGAAAAAATACAATAAAAATGAATTCATTAAAATGGAGCAAGACTAGAGTTGAGTGTCTCTGTGTTGGATCTGATATGATCTATCACAATAAAGAGTAGGAGACAAATATGCAGTACGATAGGATATACTACATACAATATTAATAACATTTTTTTTATAAAAGTGCCTTGTAATAACTCAAATATAATAAGCTAGTGCATCATGAAATATACGACGGATATTTCCTTTAAACAGTCACAAAAAAATCTTCAAATTTACAACCTCCTCCTGAACTCAACAAAGTCTTAAGTTTCGTTGCATGAACGAAATGAGATGAAACGAAAGTGAAACTTAAAATGCCTATCATAGGGGAGTCATGACTCTGACCTGAAGCAATATATAATCAAGCAACAAGCTGTAGAGAAATATTTCAATAAAAAAAACTATTTTCAGTTTATAACAGCTGTTCTATAACTAAATTATTATTATTAAATTAAAACAAATTCATTTCAAAACAAGTTATTTTTATTCAGAAAAAAAATATATGTTTGTTTACCAAGCATCTTTCCACTTTGGTTCCTTCGTCCAAGTTGGCCCCGTGAGTTGTGTCCACATGATAACACTTTGCCGTCAGCTCTGAGGAATAGTGTGTGCTGCTCTCCGCAGCAGATGCTGGTTACAACCCCTGTCCCGGTCCAGCACACCGGGCTCAGGGCTGCCTGGACCCCAAACTGTCCACTGGAGCTGTCTCCCCAACAATACAGTTGCATGTCTGCGAGAAGACTGACCACAGCCGCTACAGCTGCGCCGTATTTCAGCTGCTGCTGATGCTTTCAAATGCTGTCGAAAATACAGGACTCCCTCTGTGAGGGGCCTCAGAACCCATACAGTCTATGCTCAGAACCAAATTATTCCACAACAGCCAAACTTCAGCGCATCAAAAAAACATTGAAGCTTAATGGATTACTTAAAATACTGATATAATAACCCAGTTTTGATTATATAGCTTTAAAATCACAAGTAGTCTACTTACGAACAAATCGACGAGCTTACGGAGGTACATGAAGGCAGCACTAGTTCAGGATTGTTTATGTGAAACTGCAAAAAGTAGGCTACTCTCGTTATCGCCCTACGGATTCATATATAGTTATATTTACACAATATGCCCCACCCCAGTCCTGGGGTAGTTCGCTTTATTCAAATGGTTTGAGGTAAATAGAACATGAACAAGAAGAAGAACCATGTCATATTTCCCTTTCAATATGATGATGTTTGTGCAAGCAACATTTACGACAACACAAAAACGTTGTCTCTTCCGATTGACGCTGAGGTAATTACATTTTAAACCTTTTTAAATGCATTTTTTTGTGTACTGCAATTTTGTCACATTGTTTAATTTGTAAAGCTGAAGGCCTATTACATCAGCAGCCTTTCAAAATAAAGTATTCTTTGTTCCATAAAACTTTTTAAAAAAAGAACACAGACAGACAGTAGCCCTGGTAAGAGGCTGCATTTTTTATTTGTTTGTTTTGTTTCATTACTTTTTAGGTTATTGTAAAAGCTGTAAGGCTCCACTTAGGAAAGAAGCATATTGATAGATGTTCAGAGGAAAGTACGAGGAAGCTCTAAAGCATTCTGCAGACCACCCTTGTACGATGTTTCACTCATCAACCGCTTAAGAACAGCAACAGGTCCCAGTTGCACCACTTTATCCACATAAAGCAATGTTCGATCAGTGATTTGTTCAGTCACTTTGAGCACAACGACTTCATAGCTACGGACCGAAAAGTACTGGCCTCGCCTCGAAGCTGTATTTAAAAGCAGGATCTGTACAAAAAGGTAGAAAACCATCTCCCAGGCTACTCTAAGTAAAAAATATATTTTTCACCCAGTGTTTCACTTTTTAAATATTGTGTTAAAACGCGAAATGACAATGACTTCTTTAGCTAACCTGCTAATATCTGTGAGCACATTCACCTAGAGATGTAGCTTGTTTAACCATCCTCAAACCTAACCTAAGCTTTAAACCACAAAGTGTAATATCAGCAGCTAAATCTCCCGGCCAACAGATCTCGTTGTGAGCCTCCTCGGTCATCAGCGAGTGGCAGGGGCTCAATCCAAACTATGACCGCAGATCAGACGAGACCACCCACTGAATTTAAGCATATTATTAAATGGAGGAAAAGAAACAAATGTTCACCTCTGTAGCGAAGAGGGAAGAGTGCACTGTCTGACTAGCGGGCATGTGGCATAGAGAAAACCTTAGCTCTGCAGGCTGAATCATCCTGATCGAGGCTCGCTCCGGTCTGGTTTGTTTGGGAATGCAGCATAAATTGTGTGGTAAACTCCATCTAAGGCTAAATACCAGCATGATTTTGGTTTTACAGTACACTTTTAATGATTTTAGTAAACTGAGATAGTATAAGAGTTGTGTTGCAGTTAGCCAATCAGTGGACATAAATTTGCATGCCATTAATCTTCTTGCATGTCGCTGAACTGAAATACAAGAATAAACAAATGGCATTTTTTTAGAGCAGAGAACACAGAAAAATTAATAAAAACACCAGTAATTGAGACCTTTAAAAATAACTGTAAATTATAATAAAACAGTTTGAAAAATATTAGTTGTTTCAATCAGTTTATTCATAAAAAATATTTAAAAAAACTAAACAACAAATACGACATGAACAAATACATTAACTAAAAAAAAATGGTTTATCCACGCAGGCGCTGCACACCTGGGCTCTCCTCTCCTTGGCCTCATTTGCTGCCTCAAGTCCTAAAAAGAAGATATCTTTAGGAAACCTGAGCAGGTATAAATGATATCTTCACTACACATGTACATGCAGTCATTTTTTAAATCATCTTATTTGTTTTTGGCCAGCAAGACGGTGACTTTCCCATGCCTATTGTACTCAAAACATGGACAGAAAACAAGTGAAGAGGAAAAACAACTGTGTTAATCTGTGAATACAAATTTATAGTTTTTACAGAAGAACACAAGAGGGAACTATACTTCAGTGAGATCACAGGTTCAGCAGTGTTTGAAAGTGACTAAACGTACTATAAGAACAAGGTATGTAACTGGATCTAGTCTACCTCCATGCTGCAGTGGCCAAATTGTTTTCGCCGGTGAAGAAGTGATAATTTCTCCTTGAGTTTCCCAAATCAGCAGTTGTTTTCTGATAAACTATGAATGATTGTGTTATAGTGCTGTCTACATTTCTGGTAATTATTTTTGGTAATTTAGTATGTTTTAGTAAATATATAGCTTTTCTAGTGGCGTCCTCTTCAGGTAAAAAATGTACGCTGCAAATTAATTTGAATTTGCCATTGATGTTTGGTCTGTGGCAGGAAAGCTGACATTAGCCATCCTGCCACTGTGGGGTATCGACGATAAGAAGTGAGTTGGAGATGGAATAGCAAGGAAGTGTTGATGCCGCCCAGCCCTCTCTTACCACTGTCCCTCGGTCTGCCAGGCATCAAATCCTTTTACTACATTTTTCCAACACGTAATATCTGGGGGGGGGGGGCTGAGTTGTTCTTTAAGCTTCTGGTTTTTGTACCGGCAGATCTCAGTACTATGTAAACAAATGCCCTAGTGTGAACTAGGTTAACCAAAAGCTTTTAGCTATCAGTTATTGTAAGGATAGCAGTTACTATCCTTTGTTTAAATAATGCCTCTTCATAAAAATTTAGTATAGTTATTACCAGGGGCGGATTTAGGACTGAAGGAGGACAGGGGCTTAGCCCAGATGGCTGATTTACAAAATATTATACACACAGACACACACACACATATGTATGAAAAAAGAATAAATTACTATTCTTTAAATAAGCTAAACAACATTCAATCAGCAATTTTAACTATTAACAGCATCATAGTCAGCTGTTGATTGAAGTCACCTCAGATCACTGGTCCAGGGAATACTGCTTGAATCCAATAACAGCTGACAATATAAAGGAAATGGGCTACATTGATGTAGATTCTCAGTCATCCAGGACATGGTAGTCTTGAGAGTTTAAATGAAGGCAACTGGACTTTTTCTTCTTGTCTTGAAAATAGTTAGTCTCTCATCCAAGAGGCTTCTTCAGTTCCGAAAGACTGGATTGGACGAAGCCTCTCGGATGAGAGATGACATTTTTTCAATAGAAGAAGAAAAAGTCCAGTTGCTATGGTGATGTGAGACTATTTTGTCTCCATAGAAAAAGAGTCTCAACCCCTGTCTATGATCTGTAGTCTTGTCTGTGTGTATCAGGCGATTGGTGCATGCATATTTGAGGATTGTATGTGTAGGAGCCATTTTGAATTCATAGTTAGCTTTAAGCTGGTGTAATTTCAAGTTGTGCGTGTGTAAATTGTATTTCGTACTTGTAAGTTTTTGATATTTGTGTGTATATATGATTACACAACTGTAAGTACACAAAGTTACGCACAAAATGTCTTTATGGGTTACAAATCAAGTATTACGCACACACAAATCCAAAGTTACACACAAAGAGGCTGACACAAGTTACAAATCAAGTATTACGCACACACAAATGATGTGAGACTATTTTCTCTCCATAAGTTGCCTTCATTTAAAGCCTGAAGAGCAAATGGGCTGCTAAGTTCTTATTGTCTTAGGCCACGTCCACACTAAGCCGGATAATGCCTTAAACGTATAATTATTTAGTCTACACCCCCCTATCGTCCACACTAACCCGGCGTCGTTTAAGGTCTGTGGCCGGATAACTATTAGCCGGGTAAGAAAGCCGTGTAAATCTCAATTCAACGGCTAAACGAGCTAGTGTGGACAGCTTCCCCGGATAATGAACGGAAGTGGTGTCAATGATTGCTGCGTCAATAACAATACGACACTACAGACAAAGACAACAGCGAAGAGTAATAAATCGATCTCGTCGTCTGTCCACACCAAAAACTCTCTCTTCTTCTGAGCAGCTATTGTTCTCTTCGGTTAACGGGACAAGCAGATATGTACTGTGCTGTAGAGCTTCTTGTATATATTATGTAGCCGCTGGCGTCACGTAGATTATATGCGTGTTCCGTGCGTCTTTTCGCGCATGCCCAGTATTTGCACAGGTCGGTATGGGATTGCGCAATCATGGGACCTTAAACGGGGCGTAAATGCTCGTGTTGAGTGGATAACATTAGGCGTCTAACTCCCCGTATAACCTTATCGGCTTAGTGTGGACGTAGCCTTAGATATAAATCTGGTATCTGCTGTTTTTCCTGCTCTGTTTTTTTCATACACTGTTTTTCAGTTTGTCTTTGCTTTCTGTGCAAGTATTTATACATACATACATACAAATGGCTTTTATTATAACAAAGTATTATTTAAAAACTTCACAACTCTGCCCTTGTGTTTCAGAGGCACCAATATTTTCAAATTTACACACAGTACAGGAAACTACATCAATAAAAAAAGATTCCCATGACAGCATCTGAGCATAATCCCCAACCTGAATAAGGTACTTTATGTATCCCTGACAGCAGGCTAAAGAGTTACTGAAGCAGCCACCGGTGCAGAAACCACTCATATGCTGTATTTTCCCCCTGTTGAAGCTTGAGAGTCAGGGAATGGCTGCTTCGGAGCGTGTTTACGACTTCTGATCACCTTAATTTCAGAAATGTTTACTGATTTCAAAACTGTGCCTGAAGTGGGGCTTCAATCCCTTTGTCTAGTGGCAGCAGAGCAGAGATTCAGCCTTCAGAACATCATCCTAACTCCCAGGCAAAAGCCCCAAACCATATACCAACCTCTGCAGCAATCTCATTATTTGATTAGCTACACAGATTCAGCTGAACATTTTACATTTAATTTCATTGTTTATACTTAGGGCCACAATCAGTGTTTTTTGTCATTGTGGAGGAACTAAAAGTGACAAATCTTCCTCTGCTTCATGTGTGATGTGAAGCAGATTGAGTATTGAAAAAATAAATAAAATAAATGGATGCTATAGACTATACTCTTTAATAGATAAAGACTAAAGAGTAAAACATTTCTTCCCATGTTTCATTTTCTTTACCAAAACTTACAGTAAATTGACATTTAACAAGCCAGCACTTTTAAAATAAGATGAACAAACTTGAATCATTGTCTTTTTCTTCACAGCTGCTATTGTCAATCTTTACTTTTTATTTCAAAACATCCCTGATGTCCAAATCAGCAAGAGTCTTCTCCTGCAGATGTTTATGCGGCATTATCTTCTCCCATCCCCTGCAGCCAGGCTGCTGAAGCTGCCGAAGCTGCTGCTTTCCTCTTCAGGTGGCTCAGGGAGGCTCTACAAAGACTACTTTACGTAGCTGCTGCCCCTCCGGTGAGCTCTGGTACTGCAACTATTTCAGAGAATTTTTTTTTCCTCTTTCAAAATTGAAATCCAGATTCGGGGCTTCTCAGAAAACATCCAGGGCTCTAGTCTCAGTAGCCACCCCCCTAACTCTGCCCCTGGTTATTACCAACCTCTGAGTGTGGCCGCTACTTATTTGACATGAAGACTCACGTCATCTGATAAGAGAACTTCATATGTGCCCTGCTGCAGCTCAAGGTGCAGTAGGTTTCCTGAAGTAGTTCTATTACTCTGTGCGCCATTACTTCCCGAGGGTCAAGATGGTGAGAAGTGAAACTGAAAGTTCAAAAGCTGAATTTACAGTAGTACAACTCTCACTAGAAATTATTTAAACTTACTGCTGGCAATGTGGTTTTAAAATCCCTTTTCTGTATATATTTTAATTAACTCAATTTGCCCCTTTGCCCATTTATACTACCACTTTCAACCTTCCTACTTCAGCTATTCACAATTAAGCAACCATCTTGGATCTTTGTGTTTAACCCATTACATATCAGTTAATTTTTTTAAAGAAATAGTCATAAACAGGCTAAATTCTCACATATAATTGTAGTTGCATACAATGCTCTGCAGAGTTTGTATACATAATATTTCCATTTCTTTTGGCTCTTGTCCTCATTTTTGCCAGCTGAGCGTTATGAAGCATGGACGAATTACAACATTTTATTACCTTATAGGACACTATAAATAAAAAACAAATGAACCATTTTTTACCTGATGGAAATACATTTAATAGGAGAGGTCCCATGTCAAATGGCTACCTACTCAACCAGTAAAAACTACTCAAGTACGAAAAGCCAAGAGGTAAAAAAAAGCGGGTGCCATTTTGCTCACATTGTATTTGAATAGATGCAATAAGCTCAAGACCATGTAACATTGGGTTTGGACTGAAACAAGCAGCTCAAAGGTTCTCTGTCAAAACACTTTATCAAATTTGCTTTTAAATTATCTCTGTCCCAGACTAACTCCTCCTCAATGATCGTAGCATCTGATATAAAGAACACACCTACAGACCCATCATCATAACCCACAAACACACCTTGCTGTTTGCTGACAGTCAGAGTCGACAGATTTTTGTGAAGATGTGCGCTTCCTATTCTTTCTCTGTCTGAAAGACGTATGACCGTGAGGATGAGCTTGGAGTGCAGGTAACAAGCACAGCTCTTCCCCTGGCTGTTTTGTTTGCAAACATACACAACATAGCATCCACTTTTGTCCAAGCAAGCCTTGGTGACAGGACCTTCAGCTTTGAAGGAGCACAGCCTGACTCGAGATAGGTCTAAGATGTTGATGGAGTTATTATCAGTAGAAAGCAGTGCATAGCTCCCATCAGGGGACATTTGGAAGTCTTGTGGCTGACAATGAAACCTATCTGGCAGCTCAAAGTGCTGGCACACAGTCTCTTCTGACAGCTTCCAGGTGTACATTGCTCCAGTGGCAGTGAGCACCACAACAAAGTCCGGGTGGTCTAAAAGAGAATGAAAAGCGACAACGTTCTCTGAGTTTTCGACGCAGGAGAAACGTTTGCTGATTGAACCGGACCACAGGCTGGCAGCCAGCAGGTCTCCGTTGCTGAGGCCAACGAGAAACGTCCCCTCAGCCGATACCTGGGCATCTGCCATGTACTGGTGAATGCTGCAAACAATACTTCCACATGGCAGTTTCCAAACATGGGACAGGCCATGTTTAGATATGCTCACTCCAAACTTACTGTTGGGAGTGATCAGCACATCTACAGCACCGCCGCCGCTGATCCGAGCGATGTTCTCACCTGTTTCCGTCTGCCAGATGTAAATTTCCCCTGCTGAGAGGGAGAGAAGGTGGCTGTTGTTTGGAGAAAGCTGCATCTTTTCCACAGTGCCATCATGCAGAAAGGTAAATTGTGGAAGTCCAACATCTAAACTCCACCTCCATACATTTTCTGACCCATCTGTGGTATAGAAGCATTTTCCTGTTTGCTCCACGGCCACTCCTTTTATTCCACTCCTCATTTTTGTTGCTGTACCTGCAGCATTGATCATTTCTGAGTCCCAAACTGTTAGGCATCCATCATGATTCACGCAAACAATATCTGAGGCTGTTTTAAGAAGCGCGAGGGGCTGTTTGTTTGTTTCTAAAGAGAGGACACACTCACCGGTGTTGACCCTCCACACTAAGACGAGCGGGAATCGGTCCAATAAAGCCATGAAGAGGTGTCCATCCAGAGACAGCACTGCTTGAGCAAAGGCTTTCCCTTGAGGAGCCAAGAACTGATCCCATATTTCCCAGCTACACGTATTCCACAATGTCACATAGTGAGTTTGACACACCAACAGAGTGCTGAGGGCTTTGGAATAATCTGTGTTGAGAACGCTGGATGATTTACTGTGACTGAATTTTTCCTCGACAAGTTTGGGGGGTTGTTTTTTGTCAGCAATGTCCCATATGGCTATGCAACCACTCTTGTCCATACATGCTATTTCCTGCTCCTCTTTACAGAGGATTATCTGTATAATTGCACTGTGAGTTGAGTTGAAACAAGTGCCAAGAAGAGTGCTGGTTGTCAGGTCAAATATTGACACTGTGCCGTCCTCCTGTCCACAGTAAATGCTTAAACTCTTGAAGGAGGCAACCAAACAAATCACAGAGCTTTGACACTGAAAACGAGTAGAAGTATCACTGGAGATATCAAGCACACTGACGAAACTCTCCCTTTTCCACCACATGCATAGCATTCCCTGACATGAAACAAATCCTTCAATCATACCCAGAGTTTGGTCTGACTCAGACTCTGTTTTCAGTGATTCCTTCACCTCTATAATATTTTCTGGATCTGCCACATCCCACAGAAAGAGCTTGTTGCATTGAGTGGAAAGCAGTAGGGATTTACAGCTACTTTTCACTCCCGCAAATTTTAATTCCTGCTTATCCTGGCTAAGGGATAGCTTGTCAAAATCACAAACTGAACCTGCCCAAATCCAGGCAGAACCATCATCCATGATCTCTGCCACAACATCGCATTCAGTACAAGCTGCTTCTGCAACACTCATTGTTCTAGTTTTAAGATTTGGTCCTATATAGAAAATGGGGATTACAGAACATGGACTGGAAAAAAGCACCAATCCTACTCCCTTTCCCTTCTTCCTCCTGTCCTGCTGGAGTTCTCTGACATATCCCTCCAGGGCAGGAAAGACATCCAGGAAAGGGAGAAGGCTCGTCTCCATCACTGTAGGCAGCTGCAGGGGCGAACTCTGCAGGAAGCAAGCAGAAGTCTTCAGTGTGCTTGCTAGCAGCCATCTTTCTCTTAAAAACGTTGTTGAGCCTTCATTGGTCTCCAACATTGTTACCAGATCACTCAGCATGCCAGCCTTAACCATGGCTAGATGAAACCCAAAAGACATCAACAACCCATTTTCCATTTCTTCCAACCTGCCACTTTGTTTCAAATGAAAGGGCAACTCCATGATTTTTCTCATGTTTACCCAGCTTACATCTTCAGTAACAGAGAAAATAAATGGCTGACTATTATTTTCTTGTTCAGATTTATGGTTCCCAACAAGTGTTTTTTCATTTCCACCATGAAGTCTTCCACTAAAATAGTCCACCATCTCCGAATGGATCTTCTTCCTCACCCCATGAGCGCCCAGATACTTTTTAGTCACGACCAGCTTGAAATGCCGGCTCATCCAAAACAGAACCTGCAAATCACCCATTGGTCGTTCAATTAGGAAGTCTTTCAAATCCATAAGCAGCATTTCTACATCAACCTGTGAAACTGCATCTTCACATTCGGTTGGACTGGTTTGGTCAGACGAGAGCAGATCCACAAGCTCCGACGCACAGAGCCCCGACCTGAAAAGGGAAACATAAGAGCCCACACGAGCCACCAGCGAAGAGCCGTGCTTCTCTTCCAAGTGATCCAAGAGAGCGGAAATAGACGAGTGGACACCTTCAGGGAGAGACGACTCGGTCACATCTGAATCTGATGAGAAAGAAAAGACAAACATTATATGAAACTTAACTTTAGCAAATGAATTTCTAAAGCACTGAACTCCATTCTCTAAATCAACTTAACAGTGTTGTAAACTCACTTTTCGAATCAAACACCTTTAACGCTCTTCAGGTACTTAGACACAATTTTCAAAACTTCCACTCTTTTTTCAAAAGCTTAAACACATTCTAAGTCACTACTTAACACATTTCACACTTGTAAAACAAAACTCTAAACACTGGAAGCAAAATGTCAACACAACTAAAACACAGCTGTCAATCTTTTACACACAGCAAACTTAAAATTCAATATACATGTATCTGGAGATGTGATCAGAGCAACTGAGCAGGATAAAAGTCAGTTTAGAGTTCACAAGTAACACAAATGCATCTACAACAGATAAACACGTAGAGAGAGACAGAGGAGGAAGGGTCAATGTGAGAGATGATGGGCGAGTCTATGACTTATCTACATTCAGCACTTTACATCGCTCATAACATTTTGTTTTTTTAACTCATGCTAAACTTTACCTCTAGATGTTGTGTCTTCAATTATCTGATGGGGTGTCAGACAAATGTTCTGTGGTGAATATGTGTTTGCTTGCTGTGTGTGTAAGGTGATCGCATTGTTTTACTTTGAACACACAATGACACATTTTACGGTGATAGTTTGGTTTTGAAAGAAAAGTCTGGGGTTTTGTGAAAGTAGTCAAGGTTAATGGATTTGTGTTTAAGATTTTGAGAAAATGGGTGGAGGTTTCAGGAAGTGTTTTAGCAATTCAGAGAAATGGTAAAGTAATGGTTTGGAATAATTTGGATAATCTCTAAAATGTTAGGTTTTTCACTTTGTAAAATCCTATCAAGAAAAAAAAATCCTGACATAAAAAATTTAATTATGTTACTTAAAATATTTATGCTTATGTTTCATTTTAGTAGTAATGTAGTAGTTCTAATCATTTTTGTTTTTTTTACAGTATATATAATTAAATAGGGATGGCCAAAATTATTTATTCCGTTAAATTTTGCCAAACGTATTGAGTCACCAAACTCAGGTGTTCCAATCTCTTCCATGGCAACAGGTGTAAAAAAAATAAAAATAATAAAATGTCATTACATCAGAATGCAGACCGCTTGTACAAACTTTTGTGAAGGAATGGGTTGCTCTAAGTTTTGGGAATTCAAGTTTGATACCAACATGATGAAATAACCCCCGCGGTTACTGAGTTCTGGAACAGTGAACACATGTTCTCTGGAACAATGAATAACCCTGTCTGTGTGGCAATTCACAAGACAATTCTTGGATTTAGCAGTTGCCAGGAGATCTGTAAAAATTTAATGCAGTTTTTCTGAATTTGATCTGGCCTAAACGTGGTTGAAAGCATATCTTAAGACATCATTGTGGAGGTTTGGAAGGAAGGAAGGAAGGAAAGAAAGAAAGAAAGAAAGAAAGAAAGAAAGAAAGAAAGAAAGAAAGAAAGAAAGAAAGAAAGAAAGAAAGAAAGAAAGAAAGAAAGAAAGAAAGAAAGAAAGAAAGAAAGAAAGAAAGAAAGAAAGAAAGAAAGAAAGAAAGAAAGAAAGAAAGAAAGAAAGAAAGAAAGAAAGAAAGAAAGAATTGGAGACACAGATGTTTATTCTGTCTCACACCAAAACCATGTGGAACGCCTCTGCAAAGAAGTTAAAGCTGTTGTAGCTGCCAAAGTTGGACCAACACCATTTTAAAATCTCATCATTAAACTTTGTGTGAGTAAAAACAAGTGACCTAATACTTTTGGAAATATTGTGTATGTATATTGACATTAAATGAGTAACATAAAATTACCAGAGGGGAACTTTACTTAACCTACTACAGTAACTTAATATTAAGGATCTAAATCAACAAAAACAATCAAACAATGTCCAAGCTTAAATATTGTGGTTTTCGTTTTTCTTCAGAGACTCTTGAGAGAAATGTGTTTAAAATCATAGTTTATAGTGAAGGCCATCCGTAGGAGTTTCATACATTTCCTGCATTCAGAGGATTTTAGACCATTCACTGTTATTCTAAGTTCTTCTATAAGATATAGAGGATGATCAGAGTTAAACACACATTTACATGAGCACACAACATTCAGAGACATAATAAAATCATTCTTGCTTTTTGTTCACTTGAAAACTACAATAGAGAGCCGATTTCTGTAGGAACATGTAATTTCTGTTTCAGCCATACCAGAGTGCCACAGTGAAGTGTGGGCATGCAGGAGTCGAGCATAGAGAGGCAGACAGCAGGAGGTCAGCGCCTGGTTCACCAGCGCTTGTTGTCCAGACGTCACCTTCCTCCCTGAACTGTTCAGCAGCGATTCCAAAAGCTTCACACACTGTTTCCTGTCCGGAGATCGGAGCTGTATACAAGCATATCCAGTCTGCTCCTCACTGTTGTCGTCTGACTCAGAGCGAGGAAGCGTGCCTCGCTGGGTGTAGTGTAGCTGGATGGCCTGCAGGAGACCCGTTCTGTTGGAGGAGACTGTGACAACTAGTTTGACGGCATCAGGGAGCACGGATGGGAAGATGCCGATAACCTGAGCGCCAAAGTTGTTTTCCAGTTGATCCAAACCACTGAGGATGAGAACAAGAGGACGTTTTGTGGAAGGAAGTTGGGTGAGAAGGGTCGCAAGAAACTCTTCAAGTTCAGATAGAGAAACATCCACTTTTCTTATGCTGGAGCTGAGTTCTTGCAAAACAGAATCTGGTGTTTTACAGAGATTTGGATCACTGTCACAGACCTGTTTTCTGTGACAGAAATCATTGTGAGGATCCAGATCAGATATTGAGCTGTAGTTAGTCTTGAAGCTGATCTCATCTTGGTTCCTGCAGGGGCAGGATTCAGGCTCCAGCTTCTTGAGGGACTGCTCCTCATATCTGCGAGTGATCTGATAGCAGATACGGGAAAGCAGATGCTTGGGAGATGCGTTGGCTGAGAGGTTGCAAAAGAAACTGATCACCACTGGATCACAGTCTGGTAGCCAGTCCTTTATCTACGGACAGACAATTTGGTCATTTGTAAAAACCAGCAATAATCTCTTTCTGCTTGATTTACAAGTTCAAGTACAAGTCCATCCTTTTTTATTTTTTATTTTAGAATTTAAGATGAAAAAATTTGTCTTGATTAAAAAGTATTTTAATACATTAATAAAATATGTGAGATTTGAAAAGCTACATTTGTTTTCCTGATCAGTTAACCCTAAAAGTTACAACATAATTATAGCTAAAAAGAGCACTGAATAAAAATATAAATTTCAGCATTTTGTAAACATATCCAAATAATTAAAATAAACTAAAATTGCTTGTTTCAGCAGTGGGTAAACATAGGAAAATGCAATTAAAATAAATATTTTTTTAAATCATCCCACCATGTACGCAAAACAGAATAAAATAATAAAATGAAACTTGTCTAAAAAAAATACAATGACAAAATTATAACATGAAAAAAAGCATGAATTATCTAAAAAAGAAACACTTTTACTATTCCTTACATAAGGAATTATTTTATTTTACAAATGTATGTGTACTGGAATCACATATTTCACTGACTACAGACCTTTTCAGCGCAGTGCGCGACCAACACAGTCTTCCCTGTGCACGGCCCTCCTTTCACCACTAGTGGGTGCTGTTGATCCATCCCTTTCACATAAGCTCTAATCTACAACCAGAAAGAGCAAAAAGCAGTCTGAAGCATCTCTTGGCATCAGGTTACATTTTACAATAGTGCAACAACAACAACAATAACAATATATTAATAATGAAACACACATAGAAAAGTTGAATACTGACCTTTTCCTCCTCTGGCTGACTAATGCTGTAAAACTGGGCCAGGATCCTGCGCAGCTGCTCCTGTTCGGCCCACTCTCTAGATGGGGTATCGATAACATGAGCCTGTCCTCTGACTTGAGGAATGTTCGAAGTGTCGGCCAATGCCATGAGGTCTAAGAAAACCTGCTGGCACAAAGAGTCGGCGTAGGCTCGCCTCCTGGCTGTGGTGTAGCCGTGGCGGCGGTCACAATCGGTGGTTGTGGTGTAGAGGAAAAGTTGGCAGGAGGAGAGCAGAGCAGGAAGGAAGCTGTCACACAGCTGTGATAATAACTCAGTTTGAGTGGGCGCTGTCTTCAGAGGCTTCGGCTCAGAGGTGTCAGCCTGTAAATGGAAGAAATTTAAAAATAATTATTTTTCATCTCTATCTTGATGAAGTCAAACAAAAGGAGCATCGACTCCTGTCGCATTTGTGTAAGTTAGAAATTTACATTTCGACGTTTTCCGCTACTTTGAAACTAAGATTCTGACATAATCTCTGAACAATATAGGCGCTCTTTCTGAAACGTCTTCTATGAATGTTTACCTTCACCTCTGGCTGCAGGCCTGGATTTCTCTGCTGCTTTCCTCTCTCACCGTCCGCGTTGACCACTTTGTGGACATAGATCATACATCTGTTGATGATGTCCTGAACAGGGCAGTTTTCCAGAGCAAATCGCAGATCTGCATCAAGAGCTACAAGAAGAAAACCCCAGAATCAAACACAACTCAGACTCCTGATCAGAACACATTTTCAGTTTCAAAAATCGCATCCCTTTCCAGAGTCAAATTTCTAGATTGTTGGAAGAGGTTGAATATAAAAATATTTGGAAAATGTTTGTACAGTAATACATTTTTTCATTTCTGCTTCTTACACAGAACTTTGTGTAGTGTGTAATTTTCGGCCAGTAGGGGGCAGTGCATACCTAAATTATCACAAGCATACGGTATCTGTGTCTTCGAGTAAGAAACTCAACAACGGAGGTCCAACTAGTGCTGTTTTCAAAGGCTCAATTCCCTTAGAATTATCTATTAGCAGCAAGTTGACGAGCACATCAGCCTCTCTTTCATCGCTTGGAACTAGCGAAGAGGTAAAAATGTATTTATGGCGAAACTTTTTTGCATCTTGAGGGGAAATCAATGTTTTAATAGCTGGCGTGTTCCGTGCGCTTTGTCCGTCCGGGCTCTTGTAGAAGTAAAGACGTCATCTAATATGGCTTTCCCCCGAAAAGAGGACCCGTGCCTATGTGTTTTAAAACTGATTTTTAAAGTCATATTTTACAATATCGCCAATATTTTGCAATTAATGTGCTTTACGTAATTACTATTACATAATAGTTTAATGGCTATTTTCAAAAATGTACTCCAAAAACTACACACTGTCACTTTAACAAACACAAAACTGAAATTGTGATGATGAAGTAATCGTCATCAATAAATGCTTTTAAAACATGCTTAAAAAAAATCTATACTTCCGCTTGGTATTTCACCGGCCCTAATATCCACATATGTTGATGGTTGCTTAGCTACGGGTCTTGTGTAGCTCCTGGTGCATTAATGTTTTATGTTGTTATTATTACTTTTATGATTTTATTATTGATGTTTTCTTTTAACTGCTCCATTTAGTGTTATTATATTTCATTTTCTTCTTTTATATTTGCTCTTAGTCTATGCCTCCAGTACAGCACTTTGGCTGACTGTGTGTCATATTGAAAGTGCTATATAAATAAAATGGTACTGTATGGAATTGGCTTCTGAAACTGAAGTGTGCAAAGTGGCTATTTTACGGTTCTTTCAGTACCTGACCCTAATCATGAAAGAAAAAAAGCATTTGCACTTAGATATGTCAACTCAAGATGGGAATCTCCTGCAATATGTTCAAATTCTGCAAAACACAATTTGTTCATTTTATCACCTGTTTATAAAATAATAAAGTAGAAGCTCCAGTGTTGATTTCAAGTTGACTTCAGACCAAAAATATTAAATCCACTGGCTGGTTTAACACATTAAAGATAACACCTGTAATTTAACAATGTGGTCAGGCAAAAAAAATGGTAGTTAGAAATTCATATTTCCATCTAAATAGTAAAAAGTTAAGGAAAGCCAGTGAAGCCGTTACTGAACGCCCGGTTTACTCTTTAAAGGGAGTTTCAGACTATGAGAAGACCACTAAAGACCAAATATATTCTGCAGGGATCATGTCTTTTCATTGGACACATCTAAGGTCAGGGATTCAAGCGACTACCTGGCCAAGATTGTAGAGTCTGTACAAAATGAACCAAACCTTTCACGATAGAAGAGTTGTTTTTACCTGATCTGTAGAAGACGTGGGCTCTCTCTGCACTCATATGTCCGTTGTGGACACAGAGACTCACAGCTGTCTGCAACACCGTCCTCAAATCTTCATTATCCAACATGTCACTGTCGTTTTCTTTCGCCTCTTCTCTCTGCTGATCAGAAAGTTTGTATGCTTCTTATTGTATACGTTATGTTTGACTGTCTTCTGTGTTTTACGGCATTATGTTATACCTTATTATTTTACAATATGTCATATTTTATGTCACATATCCTGAAATCTTTTGTCTTGAAAACAAAAAAAGATTTATCATGACACACATTAATTTTTACATTCATCTTGTTAGCTGATTGGTATCTTAACACTTTCCCGATCAAAAAAACCACACAACCAAACAAAGAGGTAATCACCAGAGGACTGCAGGTGGATTTCACAGAAGCTGTCAGGCGGTAGGAAGGGGGAACGGCGTTCTCGTCTCTCTGGTACGCCCTCTCCAGCTGTCGGGTGCAGACACCCGCCTTCTGGTTCTCCTGCAGCAGCAGCTGGTACTCTGACACCTCCACCTGGGTGGGCAGAAGGGCCGGTCCATACTGGTGGCCGACCAGAGCCTGTAGCACCACCATGTGGATACAGAAGAATGGCAGCCAAAAGAATTAGGACTCTTCCACTGATGGTAAACTGAGATAAAGACATTTGTTTGTATAAAATCTTTTATAGCATCGGAAAAATACTGACTTTTTGTTTCTTAACCTTTTAAAAAACATACAATCTGGGGCTCTATTGTAAATTCTAATTTAAACAGGAGCTTACTTAAATCTTATTTAAGTAATCAAGCCCTTACAGTGGTCCTTTAGAGCTCCTATTATGCTTGTGCAATGAGTGAAGAAGGTGCGGGGCGTACATTCCGAAAGTTTAGCGTGCATTTAGTTTCTCTGTAAGCGCGATTTCATTTACCAGTAAAAAAGGTCCGGCTGAGTTTTTTCTGCACTCTTCAATTAGCTGCTGCCTGGTGGTTGTATCTGGCCAACGATTAGGATCTCTGGACTCAAACGGGTCGATCAGCTGCAGAAACAAACACGCACGGTAAAGCAACCTAGGAGAAACAGAACTGGTAGTTGATGCAGAAACTTCATTAGTAACACCAACCGCAAACAACCGAGAAATGGCTGAATGATGTATGATGTTTGCATTTGCTTCTAATTACACAAGCTACTGAATGCGCTGCTACACAATGAGCCGATCGACTTGTCCGGGGGTTGGCTAAAACACGCACACATTTGAGAGCACAAAGCATGCAGCGCTGTCATGTTGCAGCTGCTCACTGTCTTTGTTTGTCATATGTGATTGAGTGAAGCTGGGCAGAATTGATTGTACCTTTCCTGGAGTGGCCTCAGGCAGAGAGCATAAGAAAAACAAACCAGATACAATCATAGAGCCGAAAATAATCAAAGGCAGCTCCTTTATTTCTCCCACTGTTGGAGCCAATCACTATGGAGGACAAAAATGGACATAATTAAAAATAAAAGGAGAAATATTATATATATTTTTTTCTCCTACTCCTTATTCATGCATTTCTTTGAAGAAATGTATATGTTTTGTTTTTCCTTTTCTTCCTTACATGCATTTTCAGCAAAAAAAATAAATATTTTTCCTTTTCTATATACATATATTCTTTGTTTTTACAATCCCTCATCTCCTCTTTATACTTTTCCTTATGCATTTCTGCCTCTTTATGCAAACAAGAAGGGCGACCCTTCTTGGTTTAACTCTTCTACTATTGGTCAATAAACAGGAAGGAGCAGGATCCATCAGCAGCTCGATTGTGCATGCCAGCGCTTTGGCCGTTTCAGGAAAACACTTTGTTCGATAGGAAGTGAAGTTCTATAAGAGATGCCTCGGATGATTGCAGAAGAATTAAGGCACGTTGCTATCTTCGCTGAAAGTAATACAGTCAGTGATCACTATTTATTGTTTAGCGTAGACATTTTGAGTGAGAGCCAACTCCAGTAACCTGCAGACACGGATAATGAAGCTGACCCGTTAGTTCTCCAGATTTCGGAATAAGTGTCGTGTTGCTGGCATGCACAATTTATCTGCACATGCATCTTGCTTCTTCCTGTTTATTGACCAGTAGTAGAAGAATTAAAACAAGAAGGGCAGCCCTCCTCATTTGCATAATGAGGCAAAATAAAATAAAATGCATGAGGTAAAATAAAAAGAGGAGAAGAGGGAACGTAAAAACAAGGAATGCATGTATAAGGAAAAAGAAAAACAAAATGTATATTTTTTCCTGACAAAAATACATATATAAGGAAAAGGGAAAAAAAATCTTGATGAAAATGTATGTAATAAAGAAAAGGAAAAACACAATATATACATTTCTTTACAAAAATGCACATATAAGGAAAAGGAAAAACAAAAGGTATATACTGTATTTCTACTATTATTTTTAATTATGTCAGTTTTGGTCCTCCATAAATCAATAAATAAAGGTTTGACTTAAATAACCTTGCTCTTTAGTTGATTAAAAGAAAACATTAACTTATTTTGCTACTGTGAGTCAGTATTGAGTGTGATTCAGAGCTGGCTACTCACCCTGACATCTAGTGCCAGTAAGCTCCTACAATGCTCTCTGAACCTGGGAAACACTTTCTCTCTGAGAGCTCGCCGCTCAATCACGCTGTCTGACATGCAACATAAACACAAACAGGAAGCAGCTAAATAAAAAAAAACGGACCAGACAGACAATTTTATAAATGTATGTATGTAAATACAGTACCTTCTGGGTTGGAGCACAGATAGATTTTGATACAAGATGAGATGCTGCGGGAATGGGAAGAGTACCAGCCTTTTCCTTTAGTGGACATGCCTGGTCTTTTACCTTCAAATAAGATACATGTAGAGTAAAACTTTTTCAGCTAACCCAGAAAGCGAATTCCTCTCTTCTGAGCCTGTGGTCCTCTGTCTCCTGCAGTCAGGAAACTCTGGTCTTAGGTTCTGTTTACAGACTGTGATATCCTGACCACGCCCACTTCTAGTGACTGAAACACAGTAGATATGCATACTAAAAAGTCATTATGTATGCTGTATCCTCCATTAATGCATTTTTTCCAGCTTTTGTAAAAATACAGTTGACAGTTCATTCTTCCAGTACCTTGAGAAACGCTGACGTAGATTCTCAGTCACTTGCTTGTCTTAAAACCGTTTCGTTTCTCATCCAAGATGCTTCTTCGGAGTTGGAAAAACTGATATTGAGAGTACTGGATTTATAAGTCTAAAGTGAGTGTTGTTAATGCTCAGTAGCAGCTGTGAGGAAGTATTCATACCCTTTTTGTTAGGCTACAACCACAAACATGCACACATGACCGGAAGCGGTTTGATAAGTTCATCAGAAAGGCCGGCTCGACCCTAGGATCCTGAGGCTCAAACAATAGATTCTTGTTTGACAGCGTCTCTTTCCGCCTGCATGAAGTGGTTGCAGAACTGGAGAGATCAGTCAGTGAACGACCGCTGTGTCCAAGGTGCACAAAGCAGCATTATCGCAGATCTTTCCTCACAGCAGCTGTAAGAACGTATAACCAACACAGCTACCAACAAACTCAATGAATGGTAACATCTGTTATTTGTGGTTTCTCGGTTTTCATTTAACAGCCTTTTGATTTTTTTTAATGCACAAATACTGTATACATAAACCCTTTTTTTTTACCTACTCAGTTGTAGATTTCCCTCTCAAATTTTATTTTTATTTATCTTCATCTTTTTGTTTTATGCCATAAATTTGACTGCGGTTCGTTTTATATTTTTTTGTGTGTCAATCTGTATATTTTGGTTTGTCTGTCACTTTGCTGGCGATACTCCCAAATGTCCCCAGTAAAGCACAATGAAAGTTATTAATATACTATTCTATGCTGATGTTTATGTGACAGGAGAGAATGAGCATCCAATCAGCTCGAGTCAGATTATAGACCCACCTTTTGTTTTGTTTTATAGTAAAGTTGTCCAAACGTTTTGATACAAGGGTCATAATCATGAGGTTGAAAGTGCCCATGAGCCACAAAAATAATGTATTTTGACATAAAAATATTGTGGTTTTTACCCGCTTAATATTTTAATGAAACACGTACAATAGGAATTCTTGTAGAAAAGGGATTTTTAAAAGATTGTAGCTTCAGAACACAGAGCTTCTAAGGTTGGCTTTTTTTTTTAAATAAATCATTTTCAAATGGTTTTCAAATATTTCAGAGGGGACAACATAAATTTGTTTCTTTCTCAGCATAAAAAGAAGGTTTGGGTCACTCTTTCTTTGAAAATGTCATTTTTAGCAATGTTTGTCTCTACGTCACCTTTTGCGTTAGAGGATTACACAATGAAATTAAATCAGAAAATATGATTATTAAAAGATGAATAAATGGCTTTGCACCATGGATAATTTTCTAATCCTTTTAATTGGTCAACAAAAATTAGGGTATTATAAAAGAAAGATTCCATCTGCATCAATCATTTCGTGTTGTGGTGCCAATTTTAGAAAGTAATATTCTGAAGGGCCGTACAAAATCAGTCCAAGGGCCGTAAATGGCCCCCGGGCCGCACTATGGACATCCCTGCCAGTGTCAGAGTAGCAAATTTAGCAATGGAATTTTTTGTCCATTTTTATTACAAGACTGCTCAAAGCGTCTTAGGTTGGATGGGAGAACTTGTAACCGTATATTTTTAAGTCTTTACACAGATTCCTAATTGAGTTTCGATCTGGACTTTGTCTTGACCATTTCAACACAAGAATAGGTTCTAATTTGATACACTCCTAGTTCTGGCTTTATGTTTTGGGTTCTTGTCCAGTGGGAAAAATAACTTCAGACTCCATCCAACCTTCTTCCCCTCAACTCTAAACAGCTTCCTTGTTCGTTCTGTAGAAAAGCTTCCTCAGCAAAAATGCTGCCACCACCATGCTTCAATGTGCATAGCTATTCTATTCACTAAAGGTGTTCATGTGCATACCACACTTTTCCAATTTTAATCATAAAAAATAATGAAAACCAAACATAATTTTCTTTACACCTATATATTGGGGAAACTTTTGTGTTGATATTTTAGAGAAAAAGGCACTGTGCTCAAAAATACCAAACACATTCATGCAATTATTCAGTCAAATCAGACAAAAACTGTTTAAAACATTTTTTTATTAATTAACTTTTGTACACAATAAATACAAACTCTATTTTTTTTGTACAGCCAATATTAATACGCTGAAAGACTCTTGCGCCTGTTCTCATTACAGTCACAATGGCAACAGTCTATGAAGGGAGAAGGCCAGTTTGTTTCGCCGCACCGTTGATGCCAGCGGGCCGCGCTGCTCTGTATCAGAACATGAGGAATATAGAATCATATAAAACATAAAAACCAAAGTAAAAAATATCTCAACACTGGAACAGGTAAAAGAGACTGCCATAAAAGGGGGAACCAGGCATGTTCAAAGTGGCAACTGGAGAAAAAAAAAAGATAAAAGGTCAAACGTTGCAGTGGGGACACCGCTCTAAATCTTAAGGTTTCAATAACAGCTCTGAAGACCATTTTTAAGGAGCTTAGAAAGAGAACGAGGAGAGGAGAGTCTGCTGCAACCACGGCTGCTATATTAATGTTTCAGTATATCCCTCACATCACACTTCTCTGCTTTGTAAAGACATAACCAGTTAGGCTGAACTCACACCTAAAGCTGTTTCCCACTACAGCTTGAAATTTGTCTTTACCATTTTAGCAACATCTTACAAAAGTTGCATGTAATAACTTTCACAAAAACAGATAACTGAGCATTTATTGCAAATTTTATTCTGTTTCTGGAACCAAACTCGAAAAAAAAAGAAAAAGAAAAAAAAATGCTTTTGCTGCAATTTTCCATGAAAGGATTGTGGAGCTTTACAGTCAAGTAACCGGGAATCTATCCTCAGAGTCGCTGTGAGTTTCAACTACGGACTTTTTCAGCAGTAAAATTGGTTGAACAGCCAGGGGTTTCTGGATTTTGGGTCAGTTTGCCTCTTTGGAGCCCCGTTCTTCACCTATGTACTCAGCAAATTTGTATCAGTTTATTTATTTTGGCAGTTAATATAATTTTATTACTTAATGAGTTATAAAACACTTTAATATGCTCATTCCATGTGTAAAGGAATAGCATTGTAGATTTGCTGTATATATGATTAAACCAAAGTAACTATAAAGTCTGATGGTAGATATTCATAATTGGCTCAAATAGCCATTTTTCCCTACATCAGGACTGTAAAAACAATTTCAAGTCAACTTGTTGTTGGAGTGGGTACAAAGTTATGCAAAACAATGCAAACTGCAATTTATGAAAGTGCGAGGAGGCAAAATGACCAGCTGCTGTTAACCCAAGAGTTGAAAAGGGCAAAAGAAAAACACTAATCCTTAAGATTTGTTTCCAAATTTAAGCAAGAAAACACGTGAACTCACACAAAATAACCTCTTTTGAGGAGTTTATCATTATTTTATGCATCAGTCCCCCTTCATTAAGGAGCGTCAGTAGAGTAAGTATGAAAAGGTAAACCTCACATCTCTGCATTTGTCGCTACAATAGCATAGATGTGTCATCTCTGTCTGAGACAATGCTAGAAGAGGGTACTGCTACTGTCCAGGGAAGGTACAAATAAAGGTGCTACGACGCCCTATAAGGAAGGACTTTTAAATACTTGAATAGTACAGGAAGAGGGGTATTTATTTACTTTGAGTAAAAAAAAACCCCACCACAGGTTAGTACTCAGTTCTAATTTGAGCATTATTTTTAGTTCAGTGAAGAAAATCATGTTAGGTAAACATGGATGAATGCTGCACCTGAACTAAATCAATGCAAGATAAGTTACGGTCTCTAAGGACGAACTCTTCAGTCTTTGTTTCTGGCCTTAAATAGGTTTTAAAGTTTCCATCAATTTTTTTTGTTACCACATAGTGAATACCAACAGATTCGGTGCATTTCAAAGCACCAGCAGCTGTCCTTGATCCGTGATAAAAAAATTTAAAAAAGCGCACAGAACGAGAGAGGATATAACAACTTGTGTGTGTAATATATCGTAGCTGTATGTGTGCATATTATAGCCACTGATTTACACTGACTGGCCAATGACGGAACGAACGTCAAGAGGAGAGACGTGAGGTGGAGAAGGGAGGAAAGGCGAGTACAAGAAAAGCGAGGATCCAGCCTCCTTCAGCTCCTGTTTCTTCCTCTGTCCCCTCCGCCTCCTGTCTCTCCATCCTGCTGTATTTACAACACCCTTTTTCAGTACATGATGAAGGTAAAACTTCCACTAAATATCCGACAGGTCATTCCATTCAGCTCAGTTAGTCTATATGAAACCATGTGCATAAACATTCCTAGGACAACAGTAATGTACTGTACTAATACACATTAAATACGTATAATGATAATGACTATATATGGCGAGGGAGGTTTTCTTTCCACTTCCCCCGGCCCTGCTCTGCACTCTGAAGCATCTACTACAAAAATGTGACTTTTTTTTTTGTTCATAACCTCTCACATCTTCTCTTCTACGGAGGCTCAACACTCGTAACATTTAGCTAGAGAAACAAACAGTCCCTGTGAAAGGTTTGCGGACATGTAACCAATTGTGTTAATTTCAGGCCTTAAAGGATGAATCAAATCAGGATTTTTTATGCTCGTGGTGGATTTATACAATAACCAACGATAAATGAATGTTATCGTAAACAAATGTAAACATAATAAAAATATTTTGGAGTAGATTTCCACCCAAAAAATCTCAGAAATTCTGAGATTAAAGTCACAGAAAAAAAATATCAAACATTCTCTGATGTCAAAAAGTAGTAAAATTACAAAACAAAACAAAATCTGAATTTCTGGGCTTAATTGCATATATTTTCCATAAAAAACTAAGAAATTCTCCGTCCCAAAAGTCATGAAATTATGAGTTAAAAGACAGAAATTTGGTGTTTAACTGCAGATATTTTTAAGAAAGCGAACTTCTCTGATGTAGAAAAGCAGAAGATTTGTGAGAAAAAAACTAAGAAATTTCTATGATTGAAGGCATACATGTTTTCTTAAAATTTTCTGACTTTACAATGTAAGAAATATTATATTATATATATATTGGAAATGTGTGCCTTTAATCATAGAAATTTCTTAGTTTTTTCCCTGCAAATTTTCTACTTTACGACATCAGAATTGCGCTTTTGTAACTCGTAATTTTATGACTTTTGTGACAGAATTTATGATTTTTTTTTCTGGAATATAAGTGCAATTATTCTCGTAATTTTACTACTTATTGACAAAGAATTTCCTTTTTTCCCCCCTGAAAAATATGTGACTTTAATCTCAGAATATCAGTTTTATGAGTGGAAATTTACTCCAAAATATTTTTTCTTTTGTTTATAAGGGCCCTAAAACTCCGTCACACCTTTTAACTTATTTTAAGTTTTTGTTTTATTTTTATATTGTGTATAGTGTGATTGTGATCTAATCAGACCCTCATGGTGATGCGAAAAGTCTCTTCTCAACTTTTCTTTGGGTGCAAATACCATAAAATTTGTCTCGCCTGACTATTAAACCTTTTTATAGTCGAGCCTGTAAGGAGTGATTTGGAAGTAGTTTTCTTTTCTTTTCATTTTGCTGGTTGCTACCCTACCTGTCCATCTCCATATCAGAAATATAGTGAATGATAATGTTTGTGTTCCAGGACTGTCCGACCCGAGCTTTCGTGGTCTTAAACGTCGTAGCGGATATTCTGACGATAAAGTTTACACACAATCTCGTTTTCATTGGCTAGGATTAAGCCTTTTGAAAGTCCTCTTCAAAAGTCCTGACAAACTGAAAATGTATTGGATATGCTTTAAAGATGGATCCAAGCCTGAGAGCCAAACAATTTAAAGCTCCTCTCCTAGTTCTGCCAAGAGAAGTGGTTTAACATCAAACCATAATTATATCAGAAGTTTGTTGAAGGTCACAGAAGGAATGCAGCTAAATTCTCTCAGGGGTATTTAGTCAAATATTTGCAGGGGTGTACGTATATATTTGAGCTTGTTTGTGTACCATTTTCCATAAATGCAGAATAATTCTGTTTCTAGGCACATTTTTGTTTTTGTTGAGGTTATCATTTTTTTCCCTGTATGGCCTGTACCTGGCTAAAAAAAATAAATCACGTTGTTCTACTTTTTGGGCAAAAGTGTATAATTCTGGCCACTGAATTGGATCCTCAATGAACTCAAACTTCTGCACCCAGTTCTTGTCCGTTGTTTTCTGCATATAAGTATTTCACTGATGACAAAAAGAACATTTCAAATGGATTATTAAAGGCCAAAAACTAACATAATGTTCATGTCCATGTTACATCTTTATAAACCTTTTGCTTGCACTGTAAGTTCTCAGATTGTTTGGTGACCCCAGAACTGATCAAAAGACTACTGTGTTAGCCTCAGTTTGCAGCCTTAATATATTTGCAAAAAATGGTCCAAAGATGCTAGCTTTTTTAAATAAAAAAAGTTGATACATTTAAATTAAATGCTGCAAATAAAAAAAGGTATTTTTGATTCAAAGAAATCTCTAAAATCCTTAGAAGCTTTTCTAACAGCTGACCCCCAATCCAATCAGCTTCAAGGGTTTTTGACTTCTTTAAATTGTTGTTTTTTTCCTGCCATGGCTTCATCACACACACATAATTTTTTTGTCATTGTTGTAGTTTTTTAAGTGAGTCTATTTTGGTGAAAATTAAAGACAGTACATTGGAGATTATCAAATGCTCCTAAATGTTAAATTTGCTGCTTTATATCCTTGCGTTTTTGGAGAAAATACAACAATATATACCTTTAAGCGCACCTAAAAAAACGACTTTAACAGTTTAATAAATATCTAAACTTGGACATTTGTTTCCTTGTCTTTTACCTTCATAAGATTCTGTTAGTTTGGGGCTCTGAAATGTTACTTATACGCCGTCTTGAAGGGGTTTAAAAAGTGCGGAAGAGAAAAACTGCCTTACATATCTTGTAAGCTTCAAAAGAACTCTTCAGTAAGTGTTCCCCATAGCCCCCCCCCCCACCCCCAAGTCTTCCTTGTCCTCTTCAGCCCACCCCAGCTTGCTGTGTGAGGAGACGTTCTAAGGCCAGACTGGAAGCGCTGGGGAGGGGGCGAACGGAAGAAGAACTTAACGCTGCACTTCATCAGGAGGCTAAAATGAAGGCTATTCAATCGGACAAGCCAACCATTACCCCGCCTCTCTGTCCTCCTCCTCGGCTCGGGGATAAGGAAAGATGCAGAGCGTCCAGCAGTGTCAGTGCGCTTCGATTAAATTAACTTCTCATCACTTTTTTTGCGCTCGCATCAATTCAGAGCAGTTCACGCTTGCCGCTTCAAGGTCTTCTTCAGTCCTTTTTGTGCAACGTAATCAACCTGCCGAGCTCGTCTGTCACACCAGCGTGATCTCCACTTCCTCCGTCTTGTCGCTTTTCTCATGCGGTCGGCGAGGTTGTTGTTTGGGTGGAGGCGGAGCGGCTCGCACCTGCAGCATGCAAAACAAATGAAAGTCATGGGAAAGGCGTAATCAATGCAGAGTCAGTCACACTGGAAGGGAAACCTACTTCTGACCTTTTTTTTTTACATTTATAAATTAGCAAAATCATTTAACCTCTGTGTGGGATAACTGTACTGAAACGTATGAAACTGTTCATGTAATTTGGAAATTGAAAATCCAGTTAGAGTGGGGTAAAAAAATGTATTCGGCTAGCTTCCTCCTAAACAAAACGGTTCATCATTAGTATGTAGTTTTTTTTTTTCAATTTATACAAAAAAAAATTAAATAAGAGTATAAAACCTGAAATTTGATTTGGATGGCATTTAGATAAATATCAGCACCTCAAAGGAAACATGACTTAGAACTTTCTTGGCAATAAGACATTTACAATAGTAGTAGTTATGGAAGCAAAATTACCAATGCGATATCGATACTTGGACCTGAGTACCAATGGCGAAAAAAGCAATGATTTGGAAGGCAGGTTTTATTTTCTTCTCTGCAGTTTATTTATAAAGCGCCGTTTCACAACAGATGTCATATCAAGGCACTTTACAAGAAGAGTTATTACTATACAATATTTAATTTAGGAATTAGAGAACCACAGAAGATTGCGTCGTGAATTCTCAGCAATCCCTCAGACTGAGCAAGCATGAAGCGACAGTGGAGAGGAAAAACTCCCTCTTAACAGGAAGAAACCTCCAGTAGAACCAGCCTAAGCATAAGAGGTCATCTGCCGAGACCATCTGGGGTTTGGAGAAGGCAGCAGAGACACAGAAAGAGCAACAGAACTGATGCAGAAGCAGAAGCTGATAGCAGGACGTGGAGAACGTTCCTCCACTTGAATGCCATCTTAATTAAGCAAATGACTGCAAAACTAAAATTTAGATGTACACCATCTAGGTCATAACCTCAAGGTCCTTCTTCATTAGTCCGTCCTTTGTTGAATATGCAGTAGGTTTTGAGTCACTTTAATGCTGGAGGATTCATCCATGACCCATTCTAATGTCCTGCCTCTACACCAAGACTTTGTGGTGTATTTTCCACTGGCTTCTCCAGTAAAGTCATCCTGAGTCCTTAGCAGAAAACTGCCTCACAACAGAAAGCTTCAACCACCGTGTTTGTCTGCTAAGATTGTCTCTCCAAGGTGGATCAAATTAATGCAAAAAACACAGAGGATTTTGCTCCCATCAAACCACAGAAACTTATACTTTAACTAGCATCTGCTGAGTCATTATGGATGTTTCCTGGCAAACTTAAGAGAGGCCTATCCAAGTCTCTTCTGCACAAGGGGTCTGCAACTTTCACTCCATTAAAGAACTGTATGTTATCAGTTTGACTTTGGTCTAAATTCTCTTCCAATCATTAAGAAATCTATTTCTTTCTTAAACAGACACTGTTTATCTGGTTGTGATATGAAAACTGTGAGGCAAACTTTACTGAATGAATACTTATAATGGCAATATATTGAACATGTCGATCAAATCCTGCAAAACTTTGATACCAACCGGTCGTAGTTTTCCCAGTCCGCCTCCTTCAGCCGTAAATCGCGGGGCCTGAGTCTGAGGAAATCCTGGAGAAACTGGACTCCTGCCAGAGCTTTGATCTACAGAGGGACAGGCACAAAGAGCATTAGATAAGCCCCCCCACTCCCAGCCATCTCTTTTAATCGATGTGGAGCTTCAAAATGTTTTGAGCCTATCTCACTGTGAGTGGACAGCTGTCCCTTGTACGAGGCGGCCGGCAGCGGAAGCTTATGCTCCCCATTAAGTGCAGTGGAGGGAGAGCGCGGCAGAGGAGGAGGAGTGGAGATCTCCGGGCTGGTGAAAGGGCTGATGGGAGGCTGGTCGTACAGAGGCAAAGGTGGCAGGGAAGAAGGCAACTTTGAACATGGAGAAATCTTTAAAAAAAAAAAAGAGTCACAGAAAAGAAGTTCAGAATTTAGGGGCGGCTCCAGGAGGGGCAACCAGATGGGTACTGATAATCTCTTAAAGGAATGGGGGTTGATATATTTAAAAGTTACACACCATCAAAAGCAAAAAACTAAGTAATTATTTAAAGTAAATACATGAAAAATAAATGCATAGATAATCTTCAATAGCAGCTGTAGCTCATTCTTGTCTGTCATGAAATCAATTTTATTTTACAGCAATCACAACAGCAACCAGACTGATTAAAGCATTTAATGAAAACACAATAACACAGAATACTAACCAGATACACCAAGTTAAAACAACTTAAACAGGATCTGTAAATGTATTTGTATATAACAGACACAAATCAGTGCAGTACGTCTGAACTGAAATAATAAAATGAAAAGTTGGGCTGTAAAAACACTTCAGTAGACACTTTGTTAAGTTGCAAAAAAACAGACAAAAGGTAATACCACATGAAATAATGTAATACATTGTAGATATTTATTCATTAAGTAGCTGGGGAATTATTCAGCTGTTAGCATTTAATAAAAGTGTAAATATGATACAATAAGAAGCTATGCTTTAATTTAAGGATTAGTGTAACCTAAAGATTTATTGCTGGCTTTTGAAATTTTCCTTTCACTTTCCTCCGGCCCGTTTTAGAGACGGACAGATGGCTACAAAAAGCTCCCCACTGAGCTCATCTAAGACAAAGAGGTAAACAGTAACTATTACTATTTCTTTTTCCACAGCTTTAGTTGATGCATTTAGTTTCTTGTATTAACCTGCAACTAAATTAATTTCGTTACCAGAGAATATAAATAAATAAGAAGATTAAATATCAATTTGTGAAAACCAAATATTTAATTGAACTGTTCTCATTTCTTCACGTCACTGTGACTCTGTAATCACATAAAACACTTTACTACTAAACCCATTTACCCCATATGACACTTAAAAGTAACTGAAAGCGGCTGTGTTTGGTCTACAGGCTTAAAGGAAGGGAGAGGCTATATCCTTCCTGTTGCCAAACCTCTAATAGGGCTGCGCTCAGATAAGGACATTTTTCTCTGATTGGGACACTGGATTTTGAACACAACTTTTCTGATTCCCTGTTTGTGACTCTGGTGATAGATTAGCTGGGGGACAGACAGGAAGGGAGGGAGGGATCCTGGTACAAAGTGGCACAGCAGACTACACTCCTTCCTAGCCCTGAGGAAGGACTGATAGCGCTGAATGCGCAGCTCATTTCAAGAGTAAGGCATTGATAATTTGTTACCTATGAAGCTTATCTCCATCTCCGGCTTCCTAAGTTTTCCCCTCAGATTCTTCCAGCGGCACACAGACAGCTCAACGTCTCTTATCTGTGAGACGACGTCTCGTGTGTGCTGGTGTGTCAGTACCTGTGTGTCATTGGGCCCTCCTCCGCTCGTCTCCCCATTCTCAGTGAGATCCTCCACCAGCACGGAGGGGAAAACCCCCACCCGTCCGTTCAGCTCGCCCTCCCAGAAGCCGTCGTCCGTCTGAGTGTCGCGGTTCAGCAGGCGGATCACGGCACCCTCAGAGAAAGAGAGCTCTTCGTCCGCCTGGCTTTCGTAATCGTAAAGCGCACGGACGTAGACGGCTGCAGAGAGAGAAAAAGAAGCCAACAAAGACAGGCAGGAAAGCAATCAGTGTAACTCAGAGGGAGTAATTATTCTCAGCAAAATACATTTCCCCATCTGCTTTGCTCCTAAAGTGTCCATCAAGCTGGAGAAAGGGAGCTAAAAGACACAAGCGGCCTTCACAATAATTAGGAAGCTGGGATTTCCTCAGGAGTTTGGTTCAAACATGCAGGTAGAAAAGCATATAAGACATCTGAAATAAAACAAAACAACTGTAACCTTGAAAAACAGGCAGCTAAAATCATGATTGATGCAATTGAAGCTGCAGCAATAACTTATCAACTCAACTTACTGGGGGAAATTATCCAGCTTCATCAATTACTCAGATGCACATCTTAACCTCATTGTGCCATTCACTACAGGTTACCTTACAACACCATCAGGAGCGGTCTAACACACGATGGTTAGATGACAAGAAATATGAGGTCTGTTACTTCAAGGTTGATTTCTGCAGCCATTTATACACCCTGAAAAAGTAATCACACCCCTCAAGCTTTTCCTCAATTTATCTCATTATAACCATAAACTTCAGGTGACAAAGTAGATCTTACAACTTTAGTTGATGAACAACGGAACATTGTTATTATAATGTGTTTTACAAATAAAATCTGAAAAGCGTGGGCTGCATTTGCATCCTGAGTCGATATTTGGCTGTATATGTGGTGATGCCCGGCTGAGAGGTGAACCTCCACCCTAGTTTCAAGCCGGGTTTTTTTTCCAGTCTTGGACAGCTCTTCTTTCTGGATTTGTGTGTATTCAGCTCCACCCATTTTCCCATCAATTGGACATAGTGTGTTTAGGGCAGTCGCTCCCAACCTGGGCTCTCTCTAACAGGGGATCCACAGAAGTGTGTCTGTGCTGAGGCTGAGGTGTTCACTTGTGCCCCATTTCCACTAGGGCCAGTACGGTACAGTACAGAACGGGTCACTACAGTACGGAACGGGTAGGTTGTGTTTCCATTACCATCTCAAAATAACTGTAGTGGACGAGGACGTTGGCGGGCTTAGCTTAACAAAAGCCCCAGCAAAAAGCATCGATCTTATGTTGTTGAAGATTTAATTTTTGGAAAACAGAGATTGTACCACTTAGACTTTCATAGCTCAGAGTGATTTGAATCTAGCCATCTTGTTTTACAAGGATACTTTGCAGCTTGTTTTTAGTTGAATTCAAGTAATTTAGTTAAATTCAAGTCAGCTCCAAGACAGGGTGATTGCAATAAAATTTGGTGTTTTTTTTTAAAATTTCATCACTTGCAATTTCTACTTCCGAAAAAGATCAGGTAGGAAAAAAATTATAAAAATCTGAAATCAGATTTGGTATAAAAAAAATCTGAGATTTCATTTTTAAGCCATATTGCCCAGCCCTACCTTATAGTGTTTCTGTAAATATTCACCCTCTATTCAGAACATTTAATGCTGTAAAATAAGAGGGGGTTGTCCCTTGTTTAGTAATGTTAGCTAGGGGAATCATATTTTGACACAAAAAAAAAATTAATAAAAATTGTGCGTTGAAAAATCTCAATTTATTAGTACTGATCAGCCATTAAAATAGTCTTTCATTGGTTTATTTTATTGAAATCCAAAACCTAAAACAATTTAAAAATAAAATATTAATAATATTTTAAAAAACAAATCTGGAAAAGTATTTTCCTGAAACCAGGAAGAATATCTGTGAACCTGAACGTACCATGAAAAAAACTTCACCAGTAGCGGGACACAAACCTGTACCTACCAGTCATCAACACTACCCACTCAGCCAACATGATGAAATGCATGGATTCAATAATATATATACAAACAACATCCCCATATTGTTTAGGAGTTATATAATTCCCCGACTCACACTAATTTCTTTTTTATTTAAGGCTGCTTGCAGTTAACTGCAGTGTGCTGCTTGTTTGAAACTTTAAACTATAGCTTACTCTGAGATAAACAATCAACTCCAGACCAAACAGCTGCTACTGCTGCTGCGTAGGACTGAGAGGCATATCATGTTACTCCAAAAGGTGGAGGTTTCGGGTCGCTTCGACACGCTTGGAACTAAGGCAGACGTAGTCCAAAAAAAGGGGTCGGCTCGGAACGGACGGCAAAGCGTCCCGTACTGTAGCGTACTGGCACCAGTGGAAATTGCAGGCCTGAGAAGAATTTTGAGGCCCTTTGACCTCGGCTCAAGAAAGGTACAAATTTCTTTCCTCCTTCAAATGGAGCTAACGCAGATGGACACTTTTTGAGATTTTTAATTACAAATGTGAAAATGCTAAGTACAAAACAATGTTTTTTTAATTAGTCAATTCTTATTAAAAAAAGAAGGCTCGACTTAAACACATTTTGTTTAACCTACTATGTTAGTAAGTAAGACCTGGCACACCCATTTACTAACCTTGGCTAAATGCAGGAAGTGTTTTTGTTGCTGGGAATACATTTAAAACATTTTTTAAACCAACAATATTATAAACACTCGGCTCAAAAAGTTACAAAATTGTACAAATTTCCTTTATTCAGACAGAAATTGGCAATCATCTTTTCGGACCTGAAGTAATTTGGTTATAGCTCAAGCCAGACATTCTGTTTTATAGCCAAACTCCACTTTAAAGTTGTTCACAACAATCTCCCTGACCTATATGCTGTATTACTTGGAATTCATGATGTTGGTTGTTCATTAATCTTCTCAAACAAACAGTACAGCCTTGTTTATAATGGGCTTAAATGATATACTGTTGCAACATCTGTATCAATTAGATTACTTTTAAAGTCAATCTTCTGCTTTGGACTTTCATTAGGGGTCATATAGTTAAAAGTGTGAAACAAAAATAGATGTCTTATTTTTCAGATATTTGCTAAAAAAATTTCAAACCTTAAATTTTTTGTCTTTCACTTCACATTTATTAACTACTTTGTGTTGGTCTATCTATAAAACCCAATAAACTAACATAAAGCATGTATGGTGTAATGTGGAAAAATGTAAAAAAAATACAAGTTTAAAAGGTATGTACTTTTATGAACACTCTAGCTGTTTAGTCTGGACTAGTGCATACAAAAATGGCTGTACCATAATTTGCTTCAACAAAAACAGTTTTTTATTTTGAATATATTTATTTGGGGGGGGGGGGGGTTTAGTTTTTTAGTTTTGGTGTATTTATTTTAATTTAGCACAAATTCCCTAAATCAGATAATTCAGCAGATTTATGTTTTTTCTCTAGTTTGATTCCAGAGAGGGAATAAAAAGAAAACTTACTCAGGGATTTAACAACTTCATTATAAAAAAAACTCACCAAACTACTGTACCTTTAAATGCTAAAAGCAGAAACAAATAATCTCAATGATCTGTTACCATTAGCTCGCCAGAATACGTACTGTTTGTGTCTCCATTGATGCAGGTAGAGTGTAGCTCTGGTTCTGTTGAATTGGAGGAGGTGTGTGATCGAGCGTCCAGCGTGGCCAGGGACTGGAGCATGCTCAGCAGGCTGTTGGAAGTCGGGAATTGGAGGTATTTTTCCGGGACGTAGCCCACTTGACCGGTCTTGTTGCGTGCCTGGAAAGGAAAAAAGGATTAGACCCCATCTAGGGAAAAGGAGCCTTCCTCTGATCCTCTAGGTCAGAGTTAATCAAACTGTGGTTCCCTAGACCCCTAGGGGTCCATGATCCATATAAAGGTGATCTGCGAAACACACACAGAGTGACCAGAGGACTCACTAAGAGTACATCTTCTAGGGTTGAGCTGATTAGCAGCATGGACAAATATATATTTCTCAAAAAAAAAAATTAAGGGAACACTTAACACAATGTAACTCCAAGTCAATCCCACTTCTGTGAAATCCAACTGTCCTCTTACGAAGTAGCACTGATTGACAGTCAATTTTACATACTGTTTTGGAAAAGGAATAGACAACAGGTGGAAATTATAGGCAATTAGCAAGAAACGCCCAATAACGTAGTGGTTCTGCAGGTGGTGACCACTGACCACTTCTCTGTTCCTATGTTTTCTAGCTGATGATTTGGTCACTTCTGAATGCTGGCGGTGTTTTCACTCTAGTTGTAGCTAGGTGACCTAAACGAGTGGCTCAGGTAGTGAAGCTCATTCCAGATGGAACATCTAAGTGAGCTGTGGCAAGAAGGTCCAAGCATGGAGGCGCTACCAGGAAACCGGCCTGTACACCACGAGACGTAGAGAAGGCTGTAGGAAGGCAACAACCCAACAGCAGGACCGCTACCTCCGTCTTTGAGCAAGGAGGAACAGGAGGAGCACTGCAGGAGCCCTGATAAATTCCCTACAGCAGGCCACAAATGTGCATGTGTGGGCTCAAACGGTCAGGAACGCACTCCATGACGGTGGTATGAGGGCCTGACGTTCAACGGTGGGGGTTGTGCTTACAGCCCAACACCATGGAGGACATTTGGCATTTGCCAGAGAACACCAAGATGAACAAATTCACCATTGGCGCCCTGTGCTCTTCACAGATGAATACATGTTCACACTGAGCCCATGTGACAGAGTCACAAATGTGAAGTGAAAGACAAAAAATTTAAGGTTTTAAATTTTTTTAGCAGGATAACGTTGTGCCTGTAACATCCTCCGCATTACCGATTTGGCAGGGGGTCTGTAATGTTGTGGGGTGGCATTTCTTTGGGTGGCCTCACAGCCCTCCATGTGCTCTCCAGAGGTAGCCTAACTGCTATTAGGTACCGAGATGACATCCTCAGACCCCTTGTGAGACCATTTGCTGGTGCTGTTTGCCCTGGGTTCCTCCTAATGCAAGACAATCCTAGACCTCATGTGGCTGGGGTTCCTGCAAGACGAAGGTATTGATGCTATGGACTGTCCCAGATCTGGGACATCATGTCTTGTTCCATCCACCAACACCACGTTGCACCACAGACTGCCCAGGAGTTTGTGGATGTTTAGTCCAGGTCTGGGTGGAGATCCCTCAGGAGACCATCCTCCACCTATCAGGAGCATGCTCAGGCATTGTAGGGAGGTCATACAGGCAGGAGGAGACCACACACAAAACTGAGCTTCAATTTGACTTATTTTAAAGGAGCAGGGAGCTGGATATCTAAAATTAATTATATTCATGGTCAGTTTTGTAATTGTATTGTATAATGAAGCGTTTAAAACTAAGTAAAATGAGCCCACCCATGTGTAATCCCATTATCTTGAATAGCCTGTGTGCTGCAAAATAGTCTGGGATTCGGTGGCCGAATTAACCTGCGCTCGCCACTCACACACGGATGTGATGTCAATCTACAATTCTTGTGCGTTTTGATTTAACAGGAAGGAGGAGAAGAAAGAGCCCAGACTTCAGACGCGGTTGATTAAACTCTATTACTTACTTGTCGCTAGACATGTTGCTTGTTGTCGTACAGCTGGCGATGTGCGCAATGTGCGGTGGCCTGAAAGTACGCTACGTCGCTGATTTTATTTACTTTTTGTGCTCGCTCGCGCGGTGGCTGCAGTAACTCGCAGAGGTGTGACCAAGTCATTATTGTACAAGTCTCAAGTAAGTCTCAAGTCTTTGTCCTCAAGTCAGAGTCAAGTCTCAAGTAAATTACAGGCAAGTCGAAGTGAAGTCCAAGTCGAGACAGGAAAGTTTCAAGTCCAAGCCGGAAACTTTAAATTTCAAGTCTCTTCGAGTCATTTTTTTTTAATGTTAAATTTTTATGTTCAATGTAAATCATATTCAGTGTATTCTTTTTAAAAGATGTATTTATTTCAAAACCTGATAAAACAAGTGCAATTGAACATAGAAATTTTACAATAAGTTTACATGTTTACATGTCAGCTCAATCTTATTACACTGGAACTTGATATACGTTCACAATTTATCAACACATTCTACAATAATCTGGACCAACCAATATGTACTCCACTGAAATAAAATGTTTATTTCTTAAGGATTGTGTTAAAAGAGATATCTGGTTGATGACTCATCCAAAGGATAATAACGGGAATCTAGTTAATTTTTGCATGTAATTTAATTTCAATCCTCCTTATATAGAATTTTTACAAGTGCACAATGATCTTCTGCCTGAATAGATTTTTCTCACCAAGAATATATTAACATATCAGAAGATTCAACCAAGATAAAGACTTTATTACTAAGGCGAGGACTAAATTCTTATCATTTCCAAAAGCTCCTAAAGCAAAACAGACACACTTTAAAATTATATGTATGCTTCCAAAGAATTACTGAAGAACCGCTTTAACATAAACAATAAGGTCTGAAGTTTTGTGATTCATATACTGAAACAACTGAACCATCTTCTTTTACTGTACCATCATACTTGATTTTTGGATACCATTTAAGCGTCAGAGTGGAGATGCGTTGTTTAGGTGTAATGCGTCACTGTTATTCACTGTTGTGTAAACTACTCACTGCTCCCGCTGGCTTGAATTTATCTATTTTCTTTGTTCGGAAGCATGTTTGAGTTATTCTAACACACAAGCATGTTAGAACATTTATTTAATATAGTTCTACACGTTGCTGTGCATTTTTATTCTACTACTTCATAGTTACTGAACCCAAATGCAATCACCTTTGGGAGCATACCGATAGTCCTTGTTGGCTGCGTTCTGCAGAGCTGAATGGACGGTTAGACTGGCCTCTTTTTAAATTGTTGTATTTTTTTGTTGTTATTTTCAAATCCGATTAATTTGATTGGATCTTCGTGGCTCTCGCACACATAGAGACGGATTTCGCTCGTTGATACGGGATGAGTGAAATAATTTAACGCGGTACAATTTTGAAATAATAGATGTTTTAAACTTTATTTATTGGCTAATATAGCAAGTCTTTGTCAAGTAAACGGTTTCTAGTCAGAGTCAAGTCCCCAGTATGTGGCCTTAGAGTCCAAGTCAAAGTCTTTGAGCATTATTTCAAGTTAAGTCTCAAGTCATGAAATTAATGACTCGAGTCTGGCAGTCGCTACTTTTATTTTTTCAGTCCGGGCCCCTGCTCCTTTAAGGGCATTACATGTTACGTGTGTTTTTTTTTTTTTTTCACTTTAATTTTGAGTATGACTCCAAATCCAGACCTTTACAAATTACATTTCCATTAATAATTTTTGTGTCATTTTGCTGTCCGCACATTCAACTATGTAAATAACAAAGTATTTAATAAGAATATTTCATTCATTCAGATCTAGGATGTGTTAGTATAGTGTTCTCTTTATTTTTGAGCAGTGTATACGTGCCTCCACTTAAGATATGCAAAAGCCAAACCAGCTAGAAAATTGATGTTATGTTAAAACTGAACTTACTCAAAAGTATTTTAATTATATCACTTATTTAATGAATGATTATACATTAGAATAATCGGCACTGGTCCAGTCTTTTTGTTAATGTTTTTTAAGCCTTAAGATTATCTCTTTTAAAAAAAAGAGAAAGACACTGACCTACAATATAGCTGGACTAAATCTGCTGTTTGTTTAAACGAGTTTAAATGATTTTTGTTTTTTATTTCAATGAAATCTAGTTCGTATAAAAAAGAGCATTTAGTTTATTTTTACATCTAGAAATTTTAAAATATTATCTAATATTAATAGTACAATAGTCTCTAGGAGTATGTTAGGCAGTTTAAAAAAAGATTTTATCAGTGTGAGAATGAGGGGGTCCTTTGAAAGATTTTACCCCCCTGCTCTAAGTTACTAATATGTGTGTGCAAGTACCTTGACCCAGTCCTCCATGTCTCCATCTTCAATGACCTCCAACATCTCTTGTTCGTCAATTGTTAACTCATCCGGCTGAGACGCCTGCAGGGAGGACCAAAAAAACAAACAAAAAAAAAGTATATAAATATACTGGTACATAAATCCAAGCAATAAGTTTGTCTAAGTGCTGTGTTATACCTTGTATGAGTAGAGCACTTTGCAGGTTAATGGGTAGTTGCGCAGGGTTCCAGAGGGACTGGAACTGCTGTCGTCGAACACCTCCATATTCTCTTCACACTCCTCTCCCTCTTCACGCTCCAAGTCCACTGTGCCCTTTTAACACACAAACAGCAAGACTGAGTCAAAACCTGGGATAAAACAAGAAGGAAGGAAGTGAAATAAACATTTTTTTAAAGTTTGTAATTAAATAGGCACTAGGCTTTTACCTATTTAGCTTCAGAAACCAGCCTATAAAGATTATTTGTCACCTTTAATTCCTGTCTGAGTTCTGCTGTATTTGTGCTCTGTAGCTTTTTGAATCAGGTCTGAGCCCCCGCTGTCCGATATGATCCAGCCCTTCCCTGTTTTGTTCCATTTGTTCCCCAGCTCACATGAACATCACATGATCCTAGCTAATGGAAAGAGTCATCACAAACACAGTGAGCAAACTCGGTCAATAACAATAGACTGTGCATATGTGTGTGTGTGTGTGTGTGTTTGCTCTTAGGTGGTTGTGTTTAGACATCAAATTTCTGTTGACAGGGTAAACTCTGCACCAGACTAGAACAAAACTTATGTGTGTTTTGTACATGGATTAATCTCCAGCGTTGATCTACTGCACAGAGGAGTTAATATTCAAGGTAATTCAAACCCTCAGGTGTGCTCTGAAGGAATGGCACAAACAAAAAAAGCATACAAACCAAAGCTTTCCACCGGGAATGGTTGGGACAAATACTTAACACTTAATCTGTAACAGCTACATAAATTCCACTTCAAATGCTTGTTTTGAAAAATGTTTACTTCTTGTTTCTTTATCAGAGTAAAAAAAAGTGTGTTGGATACAGGATTAATGTTAACAAAATAAATTTTAATAAATAAATTAATAAATGTTAAAAACCTAGCAACTTTAAAGTGATGCAAAAAACATTAACATCACATTTCATGAGTACATGGTCTACATTAATTACAGTATCGTGTTCAACGCAGCCTAAAAAAATGCTCCCCGATTTGGCCAGCACTCAGACCAAATCACAACACACTTGACTAAATTAGCTGTAGCAGCCAATACAGTCTCACTTCCACCAATAACATGATTATGCTGGGTTAATGACACTTGATCTTTTTTTGTGTGTGTGTGTGTGTGCGTGCGTGGAGGGGGGTGAATCGGCAGATCAACATAATGCACACATCCTTAAATGAAAGTCTTTATATATATATATATATATATATATATATATATATATATATATATATATATATATATATAATCTTTATTTGATTTAGCATTTAAAATGTCCCACTACACACTGCAAATGGCAGAATTTTGTAGTTTTGTGTATTCAATAAATAATTTTTTTTCTGTTAATTATTTGCTAATCAGATTAAACCCCATTATAGGAAATTAGGCAGGATGATTGGTGGATCTGAGAGAGATATGCACAGCGTTAATTTAGATATAAAACACTTGACTGAAGGGGTTAATGTTGTGCTTTTTATAGAATTCAAATGTTTAGAGCTATTTTTTTCCTCCTTGGACAATGAGCACTTTAAAAATCCAGAGACAGAAACCACACTTTAAAAAAGTCAGTCACTGGCATGGCTGTAAAAGAACAAAGAGAAGGAAGAGATGATCTGACTGTGATGAAGCACAACCTGATGTCCTGTTATTTACCAAAGCCATAGTTTCGTGTAAGCATGTTTGTTGTGTAAGATTACTTTTTTTCACTCTGCAAAGTGGATTTAAAAAAACACTATCAGCTCTGTCTTTGAGAGATCCAATTCCATTACTGAAGCAAAAAATTCTGCATGTATTTCAGTAATAACCCAATAAAAATCACCAAGCATAGATCTCAAGTGTTTGAAGCAGGGCTGCTGAAACCAAGACCAACGGCTGATTTTATTGGTCTTGGAGCTAATATCTGTCAAACTTATGTTTTAATGAAGGCAGTGGCTGTCTGAGAGACTTGTGGGCTTCTGCGATTCTTTTCCTTTTTGCATTAATAAAAATGAGGAAGATAAAGACAGGCCCAAAGCAATGCTTTAAATCTCTTTATCAGAATCAGAATCAGCTTTAATGGCCAAGTATGACACATACAAGTATGATGCATACAAGGAATTTACAGATACAGTACAACCTGTCCAAGTTCATTACAAACAACAACAACAACAAACAGATCCAGGTCACTGTTGGGCATGCAGCCACCGAGCGGCGCTCCCGTTTATGAAACATAGAGAAGTACTGGGTAGGGGAGGGTTCCACGGTGAGGGGAAAAAAACGCTCACCTGTGTTGTGGGTCCGTACAGCTCTCACAACGCAGGTAATTGAAAAAACCACACCAACAAACATTTAAGCACATATTCAGACATTAACAATGACACATCAGGAGGGATGGGCAGGTATGAGCTCCAGTCCACAGGTTAACGCGCTGCCATCGAGGCGCGCTGTTATCCAGCTTCCTGTTGCAGGAGAGAAATTGAGGAGACAGCGACACGGTGTGTGTGAATGTGAGTGTGTGTAACCATGTCAGTGTGTGCGTCAGTAGATGCAGGTGTACGGGGGAGAGGAGACTCTGTTGACATTCTTCTCAGGGACATTTGATTAGGACCAGGTTGAAGGTCTTCATGGGAGCCAAAATATAAATTGTTTGGATTGCAGGGAGAGATCAAATATTCCTTTCTGTCCCTTCAGTCTGTCAGTGGTTTCTTTTTTAGTCTAATTCAGCCAAATTGTAGTTCAAATTAAAGTTCCAAATCCAAATTAATTCCCAGATTAATAGTTCCAAATCCAATTAATTTCCAGTTGCCCCAATCCGCACCGACAGTTTCTCCAAGTCCGATGACAAATTGCGGATGAGTCCCAGAGCGCCGGCCAGATCGCCTCTTACAGCGTCTGTTCTGCGTCCCAGCTCCCCCAGCATTTGGTTCTGAGTCCCATCAGTACGAATCAACGCATCCAGCTGTTCCTTCAGCCATCCAATCGCTTCCAGAACAGTGACCAATCTCGACCGTGTTTCAGATCTTTGTTGCTCCATTTTTCGGTAGTTCCAGTAACTGCCCATTCCAATCAGCAGAAACCCGATCACCATGATTGCGAATAGATATATATCTTCAGCATCCTCTTGGGAGAGTATTGACAGACACAAGGGCTGAAACTTTGTCCAAGCGTCCAGCACGTAGCCCGCCGGATACGTCTCCGCAGGACACCCCGGTTGACCCTTGCCGGTGCTTCGTAGAGTTGAGTAGATTTTATCAATAGCATTCAGAGACCAGCTGACCATTTCCATCTTCGCTTATTCAGTTTGATTTCGGAGAAAATTGCCAAAAGATACTCCAGATAGAGGCACAGGAGACAGAGAGCTGTGGGATAAGACACAGGAGGAGGAGGGAGGGCAAAAAGCGACCGTCCTCGCTGAGAGCTGAGCAAAATATAACTATTCATAGTTTGTCCCTCCTTTTCTCTGACTGTATGGTAACTTCTTAGCCTCCTTAAATTATAAACCCGTGGTTGATAGTAATCAACATGCATTTCTTTGTGTTCTTCATTGCATATTACTAATATAAACAACAATCTTTCTGGTGATGATAATCTTATAAGGACTCATTACATTCAAATATAAGCAAAGGGCTGCTAGGTAGCAATTACAAAAGCAACATTAAAAGGTACAATATGTAATATTGCCATCTTGTGGTCAACATTCTGTAGCAGTGATTTTTATAATAAAAAAGTTTTAATAACAAAACACAACCACCCAGCCGGCTGAGAGCGAAATGTTTCAATGAAAACCTTCCTTCCAACATGGTTAGGACATTAGACTGTTGTGCGATGGACTTACTGCAAAATTATTACGTATTGCACCTTTAATGAACAAACCGCACTATGAAGACCAATGAACACAGCAGACAAGCCAGAGATGAAGCTTTATCTTAAAATGGAAAGAGCATGGTGCAAACAAAATCCCATCAAGACGTCAGCAGATAGAATGGGAAGTGTAGCAAAAAAAAAGTGACTTCTAAACAAAGACAAAACAGGGTCCTTCAGGCATTTTTGGTATTTAATAAGCATGCGGGCAAACATGGAGTAACAGGGTGCCATCACTCAAGTCCTCACCAACACATTTAACATCAACCCTTAAACAGTATTGACCAATCAAGGTTTATCTTCTAACGGTGTGACCTCAGCTTCCTGGTCAGTACTAGTTTGGATTAGAGGGACAGTCCTTGTGGTTTTTACATCAAAATCTCATGTAGATATCTTCCGGCCGACGTCTGTTTAAGCAGTCTGAAGCATTGTTAATAAAACATTACACACAGAAGGATTTGTCTGCTCCTAACATGACTTACTTTATTAGATAAGCTTAATAAGAATGGAAATAATTAAATCCTAATTACATGGGAATATTCTCCAACAATGGGCAATAAGAACATGCTCTAGTAAAACAGTAGAGACAATCACAGTAACTCAAAAAGAGCTGCATAAATCCCCAGCTTAGGTGGGATAATCTGTTAGGTCATTACAGGTATTTAAAGAGAATTGCAGGATGAAGGTTATTGTGGAAACAATGTCAATGGATGTCAGATTTGCTGTTTCTCACACGCAACTTAATCGACAGAGCAAACATGTGGAAGAAGTACTCTGGCTAGATAAGGACAAAATGTACGTTTCTGGTCTACATGCAAAGCAATCTGTGAGCTGGAAAGCTAACACTGCCCATCACCTGGAACACACCATTCCAGCTGTGAAACACGGGGGTGACTACATGGCAACGCTGTTCTTTCGCAGGGACATGGAACATGGTCAAAGCATTTAGGAACATGACTAGAGCTACACACTGTCAACGGACAGCCAGAGCTACAGGGGGAATACTCACCTCAAAGCATATTGATGTGTCAGAATGGCCTATTCGATGTTCCGACCATAAATTGGAAACTGCTGCTCAAATACATTTTTCAGCAGGTCTGTAGAGTTAGGAAGGATGGGCCAGAGTCTGGATGTACAAAACTAGTAAACAGACCTCAAAAGGCTTGGGAACAGTAGGCTACACCACATTTTCCAGCTTTAATTTAGAATGGTGATAATGCAATAATTCTTCGGTTGGCCCATCACGTACAATCTCAATAAAATACACTGGGATTTTAGTTTATATAATAAGAAAACATCAAACAGGTATGAACAGTTTTGTAAGATACTGTTGGTCAGATGAAAGGTTTTCAGAGTGTGTTTGCACTTTATTTACATAAAACAATCAATTTAACAGTGGTAGATTATTTGCAGGTACTCCAAAATGTTCAGATATTTGGACTGTAAGCCAATGCAGTATTATGGGTAACATGGGAGAGATTTTGCAGTATACAATAGCCCTATGGTGTTCTCTTCTTTTTCTCACCCCTGCATCCAATTTCACTTCAGCTTTATCACTCTGCTGCTACTTTCACCTCACCCCGCCCTCCCTTCATCTCATCACACCACTTTTCTCGTTCTTTATTCGCATGCTTCAGTAATTGTCTCCCCTCCGCTCCTCCATTGCGGCGCACAACCACACCTATTATCCACACTTCTTTCCATTTATCTCCTGCAAGATTCCTCCAACCCTCTCTCCATGTTTCCCCTGTTCTCCTTACACCCCAATGTCTCACCCTCTTCCTCTCCTCTGATAGCTGTGATGCTGCAATATCATGTGAGCAGAATGCAAAATGATTCCCACAGAGCAGGCAGACTATGCCACCTTGACAGACAGAAGCAAACACTTCTTTGAAAAAAAAAAATCCTATAAGGGATGATTCTCCTAGCCAGGTAGAAGCACTTAAAGCTAATCTGGAGACCCAAACAGTCTGGTAAATACAATGGAGAAAAAATAATCCACTGTACACTGTGCATTATTCCAATTTTACATAGATTATTTTTAAATCCAGATTAAAAGAAAACCTTTGACTTAATTTATATTTTTTTAGGATTTCAACTAAAATTTGTGCAAAAGGATAAACACCCAAGAACCTGCACTTTCTCTACTTAGGTAGTAGTAAAACATGGAATAGTAATACACAGTCTTTGATTTAGACACATGCCCAAATCTTCTGATTAGGTTAATCAATTATTCTAATATGTTACCAAAGTTAAGAGTCATTAAATAAAAACAAAGTTTTCTGGTGGATCACTATCGTTATTCCTGTGAGCTGTTAGAAGAGTCTCTAGGTAGAGTGGCGTTGATTTGGAAGTATGGGTGAAGTCAATTATCTTCGAGTTTATGGCTTCCAGGCACATAGTTTAATATTAATTTTCTTTCAAATGATAACTACACAAAGAAAAGATCCAACTATCATGCATCATCTTTTTTATGAGATACCTAAAAATAATTTATACAAGAATCAAAAATCCTATAAGTGTGACGCTGTCTTGACTAACACATAGCATACACCAAACATTCCAAATCCAATTCCAGAAGACTTCGGGGCGTTTGTTTCTTTTAAAGACATAAAGATAATGCAATTACTTTTAAATTTTAAATTTAATTCATAACAAATATTAATGACATTGCAATTGTTCAAACTGAAGAACGAGCTGGCAGAACAGTTAGCAGCTACAGTTAACTAACAACTTCAAAGCAAAATAGTTCAAACATGCTGACAAAATAAAAAAATTAGGAGGTGGCTAAAGTACAAAACAAATTGTACAGGTAAGAAATTGTTGAGGTAAGAGTCAAAGAACTTTAATATATTTTACTCAAGTAAGAGTCAAAATTAGACATATAAAAAATGTTAAAGTGTAAAAAGTAAAGCTTTGTAAAAAGGTAACTCAAGTACTAAGTTTCCAACATTTTAAGGATTTTGCAGATTTTTTTCTGGGAACTTCTAAGCTTTTGAGTTTAAATATTCTTTTTAATAAAATATTCTTTAAAAACAGCAAATAAATGGGAGGACACAAAAAACAATCTTACTAAGCAGAAGAGTTTTCAGTCCCTTAAGATGTGGTCTATCAATATTTCTGTCACACCAATGCCCAACAGGATTATGAATGCACTATAATTTAATTTAAAAAGACAATGAGCCAGCTCTACACCCTCAGCAGGGTCCTGGAGGGTGTGTGGGAGTTCACCCAACTGGTGTACATGTGTTTTGTGGACTTGGAGAAGCCGTTTGACCGTCTCCCTCGAGGAGACCTGTGGGGGGTACTCATAGAGTAGGGGGTACCAGGCCCTTTGATAGGGGCTGTTAGGTTCCTGTATGACCGGTGTCAGAGTTTGGTTCGCATTGCCGTTTCCAGGGAGAGTTGGACTCCGCCAACGTTGCCCTTTGTCACCGATACTGTTCATAACATTTATGGACAGGATTTCTAGGCACAGTCAATGTGTTGAGGGAATCCGTTTCGGCGCCTCGGGATCGTGTCTCTGCTTTTTGCAGATGATGGGGTCCTGTTGGCTTCAGTTTTCGCTGGAGCGGTTCGCAGCAGAGTGTGAAGCGGCTGGGATGAGGATCAGCACCTCCAAATCCGAGACCATGGTCTTGAGCTGGAAAAGGGTAGGGGGCCTTCTTTGGGTCGGGAATGCGGTCCTTCCTCAAGTGAGTGTCTTGTTCACGAATGAGGGAAAAATGAGTCGGGAGATCGATAGACGGATTGGTAAGGTGTCTGCAGTTATGCGGGCGCTGTATCGGTCAATCTATGTTCCTACCGTCATCTATGGTGGTGACTGAAAGAACAAGAACACGGATACAGGCGGCTGAAATGAGTTTCCTCCGTAGGGTGGCTGGGCTCTCCCTTAGAGATAGGGTGAGAAGCTCGGTCATCAGGAGGGGGCTCAGAGTAGAGCTGCTGCTCCTCAACATCGAGAGGAGCCATTTAAGGTGGCTCAGGCATCTGGTCAGGATGCCTACTGGACGCCTCCCTGGTGAGGTGTTCCGGGCACGTCCCATTGGGAGGAGGCCCAGAGAAAGACCCAGGACTCGCTGGAGGGACTATGTCTCGCGGCTGGCCTGGGAACGCCTCGGGATTCCTCACGAGGAGCTGACCCAAGTGGCTGGGGAGAGGGAAGTCTGGCTCTCTCTGCTTAAAGAGTAACTCACTCCCCTACCAGAGTATAACCCCGTCCACATTTATTTTTGAAAAACTGCTCAAAAGGAGGTGTTGCCTGGTGGACCAGGACAAACGTGGGCGTGATCTGGGCTGTGACTGAAAGGCAGCAGCGCAGCGTATAGTCGCAGGCGGCGAGAAAGATGGAGAGAGCTGTAGGAATGCGAGCTCCTTTGCCTGGAAATAATCTGGATGTTCAGTTTTTTGTCCTCAACTAACTTCCTTCTTCAAAGGGAAGATAGTACAAGGAGATAGCGGACTGGCGCCATATTGTTTCGAGCCGTTGTCTCGTTCTCTGCGCAGGGCAGCAGATCCCGAGCCTGTGGTTGTGTTGGGGCATAGAATGGGCGCCATCTCTGAGTGGTACATTGTTGTTGGCTACACCTAATGCTAAATATAGATTAGCTCGAGTAATTTCGTGACTCTGCCTGTACAGGAGCACCTGCGGCCACTGTACGTCATTGTCCGCAAAAGAAAATGTGTGTTGCAGAGAGATGTATCCAAGCATGATAAGAAAATCATTCAGAAATGTGCAAAAAAAAACACACCATAATTCATCACAATTATTCCAGTAAAAATTAACTCTTAGCCCACATTTTATTTCCCATTTACTGATATATCAGTCATTTCCTTTGTCATAGGTAATTAGCAAATGTCAGTAAGTAGGTGCATAACGGAGCACCCAGGTTTTGAGCCGATTGAGCTGCAGGCAGTTCATGACACCTTGCTACAGAGGTGTGGCCGAGACCGCTCATGTTTTATACCCCACCACGGCTGGACTGCCGTCGTTACTATTCCAAGCCTACGTAGATAACCCGAGATTAGCCGTTAGGAATGCAGGATTTGAATTCCAGTGAATTGCAGTGCAATGTAATTGTTTAACCACTTGGGGCACTAAACTAATGGTTTTGGGTACAAAATTAATATTTTCACTCAGTGTACTAAAATACATAAAATAATAACTGGATATGTAGATAGTGTTATTATATACTCATTTATAAAGTTGTTCAACAAAAAAAAAAAAAAAAAGATTTTTGGGTGAGTTACACTTTAAGCTACTGCACCACGACCCGACCCGGGATAAGCGGAAGAAGATGTATGGATAGATGGATGGATGAATGCAAAGAAATTTTTGCCGCCGGAAAAAAAAAAACTATCCAAAAGAATATGAGAACGTTTTTTTGTTTTTTCCCAACTGGGTTATTTTATTGACCTAACTTTGTTGTGTGCTTCTACAATTCCCTTTCACTTCTTTTTCAAAACTCTTTCTCTCTCAACTTTAAAATCTTCCACTAAAACTGTGCGAGCAGTAAAGTAGGTCATTGTTATGCTCTTTTACTTTTAATATTTTTGTATTTTTGTGTTCATTTATTTTGTACTTGGTTTTAGATTTTCAAACTTTAGTACACTCTCCAGTAAAGGTGTTCATTAAAAATATTAACACATTATTAACATCTTTGCGGTCATAAGGTGTATGCATCTGCCATGTTTTTTCACTGTTTTTACGATTTGCAAAATAAACCCTGTGTATTACAGCAAGAGGCTCAAACATGCTGACTTGGAGCAACACAGACAGAGTGAGGGGGAAGTGTCTCACCGCCAGTGAGGGATCGTGGGTATTATAGGTGGCCCAGCGTTCATTTTCCAGCTCCTCCATTACCTACAGCATGCACAGAGAAAGGCAAACGGGGACACACATTCTCACTGAAAATATATTTATAAACCAGCACATACAGCACCCAACATTTCACACTTAATTTAACAACTCAGGAAGTGATAAGGTGATGCACATGCACACAGACATCGTACGTGTCTTCTCACCTCTGACAAAAATCACAAACCTGGTTCATTGCGCTCTTCAGCCAGGTATCTACAGCCACTCCAACTTCCCGTAAAAGGTCCAGTCGAGCCTCGGCTTTCAACTTTATTGTCTTTGGAGAGAGAAGGGATAACAAGACTTAGAATGGTTTTTCCTTTTCTGCTTGTTTATTGTCTGTTTTGGGTTAAAGCTTTTATTTTAATGCGTGTCAGTGGTAGAATTCCTCTTCACGAAGCTGTAAATTATTATTACACCTAAAAAGTGATAAATCTGTCCCATGGTGTGACCTTTACAAGACATCAGTAAAACTTGCCGGTTTCTTCTGATGCACTGTAGACACTGCCAATAATGAGACAATGTGATAAAGCTATGAAAATCAGCTGGGTGGTCTCAGATTTAGGTTCTTCCATCTCAGATCCTCTCACCTGTTTTTTATCAATTTACTATTTTGTTTCCAGCTTCTTTTCTTTCCCCCTAGTGCAGACAGAGCAGACTGATAGCTCATTGACCAGTCGCTCAGGGAACTTGAGTAAGACTTGCATACTTTAATCAATAGAGACATCCTCCACTGAAGTGCATAACTTTTTTTCTGTTAGCAGCAATGGATACCAGATGAAAAAGACCAAACTTGGCTCACTCTACTAGACTCAAACATACAAAAAGTTGAAGTTTACGCTGCCATACACTGCTGCTTGAAAGAGCTATCAAGAGTGCATCGTTATCATAGGTCAATAGAAGGAGGTTGTGGTGGGAGTGATCGCTGGTGGACAGACGGTTTGACTCCGACAATCAGTCTGGCTGAGGAGCTTTAATCGATTCAATTACAACTATCACTGAAAGAAAGTGGACAACCGGATGGAAAGACAGACCAGCAGAAAGTGGCTACTGGAAGAAAGTACGACTGAAAAGATTAAATTTTAACGGAAGGAGACATCTGGAAAAAACACTGTAAAAGTCAGCAGAATGTAGGTGATTTCAAAACCTGAAGGGAAAAGCCATGTTTGACAGAAAATTTGTCATTTTCTTTCATCACTGTGTCCACGTCACATTCTCTGAAGGTTTAACTGCGTTGATACAGGCCTGATGCAACCTCATTAGGAGTATATACTTTTAATCAGTTCTCCATTATCGGTTAGGTTTGTTTGGGCTAAAATGGTTTTCAGGCCTCCAACCCTGCTTTGCATAAATATTTAAAGGATGGCTTGTTTAGTGGGTAACTAATTTTTGTTTTAACCTATATAAACTTAAGGGAAACAACAAATAAGCCTAAAAATCATCAATATCAGGTTTGTTTAACGTAGTCACCATTCAAACCAGAAAGAGACAACACCATGACAAAAATAAGCCAGATAATGGATGGGGTCTACAGTCTCGAGTGCTTTAAGAATGCAGTGCGCTCAAAATTAATAGCAGAGGTGCAGAAACCTCCCATATTTCCAGGTAAACTGTATAGATTGTGAGGAAACAACCTGAATCAATTACTAACGTAGATAGCATTGTGCTGGGATGGTCAAGCAAGCAGCGGGCAAAAACCTTTTAGCCGAGTGCTTAAGTCATTTCTTGGTTGCCATGAAAAGATAAGGTTTAAATTCGATCTCTGTTTTTTTTTTTTTTTTATAAACAGTTGATCATAAATCCCTGAGTAATGTGTAAATTATGAAATGCAGAAACACCTCCACTGATGCTTCTGCAGTGTAAATCACGTTTCTTCAACTATCAGAACAGGAAGTTAGTGTAAGGCATGCAACGTGTAATATTTCCCACATGTAGACATAAAAAACAGCATGACCATGTCCAAAATATAGCACAGGGACGCTTTTTGGTGTGTTTTAGGCAGAAGCTGTCAAAGGTTGTCTCAGTTGAAGGAAAATATAGCAAACACTTATTAAAGGACTGAAACTCAGCAAAACGATCAAATCTAGAACTGTGAAGTTGCCCATTTTAGAACAGGCTGGAAATAAATGGTTACTAATTATAATGTTAAACAAAAAACAGAAATAACTCAAATATATGGTACTAACTTTGCTGAATGATCCACTGTCTAGGACATACATTTGCTCTTATAAGTTTACATAGTAAACTCATAGTTTATATACACATGTATAATGTAAGGTGATCATATTTTAGTTCCAGAAAAGTGGACACTTGGTCCAATCTTTAGACACTTCCATTTATATTCTGTTCACTTAGAAAGTAATTTTTGATTTTAACATATTTTTAACAAATATATAGTATTTCCCTTTTGTGTGGGTAAAAAGATTAAATAAACTTCTGATTGTCTTTTTACAAGGCAACCATTACAGAAGTGACTTTAAAATCTAAATAGAAATGATTCATCTTCTCTATTAGAAAATAAATCTACAATAATTATAGCTCCCCTTATAGCTCATATAGGACAACAATTTCACAAATATCAGAAATTATATTCTGAGAAATTGAGTATAATTTTCTATTAAAAATAGCCTACTAGAAAATAAAAAAGTAGCATTTTCCAAAAGACACCTAAAGTGTATGCTCCACTCTTCATTTTTGAACTGTAACTTTGCACAGTGTTTCCATAGTTTTTGCATCAGCATGACCGCGGGATGATTGGCTCCTGTCATACACAGACACTAATCGGCAGCTATGACTACGGTGCACTCCGCCACGCATTAGTTAAGTCGCAAACAGGATGGTATGAAGCAAATTTCCTTGCCGGTTCATCTGTAAAGCTACGCTTGGGCTGACGTCTGGTAAACAGAGCTGCCTGTGCTACAGTTCAGCCCCAGACAGCAGGTGAAAAGCTGAATTTTTAAGGGAAAAGAGGACGTTCCAGCCAACACAATACCTAACAACACAGACGCTCCTTTAACAACTAAAGTGCAAAATATTTGCTATGGTACGTACATTTTGCAATACTGTTTCTCCCCATCTGTCCCCAAAAGATGTCGCTATCGATTTGGCACATTTCACATCGCAATTGATATATTTTTTTTGAATCAGCATACCCCTAGGCAGAGCATTAATTCTGTCTCTCTCAAAAAAACATAAAAATCTGTCATCAATCACAGAATATTAAACAGACAATTAATCTAGCTTTGTAATAAATAGAGCAGGTTAATATTATCGGCATCTTCAGACTTTAAGCTGCTACTTTTTTCACAAGCTTTGGACCCTGGGTACTACACAGCGATGCAGCTAATTTGCAGCTGACTTCCGGGGGGGACTGTAGGAGGAAGCGTCTTTTAAATATCCAAATCGTGTTAACTTTAGCAAGGGAGCACAGATATGTGCTTCAGTCAGTTTCTATTACCACTAAATAGGTTCGTTATTTCTTAACTTCACTACGAAATTGATCCAGCATCAGTCAAAAAAAGACTTGACATGGAAAGTTAACTGAGCTTTGCTTAAATTTATAAGCATAATAAGTGTAAGTATAAGTTTGAGTTTGGCATCTTTGCTCTGATCTCATCCCTTAATTAGCTGCTGAACATGTCATTGAGTAAATAGTCCTTGTCCACCCCTGAACATCTTCTGAATTCAAGAGGTGAGGAGAGGGTCTCTGACCTTGAAGCCTAAGTGGGATGATAGGGTGGTGGAGGGTCCGAAATGAACCGAGGCTAAACTGGAAGCAGAAGAAGGCAGGAAGCAGTGCTTTAAATGCAGAATGCAGCCAGATGCTTAGCAACATCAATAGACTAGCCAGATTGTTAGGGTATGCTTGGAATATTTTTCAGAGTAAGAAGGATCGCGTGTGAAGAAGCAGCACCCTATTCAAGAATTTAATTTGAATCAATGCATATTTTATATACTAATTCAATATAAATCAATGCATTGGATTAGTGTCTTCAGAATATGGAAGAGGAGAAAAAAAAGGTCAAAAATAAAAAATAAAAATAAAAAAACAAAATCCATACTATTTTTCACCCCACACTTTTTCAGATTTTTTAACACTGCCCAGGAACCAGGCATTCAAATAAAATCTAGCAGTTCTGCTGAGAAGATTGGTCAAATACCTGGCCAGAATTATTACAGAACCTTTTGATTAGCTGTGGTTGAGGTTCAAGTTTATATGGAACATTTTTTCCAAATTTCATAGAGGTTGCATGTACAGTATATGTATAAATTTAAGCCTACCATACTTTTCTGACAATTGAGAGCACCTAAATATATAAGCCGGAACCAGCTAATTTATAGAGGAAAATACATTTGGTACATACATACGCAGCACCTGAATATAAGCCCCAAGTTTCCATGTTGTAACAAGAGATAATTACAGAAAGGCAGTACACAGAAGATCTTTTTAGTTTTAATTTAAAACATCCTTTTCCTCAAACTCTGCCCGAAACTCTGCAGTATCAACACAAGACGACACTAACATGAGTGGTTAGAAAATAAAACATAATTTAGCCTACCAGAAAAGTCATTAGTCACCGTCTTCATCTTCCTCTTGCGCACTAAAGCCGCGGAAGTTGTCTTCTTCAGTGTATTTATAACCACTGAAAAATGTAGTAATCTTTTTACACTGACTCAGTTATCGATGCCTCCAATGCCTCATCGTTGAGTCTTTGATGTCAAGCTTTTGTGCAGTAGCTCTATTTGCTTCTTTGACAGCCAGCTCTATTGCCTTAAACTTAAAAGCTGCATTTCTTGTGCTTTCCATGATGAGGGTGTGTACGTGAAACCTACAGGTAGTCTCTTCTTTGGCACATAATCTCTCTTTTGCCGTTTCTGAAATAGTGTCCCACAGAGGCACTAGATCAGGAAGAAAATAAGTAAATTAGCTCTATGGTTTTATAGGACACAGGGTCCAAAGGTTATGAAAAATGCAGTGCTTATAGTCTGAAAATGATGGTATATGTATCATTTTTATAATGTGAAGATTAAAGAACATTCACAATAAACTCAAACATTTACAGCCAATCAGTGTTTTTAAATTTGACTGAAGGAAAAATGACTGAAACAAATCAATCATACCCCAAATTAATAGAAGCTAATTATCCATGACGAGTGCATGTAATCCTCTGACTGAAACTGTGTCTCTCTATACAAAGAGGCAACACTGATAGTCCAACAGAAGAACTTTAGAGAGATGAATACTTGACCTCAGTTAAAGGCTGGGTGGTGCAATCATTTTCTAGATAACGCTGTAATTGAATCTAAGTAATGTCTTTTGTCCTGCTTTAATAATTATAACTTCAGAGCTGTGATTAGCTCATCTGTATGAAAGGAGAACATAAAATATTCAGCAACTTAGTAGGAAGAAACGATCGCCTGCAAGAGCAGAAGAGCCTAGATTTGACTTTAAAAATGCATATGGAGGGAAAAAGAAGGGTGTAAGGAAGGCGATATGAAAATATATTGGTACTTAGTAATGAATAGGTTCAACTATTAACCCTGACTCCTGACTGTCACTAAATGATCATTTACAGACCAAATTCCTCACAAAGCATCAATGAATAAGAATAAAATGAGGCACCATGGGTTCATTTTTTGAATATGCAAAGAAAAAGGAGGAAAACAGTGGTGTCTTTAAGGCTGAAAACAAAACAGAACACAGACATTTAGACCTTGTAGAGCTGACCGAGAAGCAGAAAGAATCAAGCTGAAAAGATAGGGGATGACACTGTCCTCATTAACAGTGAGACGTTTTCTCATCTGTGAGGATTAATGCATAAATAATTGATTTCCCTGCAGAAAGAAAAGACGTGAGTCAGACAAAAAGGTTGTCATGAGCCTGAATGTTCAGATATGTTAAGCTACGTTTTTTAGTTCGGGGATTTTTTTTGTTTTCTTTTGTTTTTATGTTGAAATTCTCAAAACGAACTGAATGCGCGACAAGCACATTAGATGAATCACAGTTTTGGTTTCAGTCTGGTTGAATAAGAAGATTAAATTTTGGGATTTGTCAACTGTTATGAAGGAAGCCACCATGTTTGCATCCATATGGTCAAAGAGCAGTTAACAGGTGGCAAGAACACTTGAGCAGAATGCTTATTTGCAATGGCAGTTGGAGAAACAAGGCTAATCAGTGAATTTCTGCATCATTTAGTATTTTAGCATCATTTTTAAAGCTTTTTAGTCAAAACCAGAAATATCTAAATATTGTTTTTAACACTACTGTATGTGTCTATTGGTCATTAGCCAACTTATGCTCCTAAGAGAGGAGTGTTGAACAGTTTGTTGATTGCCAGATATTGAGTGGATCAAATCTTCAATAACAGTCCAGTTCAGATTAGATTAAAAAAAATACACAACAGTTATGGCAAGTCCTGTTTTAATTCATCTGACGTTTCATGTTTTTGGTGTCAGGACAAACCCATTAGACCGCAAAAACCTGACAACAGCATAAACTTAAAAGATGAGTCCTGATAGGCATAAAATGATCTGATTTGAGTTACAGACCTCAGCTTTGCGCATTATCTCTTTGGTGTCTTCGATCCTCAGCTCCAGATCTAGTCGGCTCTGCTCAGTGGGAGGCAGGCCATGACTCTCACACTCCTCCAGGGACTTAAAAACAAGATATCTTCATTAGAAGTGCGCTTACAACGTAAGAAACGTGGCTGAGTTCAATAACTGCATGTTTTACAACATCTGCGCCTTACTCGCTTGCAGTGAATGATATTCTTGTGCTCTCTGGCCACTCTGGTTGCCCATTTTCTGGCCTCTTTGTTCAGACTGTGCTCCTCTGTGGTTCCTGCCTCCGACTCCAGCTGGCGGCTCTGACATGCACAGCCACACAAAGAAACAGGCATAGGTAAACACACATATCCAGCTCTGCGCATGTAAACACAGATAAGTCAATGTTACGGTTCCTGGGAAAACAATTAATACTCAATAGTCATTTCCACATTCTGTCACAACAAGCATCAATGTGTTTGACTGGGATGTTATGTGACAGAGCAACACTCTATAGTGTATAATTGTGAAGTGGGGGAAAAAAGAGATGAGGAAATCTGTAAATGAGAGAGCTATAATTTGTTTGTCTTTTTTTATTTAAACTTTTTTATTCTATAACATCCTACAATTTTTGGTGGCAACAAATTGAAATTTTTACGTTATACCAAATGAAATAAGACAAGCGGGAGTCCCCTGTATAAATTAAGGTTATAAATGGGTGACTGAATGAATCATTGGGTGTGGAGCCTTTTTCTTCTGCAGGCCCAGGGAAGCTGGTCAGAGGTGTTAGAGAATAGTCGGAGCTACCTGTTAGAGGCAGCACCACAATAACATGCTTAAGCATATCTATGTGTTATAGTGGCCCAGTCAAAGTCCAGACTAAAATCTAATTAAAAATGTCTGTTCACAGCTACACTCTGACGCAGCCTGCGTAATTCTATACAGAGAAACTGGCAAAAACGTAACTTTCGGGATGTGCAAAGCTGCTAGAGCCAAAGGTGGCTTCACTAAGCAATGGTCAGGGGAGCCAAAATAAAATGCACAACACAATTTTAAAAAACTATTTTTTTTTTCCAATAGAAAATAATTTATTCTTACCTTCCACTTCACAATTATTCACTGTTTTGTGTTGGTCTAACACAAAAAATTATTTCTTTTATGCAGAAACTGTAGATGCTCAAGGCATGTGATTATGTTGAGACTGGTAATTAAGCTGAAAAAAATGTAAGTGCGAATGTTTCTCAAATAATTAATACAGCATGTGTTGCAAAGCTCGGTTCTTATCCTCCCAGATCTAAATAACTGCGATTAAAACCGCATGTGGAAGACTGACACACAGCATATAAGCAGGAGGTGAATAGAAACAGTCTAGTTCTGTTTAGAAGCTGCTTTGATTGGTTTTTAACAATTAAAATAAAATATTTAAGTCTAACTGCAGCCATTTCTCTCAACCACTTACTATTGACAAAATCAGTTAAACTGGTCGTTAAAAAGAGCTTCTTACATTTACAGATGTATCTTTAAAAATATGGTCCCTTTGTATCAAAAACAGAAAATGAATATGAATAAGAATTATGAAATTAGCTCTTAAAGCAAAAAAAAAAGAAGAAAAAAAAAGCAGCCAACCAAAGTAAACTGAGCTTCAGGATGCACAGATAGTCATAATTACTATGTCCTCATAAACCGGATAAGATTGGGTTTCCATAATTTGATAAACATGCATCAAGCTCTTGTGCAGAATATTTTAACTGTGTCTTTTCATGCGAATCATACCTATTAATTAAGCGCTGATTCAGTAACACTGGGGCATTAATCCAGCTAAGTATAGGTGTGAAGCTGGAAGTATTACACAGGAGATTTACAGCTTAATTACATTTGGGCGCTGGAGATTTGAGGGGAGTTAAAAGAGCGAAGCAGATCTCTAGATAAAAAACAGCGGCAGTGAGATAAAATGCCACGGAAAGAGGGTCAGCTAATTTGTTCCTTGCCAAAATTATTGGGGCAATTCTATAATCTTTCTGGATGCAGGTAAAAAAAAAATCCTTTATGCAGAAAGTACTTAAGGGTTGTTCTTTGCAGACAGTGGTGTTTTAAAGCCCTCATTCTGCTGCAGTTTTAGCAAACCTCTCAGGAGAGGCAGCACACTCCTCCAGGTTTCTAATCGGATACTAAAAGATTTATGTACAAATGTCAAACCTAGTTTAAATTATCACAATAAATAACAATAAAATATAAGTAAACTGGACATGATTTATGACGAACATTTATTGGCACCCCTAAAACAGTGTAAATTTATATTTTAATAATGTTACTTGATCAGAAAGATTACTTTGCTTTGTTATCGAACAGAAATAATTAGAGATTTCTTTTACCTTCTCAGCCATCCTCCTCAGATCAACATGTGTCCAACCTTGTTGGTTTTAAATATTTTAAAATAGTTTGATTGAAATTAATCCCTCAGTGTTTTCTTAATGACACAGAGATTTGGCCGCAGATGTTTAAACAGTCAGTTTTGATGAAGACTATATTTCTATCCATCCATCCATCGCTGGGTGATATGGACCAAAAGGCATATCCCACAGAGCAGATGGTATTTCATCATGGTGGTATCAAACTGGAATTCCCTAAACTTCTAAAAGCAACTCATTCCTTCAAAAATGTTTGTACAAGCCGTCTGTATGCTGATTTAATGATTTTTTAAATATTTTTTTTTACACCTGTTGCCATGGAAGAGATTAGAACACCTGAGTTTTGATGATTTAGATTTTGATATCGCCTAATGTACATGTATTGTTACTCAAAATGTGGAAAATCTGCAATAGATTCCCAAAAAAGATAAATTTTTCACTTGAAATTTTATTTTTGTGGTTATTTGACATCTGTTATTTTGTCTTAGTTATGTTTAGTTAGTAAAGTCTTGTGCCTTTAGTCTCTTCAAGAAAGGTATAAGGTGGAAGTTATTAATTCAACAGTAGAATTGGATCGGTATTGGGCATCAACAGATACACAAAATCCAGGCATCGGTATCGGGACTGAAAAAGTTAGAACGGTGCACCCCTATTCGCAAGCGTTTCTCATTTTTAATAGTGAATGTCATATATATATATATATAAATATACACACACACACACACAGTACAGACCGCAAGTTTGGACACACCTTCTCATTAAATGCGTTTTCGTTATTTTCATGACTACGTTGTAGATTCTCAATCAAAACTATGAATGAACAAATGATGTATGGAATTACTGTATATACTTGAAATAACTGAATACATGTGTTAAATTTTAGATTCCTCAAAGTAGCCACCCTTTGCTCTGATTACTGCTTTACATTCTCTTGAGCTTCCAGAGGTAGTCAACCGAAATGGTTTTCCAACAGTCTTGAAGGAGTTCCCAGAGATGCTTAGTACTTGTTGACCCTTTTGCCTTCACTCTGCGGTTCAGCTCACCCCAAATCGTCTCCATTGGGTTCAGGTCCGGTGACTGTGGAGGCCAGGTTATTTCACATTTTTGTAAAAGTACTACATAATTCCATATTTGTTCATTCATAGTTTTGATGCCTTCAGAGAGAATAACCAATGTAAATAGTCATGAAAATGAAGTAAATTTTTGGTCTGTACTGTATGTAATGCCATGTCATGTGTCGTCCCCCCCCCAAGAAACAGGAAATTATGGAATATAATGTTCCTGTGACAGCAATCAACTTTTAAACGTTAAGATATACATTGCAAAATGCTTCAGTCATTAATTTTTTGCAATTGATATGAGTGACAGTTATTTAAACATCTGAATCTCTTCTCTCCTGAATAAATTTACTAAAATCAAAAGATGGATTTTTTTATTTCAATGTGAAAATGACACTAAATTATTGAAGTTATTTTAAAGGATTTAACAAACTTTTACCGTTTGGAGGAACTAACTGCAGAGGAAACTATAGCAAATTGACTAGTTAAAAACAACAACTAAAAATGATTCAATTATGCTGCACTTCCATAAAAAGCTAAGCTGTCATAATAACAGTCATTTGGATTAGTGTGTAGAAATAACAGTGGTTAAGGGGATGGGAAGGCCCTGGGTCAAATGGTAGTTGTGTGTTAATGGGCAGTATAGAATCTGCTGACTAAGGCTTCAATTAAAGAGTATATAACTGGTGTTGAATCTGGTTGCACATCATCCTGACCATGAGTAATTCTAGTTTTTAAATCATATTTTGAGTAAACAGCAACCCACAAATAGAACAAGCCTAGATCGTGGTACTAATGTTTAAGGTTGAATGGAACATTTACAGCATACATAGTCTTCTATTGTTTTCCAAAAACAAGGAGCTCTCACTACTGCTGGTGGGAGCTGCAACTCAGAAAAATATAAATTTATCATAATGAGCGTGACATGCGTCACACTTAAGTCAGGACAGCATCGTTTCTATAGGAGATTTTTTAATGGATTCCTTTTAAAGCAGATGGGGCCAGGGACTCCAGAGTGTCTGCAGCAGAGTAAGGAGTAGTTTTATTCTTACAGTTCATCTGTTTATCTCTACACTGGAAATGCAGCACCAACCGAGTACAACTTTTGAATTACGCCATTCCTTTAAGAACATTAGGTTGATCTTTTGTGTTGGACATTAGGAGTTTGTGGGACACATCTGTCTTTATTTGATTGAAAAAGAGGGAAATAAAAAAGGTTGATGAATGTTACAAACTCCTCCGATTTGCGGTGAAATTATCAAAAGTTAATGACCTGTTTTGTTTTTTTTATCCTAACTGCTGTCTCTTTTTCTCTCACTCCAAATGTAACAAAAAATAGAAACGTTTTGAGCCAGTAAAATCCCTTTCAAATTTGTTAAGGTTGCACCTTCTCATGGAGTTTTAAGTGGTGGTTTTATCTTAATCGCAAAGTGTAGTCACTGTGTTAGAATCGGCAATCATATTTTCTTTACTACTGAAATCCCCCCACTTTACGCAGCTTAGTGAGACACCACAGCAGTGGGAGTCACCGCCTGTTGTTTGCAGACGTCATTTTCCTTGTTTTAGGACTTTACATTGGAAACCTTGCCAATAAATCAGAGTGGAGGGAAGCTCCTGAAAAATGACTTTCAGCACAAACATCCTTGGTTTTTATAAATGGAATTAGCCTTAAGATGCTAAACGTCTGTATGGGTAGAGGTAGTATAATGACAAAGGAGAAAGAGACTGGTAAGAAAACTGGTTTTATGGCCATTGGATCATTACCTTCTAATACAGTTTTACAACATAAAAAAGTTATGCTTCTAAGCAATTCCAAACAACAGCATCAATCCAGAACAGATTAAATTAATTTAGTAAGTATTTAGGCAGTTGGAACAGACACTAAAACTTGCAATAATGTGGCTCTATATTTTTCTAAATCTGTACCCAGGGGGAGAAAAGCTTTTACTGAAGACTACAGGAATACTTGTTTAAGTAAATACGGTATTACCAAAGCAGACAGACGTAATTAGGATAGGGTGGATGGTTTGTGTCAGGAATGAGGATGGGAATGCTAAGCAACAGATAAGGCTACCTGTGCCAGGGTCATTCTCATGGCACTGACGGGCGACGGCTCAATGTCCACCAACTGCGTCACCGAGCTCAGAGTCTGGAGCCCGCTCCCACACAGATGCACGCACATAGATGAGGAGGCATCCACCAACACACAAGAGCAGCAGTGAAAGCACACGGGCATACCGAGACAGGGGGGAGGGGTTATTGTGGAAAGACAAAGAATTCAGGGAAATGTGTTAGAAAATGTTAAAAAACAGGGCAGGATCAGAGCATTGTTACGCAGAAAAAGAGCTTCCTGCCAAAGTTTTCATACCCCTTGAGCTTTTTATCATTTCATCTTACAACCAGAAACATTAATGCTTTTTATTGGGATGTTATTTGATTGACCAAAGTAGCACATATTTATGTAGAGAAAGTAAAGTTAAACATGGTTTAAGAGAGCTTTCATTACTAAAATAAACTACAAAAAAGTTAATTTGTATTCCTCCCATTTTGATACCCTTACATAAAAACCACTTCAACCAGTTGCCTCCAGAAGAAAGATTAGGGCATGAAAACTAACCCACCAACACCGGCTGTCCACATAAACTAACAGGCCAGTAAAAGAGAGAGGAGGAAAGTGAACAGTGAACATGATCCTGAAAAGCACCATCCCTATAATAAAACATTGTAGTGGCAGTGTGATGCTCTGGGATCTTTTTCTTTAGTAAAGAGAAGCTAATATGTGAAAAGCAGAATGTAGCTAAATTAAAGGTATTGTTGGGAGAAAACCTGGTAGGGGCTGGAAAAGCCTGGAGCTTCCAGCAGGAGTAAAGCCCTAAACTTGGAGCCGGAGATATAATGGAATAGTTCAGATGAAAGCGTATTCACATGTTAGCATAGCAAAGTCAAGATCTAGACCTCAATTCAACTGAGAATTTACAGGAAAACTTCTAAACTCACTGACCTTGAGCATTACATATCCCAGAAATCTTTGGGTCTATTTGCAGTTAAAGGTGCTTCATCAAAGCATTAAAGGAGGCTGAATACAATCTCCAACCACAGTCTGGAATTGTTTATTTTTCAATAACGTGTACTTTTTTCCTTCCACTTCCCAATTGTGCACTACTTTCTGTTGGTCTATCAGATAAAATCTCAGTACCTTCAATAGAGTCTGAGGGTGTACCATGAATAAAATGTAAATTAATTGATCATTAGATATGAATATTTTGGCAAGGCAGTGTAGAAAAGGTTTTGACAATGACTAAGAAACTTGGCAGAAGGCAGCAGGAGGCACAAAAAGTAGACGAGAAACACGAGAGCACAAAGTGACTCAAACACAAGAGTAATAGATACTGGAGTTGCACCACAGAGGAATTAGAAACTTTGTCCTCAGAAACATTTTTCACTGTAGCCATAAAACACTTAACAAGACCCCAGAGGAGTGTGAGACAGCACAGCTTCAGATGATTTATTCACAAAATCTCTGATCATTTGACAATATTCCTAAACATTTTTAACGCTCAACACCCAGCTGAATTCAAAAGATTTTCAGCCTGAATAAAAAAAATAAAAAAAATATTTAAGAGCTAAGAAGATAAGCTCCCAGCGGATACATGTCATTGAATATTTAAATTAGAACAAAGAGATGATTCATATTTTAGCCAGGCTATCACCAGTATACTTGATTGGATTGCTCTGATATTAAATTCATTGTATAAAGAAAGCCCAAGTAAGACTGATCCTAGTTGCTTCTTAGCGCTTTCGTATTGATGCAGCTCTTTATAATCATCAGAACAGAGAACAAAATTCAATATTGCAGATGAAGGATGCCACATTTTCTTCAAATACAGAGGCTGAATTATGTCACAGTTTAAGAGAGAGTCTACGTTACAATATAGACTTACTGTCCTGCTGCAAACTGGTTCATGTACAAATAATAACACAGCAACCCTTAATGAGTACAGGAATGAAGTCATCAGAACTGTGTGCAGCTTGGCAACTCTCACCGTGTCATATTCGCTGGCCTGGAAATGGAAGTCGTGCGCTTTATGAAACACGGGGTTCTCTTGCATGAACAGCTGCTGGTTGAACTCCTGTATTATCTGAGAAAGAAACAACAGTGGATTGTTAATTATCTTATTTTGCGTATGAGCTCAAGAGACCCGAACACTGCAGAATGATGTAACTTCCTCAATGATGTAAAATCCTCAATAACTGCAGCTGCTGATTCCCGGTGAGAGAGGGAAATGGAAAACCTGTTTTTGCAGCAGGACTAAAAGATAAGGTGATAAGGTGTTTCACAATTAAACTTTAAGGATGAATCATACCTTTATGATGATTAGCTTAGTAGAGTTCATGGAATGGAGCATGTCTGTGGAATTTTGAGGCATCAAACTTATGAATGGAATCGGGAAATTTTCTTGTAAAGAAACCAAGAAAATAGCCAGATGAAACATCCCTTGCACTTGCAAGACTATTCTCCTTTTGTTCTGTTGTTCTGTTGACATTTTATGCATATATGTTAGCCAATGCACATTCAGAAAACCAGTTCCTAAAACAAGTTATCAGGACATCAATTTTCAGACAACAAAAACTGGGTGTATTCTTCAAAAAAGGCTGAACAAAAAAACTACATATGTCCCACACTCGTCATTTAAGCCACCTTATTATAACAAGGCTCATTTTATGTGCGTTCTTGTAATACTGAGGAATCTGATAAAGTGGTGAGCTAATACTATGACATTAAAATTATGGAAACCTGTAGCTGGGGTATGTTTTACATACTGAATTATCACACACGCCTTTATGTTGTCTTTAAGTGTGCTTCCACAGCAGGGACTTTTCCAGGAAGTGGTATGGTTTGCGCTGCTACTGCTGGGAGCTAAATCAGACAAATCTTCTATGAAAACAGCCCTGCTAGGAAGGTAGGACTTTCATGAGGAACTAAAGGCTGAGAGGGTGTGGCGAGAACATGCTAAACATTTCTTATTGGTTGAATCTCCATAGCCAGGCATCACCCAGTTTATTCTCCTCCCGTCTGTATTTTGCAGACAGACAGGTGGTTGATGGTTTTGTCAGAAAACACATTAATATCCAGCGTCTCAGGCTGAATATGACAAGACATTTAAAACATGTCCACGAAACCACATCGATACAATCCACCAACGTTATGATTTAATACATAATTAGCTTTTTGATGCAGTTAGAAGGTTTAGCCGGCTTTGCTTCATCTTAAAGTAAACTTGTAAATGGATCTGACTCACCCTGGAGGATTTTTCTAAGAGGAACTGGAAGGTGCTGTGGGAAGCCTGCGAGGCCTCTAGCTCAGTGCGGCACAGAGCCACCAGGTAGTCTTTCACGTGTTCATAGATTCTTCCGTCCAAGGCCTGTAAGACAGGCGGAGATCACGACAGGGTCATCAACAGCATGGTTACAGGATTTCATAATATTTCATACGATAAACTTAGCAGAAAACAGTAAGGGCATTTGTGTTTGGTCAAATGTTTCTTTATTAAACCAAGTCATCTCTTCAATTAATCGCATACCCTTGAAAACTTGTTTATTTCCCTTTAAATGGTGTTGCATTTGTACGGGAAATGCATCAGTTGGTTGAGCAGATGAAAGGAGTTTGCGGGTTGCGAAGTATAAATGGTTTGTTTGTCGTCAGAGAAGAAAATGCATGAAATTCTAGTCAAGAGAAGAGTGAGACAAACAATGCCGAGTGAGCGTGAGGAAAGACTGAACCCAAGCAGATGTTTTCACTTGACAGCGACTATTAGAAGTTTGGGTGCACAGACAAAACGACATTTTAATGAGGTATGATGATCAACAGATCAGCCAAGGAGAAGGCCACACTGCCAAACAGAGAGAGAGGAGGAGCAGGAGAGCATAAAGTAAAGAGTGGGATCGTTCTTGTTTTGTTTTTTTGTGTGTAGAGAGGTGTGGAGTTTACATAGCTGTAAAGGAAGGGGAAAAAAAGCTCAACGACAGATTGACCACACACTAACACACTTCAGCTTTTAAGTACTCAGGAACAAATAAATGAATCCGGTCAAAGTTCTTCACCAACCGGATCAGAAACCTGAATTTCAAGACCATTTTCTTCCTCAAAGAAAAAACAAAATATTTTATTTGATCCGTTTGAAATAATATTGTGAGGATGATTTAATTTGTTTCCCCTTTTATTTGCCTTGACTTTTTTGATATCTCTGCAGAGATGCTGCTGTACAAAATAATAATCACCCGATCAGACTATAACATGTTTGGTATTTGGCACACACATACCACAGCTTCATAAAACAATACTATATTGACAAGGAAATTATGTCATTAAGGTTGGGCAGTTGGCTGGGTCCACTCTGCTTGTTCCCTCATCAGTCCGGTCATTTCCTTCTGTCTTCCCGTCCTCCCTTCCTCTTTTTATCCATTTACGGTAGTGCTGAAACAAAAGTGAGTCAGCTTCCAGAAAAAGCCCAGACCCAGTGCAGCTGCCAGTTGGACCGTATATGTGTTTTTAGGCGAATGACCGCATCGGTCCGAACAAAGCAGAGCGAAAAGGAGAGTGGAGGGGGCAAAACGTATTTATTAGCAGCAGCTTCTACCAGCAGAGGGAGACGTGGAGCAGCTCCTGACCTCCTACTACAGCTGTTGCATTGACAGGGACAACCGTGTTGATGTTTAGGATGGAAGTTATTGCTGCAGCCAGATGCCAGAACAGTCAGAGCTTATAAAGTGAATATTAGATCTAATCAATACAAAACCATGACACTTACTTCGTGTCTTCTACTTAAAATCCTTCTTTTGAGTCCCGCATTTAAATATTAATGACAGATAAGGTAGCTTTATTTTGAGTGACAAAATGTATGGAAAACAAAGTAGGGATGCAACGACTCCACTTTTTTCAAACCAAGACAATACAGATTACAGATACTTGGATTTAAGTACTTGCCGAAACCGAGTACCAATACCGATACTTCTTTCACACAAAAAAAATGCAATGACTTGAAAGAGGTTTTGTTTTCTTCTCTGCTTTTTATAACAAATGATGGTGAATTAAATTAATATATATATATAAATATCAATGACCATAACACAAAAAATTCCAAGTGAAAAATAAAATTTTCTGTGAAATTAGTTTCCACATGTAAAGTATTGGTTAACTATAACCGATAAAAAATACAGTGCATAAGAATGGTATCGATGCATCCCTAAAACAAAGCTTATCGAAAATAAGTACAATTTAACTTGACTAACCAAATTAAAATAGGTAAAAACTAACTTTTCTATGGTGCCTTGGAAAAGAATTCAAGCCAAAAACATTCATACCCTTTATCGTTATTTTATGTGATAGTAGGGCTGGGCGATATGACCTAACATCGATATCCTGGTACATTGAGCAGTTCCCCGGATAATGAAAGGAAGTGGCGTCAATGAATGCTGCGTCAATAACAATACGACACTACAGACAAAGACAACAGCGAAGAGTAATAAATCGATCTCGTCGCCTGTCCACACCAAAAACTCTCTCTTCTTCTGAGCAGCTATTGTTCTCTTCGGTTAACGGGACAAGCAGATTTGTACTGTGCTGTAGAGTTTCTTATATATATTATGTAGGCGCTGGCGTCACGTAGATTATACGCGTGTTTCGTTCGTGTTTTCGCGCATGCCCAGTATTTGCACAGGTCTGTATGGGATTGTGCAATCATGGGACCTTAAACGGACCTTAAACGGGGCGTAAATGCTCGTGTCTAGTGGATAACATTAGGCGTCTAACTCCCCGTATAACCTTATCGGCTTAGTGTGGACGTAGCCTAAGTAGTCACGTGACTCAAAGCATCACTAATTTCTTAAAAGGGCTTGAGCACCTATAAACTGAAAACACACCTTTTCATTATTTTATTTTTTATACAGAATTTACCTGTACGGGCCAAATGAAATCTGTAACAGTCATAAATTTCGGTAATGGTACATTTTTGGTATATCAGCCCTATGTGATATGAAAACAAATAGTAGTGCATCAATGTAAAGATGAATGAAAAGGATAGATGTTTAAAAAATTTTAAAAATGCAAATCTGAAAAGTGTGGCGTGCCTTATGTAACACCTGTGAGTCAACACTTGGCAGCAAGTTTTTTAGGATTCATCTCTGCCAGCTTCACATCTACAGAGGGAACCTTTGTCATGTCTTTTTTTTCCAAAGTTGCTCAAGGTCAAACAGGGTGGAGAGTGTCTGTGAACAATGTCACCTTCTGTTTCAGCTTCTCAATCAGACCCAAGTCAAAGCTTGTCTTAAATATGAAAATGCTAAATATTAATTGTAGCCCCTTTTGTATGTTCAGGGATTTTTTTTTTTTAGATGAACCTCTGCCTCAGTCTCAAATATATAGTTTGAAACTTTTTTTTCTTTCTTATCCAGCCTATTTATCCTAATCAGTTCTATCAGCTCTGCAACTAACACAGCAAACCATCCCCTTTTTAGGCTCAGGTAGTTGTGCAGCGTTCATTTTCTGATACATACGTTACTTGTAAAAAGAAGAAAGAAAATAAAGCAAATTTTGTTGTCATTTGACCAGAGAGCTTTCTCAAGATATTTGCTGCTGGAAATTCCAAAAAGGACTTCCTATGGCTATTTTTAACAGTGGGTTTCCCTTTGCTAGCGATTGTCTGACTTGCCTCTTCCACAGATTCTTCCTGATTTGAGGATTTCTCAAATCCCTAAAAAGTTACCATTAGTCTCTTAATTGTGTTACTGATTTTCCTTGTCCGGCTTATCAGTACATCAAGTTTTACATTTATGCCATATTCTTTCCATTTTTGGATGATGGACTGAACGATGCCGATCAGAGACGAAGAAAGGTTGGAATATTGCTTTATAACCTAGCTCTGCACTATGTTATTCCTTGGCTTTCAGGAGGCTATTTGTTCCCTACCCTTATCTAACAAACCTAAGAGGGTGTTCAAAAAACATCTGCACTAACATTAATGAAAAATGATGTGATCAATTGGGGTAGAACATAAATGCAAAGACTAAACATATTTTAACTTCAAACAATCTGAAAACCGGATATAAGTTTCCTTTCATTTTGACAGCAACTATGCACTACTTGGTGATGGTCTATCTTAAAAAATCCCACAAAAAAAAAATCAGGTCTGTGGTTGCAATGTGAACAGTTTTTGAAAGCAACTTTTAAAGTTCAGGGACCTACAAGCCTCACCGAACAAAGCAAGTGGTAAAAGAAAGAAGGCCTAATGACTTTATAAATTTGGCACCACATTTTAGAATTTACTACAGATTTCCACGTAACATTGTCTAAACTCCATAACTACAGTAGAAGAAGAGAGCTAAGCAGAGAGCAAGGACAGCTTTCTTCCTCCTAGCAGTGTCCCCCTATTCTCCTTGTGTGCTTGTATGAACATATTTGTTTGCTTATATCCCTGCAGTTCTGTCCTTCTGTTAGAGGGAACTGAGGATATATTATTCAGGAAGGCCTCCTAGCAGAGATGCTCACATTGTACATGCCTAAGGGCCGGTATGTCAGAGAGAAACTGCTACAATGCTGACAGATTACATGAAAACTAGAAATCGGTAATCAGAAACATTAGTGTTAAATTAATATTTAGAGTTAAATTGATGTTAAAACTTATAGTCTACTACTTGTTTCAATAATTATGTACCCAGAACCTAATTTTTGGGTAGTCATCTACATTCTTTTTTCCCAATTAGACCTGTAGGTAAATTCTAACTTCCAACCAACCACTCATCTGATAGGAGTGGGCATCAAATTCCCTTATTAAGCAAAATTGGTTTCACCCACATATGAATTTCAAATCATAACACCCTGGAAGACTGCGACTCTCTTTAGACTCGAAAACTGTGAGATCATCACTTTTTAGGCACCACATATTCCTTCAGACTAGTTCATTCCTATTGGTTATCTGACAGTTTGCAGATTCACAATGAAGATGCTTTCCTAAAAGATAAAAACATCCAATTCCAAAATTTTTGAATGGAACCTGGAAATGTTTTCCCACTGCTGAATAAAAAAAAAAAACTCCCTCTAAGTTTAATCCAATAAAGAGTCTAAAGTCAGCAGTACAAATACTTTGTTATTTATTTTTGCTTGTCTTGTTTTCATCTGGATTCCCCCTTACATCACTCATCAACCTGGGGGTGGGTAATATAGCAATTATGTGACTTTTTTTTACTGAAAAAAATAACTTTTCACAGAGTTTCTCACCCAGGGAAACGTTTTTTTTTCTATCTGTAGTATTTTGTCAACTTTTGGTAAATTAACACTTCATCTAAAAGTGTTTTTTTTTAAATTCAAACTCAAACAAATATTCTAATTTAAATGGTAAACAGCAAAAACAAAACTTACATAAAACTTAGTTTGTGAAACTAAACAAAAGTGAAGAAAAAAAGACCAATCTATGCAAGAGTGCAGGGCAACAATACAGAAGATAATAGATATTCACGGGGTTAAGAGACTACAGCTGCCCGTGAAAAGCTAAAATATACGAATACTTAACAAACACTATAAACACTTATGACTAGGGATGCAACGATACCACTTTTTTCAAAACCGATACCACGCTGATACTTGGATCAGAATACTTACCGATATTGAGTACCAATGCCAATACTAAATACTAAAAATGAACAAAGAAATTAAACTTTAAAGTTAAAAATTAATATTTTCTTTGAAATTATTGCTACATTTCCAATTCTTAAGTATTGGTTCATGGTATCGGTTGACATTAGCCGATATTGATACCAGTACATTAGGCGGTATCGTGGGTCGATACCCAATACCAGTATCAGTATCGGTGCATCCCTACTCATAGCTGCCTTTTTTAACAGATCAAACACTGAATATACCCTAATATGTCATGATGAACACATCATTGTAGCAAAAGCTAATATCTACAGCCTTTCTTATCTGCGCTCTCAATGGAACAGCCAATCAGTGACAAGGAAAATGAATGATGCTCCTGGATTGGCTACTTTGCAAATGGCAGCCAATATCGTGTCTAGTGGCATTGTGGCTAGGTATTTTAGCTTCTCAAGCAGGATTTTCTGTGTTTCAAAGCAAAATTAATGAATCTATTAATACTTAACTGTGACTGGGTGAGGTCTACTATAAACCAGAAGGGGCATATAGATAGAATCCTTAGGTTTTGGACATACAGTACTAAACCATAGGAACCATAGGAATTTGCAAGAATCTGGTGATAGGATCTTTATGACAAGATAGAGGGGACGTTACGATATATTGCAATATATTATGACTATGACACTATATATTATGATTTTTAAAACTGAATTTAATTGTAAAAAAACTGTTACAGCATTCTATAGACTGAATACTGTTGGATACAGTTTTACTGCTAGATCTAGTTGATCCACTGGAATAAAGAAGGGGAAAATAGCTAATCGTACTTTCAATTAATGTCATCATAAATGGTTTAACTAGAAATGTAAAAGATAAAATCTAGAAATCTTGAGAGACTTCTACTATTTTTTAACATTTAAATTAACAAAATAGAATAGTTTGTTTTTACTGTTATTATAAATACTGTTTAATTCCTGAAAACGAACTAAAGACTGTTGTTTCTTGACCACAGTGAGGTCCCAGCTTAACTTTGGGACACAATGATACAGACGATATGATGATCTTTCTGCACTGGCAGATCATCAGAATATTCTGTGTCACGTTCTAATACGGTCTTATCAACCACCCCAAATTTCAACTGCTAACTCGTCTTTAGGTATGTACCTGTATGCAGTGCAGCAGGTCTGTTTGATAGTAGCGGTCATGATGGGCGTTTGCAGCAGCTAGTGTTAGCAGGTAGTCATTCCTGGCCTGTGTCGCTTTGGAGTTGCAATCACTTCTCTTGGCTTTCAACTGAAATAAAACAGGAAAAGTCATAATTACCAAAGTGCTGTAAAAAAAAAAAAAAGTGTTTGCGGCCTCACGTATTTCTTTTTTTTCGTTTGCTTTCTTGTTACACTTAAATGAATTAGATTAAAGCAACTTTAATATCAGACGCAGACAGCATGTTGAAATGCAAATGAAATGGTAGTGTGTGAAAACGACTCCTGCTGCCTTTGTGCTATGAAGTTTTTTGATGCAAAATCAGGAGGAATTTCGAACAACTCTTCTTTTCATAATCAGTTTAATTCAGTCACATTGAAGAGTTTTCAATCAGAAATATTAAAATGTGACAACATATGGATTCACAAGGAGAGAAGTCAAACGTGATGAGGGTTTCATGATGTTAAACAATAGCATCTCTGTCTGGGGGTGGGGATTGTTAAATTCATAGTGAGCTCCTCTTACCTTTACACTCGCCTTCTGTAAGCTAATTCTTGACTGAAAAAGTCCAAGTTTGGATCTGAAAGAACAAATAACGACCGATAAGGAAAGCAAATTTTTATCTAAGCATGCAATTGAAAAACTTTACATTTTAACAAATCATTGGTAAATTATCTCAGCTTATCTTGAGAAGGTTAGTTGTCTGTCCCAACTTATTCCTTGATGGCAGGAGGTTATGGTAAAACTATTCCAATATCTCTAAATGTTTACCTTTTAAAAATTCAAGTCATACTTAAGTAGTCTGAGGCAGAGTAACAACACATTTCTGTCTAAAATAATCATGACGTATTATCAGTGGTGAAATTTAACAGAGACTTCTGTGGTAAAATAATTGAGTGAACATGTAGGTCTTAAAGCATCTGTTTCTACTATTCTTATCTCCTTTTTCTTATCTTTCTGTCTTAACACACAGAATTTTGTGTTCCTATATCATAGCCTTCAACTAAGTAATAAAGAACATATTATCCAATCGATGCAAACGCTAACCAGAGCTGAGGACTCAGTGAAGTGATAATGTCACCATAGCTACGGCTACCTTGGGGTGGAAGGAAAACAACACTCATCAGCACTGAGTCAAAATCTGGAACTAATTGTGAGACTGCAAAGCCTCAGACGCTCTTCTATTCGGTTGGCTTTACAGTGAAAAATCTCGTTAAGCTCCAAAGGCAAGAAAAAACAAAAGAAGTCTGCATCTGATTATGTGCATCGTTCTTGTTTTGTGTTACAAAATCTCTACTGATAGACGCCTTGGTGGACTTACTTGGCCTCTATGTCAGCCTTCTCTCGTACGGCATGTGCAACCTGCTCGCAGTCGTAGTATTTTTTTTTGGCTTTCGCCAACTCCTTCACCGACTCCTGCAGCTCTGCTTGAATGCCACTCAACTGATCTATGGTCTGTGAAGAGTGAGTAAGAAGAAGTTGAGTTGCCAAAGAAAGAGATTAAGCAACATTATTATTAAGTGATTTCAAGAGAGAAGGAGAAACAAGTTTGACTCTCACGTGTACATATCTACTCACCTTCTTTAGCTGCTGTTCCTTATAGAGTCTAACAGTCTTGGCAGGTTCTGATATTTGACTCTTGTAATTGTCACATACATTCAGTCTCGACTGGCTCACCTGTACAGTTCCCTCTAAGTAAGCCCTCCAAACTGCATACACATTCCTGGTTGGAGATACAAAGAACAGTTTGCACATCCAAGAGCCTTTAGCACAAGCAGGGCTCAATTTGGCACAGTGTGAACTAAACTAGGTAGAAATATTTCTTTTTTTACTAATCAGCATTAATAAATAAAAAAAACTGAGGTTTATATGTTTGAGAATGTGTTTGCGATTCTTTTTTATCTAACAGTGCTTAAATTTGGTTTTCAGGTGAACATAGAAGACAAATGTTAAATTAGAAATCATAACTCCGCAAGATCTATAAAGTAGTTGAAAATAGCTTTTTTAAGATTTAATTTTCAGGAAATGTGAAATCATCTTCTGTTTCTGACAGTAAAATGTTAAATTTATCTCAATCTTAGATAACATTCATTATGGTTGGAATAATGTAAAATTTACTAAACTTTAGTTCAATTTACACAACTTAGTGCTGGACTAATGAATGATCAACACTTTTTATAAATTATAACTGCAGGTACAGATAATCTTTTACCCTGTTTTACCCAGGTTTGCTCTGCATATAGACATAATAACTCCAGATTAAAATAAGCTTGACTACGAGTAACTAAAGATCTCCTTTTTAGCTGTTTGATAACAAAGTACAAGCAAACCTACCGATAATCCGTTCTCTGGTCATCGGGGCTGATTCCAGGCCAGTCTCTCTTTAAGTACTGACTTGCTAACTTCTGCAGAGCCTGAAAACACGAGCACAGCAACAGGAAACTTAATAAGAAGCTGAAAAATAAAATAAATTTCTAATAATTTAAAGTTAAGATTCTTTTTGGCGGTATGGCATAGCTAATTATTATTTAAGTAAAGAAATTAAATACTACATAATAGTTAATTAATTAATTAATTCAAATACAGAAGCAATAATTTGAAGAGTGGCAGGCCATCTTCTATCAGTGTATTTTCAACTTGATTAAATGCTGATATACTAAAGAATATTCTCCAATCACGTATGAAACATTATGGAGGGGGAGCTACATGTGAGGCTGCTGAGGAGGACACACTGAATGTTTTGCGTTTTGAGAGAGAAGCTGACAATGGTAACGTAATTGCCGAAAAAACAAAGGTCCGATAGGAATGAATGGAGTCAGGTGTTGAAAAATTATGAAAATCCACTATTTTTGAGAATTTACTGTCACCATACGTTCACCTAGAAACCCCATTCAAAGTTTAGGTTTTTAATATATCCGGGCTCTGTTCAGAAGTAAAGACCAGATGTTGATATCTGTTACGTTTTTTTCACAATTTGACTCTGAGCAACCCAAAGTTTGCCCCAAATGTTCGTTTTTAGAGTGTAACTGTCCTTCAGTTAGTGTGGGGAGGTGCCAGATTTGAAACCCTAATATTTTTTTTAACTCGCCGTCACAGTCACATTTTTCACTCTAGTAACATAATTTTTGGTCTTGAATTAGCTACAAGCATTGAGATTTACATGAGATTTTTAGAATTTCACACAGTTTTCTCTTAGCAGGCTCCGTAGCACTCAGATGTCAACAAATTCTGAACCTTACTATATGTTACAATGGAGAACTCTTTTTTTTGGAGCCGAGCCATGTCCTTAGTAATCTCTCTCTTGTGCGTTCTCGGACTGTGAATGAGGTACAGAATTGTGCTTTTGGATTATCGTAGACAAAAAACAACTCTCACTCTCGCTTCAAAAAATTTTCAAATAACATGAACGGTTTTTGAACAGCGGATTGCTGTTCTGAGCCTTTTTTTTTTAGCTAGAATAGGATTTAGGAGGTGCAAACTGACAAAATTGTCTGACAGCTGTAACTTCACAGACAGACTGGTTGCCTGGCAACAGCCCACCTGTGGCTCTGGGGAGAAAACTCATTCAAAGGTTACCTAAGTTCATCACTCAGTACATGCATTGAAGGCCAGCAGATTACTAGAGGGAGGATTGTAACAAAACTGATGATATTGAACCAGCCTTTATCTGACATGTATAATGGACTTTCAAATTAAGACTCAAAAAAGCTCTTCAAAATAAAAGCCTTCAGATTTTCAATAAAACATATTAAAGTGACAGTGTGAAGTTTTTGCAGTACATCTTTGAAAATAGCCATTAGATTATTATGTAATAATAATTACTTAAAGCATATTAATTGCAAAATATTGGCGATATTGTAAAATATGACTTTAAAAATCAGTTTTAAATTGCATAGGCGCAGGTCCTCTTTTATGAGGAAAGCCATATTAGATGGCGTTTTTACTTCTACAAGAGCCCGGACGGACAAAGCGCACGAAACAAGCCTGCTATTAAAACATTGATTTCCCATCAAAATGCAAAAAAGTTTCACCATAAATACATTTTTACCTCTTCGCTAGTTCCAAGCAATGGCCGCTGGCTGCTCTGCTTTTTGACCGCATGCCATGACATTATACGCCATTGCTCCTCCCTTGCTGTAGTACCTCCATTTGGCCGCTAGGCCCCCATTGAAAAGCATTGGACTTTAGACACGTTAAAAACAAGTTTAATGCCTGGTGCCCGTTTTTTTAAAACTTTCTATGGCTACATATTCCACCTGAGATAACGCTGGGCTCATAAAAAACCTGGGCACCAGGCTGGTTTTCGTAAGATAATCTTTTGAAATCTTGCATAATTAATGAGGGGGCCGAGCCAAGTTTAGCATCAGAGCAAACGACGCGGGAGCAGAATGGGCGTAATTACGACAGAACTACACGCCCATACACGCCCCGCAAGGGCAGAGTCTACAGTGAAGATCCCGCCCCTATGCCCTTTTTAGGAACATGCTTCGTCAGAGCTGGGGAGGAGGAGTCTATGAATCCGCCATGAATTCCCCCATGAAAGTGTGTCATTCTGGTAAACGGGGAGGAGTGAGGAGGCGCTGTCTATTCTTTTTTACAGTCTATGGTTCCAAGCGATGAAAGAGAGACTGATGTGCTCGTCATGTTGCTGCAAATAGATAATTCTCAGGGAACTTAGCGTTTGAAAATAGCCCCTGTTCGACCGCCGTTATTAAGTTTCTTACTCAAAGACACAGATAACGCAGGCATGTGATAATTTAGGTATGTACTGCCCCATACTGGCCGAAAATTACACACCGTGCCTTTAACACTGATCCTGCCTATTACTAATGATAACATGTCAGATAGCATTAGCATGCTAGTTAGCATTAGCATGCTAGCCTATGTTAGCAAATTTTAGCTTTTTGATGATATTTTGTACAGAATCCACTACTAATGACATGTTAGCATTAGCATGTTAGCTAATTTTAGCATTTCAGCTAAGTTTTGAATTTTGCTTAACGTTTTGCACTGATACATTCCAATGATTACATGTCAGCAGGCATTGGAATGCAAGTAAGTACTAGAATCCTAGCTACCATTAGGTGTAACTATTTAACTTATAACCTCTTCCTCTTTTAAGTATTTAAACATTGACTCCCATTCCATCAATGTTGCTGGACCTAACTTGGCAACAGAACCTCTTATTGGGGTTGGAACTGATTACGCACCACGTGGCATGCCCCATTTAAAATTTCCAGAAATTTTCTAGTTACTCTTTACTATATATAAAATTGTGCCAGTTTCTGATTTTTTAACTTTAGTTCTTAACGCTATTTCACTTATATAGCCTACTGCCATCAGTCTATCAAATTTTATGACATGAGATTTCTGTCACATAAAACATGTCACTAAGATTAATTGCTTGCTATGAAGATTTTATTAGATTCAAAGATAGAGGAAAGCAGAGGAGAAATGCTAAGTAACTAGAGCATGATTTTCGAGAGCAATTGTCACAGCACTGTCAATGTGTAAAATCACAGTCTCAAAATTGCTCACCATTTTGTGGGGTATTATTTTTTTGCTATGTAGACAAATTCTGTCTGCAATAACCAATTTAGGCTGTAAGACTTCCACTGCCTTCCGTGCTTATATGCAAAAGCAGACATGCTAACTGTGCTGGTTAGTTCATTGTTAAGAAGAAACACACAAAAGAGTCAGGAAACAACCCACATGAAACTATTTTTATAGTTCAAATCTCCTTTTGTCTAATGTATTAAACGAGAAAGACGTAATTAACATAATTTGCTTTTACAAATTCATATTTCTATTTGTTTCCTTAAAATGGACACTGAATATACCTTAAAGATAATGTACTTGACAGATTTGTTGTTATCAAGAACAAAGTTTACACAAGTAATTAAAAAAATATATGTTTACTTTAGGTATAGATGTTAGCGAACTCTTTAAACCTACAAACAGATTGAGTGGATAACTCTCAACAATTCTGAAATGGCTGAAAGGTTAAATAGTCAAAATGTTGACATTGCTGACAATCCTCACTAAGTCGGAGACAACTGTAGTTCACACCCTGACATGACGGGGCATTTTGACAACAAAGGGGAAATCTCCACAATATGATGTAAATTCAAAGTTGGTAGATCGGATCTGTTTCAGCATAACTGAACCTACAGTCAGCTCCTGCATATGCGAGCAGCAACTTTAGGGCAGGAACGAGATAGGCTAGCCTACATCTTACAGACTGGGTCAGTGTGTCAGTACAGCGACACAGAGACACTGCTCTTGTGTCTTTGTGTGCATCTGTAAATGGCTGCATGGGTGAGCAAAATCCTCATTAATAAAGTAGTCGTTAACAAACCAGAAAGAGCAATCCATAGCAACCCAACAAAGGTAAAAGCAGCTTAGGGAAGAAGCAACACTCTAAGCAACATTTACTGTGGAATTCTTATGATTTGCATGTAAATCTGTTGTCAGTTCTCATTTAGAAATGTCCCCTTTTTTTCAAGCAATTATTTTACTGTCTCTGCAATGATGTTTCTCAAAGGCATTTTTATCAGGTGCTGTACTATGGTTCCCTTCCTCTCATTTATCCATGCCCCATTGCTTTCTGGGTATCGCCATTTCGGTTGTGACACGTTTTAAATATTCACCTTTTATATCTTGCTCTTTTTTTTTAACAAGTAACTGTGATTGTAACATTTTTACATTTAAAGTATTAACCGACTTCCAGCTATAAGAAAAACAATCTCACTGTAAAAGCCAGTGTAAAACTGCATTTTGCTTTACATTTGCTTAGACAAATCGTATTTGGATAAAAAACACTGAGAGGTGATCAGTACCAAAGAGAGTTGAAAACATTACCCAAACAGAATTGCCTCACATACAAAACAAGATTTACTGCACAAAAACTGCTCTGTCCCATGCATGAGAAAACATGTTTGCTTTCAGAATAGTCACCTTTTCTTCCTCCTTGACCCTGGAGGGAAGGGTGGGGTGAGTGTGAACAGTGGGGATGAAGGTTTTACAGAACGTGAGAAACCAGAGGAAAAAAGCAAAGCCCTTCTTAATGCATGAGTATGTATTTGAATGAATTATACCAGTGTATGTATGGAAGCACACCCACACAGTAAAAATAGTTACTCCCAAATAGACTTCTCTTGCTTTTTGCTTTGTCACAATTCAGTGTTTCAGATCAGCAAACAAGATTTATTATCGGACAAAGAAAGTGTTTAATGGTTTCTCTTTTAGATAAATAAATATGTCAAAAGTACACTGAGTGTATGTGAAAAAGTTTGATTTACCAAATTTTTATTGGGTCGGGGAAGCTGAGTTCAGTTTAATAATCCACACCCAGGTCTGATCAATGTCAAAGCTGTAGAATCAAGAATCATTTTAACAGAACCTGTCTGGCAGCAAGACATTTCTCTGCCTTTCAAAATTACTCTGAGGGTGTACCAACTACTCATCGAGGAGCTCACAAATGAATCAAGAACATCTAAAGCTCTGCAGGCATCCCTCACCTCAGTTATGATCAATGTTCATGATTTGTTGATGAGAGGCAAAATGGCCTCCACTGGAAAGTATCAAGGGCCAAACCACTGCTAACCAAAAATAACTCAAACCCCTCTCACATTATCAAAAAATACTTCAATAGGTCTCAAAGTCTTTGGACAAATATTATGTAGGGTAATGAGACAAACGTGGAACAGTGGAGGACAGTTTACATCCTGGCACATCTGAGACAAAACTAACAGCATTGTAGAAAAAAAAAAACATCAGTAAAACAATAAACAAAAAGCAACACAGTGAACTACAGTAAAGCAATTAACGCAAAATTTAAAGATTTACACACCAACAAGTCTACCTCTGAAAAGCCTATTCATGGTCTAGACTGAACAACCCTCAAATGTGACTGAATTAAGGGGGGGTATTATGCTTCTTCCAGTCACACAGTACCATTCTATAGTAAACTCAGATGAAACTTTTACCCTAAATCATTCTGAAAAATCCTCTCTATATATATATATAAAAAATCCACCTTAAAGAAATGTGCCTTCTCATCACTTCCGTATTTGATGCCTCAATATTGGTCTGAGCTTCTCTAAGCCCGCCTCCCCTTTTGTAAAACTCCCCTGCAGAACATCATATACCGGCTATTATCACCTCCTGCGGGTTGAGTCGGACTCCGATAGTTTACAGAAGATTTCAGTGTGTTGCATTTTAGTATTTAGGAAAAAATCACATTGGGGAACAATGGCAACACTGGAGATTGGAAGACGACACGCAAATAATCTGATATCCGACCCTGAAGGTGGGTTTTTTGAAGAACCAGAGAGAATTCAGAGGCTTTTACAAGACATGTCGGCTTTGTAATATTTAACCTCCTTTCCTTGGCACCCTTTCATAAATATTAATCACTATGAAGCTATGTTTTGTATTGAAACCATTAAAACACAGAAATATGAAGCTATGTCTTGCATTTAAATCACAAATGTAGGGAATTAAACGTTTTGCACTGAAACCATGAATTCAAACAACTATGAAGCTACGTTTTGCCATAAAAGTACAGAAATATAAAGCTAAGTTTTGAAGTTGGAGTTAGTAATGTGACAATGTACAGATTCCAATGAAGAAGCCTTGTCTTTAGGGCCAATCTTCTTATTAATCCACTATCAAAAAGGCTTTTGCTAAGAAAGCAATCCTCTGTGAAGTAATTTGCAGAAAGATAACAGATCTTTTTCGACCTAGGATTGTTTCCAAAGATGAAGTCCAGACTCTTAGCCCTACAATTAGCCAAAGCTAACTATAGCAGCTGCTAGCTGCTCTACAAGAGATGAGTGGGGAGGAGAGGGGAGGGGAGGGGGAGGGTTGCAGGCACAGCGGCTTGGCTGCTGAGTAAGCCATGTCCGCAAGCGGGAGGAGATGAGTGGAAAAGGGGGAGACAGGTGGGTGCAGGCGTTTTAGCACCCCCAATAACTACTAGCAGAGACTCAAAAACTATTCAAACATAAGTGGATGAGTCCAAGCAACACTTCAGGCATGCTTTTAATTAGGAAAAAACATGTTATCAGGATGTTACAAATCAGAAAGTCAATTTTGCATAATACTACCCCCCCCCCCTCTCCAAAAAAAAAAAAAACAATTGTTAAAGGACAGTCAGACAACAAACTTAAAGTTGAGGGGCAAAGTTAAAAAATGATCTTTGAAAACTAAACTTGTTATTTGGAACGTGGAGAAAAAACTGGAAGCAGGGACAGATTTTGACCACCTTAAATCTATGTACCTAATCTTTTATTAAAGAATATCTTTGGTGCTGGAAATTGAACTATGATGTATTTATGTGCAAAGACTTTTAATTCGATTAGATAGGAGAATCCATCAGCTCCTCTCCAACCTGTTCACCATTATTAACCAAGGTCCCATGTACAATCCAAAACACAACTAGAGATTCAAGCACACTGTTTCCTTGAATTCAGTGTTAAATATACAGTTTTTGTTAGGTCTCATTGAAGTTCAGTCTATCAGACTTACTGTCTGCCCTCCTGTGTGTGCCATCTCAGAACCTCTTTTTAGCCCAGCAGGGAACTAAAGTCATATGTTGACAGACTTGTTATCTACTGTAAGTGAGAGCAAAGACTGAAAATCTGGGCAAAGACAGACTGCTGACAGCCTGCGCGTTTAATAACCTACTTCTTGTTCATTCTCCTGCATCTGCCTCTCATTTTTAGACATATTCATGCTTCCTCTGGCTTCCTCATATCTTATACATTTTGTCCTGATGGCCATTTTTCTGGCTTTTCTCTCTCATGCACTTCTCTTTTTCCTTCTTTTCTTCTCATCCTCCTTTTTTCTGCCATCACTCTACAGCCACTTAAATGGCACATTCCTATGGCAACCTCGCGGTCCTTCCTATGCGTCCGAGCTGAGGCACAAACGACTCTTCTTTTATACAAACGCATACAGTTAAACAATGATATGAAAGTTAACACACATCCTGTTTTGTGGTCACGATTGTAAAAATGGTGCCCGGACAGCACGATGTCCTGACTGGATGAGATTGTATGTGTATACATTAAAACGAGAGGATGACGGACATAGGAAAAGAGAACAAAAGAGAAAGAGAAGTTGAATATAAGATGTTTTCAAAACGTCAGTTACATCCTGTAATTTTTTTCATCTTTAAACACACATAAAAACTAATAAAGTTTCTTTATTTCATTATGCTAGGTGTAAAATTCTTTACTACAATTGACTACAATTACTCAATTTCAGGACAGTAGGATGACATAAGTGTTACAATACAAAACTTTTTTTAAGTTTGTTTTGGGTCCCTTTTACACACACAAAAAAAGAACTGTTTTAGGGATTTCCATAAAAATATTATGCAATAAAAATCAGTAGGCATTAAGATTGCTTCATTTAATTAAAAATTAATGAGAAAGACTTGTAGGCTTAATTCAAAGAGCCAAACTCCAAGCCAAACTGAATGACTCTTGCAGAAATATTAGCTTGCTTATCACCATGGAGTTGGCATTGAAGATGCCATCATGAACCTGCTTGCACCAGCCCACCGTAATCTGGACAAAGCAGGCAGGACTGTGAGAATCCTGTTCTTTGATTTCTCCAGTGCATTTTACACAATTCAGCCTGTTTTGCTTCGTCAAAATCCCCTAAAGACACAGGTGGAGGCCCCAACAATCGCCTGGATCAACAGTTTGTGAGACTGAAGGATTTCTTTGTAAACCAGGTGGTCAGCAGCACAGGTACAACACAAGCGTCTGTACTCTCAGTATTCCTTTTCACTCTGTACACCTCAGACTTCCAGTTTAGGTCAGAGACCTGTGATCTGCAAAGGTACTGAGATGACTCTAGAGTTGTCTGGTGTATCAGAGATGGAGAAGCTGAATACAGACAGTTGGAGGACCGCTTTGTGGCATGGTGTGGAAACAACTGTTTTACCTTCAATGTAAACAAAAGAGATAATTGTACATTACAGAAGAAACAGGGGTAAGTCAAACAATGTTTCCATCACGGGAGAAGAATTGGAGGTGAATGAGAAGTATAAATACCTTCTGGACAACAGACGTGACTGGAGAATCAACAGTGAAGCCCTTCAAGGTTTGCAGAAAAATGCTGCAAATCTTCTACAAGTCTGTTGTGGAGAGTATTATCTCTTTGTCCATCATCTGTTGAGGTAGCAGCATCAGAGCCAGGGACTTAAAACGGCTCAACACCCTGATAAAGAAGGCTGGTTCTGTTCAGGGGGCAGCTGTGGAACAACTGGGGATAATGATGCAAAGACAGATTCTTCATAAAATAAAAAAAATTATGAACAACCCTGAGCATCCTCTTCATAAGACTATTTTACAACAAAAGAGTATCTTCAGTCGGAGGCCTCTTCAGTTTCACTGCAATACAGACTGTTACAGGAAATCCTTCCTGCCCAAAGCCATTATTGATCTACAACAACTCACTGAAGAATTAATTAGTAATGAGATACAACAACACTTCATTTCCCTCTGGGATCAGTTAAGTATTTTTGATTTGAATATGAATTGAATTAAGTATCAGGATCTTTTTCTAGTTCATTTTATGAATACCCTGATTAACTTCATCATCACCAAACAGAACAAATGCTCATGAATTCCCTGAATTTTAAACTGTGAAACAGCGGCTTTAACAAATAAAATCAGACAAACAAAACAAAGAAATGCTGAAGGGAAAAGGGTTGTGTTAATCTGTCTAAAAGTCTAAAATGCAAAAAAAGAGCAATTAAAGGAAAAAAAAATATTCATAGAATGCACAGACTGGTGACATTTTAAGCAGTTTATATAAACAATGTGAAAGCTGTGTAAAAGCTTTCCCCATGGGTGTACTTTTTTTAAAGGAACAGCAGTCTAAAGGAAACTGCCCTTTAGACTGCATGCTTTGACTAAGCTATTATTAAAGTTTTGTTGTATAGGGTTTACTTAATCCATTAAGAAGTTTCGTTTTTAATTCTTGTGATGCTCATGTAAAATCTAAATTCACCTTTATAGCTCTGCGTTGTGCTTGATCTTACTAAGCCACTCACTTTTTTCATTTCTTCGCTCTCCTTATCCGTGTCTACCTGCTATAAGTGCGCATTTTGGAACCACCGCTTCACTTTCTCATCTTCCTCTTCAGTCAACAAACTGGATTTTCTTCCTGCAGCGGTGTGTGTTGGTTTCATTCGACTCTGACCTCTTCATCTGCTGAGTAAGAGGTGAGGTGATGGAGTGGAGTTTGAATGGAAGAGGACTCGTCTCAGAGTGAGGGACGAGAGATGATTAGTTTAGGAAAAGATTACAGCTGGCAGCACCCTAATGCTGCGTGGAAGGTACTGCTGGGGAAGTGCCTGTGTTCATCTAGGTGTTTGAAACCAAAGTAAGGTGAAAACAGGACCTCTAATGACTTTTACTCTTGTTTTAAAACATATTCCTGTCAATTAAGAAGAGCCAGAATCAAGCATAAACCATATCTTAATTATCTTCCTCGGAATTATTAGAAAATGAAATCATGACTTTTTGTTCAAGACGTTAGGAGACAGGAGCTGTGCAGCAATAAAAGCAAGTCATGTCTCTTTAACATGCCACTAACAATGTTAAAATCAGTCTTTGTGTTAACTTAAATATTGTCATCAACTGTTAAATAACTTTTACTAGCAACATTTCTTTGTTCATGTCCTAAAAGCCATACTGACAATGCATAACATTTCAATCCTTAGGACTTTCCCACAGTGTTCAGATTTTATTCACGTGTGACTCATAGAGCTGTAACTCGCTTTTGTTGTCTGGGCCAAATCTGTTGAAACAAAGAGGGACAGAGGCTTGGGTAAGCCCTGGCAGCCACCATTAACACCTGCTATTAAAATCCTTCCAAGATGATCTCAGTTACACTTTATATGCAAAGTGTTGCCAAGTCAAAGAGGGCCATCAGCAGTGCAAAAAAACGAAACCAGGACATCAGATCTGCTCATGTTTGCGTAGCGTCACAGATCAATTCAGTTACAGGAGCTATGTCAGAGTTCAGACACCTTGACACATATTCATGAGTTATTTTGGCTAAAGACTGAAATAGTTTACAAAGGTTGATCAACATGTGTAATATGAAGAAACAGGAGAAGAAATTGACATAACATTTTCCAAAACTCAGTGTCCGCACAGAGACACTGAAGATTCTATACCTAAAACAGCACAGCACTGAAACAGCCAACTGTTTTGAGTTTACACAGAGTTATTATTTCCCACATATTGACTGACAGTTCATTCCACAAAAGCGGAGACTTCTTTGTACTTTGCATGAATCATTATATCCTGCAGTGATTGCAGCAGGTTCAATCATATCCAAATAATATTAAAACAAACTACAGTAGAGTGAATGACCCTTCATACGACATCCAAAATAAACAAATTCCTGACTTGTGACAGAACAAATATTTTTTTTATTGAGGGGGATTGTGACAAGTAAACTTTTAAAGGAAAAAAAAAATCCTATATTTAGGGTTTTTCAGAAAGCTTCTTAATTGCTTTAGAAAGTCTGACAGCGGTACCGATTCTAGGATCTCTGTTTCCAGAGATTTTAGGATGTCTGTTTCAGCATCCCTGAAGAACAAAAGGTTTTGTTCTTCAGGGATGCTGACAGAACACATTCAGATGGTTGTTTAACGTGCCCAAGACGTCCTCTGAAGGCGTTCAGAAGACAACTGCCCTCAAGACCTCCCGTGTGTTCACAGCTGTATTTAGTGCAGGTCTTAGTGACAGGTGGGTCTAGTCAGGGAGGCGGTACTTTCATTTTTGCCTCAGAATGACTAATCTGAACTTTTAACATCATAAACAGAATATTTAACATGATAACGAACAAAACCGGAGGCCAAGGATTGTATCTCAAATTTTGTAAAAAAAATAAAAAAAATTCTGAGGGGTTTTCTCCCAGTTAAAAAAATACAATCTAATCACAGAATGGAGTGTGAGATAATCCTATGCCAATAACATATAAATTGAGTTTTAAGGCTTTTTCACATTTTTACCAGGGGTGAGTATAAATATGAGTGCTGCTGTTTAAGTATACTTTTTTATATTATTTAATAACTTACACTGTTACATAACTAAAACTTCAGATCACTAAAAAAAAATGTTAAGTCGTATATTCATAATATATATGTTTAGTGTTTGATAAACAATTAGTAATTACCAGTTTGAGTCAATAGTAACTGTTTGCAAATGTACAGCACAGTGCATACAACCAGCACATGGAACGGGGCACACTGTTTCAGCAAGTGAGCTAAAATGAAACTTTTTAATAAAATAACAAAAAACCATCCTACCATCCATCTTTTATACCATCTTAAAAACGGCAGGAAACAGTGTGGCAAAAGATGGGAAGTGTAGAGCCCGTATCCTGTATGTTGATGGATGGTGAGAAGAAAACAACGTACACAGAACAAAGCTGTGTTGAGAACAAGCAAACTCAGAATGATCAGAAAAATATGCACTTGGGTTTTTTGCATGAATGTTTGCTATAAGGCATAAGTGAAAAGCAAGTGAGAAAAATTAAGAAAGAAACAGAGCATCAGAGACATCAATAATTATGAATTTGATGTAAGAAAACATATAGAAACCCTTAAAAAAAACAGCTTTCCTCATCCACCAGAGGAATATCAGCTGTTACCATCCATAAAAACCGTGCAGTCCTTACATAACCCTAACTCCCCCATCATATTAATTCTGATATCTGTCACAGTGCACCCTGCGTCTCCAGAAGCAGAGACACAGAGCAGCAGCCACAAAAAGCAGGCAGGCCTTTTAATGACCTGAACAGTAAAAAGTGACCTCAGCCTGAAACTATTCCTGTAATGTTGACGTCGTAGGAGGGGAGCACGAGACACGCAGCTAACTCTTACATGCAAAACACACACTCACGCGCACAGAGGACATGGATCCCTTAATTAGCTGCTGGTAATTGCAGCCCACTCCCTCACAGGGAGACGCCTGCTTAGACAAACCAAAGGGACAGAGGTTAAATGCCAGCGTCTCCACTTCCTTTGGCATTTTGCTGTCCTCCCACTCATCCTATGCCCGGGCTTATTTCCCTTTTCCCCTTTCTTAACGGTACTTCTAATTTTCTTTTTAAGCTTCTTTAATTTCCCGTTAATGCTTTCCCGTTTCTTCATCGGAACAGCCAATAACCATGATACTCTGAGAGCCTATGGGAAAGACTAAGTAAAGACACACTTGGATCAAATTACTATTTTCAATGACAGTAAAGGGTAAATCATAGCTTTTTATTTTTTTTAGGATTTCCCTCAAAAAAATCTTACTTGGAAAAAGTCCATTGTGCTCAGACATACCCACAGAAACACACACCCACAATTAGGAGGGACTCCATTGTCCTACTGATTAGAGGCCTTGTTGCTAGGCAGCCTCTATCCCCAAGGTGGAGCAGACAGTGCTGAGGAAGAGCGTCTAGAGGCGGAGGACGGGCAAGGCAATGTGGGCGGGCCCGATACTCAATGAGCATCTGAAAACTGTCAGTGTGACCGCAGGAAACCAAATTGGAACCAAATTGAAGACACACACCAGACACAAAACAAGTATTCAGCATTTGCTGTGCTCCTTCCTGCCACCCCTTCTTAATTGTAACTGTAGTGAAATTAGTGGTTAATTTTTTTTTCTTTTTTTTTGGCTACTTGCAGACGGCCTTGCAAAAAAAATTTCTTGATCATTTACTAATTTTGTCACATTACAGTCAAATGTTCCACCGTTGCAAATACGATGATGATTTGCTAGGTGGATAGATACTCTGAGCGCTCTATCTCACTACATGCTTTAAGACTGCGGTGAACTTAGTTTTAAGCTGGATATTCAACGGACATTCGTTTCATTAAGGCGGAGACTCCCTCCAACGTTCTATTTTTCTGCATACAGCTCCAATCTTATTGAGTCAAATAATTACTGATACAGTAAGTACTTTTACGGTGTTGTAACTGAGTTACAAACTCAATTATTTTTGGGGAAAATGAATTTGTAACTAATTACTTTTTTTTAATTTAAGATGCCCAACACTGTTTATATGTTAGAATGTCTCAGTCAAATATCAAAACTATAGCCAGTGTATGTGTCCTGGTTTGGAATTAGCTGCTTAAAGACATTCTACATTAAAATAAAGATGATAATTTGATAGCAGTATATATCGATCGATAGACGTGTGGATAAAAAAGTTTGATAGAAAAAAAAAGTTTCCCCTCATTTTCTCATCACAGCCTATCAGGTAGCTTAATACAACAATCATTACTTACTCCAAATGAGTCATTAACGCTGAGCCACGCAGCTCCATCAGCCACCCTCTCCTTTCAAACCACAAAAAGGATGAAATGATTTGAGCGGAAAAATATTTTTTTTTATGTTCCTTAAGCGAACCATCGCTGTAATTTTGCCGCGGTCAGATGTCACGGCAAGGGAGCAGAGGAGGAAGTTGTTCTGGACAAATGTTTCAGTGGCTCAGGTGAAGGTTGCGTCCGGTTTTGAACAGATCCTTAACGCAGTAAAAAACACTGAAAATAGCATAATAATACAGTGAGGCACAAAAGTATTTTGTCAGCCACGGATTGTGCAAGTTCTCCCACTTAAAATAATGATAGAGGTCAGTAATTTCCATCATAGGTACACTTCAACTGTGAGAGACAGAATTTGAAAAAGAAATATCCAGGAATTCACATTGTAGGATTTTTAAAGAATTCTTTGTAAATTATGGTGGAAAATAAGTATTTGGTCACTTCAAACAAGGAAGATCTCTGGCTCTCACAGACCTGTAACTTCTTCTTTAAGAAGCTCTTAGGTCCTCCACTCGTTACCTGTATTATTGTGACCTGTTTGAACTCGTTATCTGTATAAAAGACACCTGTCCACAGCCTCAAACAGTAAGACTCCAAACTCCACTATGGCCAAGACCAAAGAGCTTTCGAAGGACACCAGGAAAAGAATTGTAGACCTGCACCTGACTGGGAAGAGTGAATCTACAATAGGCAAGCAGCTTGGTGTGAAAAAATCAACTGTGGGAGCAATTATCAGAAAATGGAAGACATACAAGACCACTGATAATCTCCCTCGATCTGGGGCTCCACGCAAGATCTCATCCCGTGGGGTCAAAATGATCATGAGAACGGTGAGCAAAAATCCCATAACCACACGGGAGGACCTGGTGAATGACCTGCAGAGAGCTGGGACCAAAGTAACAAAGGTTACCATCAGTTACACACTACAACAACAGGGAATCAAATCCTGCAGTGCCAGACGTGTCCCTGTCAACCTGTCGTGTTTGGAGGAAGAAGAATACTGAGTTGCATCCCAAGAAAACCATTCCTACTGTGAAGCATGGGGGTGGAAACTTCATGCTTTTGGGCTGTTTTTCTGCTAAGGGGACAGGACGACTGATCCGTGTTAAGGAAAGAATGAACGAGGCCATGTATCGTGAGATTTTGAGCCAAAACCTCCTTCCATCAGTGAGAGCTTTGAAGATGAAACGTGGCTGGGTCTTCCAACATGACAATGATCCCAAACACACCGCCCGGGCAACGAAGGAGTGGCTCCGTAAGAAGCATTGGAAAGTCCTGGAGTGGCCTAGCCAGTCTCCAGACCTCAACCCCATAGAAAATCTGTGGAGGGAGTTGAAAGTCCGTGTTGCTCGGCGACAGCCCCAAAACATCACTGCTCTCGAGAAGATCTGCATGGAGGAATGGGCCAAAATACCAGCTACCGTGTGTGCAAACCTGGTAACGACCTATAGTAATTGTTTGACCTCTGTTATTGCCAACAAAGGTTATATTACAAAGTATTGAGTTGAATTTTTGTTATTGACCAAATACTGATTATCCACCATAATTTACAAATAAATTCTTTAAAAATCCTACAATGTGAATTCCTGGATTTTTTTTCACATTCTGTCTCTCACAGTTGAAGTGTACCTATGATGAAAATTACTGACCTCTGTCATCATTTTAAGTGGGAGAACTTGCACAATCGGTGGCTGACTAAATACTTTTTTGCCCCACTGTACAATGATCAGCTGTCTTAAGCAGGACTCCCCTCTCCGACCTTGCTGCAAATCTGTTACAGAGAGACACAGGAAACTTTCCCAGCTCGCACTGCTAACAACACCTATGGCTCTTAAAATGTCCCCTCGGTTCTGCCCCCGGTCCTTGGAAGTGAACAACGCTTTTAAAAACCCTACAGGATTGGAGAGACCTGCCGGCTTCAGCTCACTTCACTCCGGTGAGTATTTGGTAAGCTTTAGCTAACAGCTGAACCAGAGCTGAAGTGAACTTGAATAAGCTTTACTGACAAACTAAACCAAAGGTTTCAGCCATTAATATTATAAAGTTTCATAAAATGTTTAAAAGATTAAAAAGCATCAAGATAAGACTTTGATTTTAATTACTAACATAATAGAAAAAACTATATAATATAATGTTCAATATTACTTTTCTTTGTATTTACTGATGTTACTCAGATCTCTTGATTTGTTTCTGTGTATTACAAACTTAGTTATGATAAAAATAAGTGTTTGAAAAATTAATCAATTAAATTCTACGTTAAAATTAGTTCATTGAAGAATAACAAAATGACACTTATAATATATTTTTTACATTTTGTGATATTTATCGATAATTATCGATATCGAACAATATGACTATTCCTTTATCGATATGCTCTTTTTCTATATCGTGCAGCCATAGTAATAAGGCATAAGCAACTTCCGATGAGGAATGGAATGCAAAGTTGCAAATGTCTGAACACACAGAAAGAGGACGGCCGAGGTGTTTCCACGGTGTTGAAATGTTAATAAAATCGAAGCTTCCCCAAACACCAATCACTTTCCCGACAATCCCCTCAGCACAAACCCTTACATATGGTAATTAAACATTAAAACAGCTGCGGCTTTTAACCGGGTGTGTCTTGTTTATGTGCACGTATTTTTTCCCTAAGATAGGCTTTAACGGCCTATAACCAGGTGCGCTTTATAGTCCGGAAAATACGGTATATGCCACCGAACTAGGTCACTACCATCAGATACATTTCTTGCAATGTGAAAGCAGCTGAAAGATAATGTTCTGGTAAAAAAAACTGGTGTATTTGAAAAGACAACTACGATTAAAAACATAATGGAATTGTTTGTGAATGTTCCAGAATGTCTATCTAAAAATGACCTCATCTAACCCAAAACATTTGGCCTGTTCCCACCGCCTTGGCCTGCAGCACATTACAACCACGTGCCAGTAGGGAAAAAAAGATGATCAAAGCATATTTGTTTGGGCAACTTTGTAATGCAAGAACTATTCCACAAATAGTTATTGTATTATAGAAAATACCAGGTGTTACAGAAGACAAACTATAGCCTGCATAATGTAATCTTTTCTTTAGTTTTGTTTTTGAACTTTTAAAACCCAGCAAACGTCCAGACTACATTTGTTCGAACTGCATCACAAAGTTTTCGTAAACATTGAAAGCACAAGGGGCAATGAGCAATAAAGGATACACAGATATGAGGTTAGTAATAAACACGATTCAAACCCTTCTCTGTAATAGCTAAAAAAGTCTATACTGGCAGTCAAGCAATAAAACCCTCCTCTTCATCGCTGAACAGCTTTTTGCTAATTTCTACTGGACTGTTGATAATTTAGGTGATTAGCTCCTAATCTGTGGCTCCCCCTGCATATCCTGTATCTATTAATACTGTTGTACAGATTCTCTGACAAGTGTTGGTAATGTGAGTTTGGCTCAAGTGTTTTTTATTTTCTAGAGACTTTCAGACATCAAGCTACAGCCAGCACAATTCATCAACAACAAATAAATCAAATGTCTCTATTTACCAGGAGTTCAGCCAGTCTTACCTGTGCATAGTCCCTCTCCAGCTGGCCTTTCTTCAAACTGTAGCTCCTGCAGACAGAGACACAAACTAATGTAACCAACCAGCAACAGAGGGATGAACAAAAACTAAAACCCAATTCAAATCATAGTGAAACACATATCACCCACTAAAACAGCTTTAAAAGAAAAAAACGTGGGAAACATTGGATTCAAGGAAGGAATTACTGGTGTGTTTTTTTTCACAGATTCATCAATTTCTATGTCAACATAATGTTTTTGGCAAATCTTAACGGATCTTTCTAAAAATAACTACAACATTTCTGACCCACAGAAAGCACCGACCCGATCAAGCTATCTCCATGCCCTCTCTGTTAAAAACAACATCCTGGCATCAGAGATGGTGGAAGCTCTTATCAAAGCTCAGGAATGTTCACCATGAGAAGCACAACACTGCACAGACTGACTGCACATAAAGATAAAAATAACGGCTACCTATATCAGTTATGAGGGGGAAAAAATAGGTTTAAAAATTTGAGAAGACCAGCTGCTAAAACCATTCCTCTACAGTCTGCAAGAAAATATCCCCATTTCAAATGAATAGTTGGTTCTCAACCCTAGTAATTTTTTTTCCTTTCAAAAAAAGGACTCGAATGTCTCATCCCATTTGTTTCACATGGCTTCCTGAAATTTGTGCAGCATGTCTCATGATTCTCATCAGCGTGTTAAATCATCTTTTCAGGACGGAATTATCGACCCTTGCCGATGCAAAGACAGAGTAAGAATCCTCTTGTTCCCAAACTGAGAGTTTGCAGATCTGTCCAGGCAGGTCAGACACTAACTACATATGTGCACTTGACATAAGCAACCCCTTTAACTTTAACAAGCTTGTTGGGATAAATTCACATGAGAACAAGAATACCTGCATTGAAACCTGGCTGCACTTAAAACAACTAAGCTGCAGAATGCTATAGTTTGTGATATGTATTTGTATAGTCAAAGGTCCACAGCACCAGGGACAACCGCGTTGAGGACTGAGCTCTCAGTACATGGTCCTAAGTGAAGCCCCATGATGCAAGTTTCAATAAAGACAGTACATGGAAATACCTTCAAGGCATGATTCAAGCCGTGTATATACATTTAAAAGGGATTACAGCATCAACAGGTGCATTAATAGCGCACTCCTGTGAGCACATCGTCCTAGAAATATATTATAATTAAATGTTTCTTGCTTGAAGGTAGATGTGCAAGTAAAAAGGACAGACATTTGAATAAGCTTATTGGACTTTATGAACGTCAGATAACTTCATCCATCCATCCATTTTCTATACAGCTTATCCTCGAAGCTGCTTAAATTTTTAAGGTTAATTCAGCTCTCTCAGATCTCTCTTAAATACAAAGCAACTGCAGTAAAAGTTAATAGGCCATTAACTGTAGTTAATCTGGAGTTTCTCTGCACACACATCCATGCATCGAGTTGTAAATAATAATAATAATAATAATAATAATAATAATAATAATAATAATATAGCCAGCATCTGTCTTTGAGCTACAATGTGATTTTAATTATTTTTCTTGGCCAACTGCCTATAGCCAACTACTCTGGCTTTCAACTTTTATTGATTGAATAAAGATACACACGGCACTGCATTTTGTAGTGAAACGGATGAATCCAGTAGGCTACTTATATATGAATAATTAATGATAATTGTCCTCAGCATTCTTCAAACTGCACTCGAGTTTATGGTTATTGTCCTTAGGAAGTATAAAAATAATCTGAAGCCCCATTAGAATAGTTAGATGTATCTGTGAGTGCCATGTTGTTGCCGGCCTACCAACTCAGCAGCAGCAGTACAAATCCCAATGTCATTCTCTTGCACTGTGTGCAGCTGCGATTCAGGCTGAATAAAACGAAAAAGATACAGCCTTCACTTTATCGTATTAATAAGGACACAGAATGAGCAATGTAGAAATGGAAAAAGAAAAAGCAGTTTATATGTTTTCTTTTTCATTTTATTTATGAATCGAAATTGCCATTTGTAGTCAGAAAAGGAAAAAAACATTTCTACAAATGCATTTTTATTTTCAACTTTGACATTTCAAATTGAATTTTATAATGATTTTGCTGGGCCGTTATTTTTAAATTTAATCTTAAATTTACAAAATGAGCAATATTGAATTGGAAAATGAAAAAGCTGGTTGGATTTTTCTTTTTAATCTTATTCATGAGTAAAAAAAATAGCAGCTAGATTTTGAAAATTGAAAAACCATTTTTGCTAATCCAACATAATTTGATGCATTTTACATAAAAGCTGCCATATGCATGTGAATGTAAACGCAAGTAGCACTGAAAATGTACAGTGTGCATGCCAGACCTGTAGGAGGTAGTGAAACGTTTTGCTTGCAGAGGGACACGCATCCAACACACCTGTAATCTGTGCTTCTTGGCTGATGACAATGTTCCATGCTGGGGAGATTTTTCTTAAATAATAATCTGAAGAGAAGCAGCACCACCGATGGAAAACAAAGATTGGTCAACGGCTTGCTGCTGTGTGCGGGTAAAAAGCACAAGGTTGCAAACGTTGTCGGCTCCAAATGTTTTCGACTGATATTTACACGAACATGATTCAATTATTTTTTTTATTTTTTTCACTTTGGAGCCCGTAGTCAAACCCTTGCATTTTTCTCTGCTGTAAACGGGGCCATAGAGTATTGTATCAAAGCTTCCCCCTATTTATTTAAAGGTACAATATGTAAGACTGACATCTTGTGGGCAAACCTGAGTACTGTAGTCAATGAACAAAACCAAATTGTCCGATCTCAGTCACTCATCTCCTCCCCTCCAAGAGTTGCATGCCATATACCAGGGGTCTGCAGCCTTTACAATCTAAAGAGCCATTTTGCGCTTATACTAGCTAAATAAAGCTTATTTAGAGTCGTGAATGTTAGATGACCTTTAGAAAAACTTAACTCAACATTTTTTATCTACTAAAGTGAAATGTGATTTCATTCATAAAGAGGCACCATTTTATTTCTCTTTTGGGGTTTTAATAAAAAAAGAACCCAAAAAAATGGATGACTTCAATTACTTTTATGAGTTTTGATTTTTGTGGCAATTTGTGTAAAACCTAATGACCAGAAAAAATTATCAAAAAATATTGTTAATTTTAGTGTCATTTTGTCATGGAAATGTAAAGCAAAATACAAAAAATACAAAAATACAAAACAACTGCTTAAACCTGAATTTGTTATTGAAAAAAAAAAAAAAATTTGGTATGTTATTATTTTTAGCCAAATTTCCTGAGAGCCGTTGTGGAAGGTCTAAAGAGCCACTTGCGGCTCCGGAACCACAGGTTGCAGAGCCCTGCCATTTACGGATCAATGTCAAAACAATCAAGATGACGAGCGTAGACGAGATATACACAGTAAGATGATCAGTATATAAATAAATTTCATGGGAATATTATATTGATGGTAATCAGAAAAGTAACTTGTTATGTTTTTAGATCCAACTATTTTACCTTAGCATTATTAGCTCAATGTTAGCCGTTAGCCCTGTCAGTGTCAGATTACAAATGGCAGCGCACTGCTTGTGTTGAAGACTTAGCAACCTTGCAGGCTCATGTGTTTGGCTGTGTAACCAAGAAATGTGGAAGCGGGACAGATATTGTGAACAATTACTACGTCCCCTAAAGTGACAAAAAATTACAACCAACCAGCCGGCTGAGATCGAAATCTGTTTCAAAATAACCTTCCATCCAACATGACTGAGACATTAGACTGTTGTGTGATTAATTTAATAATTAGTTAAACTCGGACATAATGCACCTTTAAAGAGACACCAGGTAACGTTTTCATGTTAATTAATCATCTTCGTAAGTCGTTATATGGTTAAATGACTCGTTACAGGACGAATGAAAACTCTCTCGCCCGCCCCTACTGCCTGTAGACAGAATATTCCAGTTGCAAGTTCAGTGTACCGTACCCGGTGTCCTTCAGTTTCGCGAAGTCTCAGACATTGCGAGAAGCAGGATCAGTTCATTTTTAGGACAGTGTGTTTGAAAGCAAAATTTAAAAACGGACGCTAGGGGGAGCATCGTAGAGAAAACACTCCGACTTGCCTGGTATCCCTTTAAATAAATAAAAAAACACTGTAAATCAGCGGCTTGTTAAGGAGAGATAAGATAACGGTGAACTGAAAGATTAGCTCTTTTGCAAGAATGGAGCTCTTCAGTGACAATCAATCTGACAACAGTTGTTTTCATATGTAAATTTGATGGAGAGCATTGTTGGCTTTCTTTCTCTTTTTCCTCATGCAGACATTAGCAACTCCCCCACCTTCTCGGAAACTCCCCTTTAAACTCACTTCTTTTTCACTTTTAAAACTGAAAAATCCAAGTGTGTTAAAAACAAAATGCCCTTAAGTACTAATTTAGTTCATACAAAGCTTATAGAATCAAAGTCAAACCATTTTCAAATGTATTCAGAAATTCTAAGAATGCCATTATGTACATGTTTAAGTAAAAAATTAAAAGAATTCAAAATATATTTAAAGTGTTATAATTCTCTTTAAATATCATTGCATACAATTAAATGTTAAAATGTAGAATCCAAACCCATAAGAGAATTCTAATAATGGAAGAAGCATAAAAACAGAAAACACTGCAGACAGCGTAAATAAAGTTAACCGTCTGTGCAAATTATAGAGAAAACAAATAAAGCAGTCCTCCTTGTCAAACCTTTCCCGTGGCATGTTAAAGTAAATTTTCAAAGATAAACTGCTTTAGATTTCTAGATTCACCAGCGAAAAGTAACAACAGGCTCAATTGATCAAATTGACAAACAAAACAGAGGTAGCAGATTCTGTTTTCAGGTCACCACAATAGACAGCAGCAGTTGACAAACTTCAGCCACCCCCCAGCTGTCTATAAGCTGAAATACGAGATGCCCCTCAGGCCACAAATTTCCGGGTGTGGGTTTAGGGACTGAGAGGACACATTTCACAGGCCTCGTTGGCGCAGTAGGCAGCGCGTCAGTCTCATAATCTGAAGGTCGTGAGTTCGAGCCTCACACGGGGCAAGTCTTTTTGTAGCGAAGCAATTCCTTTTATATACTTAGCCCAACAGAAAAAGTATCAAAGAACATTTCAAAGTTAACTACTTCAGTCAAAAACATAGAATTAGCACCACAAGCAAACAGAGATAAAATCTTTAATAAAATAAAATAGACCTTGAAATTTAGAGTTCAAAGAACGTTCGTCAACAAATTTATAGCAGAAGCATTTCTTTATACCATCAAAATGTATCCAAACAATCAAGACCCAATAGATTCATTTTCGTTTCTGGGCAGCAGTCACAGCTTACAGGTCATTGAGAGTCTACTCATATCATAAGTTAAATGATAAAGCACATGCTCGTTGGACATTAGTCAGAAACTACTATGTTCCAAAACAAGCCAGTAAATGTCTATTTCTATTACGATGGTTAAATAGTGGTATAATATGTAGTATTTTTGTATAGAGTCTTGGCTAAGAAAGCCAAATCTTGACTCTGATTAATTGTAAAGATTTACAAATTGAAACGAAGTGAAGGAATGGTGTACACACATATATATTATATTTTAAAAAAATAAAAAGGCACTGCTGGGATTCGAACCCAGGATCTCCTGTTTACTAGACAGGCGCTTTAACCAACTAAGCCACAGCGCCACACAAGCCCAATGATCATGAAAACATGTTTTGAACTCTACCTAAGCACCCTGTTGGCCTGTTGGGCCTATCCTTGCCTTTGATCTCGGCTCAAGAGGTGGGGCTCACCAAACAGGAAGAGCAGCACAGTAGAATTTGAAAGTATGCCATGAGCATCCTACCCTTCCGGTCGGCCTGAATGGAAGTCAATGGAGCAAAAACAAATTTTCTGGTCCGTTTTGTCTTATATTCGGAAGCACACAAATGATATACCTCAAATTAAATTATAAATAATTATCTCAATTTCGACTGTATTTGTCAAGTGATTTGAGATTTCTTTTTAAATTATAACAATTCTGAATTAAAATGTCTAAAAATCAGAAGTTGCATATATGATGTCACGCAGCTAACGTGAGCTAGCACTAGCTATAGCACATAAAACACTCACAGAGACCTTGTAGAGCTTCTCCTCCATGCTGGCTCTCACTCCACCGATTGTTTTACCACAAGCATAGTTGCTACTTTCCACATGATAAAATTTATAGAGGTTTGATGCTCACTGGTTTGTCCTGGAGGCTACAGCCCGTTGTTTCCCTCTTCTTCTGCAGTTGTAGTCCGCAAAATGTTTTCACACAAAACCTAAAGTAACCTTTGCCGCTGTTTGAATATCACTGCATCAAAATTTGTTTTTAAAATTCACAGACCTCATATGTTCGTAGCATTTCCCATTTCAAACGGGATTAGAAAATAACTTTTATCACTCGATTAAGTCTCTTTTATTATTTTTGTGGCAGCAGGGGAACCATGGACCAGAAGTAAAAGGGTGTGACTTAGGCTCCCTATATCAAAATCAAAGACAAATGTTGCGATTGTCCAAGAATCACTTCCTGAATGCAATATTTGGTTCTATTGAATCTCATATGCCCTGCGATCACGCTAATATACAGTTGTGGCCAAAAGTCTTGAGAATGACACAAATATTAGTTCATGGCTGTGTTTTTCGCCTCCCTGGTGAGGTGTTCCAGGCCAAGACGAAGACCCAGGACTTGCTGGAGAGACTATGGCCACGTCCACACTAAGCCGGGTAATGCCTTAAACGTATAATTATTTAGTGTACACCCCCCTATCGTCCACACTAAGCCGGCATCGTTTAAGGTCTGTGGCTGGATAACTATTAGCCGGGTAAGAGAGCCGTGTAAATCTTAATTCAACCGCTAAATGAGCTAGTGGGGACAGCTTCCCCGGATAATGAAAAGGAAGTGGCGTCAATAACAATACGACACTACAGACAAAGACAACACCGAAGAGTAATAAATCGATCTGGTCGTCTGTCCACACCAAAAACTTTCTCTTCTTCTGAGCAGCTATTGTTCTCTTCGGTTAACGGGGCAAGCAGATATGTAGTGCTGTAGAGCTTCTTGTATATATTATGTAGGCGCTGGCGTCAAATAGATTATACGAGTTTTTCATGCGTCTTTTCGCGCATGCCCAGTATTTGCACAGGTCGGTATGGGATTGCGCAATCATGGGACCTTAAACGGACCTTAAACGGGGCGCAGATGCTCGTGTTGAGTGGATAACATTAGGCGTCTAACTCCCCGTATAACCTTATCGGCTTAGTGTGGACGTACCCTATGACTTCCGGCTTGCCTGGGATCGCCTTGGGATTCCTCCCGAGGAGCTAGCTCAAATGGCCGGGGAGAGAAAAGTCTGGGTCTCTCTGCTTAAGCTACTGCCCCCGCGACCCGACCCCAGATAAGGGGAAGAAGATGGATGAATGGATGGACAAACATTAGTTTTCACAAAGTTTGCTGCTAAACCGCTTTTAGGTCTTTCTTTCAGTTGTTTCTGTGATGAACTTATATATAATTACAAGCACTTCATACGTTTCAAAGGCTTTTATCGACAATTATATGACATTTATGCAAAGACTCAGTTTTTGCATTGTTGGCCCTTCTTTTTCAGGACCTCTGCGATTCGACCGGGCATGCTCTCAGTCAACTTCTAGGCCAAATCCTGACTGATAGCAACCTATTCTTTCATAATCACTTCTTGGAGTTTCTCAGAATCAGTGGGTTTTTGTTTGTCCACCCGCCTCTTGAGGATTGACCACAAGTTCTCATTTAAGGATTAAGATCTGGGGAGTTTCCAGTAGGGATGCACCGATCCGACGTTTTAAGTCCCAATACCGATAGCGATGGCTGGATTTTGTGTATCTGCCGATACCCGATACCGATCCGATACTATTTGTGACAGTGTGGAGGTCCTGTCACTATGGCTCCGATAGATCATGTGTCCTGGCTGCTTGGCCACAGGGATATCCCTTTCGCTGACTGGTTAGCGCGCATGACCTTTACCTGGGAGTTGTGGGATCGAATCCCGCCTGGGTGTACCTTGCCACATATTGTTGAATTAATAAACTGTATAACTTACGGTGCCTTTCTTGAAGAGATTAAAGGCACCAGACTTTACAAACTAAACATAACTGAGACAAAATAAGATGTAAGATGTAAAATATAAAATTACCACAAAAAATAAATTTCAAGTGAAAAATTAATCTTATTAGGTCAATTTGTTGCAGATTTTCCCCATTTTGAGTATCGGTGCATGGTATCGGTTAAGTTTAACCAATACCAGTACATTAGGGAGCATCCCAGTATCGGTGCATCCCTAGTTTCCAGGCCATGGCCTCAAAATTTCAACGTTTTGGTCCCCAAACCGCTTAGTTATCACTTTTGCCTTATGGCACGGTGCTCCATCGTGCTGGAAAATGCATTGTTCTTCACCAAACTGTTGTTGGATTGTTGGAAGAAGTTGCTGTTGGAGGGTGTTTTGGTACACTTCTTCATTCAAGGCTGTGTTTTTGGGCAAAATTGTAAGTGAGCCCACTCCTTTGGATGGGAAGCAACCCCACACATGAATGGTCTCAAGATGCTTTACTGTTGGCATGACGCAGGACTGATGGTAGCGCTCACCTTTTCTTCTCCGGACAAGCCTTTTTCCAGATGCCCCAAACAATCAGAAAGAGGCTTCATCAGAGAATATGACTTTTCCCCAGTCCTCAGCAGTCCATTCACCAAGCTTTCTGCAGAAGATCAATCTGTCCCTGATGTTTTTTTGGAGAGAAGTGGCTTCTTTGCTGCCCTTCTTGACACCAGGCCCTCTTAGGCCCTCACAGTGAGGTGAAGACAAAATTTTTCACCTCACTGTGTGTGCAGATGCGCTCACATCTACCTGCTGCCATTCCTGAGCAAGCTCTGCACTGGTGGCACTCCGATCCTGCAGCTGAATCCTCTAGGAGATTATCCTGGTGCTTGCTGGACTTTGTTGGACGCCCTGAAGCCTTCTTAAAAAGATTCGAACCTCTTTCCTTGAAGTTCGTGATAATCCTATAAATTGTTGATTTAGGTGCAATCTTAGTAGCCACAATATCCTTGCCTGTGAAGCCATTTTTATGCAACACAATGATGGCTGCATGTTATTCTTTGCAGGTCATGGTTAACAATGGAAGAACAATGATTTCAAGAATCACCCTCTTTTAAACATGTTAAGTCTGCCATTCTAACCCAATCAGCTTGACATACTGATCTCAGTAAATCACAGAAACAACTGAAATAAAGATCTTAAAGCAGTTTAGCGGCAAACTTTGTGAAAACTAATATTTGTGTCATTCTCAAAACTTTTGGCCACGACTCTACAGCACCAGACGCATGACGCCCACCTCGAATATAGATTTTAGTGATCGGGATGGAACCACATATTTAATAGAGGCAGAAATTCTTTGAGGGGACACCTACGGTTTAAAATGGCTACACTGTTATAGACGTCAGGCTGGGGAATGGAAAAACTGCTCAGACTTTTTTTTTTAAAACTACACTCGTAATTTTTACAATATTACATTACAAAGACAGAAGAGTGTTTTGATGCAGTGAACTATGCACGAACACAAAGGAAGTTTCTGGGTCTGCTGGGGCAACATAAGCAATTTGAGGTTTTAGAGTTAAGCTCAAAATAATTAATACTAGGGATGTTCGAAATTGGCTTTTTTACCGATATTCGATATACCGATATAGCCAAACTCATAATTTCCGATACCGATATGTGGGGACCCTCCCTCATAAAAAACAAAAAACTACTAAACCCTTTTAGGTAACCACGATGAAATATCTTGTATCATACATACTTGAGCTTTAAAAATTTTATGTAATAGAATTTTAGTTAGGCAATTGAAAATTTTCCCATTTTTATTTGGTCTTCAAAAGTAGCTGGAACATTTGCTCACACAGAGAATACTGACAAAGATCCACAACTCAGGACAAATTGCTAATTTAGGAAATGTAAACATTATACCTTTATAGCAGTGAGGTAAAGTGGAAACAACTGAAACAAGAATAAAAAATAAAAAACCAGCAAACATTTAAGCAGGGCCAATAATTAACCTACCTTTTGATATATTGAACGTTGTCTCAAACAAATAATATCTCAAAAGCTAAACCTAAAATCTGTCATATTTTACGTTCTGAGAGAGAAAAAAAGTAGATGAAGAGTTTGATATATAATATGAGTATGGTATGAAAAACTCATCTTATTAAAAAATAAAAACCGATACCGATAATTTCCTATATTACATTTTAATGCCAATATCGGCCGATAATAACTTTGGGCCGATAATATCGGACATCCCTAATTCATACCCATGCTAAATTTTGATAACTTTTTATTTCAATTTTAATTAACCAAAAAGTGGGTTGCTGAAAGGAAAGGACACAAAGTCTCTGAAAAGATGCTAAAACAATGTTGAAGGAGGCTAAGTAAAAAAAAAGTAGTTTATAAATTATATTCAGATTTTATTCAATTAAACAGATTTTATTTAGAAATTATTAATAGGAAAAAATAAATATTGGCTTTGAATTTCCATGCAGCTGATCACGGAAATCTCCAGTTTATTTTTTTAAACATTTTTTATCACTTTTCCTGGTATTGAAGAGATCCTGAAATCCATGCTGTTTTTGGGGAGATAGGGGTTTCTGAAGTCATCCTGGCTTCAGTCTCTGAGTGAGTTGTTTAAAATCTCCCAAAACATTGGAATATCCACTCATCCTCAGAGTGTTGTCTCCACCCACCAGGTACAGCAGTAAACTGTAAACTGAATTCTCTGAGTCTTGGGTTCTTCAGGAGACTCCGCACCTACAGCAGCAAATTCTGGTTCAAACATGTAAGGTTTGACTATTATGGATGAACTACTGCAGCCATGTCTGTAACTTTCACACGTAGTAAATGAGTGGGGTGTCAGCAAAGATTGTAGAAGCTTTGGGCGTGGTCAAGTTAACAGCAGCTCATGTAATATGTAATGAGCAGCAGAAAACAGCACAATCTAAAAAGGGCTAAAACAGAGGGTAATAGAGGTTGGTAACAATTGTTTCCTACAAGCTATTGTCAGGAAACAACTTTAGAAAAAAAACATTCTGGGAATTGCAGACCTATTTTAAAATTGTGGAAAAATAGTTATTATATGTCTCCTTAAAACCCAAATGTATGCTGATCCCAGGTTTTTTACCTATGCTTAAAAAGGTGCATTTATGTGTCAAATGATGACAAGCAGATGTCAATATAAAGATAAATATCTCCAAACCTGAAGTAAGATATAGATCATGTTTTCTATTTTTAATAACCTTGTAACAATTTCATGATAAAAACATAATTTCTGCACATTTTAGTGTTGCTATACCTTGTTGTACAAGCAGCTTTTATGTACCACTATCTATCCTGCATCTCATGTTTACCAGACAATTACACCTTATCATCTGAATGCAGCACCTGCTACCTAAAATAGCACTTTCTAAACTGTGACTTCATTTAGCTTTTATTTACTGTGTGCGGGATCAGCGATTACCATTTAGCAGTAAAACAGAAATAAATGTGATTCACACTTGAAGTGGTAATTGTGAGTTATTTCCTGAAAATCTATTTATACTAAGGCTCCATCAGAAGACAGCAGCAGTTCTTATCCACTCTGTAATACCAGTGTATTTGCTCAAATCAAAGCAAACAAACATATAGGTCAGAGTTGTTTTTAGGTTTCCCCGTACCTTTTCCTAACAAACAAAGTTCTCAGACAACCTGATACTAAAACAAGTAGACACATATATATAGCCTTTTTTTCCCCAGAGGTGTTATGTAATGATATTAGGCCTGAGCTATATACCGGTTCATATCGAAAACCGGTGTTTTTGTTAATATACCGCTATACCGGTGAATAGCTCAGACAACTTCCAGAAGGTTTAAGGTGGTGAAGTCTTTCAGCGGGTACCGATTTCATGGCTACAAGCAAAGCTGAGGAAGTAATTCCAAAAAGAGGAGTCACGTCTGTAGTTTAGAAGTTCATTGGCTTTAAAAGGTCAGACGAGAACAAAATAGCATATATTTTACAAGCGCTATTGCAAGTAACAAGTAGGGGAGTGTTGAGCGCTATTTTACTGTCTGTAGGTACACACGGACAACGGTGGCAAAACCAGTAGGAAAGGAATCAAAAATAGTGGTAAATATGTTTTACATACCATCAACTGCTGTCTTTTTTTCTGTTGTTATCTGAATATTAACTAGCTAATAATCTCTTACGGTTGCCATGTTTATCTTACTTCTTCTTTGGCAGTATCCAGTCCGAGTCTGTACTTGTGAGGGTTAGGGTTGAGGTTAAAAAACAAGCATACTTTCAGCTTTAGAACATCAAGAACGTCTACTAGCATCATAATAATGTTAATTATTTTCATATCAATCACCTGTGTCTTGAAAAACAACATGATGCAGTCCATATGACATTAAAATGAGCTATTTAAGATAATGTGGATATGAACGGTCTTTTATAGGAAAAAAATACAGTAAAATAGCCTAATACAGATATGTTTTTAAAAAATACCATGATAAGAACATTTTGCCATACTGCCTAGCCCTGAATTATATTTTTTCAAAAGCACATTTACAATTGAGGTAGAATATCATCAAAATGTTCATTAACTCAGTAATTTAATTCAATAAGTAGAACATAAATGCTATGAAACTTGCTAATACTTTCATATGCCATTGTACATCTATTCTATTCTATTCTGGGGAGGGTTGTTGCAGGTTTTTAGAGTGAGTGTTTTATATTATTGCACCAAATAGTATATAATAGTTTGCATTTTATCTTCCCACTTAAGTGTAAATATTACATTTTTATCCATCAATCTATTATTTATATCACTTATTCCTGCAGGGTTTGTTCTCCAGCAGTCACTGGGAGAAAGGAGAGCCTTCTAGTTAGCGGTCCATTGGGGGGCAATGAGACACAGGACAAACAACCAGGCACACACACTCACACCTAAGGACGATTTAAAGAGACCAGTTAACCATGTGAGAAGAAGCGGCAGTACCCGGAAGGACCCATACATGCACAGGGAGAACATCCAAACTACATGAAGGGATTCAAACTCCTTGCAAAAAAGGCATCAGCACTACCAACCGCGCCACTGTGCAGCCTAAACATTAAATTGTGTCTTAATCTTGCTATAAAAAATGGGTCTGTTAAATTATACCTTAATTTTTGCACAGAATATATAATATAAAATAATGTGAATACATGCTTACCCCAATAAAAGATTACTTCAGCTTTTTTTGTCACAATTTAATCTTCGCACGTTTATGTGTACAACTAATTTGAAGTCCAGAAAAAGATAACCAGAGTACATGGGAAAAAAGCCAGGACCAATGTGAAAAAAATAAAAGAAGAAAAAAATCAGACCAGGGTGCAAAAATCAAATTTTTAAATTTTACCGATATAAAAACTCATTTAATTAGTGTGGCAAAAAAGCAAAAACATTAAATCGGTACAAACAGCACTGGAAATGATTCATGTAGGCCCAAGAACAAATCTTAAAGAAAAACTTTTTTTTTTTTTAAGATCACCAGTTTTGCAGATAACAATGTCATGAGACAATGTGGCCTATTTTGCATGTTGTTGTTTTTTAAAATAATGTACAGCCTCTTTAAAAAGACAATGCTGCCAGTAATGCCAGCATCAGTGAGCCTTTTGGTCATTCATAAGAGGCAATTTGCCGCAATCAGGTGTCTTATGAATGAAGCATTCATAGGACACACCATGCCAGGAATATTACCCCAATATGCCGGAATGGTGTGTCTTATGAAAATGCCTTATGAGGACTCTGCTTGCCACATTTTTATTGTTTGGAATTGTTAAATTAACTGACAGAACAATGTTGCTATAAAGCAGGTAGAGACCTCCCAACAATACCTACACGAATCACTGAGGTTGTTTAGTGCAGTTTCTGGCCAGCAGGGGGCTGCTGAGTGTTTCTGGCACAAGAACCACTTAACCTAGTTTGAAATTGGTAAAGTGTTAAAACTCTTTAGTGTTGCTTCAACTAGGCCTGTGCGGAATACCGGTTCATACCATAAAGTGGTGTTTATTGTCGTTATAAGATTATTTTCTTTTATATACCTTTATACCAATGAATAGCCCAGATGATGTCCAGAACATTTGATGTGTGGAAGTGTAAAAGCGGGGGAACAATTTCACTGCTACACACTTTTCACCACAGTTTGAAAGGTAAAGTTTTGAACTAAGTATGGCTGCTGGCAGGTGCTGTCAGTCTAAATCACACAATGCTGACCCAGAGGAACTCATTCCTAAAAGAGGAGCCTCGTCTGTAGTTTACAAGGTGAACTAAATAGCAACTTTTTGCCAATGCTGTTGCGAGTAACCAGTAGGGGCAGTCAACTGCAGCGAAACCAGTCAGAAAGAAATCAACAATAGAGGTAAAAACAGTCTTACATACCATCTATGATACTACTGCCGTCTTTTTACTGTCGTTATCTGAATATTAACCAGCTCAAGATTTCCTATGGTTGCCATGTTCGTTTTATTTCTACTCTACAAATCCAGCACCCAATCCGCCCCAAGTTCTAAGTGCTAAGTGCAAAGCAAGTACAAGATGCAGCCTGCTGCTTGTATCAATGAGAGTTTAAATAGTAAGTATATTTGCAGCCTTAAAGTATTAAGAATCTCTACTCTATTTTGACTAGAATCATAATCATTTTAATTCTTTTTATAGCATTTACCTGTTTCTGGAACGAAAACTACAAGATACAGTCCATATGACAGTAAAATGGGCTACAAAAAGTCAATCTAGGGTATTAATTATTATAATGTGGGTATGAACAGTCTTGTATGGAAAACAATATACTGTCAAATACCGTAAAACAGTAAAATGTTTAAAAAAATACAGGGATATGAAAACATTGCCATACTGCCCAGCCCTAGCTTTAACAGAACCTATGCTTTATTTGTGTATTAGAAAAGCCCCTTAAACAAACACAGAAGAGAAATCAACACTGGTTCAGAGCCAATAAGCATATTCACAATCACAAATCTCGCTGGGATCCCGGGGCATGTCTAGACCCTTCATGATGTCATGGTGACATTACAGCAGAGACTGCGTCCGTAAACATGGGCACTCAGTTCTGTCTTAGGTTTATCTTGCATGTTTATACGACACTACTAATTTCTTACAGCAATGGAAAAATTTTAATAATTGAAAAATAATAAACCGTACTTGTCAGTTTTATTCTAATTCCTGAAAACTGCTCAAAATTCATTAATCTTGGCAGTCGTCTTTTGTTCATCTTGGTTTTGCAATATTCTTCCACTGTTGCTATTGTTCTCGCCCATGACTCTTTCAGCTTCGCTCTGCTTATGATGGATTCATCGCTGTAACTGGAAGGTGTGTGAGTCAGAAAATCATGTCAGCGTCAGCTGTGCATGAAGTAGAAAACAAGAAAAGAAAACGGAGTGAAAGCACCAGACAGGAAACACCTAAGTCCTTAAAGAGTGGGCAAGAAGTGGGTATACTGTCGGAGTGTCTTTGTGCATGTTCTTAAGGATGTAAGAGTGTTTGGTTTAATGAGGGCAATGGGTTCACTGATTAAAAAAAGAGGACTTAAACATGAGGAGAGAGCTGAAATCACTGGTTAATGGCACACTGACTGAGACCAGCCGCCTGAGTCACAGACTGAAATAGGGACAGGGTTAGGTTTTCACACTACATGAAAATAGGACATCAAGGGAAAATCTTAAGATCGTGCAGAGACAGGACATAATGTATAAGAGTGAAATCTTATTTAGGAAATCTCTGTAATTTATAGTTAGGCAATGCAATGAAAATATCAAAGGGATGATACAATTTCAGATAGAAACTAAACACTGTCCTAATTAATTATATGCCTAAATGGTTGGGCAAAAATCGTTAAAATAGATCAGCATCTATTTTATTACCTTTACAGTAATAGTAAATGTGAGGTGCACACTACTACTTTTCTAACTTCCTTACTCGCTGTGCAACAGTGTTAATGTTAGCTTATATAGAAGAAATGTGACTTCAGCAGTGGCTTTAAAAAAAAAATATATAACAGACAATTGGCTTAGATGCAGTAAGAGAAAACAGATTTATGGCCTCAGTGCGACTAAATTCTGACTTTTGAAATGCATGTGTAATACACCGTAGACCGGCGGAAGTGGAAACGACTGGCCTGGCATTTATCCAACTAACGCACCCAGATAATGCGGTTATAGAGCCAAATTCCTCAGCATGTAAACCACATCACAGCTTAGTCAAGAGCTTGGGCAGTCCTCCTTCTGGAAGTGAATGGGGATAACAAAACTGGTACGACCACAACACAGCAGCAACAAGAAGTGTAACACAATCAAACTTCAGTACTTACACAAGGTACCGTGCTGCAGCGTTGTTGCCATTCTGTTCTTCGCTCATTGTATATCCTGCTGTTACTGCGTCTGCTTCACTGCTGCCAATATTTTTTCACTATTTCTGGCCAACCGATAGAACATGTAAACCAGGATAAAGGCTCCCATTAGCTCGGTAATTGTTATAGCTTGAGTTTAGTTGTGCATTTACACACACTTAGAGTAAAAGATAATATGATAATTAGAGCTGCCACTATTAGTCGATTCGTCACGACGATGTTGATGTGCATAATTGTTGACAACAAATATGGTGATCGATGTGATTGTTAATGTTTTTTAAGCTTATTTTTTCCTCTTCAAACGGTCGCTGTACCTTTCTCTGCTTTGTCTTGCTTTCTGCCCCTGAAACACACGCAGTTGTAGCAATCAGCCGTGGCGTCACTGGAAAAGCCCAAAAAGCAGTATCACGGTGAGCTGACAACGGAGCTCTAACGCTCTGGAGAGTATTATTACATATATAGACTTACATGTGTAATGCAAAATTCACAAAGTAGAACTTGCTTTCCATGGAAGCACAATGGTGATGCTTGAGCACTTTAAGAGGAAGCTCATTGTGCCGTTGTGGCTAACATCAGCACCAATAGTAGGGCACTGTCCTCTCTTCCCTGGACATGTCTGCTTTTTACGTTCTATCCAGGGCATCGTGGGGCATTCACAGATTGATCAAAATGTCCAGATACCCTCATGTAGGGTCCTCTATGGCCCGAGTTTCTACCTAGAAGCTGATTCATAGACAGAACAGCCAGCACAGTGTCTCTTTGTACAAGATATCACAGCACAGGTAATGTGACAAAAAAAAACAGGAAACCATCTGCAGGATTTTTCCTGCGTCCAATTTTGCCCCAGCCTGATATCGCTCAGCCGCCAGCTATATGGATGTTATTTTAACTGCAGTTGCAGCGTTGTACCACTATTGGGGCAGCGGTGTGCCGGGGGAAGCACAGAAAAAGAAGATAAAATTGTTTTCCATAGAGTGTAAAAATGGGGTTGGTGCTATCGGTGTCCTGATTTCCCCCCGGCTCTTCAATCAGGTTAATGTTTACTTTTTTGCAATCCAAGCATTCAATGTTTATTTTTTTAAAACATCCTCCATCTCGGAGTAACATTAATGGGTTTTAGCGTCACAGATATGACCCGGGAAAATCACCCACTAAAAATCAACCTCGCGAGGAGAATCAGGAATCCAGGTGAAACTGCAGACACATTATCGTAACAAGCAGTTAAAAGTTAATCATGGTTGTGACAAGCGCCGTAAAATTATTGTTGCGGTGACCTACTTTTTGCGCGAGCGATCCAGTCATTTTCGAAACTAAAGGCATTTTTTTCTAAATATTGTACAGCAGATAAAAAATGCAATCATAATTATGAATCTAAACAGATTATAGAGGTAATATAGAGAGCTTTCCTCCTGTCTAATTCACTGAGAAACAGAAAGCGAAAATATATTTTTAATGAATGTGAAGATTAGATTAACAAATATGTGTATTTCAACAGTAAATACTCCTCTCTACCACCGCGCACACTGTCATGTTTTCTTTCTGCGCAGATACTACTTTCAAGATTTTTACACTCCTTTCTGCTCCAAAAACGTTCTGCAACGTTCTGGTACCGTTGCAAGATGGAAAAGATACATAATTTAAATGTCATGGGTCTGGTGGAAGTTTGTTATTTTTTACTGTGGATGGGTGAAAAATATTCATATAATATTTTTGGTTGAATCCCACTTTCCATTGTCTGGAGAGAGTCTGAAAATCTCTCCAAGTTTGCGCTGAATACAGATTATTCTCACTATCTCAGCATCAAGCGCACCCAGAGAGAGATTTCATTTGTCCATCTGAAACATTCTTTACAAGCCAGATCGACTGCCTTTAAATTAAAATCAGTATTATGTCTGTTTGTTTCCCATAATGAGGGTTTGTGCATGAAGACTTGTTTTTGCAAACTGCCCTGCTCTCATTATGTATGTCTGTTTCACGTTTGCTTTCATTGTTCGCGCAAACTTCCTCCTCTCTTTCTCACTCTTTTTCGTTGTTCTTAAAGGCCCAGTATCCCTTATGGTAAAGGATGTAACTCGTACAGTCCATAGATTGAGGAAGCCCTCTAGGGGCCATTAGCTGTAAAAAGCCATAAATAAACCACACCAGCTTACAGGCCGCTTGGTTCAAAACATGAGAACAAGTTTATAGTCCAGAAAATATGGTAGTTTAGACATGTAAATCTGAAATGGTGAAGAAATACAAATTCTATCTGTGTTAGATGGAACTGTCACAGTCCCTATTATTATATTATAAATAAAAGCTGATTGTATTTCCTTTGGAATTGGACGAATATCTTTACTAAGGCACGCTTTTACTTAGTTTAATTTCCCATTTAGAATTTTTTTACATAGCATATTTGACATTCACAGCGTGCTTCATACTCATGCTTTTATCTTCCTTTTGAAATATCTAAATATGAAGGACTATGTTTCATGAGTGTTTGTCATGCTACAAGTGGTGCTTTACGTTGATGCGCTTTAGTGTAACGAGTCATTGTTTAACATTCATTTGTGGTTTTGCTATAAACGCCAAATTTTGGTCTAAGTAAAATGTTTGAGTAAAATGTAGACTTTTAACTTTATTTGATTAGGAAACTTAAGTCAATATTGTCTGACTCCTAACACCCCAAACAAAAAGCTCGTCAATTTTCTCATTAAATCAGAAGCTAATCCAAGATCCTTTATTCAAAACCCAAGGTTTATTTTACAGGTATTGGAATTTTAACTTGAGTTTGAGCTGATGAGCCTGAACAACATTGGCTTCCACATGGACAGGGGTCACAACCATACGGTACACCAAGAGTGCTTATAGAACAGATAAAGCAGGCCAACATTCAGCCGCTGGAGCAGCCGTGACATCAACCCTTTATTTCTTAATTCATGAACTGTGGTATAAAAGCCTTGACCATGTCACAAATGAAGATTATATGATGCCCTGACAGATTAACGTGTTCCTTCTCTGTTCAACCCCAGCAGAAAAAAATCACAGTCAACTCCAGCTCTGATTAGTGGCAGATGCTGAAACATCACCTGTCAAACAGATCACTATGGATGCATTGAGTCATTGTTCATTTCAAAAAGCTATTTTCAGGGGCCGTCACTGGTACAGTCTAACAGTAACAATATATTGTACACAGTGAATCTGCATAGAACAAAGCCAAAGATGATCAATCTCTGCTCTTACTCAACTGGTATGGAGATGGTGTTGCTATGTTAATGTTGATTATGATTAATAGCACTTTATACTTTGTTGTTGAATTAAATAATTATCATAAGTAATTCAATGCATGTTCAAGCAGGGACAAAATGGAGCCAATTTCCAGTTTAACATTTATTTTGAACAGATTAACAAATTGCAGTTTACAGAGAAAGTTGCCCTAGTTTCTCTGTGGTCCAGACTTAAAGAAATCTGAACAACTAACTGATCTTTATTTCACAGTTTTATAGACAAGTGGGGTGTCTCTGTTCTGGGTCAAAGGTTCATTATAAAAATTTATGGTTAAATGGCTATCTGCTTCTCTAAAACTTTTCTCCCAGTTTCTTATCTAAACATCCTGCTTTTACAGCTTTGCAATTTAAACTCACCCCAGAGTTTTATGACTTAAAAGCTTTCCTGCATAAACAATGCTCGACAAAACATTTCTTTACTATCATGCAAGCTAATTAAAACAGACTTTTACTTTCTGAATGATAAAAGTTTACAGAATTACCACAACTTACAACCTCTCTGCTGCTTGGAGTAGCAATCCAGGTTTTCTGCAGTATAATTCTGTGAAATGCAGAGGCACCCCTGCCTAATTGTTTTCACCGACTTGCAAATTAGTTTTGCATTAATCTGAAATTTTAATTTTCTGTTCCCCGTGCTTTTGAATTTTGGAAGCTGCAGCCACATGCACTCATTAGAACCAAGAGAGAATTCTGGGTTCAAATCGGTGAGCCTCATCTCCCAACTCAGCATGGAGAGCCATTATGTTTAAAGGGTATGCACAGATAACACCCTGGAATCTGTCAATAAAATCTCTGTGAATCTCAAATTTCAATTATTGCTTTCATAAATCCCTTCCAGCAGAACAGGAAGGGAATCGCATCAAGATCCCAGTCAAATCCTGCACAATCAGCTACTGCCACTTTAACTGATTATTTTAAAATTGTTTAAGTCTTGATAAATGACTAGATTAAACCTCATGTGACTGTCCTCAAACAGCTCAAAACCCTTTAAAGGGGTATAGAGACAAGGCATTCATTAAAATACTCCTTGAATCTGCAGATTCTCAGCACACTTTGACAACATGACGGACATCAGGGATACCAAAAACGAGAGAAACACAAACAAAAATTTCTTCTTTGTGAGATAATTTTAATAGTCAGCAGTAGTGGCTGATATGTTCTTCTCTGCTGAGCCAGATATAAGGGTATAGGGGGATTTAGTTGGATTGAGGACACCAAGTGGAATCCCTGAGCCCACAGACTACTCATCTTCTTCTCCCTGTCTTTCTGGTTGTCGCCTACTCAAGACTGGTCCAGTAAAGGCACCCAACAAAGAGATTAAAAAACACTACCCTTGATCTTTCCTCTTACTAGCATTACTTCTTCCGCCACCGTCATCCTGAACCTTATAGAATTCGCGGAGAAGTGTAATGAGTATTTTTATTCAAGTTCCCCAGTGGTCTGATTAGAGTAAATAACCCCAGAGCAGCTTTTGGGATTAAGGCGCTACATTTAATGTATTCTTCATGTAGAAAACTATGCACTTTTCAACTTTGAAAAATGTATCATGAGGCCAGATGTTCTGTGTATGCTTCAATCATTTCAAAGATAGCTCAGTCTCCACTCTTTTCTAGATTAATTGTTCCAGTTATCTAGCCATTGATGAACCACTTTTTCTATATGTAAGCATAGTAAAATAAAACAAATTTTCACTCTGGGTTATGAAACAATGTACCTAGAAGAAGACCTATTTGGATTTTTCCACAACCGAAGTAATATGTGGTGGAAAACTAAAAATACTACCATCACCATGACACATGGTGGAGGCAGCAACATGCTGAGGGGAGGTGTTTCTTGCAAAAGGACAGGAACAATGGTAAGAGTTATGGATATATTAAAAATTTGCTAATATATCACAAAATTTTGTGTCACAATACTGTATCAATATTCAAAAGTAAAGCATGTTTTTTTATGTTTCAGAATTTGAGTGGAACTATTAATAATGACGCCATTTTTTGTGGTACAATTAAAAGTATGACCGGTAGTTAGCGGCTGTTTTCCAGTTCTTTGACCCAATGGATCAACTAGAGCGAGTAATAAAACTGCATGTGTTATGTATGAAACATATTGGAGTGTTTCGAATGCTCAGACAGCTTTTCTAAATTTAAAATTATTTTTTAAATATTGAGTTTTTAATGTCACAATATATAGTGACAATACAATACCTCACGGTATCGCAATATATCGTATTGTCCCCTTTGTATTGTGATACATATTGTATTGCCAGATTTCTGCCAATACGCATCGCTAGTAAGAGTTAAAACAAAGACGAACATACAAGAAATCCTGTAAGAAAACCTATTGGTGGATGCAAATGACTTTAGATTGGATCGGATATCTTACTTTCCAGTACATAACCAGAGCTGCAATGAACGGGTTAGATCAAAGCGTATTCATGTGTTTGAACGGCCAAGTCAAAATTCAGATTCCAAGTGAGAATCTGTAGCAAGATTTAAAAATGGCTGTTTACCCAGTATCATTGAACTTATGAGGTTTCCTAAGAACAATGGCAATCAATCTTTTTTCTCTCTAGTCTGATCCCTAAAAGACTTACAGCTATAATTGCAGTAAAATGTGGTTCTACAGAGTAACTGACCCATGAGGCTGAAATCAAATAATACAAAAAATTGAAAAGCACACATTTCTTTTGACTTCACAAGCATGCACTGCTTTGTAGCGCTCAAGTAATACAATTCCAATAAACTATTTTGCAGCTGTATAAAGACAAAAATGGGAGAAGGCATTAGTAGTAAATCCTTTTGCAACTTACGGTAACAGTACATGTGATCAATGTTTGCATGAAGGACTTCTTGTAATAAAGTTGTTGGGAATTCCTCCATGAATCCCCTCAGTTATTATTAATTTCATATTAGTCATTTCATCATTTGCAGTAATGTTTGGTGTCAGCTGGGTGACATACAAGAGCCATGATTACTTGCTTAAGGAAACAAACAGATGCGGGCCACTGCAGGCGCCCGAACCACCGGCCACTTATTCAAATGACAAGTTCCCTAATTGCTACAAAGCTGCAGCTCCCCATTTTACCACCATCAAAATGTCTCATCACAAATAATTACAAAACATTAAAAACTTGAGCAGCCCACTGAGAAAACACTGCAGGCAGCTTTTTTTCTTCCCACTGATGAGGATGACAAGGACAATTTTAGAGATCTTTAGCCAGTGGTATGCGGCTTCATATCTTGCCGACCGACACAACTGACACATTGTGGTCGAGTGTGTTTTAACTGGCTCCAAAACCCCAGCAGCAACAAGCCGATGTGGTCCCAAACAGCTGGAGCCGCCTCCTGAGAGTCCAGGGACTGGGACAGAGCAGAGAAAACCAATGGGAGCAGAAAGGCCCACAGTATTTTTTCTTCTTCTTTCTTTGGTTATAAATCATCAATGTTTAATTAACAGATAAAGTGAAACTGAGAAAGGGAACCAAAGTTTTATCCCACAGCCGTATCCTTACGGGAAAACTGCCGACTCACATGTGCTACGAAGAGTCGGAAAGAAAAGCAGACTGAAAAACGACAGCGTGAATGGACACTAAAAGCACAGAAAAACAGAAGAATCTGAGCCATACAGAAAAGGGAGCGTGAAGGATTTAGAGGACAGCAGGAAATTCCTTCATGACTTTTCTTGCCAATCTCCCTCCTCGTTTGTATCCTTCTCGTGTCCCTTCCCTCTAATTCCTTCGCTGCTTCCTATCCCTTTCTTCTTTGTCCGCTGCAGTTTGCGCGTGCGTGTCTTTGCCGTGCAAAGCACATCCACCGAGGATGACGAGATTTCAAAACACCTGCCATCGGGCTTGAGCTTTTCCTTCCTCATACTTTGTTCACAACGAATGGGAAGAAGATCCTGTTAAGAGCGAACAACGTGGAGCAGAAATCCGTCATACCTCATGTCTTCCAGCAGGTCACATTCAGTCTGATGTTTAAAGTGCAGTCTTGTCATCTGCTCCCCGTGAGTGTTTTTTATCATCTGCGTCACTTTGACCTGAAAGAAAAGAAAAGCTCATTAGCTAAGAGAACAATTATTTCTTTATCTATCTACCCTGCTGGCATCTTACCGCAACTTCTGAGCTTCACTCCAAAAAGATATCCCTTCTTGAAAACAAATTATTAGGCACCAATGTTGATTTATTATTAGAATATCATTAAGATATCAAAACTGGATCACCTGAATGTTGCATAGCTAGCTTTTTACTTAATGATCCATTTCAATTTAATATTCATTTATTGCACCCATGGCTTCGCATTTAATCGGATTTTAATAGAAATCGCAATATTAAAAGCTTGATCGCGATAATTGTGTGGTGTGTTTTAATTGTTATGCCAACTGACCAATCCAGTTGAAGCACTGCCTTATTGTCAAGCTAACAGGTCAATCAAGTCACAGAAAATAACAAATGGTAGTTAAAGGCACGAGGCCCATGCTGGTAGGTAAAACGAAAGTGCTGTGTCAAGATTGTAAAACTGGTGAGGAATTTTGAAGGAAAAGGGACAACGGGGAAGACGATAAAGAGATCTAGATTGTTGACACTGATCACAGAAAAGAACACGGCGAGAAGCGGCATCGTGGGCTCAGTAGTTTGGAAATGGTTTGAAATTTTAGAGAGGACAGCAGCCAGACTAAACCGATCTGTAAAATCTTCCACTTTAACAAATGCTAGGTAATAAACTAACCAAATTAATCACCTGAAGTCCTATCATCCCTCTGAGTACAAAGAGACGCAAACAGTTTTGAAGTGATGTGATGTTAGCAATACTACAGTAGCAGGAAGCAAGCTCTGGATGTGTCATTAAAAGTGAGGAATATATTTAATAGTTTTGGATAGTTCAATATAGTGAAAATAATCAAGATAATTTTATTTTGATAATTGCCCAGCCCTAGGTGCACCTGCTAAGATTAAAGGTTGATGAAATTGCAAAGAGCCACAAAATTAAACACGATAAAAGTTGATATGAAACATTTTCATAAAAAAGCTAATTTAAAAAAAACAATAATATATCCACGGGGCTTTTAGAGGGGTGCAGAATGAAAGTGTATTTCCTTATGAATCATATTTGCATTAAAATATAATAAAATGTACATTTAAAACGGGCACAACAATGATGTTATGTTTACATCTACCATTCAGTATCGACCGCGGGTTGACGGATACGCTTTCTATGATCTTACTATATGTTCAGCTCAGCTTGGCTGGTACTGGGAAAAATGGTGGAGTCAGCAAGTCAAACAGCTGCTTCAGAGACTCGGAGAGGTTGTTATCCATCTCAGGGGAGGAGTGACCGCAGAAGAACAGAAACTAGAGTAGTTTTAGGTGAAGCCGACACAAAATGGACCCACATACTTAATTTCCAAGGCATTAAACACAAGGAAATGGCAACTTTCCTACTGGAGCGGTAAGCTAGCTCATTTGCTAACTTTGCTAACGTTAGCTGTCAGTTAATCTCCTCTAAATATATTCCTAACTGGACACAGTTCAGGTTGGTCACTGGGCGTATCGGCAGCGAACCAGGCAACCCAACAGCTGGAATGATGTTTTTATTGTTGTAACTACAACCTAGATAAACTAGATGTCGCTATCATGTTCATCATGCTGTTCCATATCCAACGTTTAAAGGAGTATACCATTATATTCAACAGTCTTGAATCCTGGCATGGATTATTTTACGAGTCACACAGTATTATATTAACTGTTAGTACAAATACCTTGGTTTCATGCGATCACTGAGTTATACCAAAGACTTACAACAAAAACAAAAACCATGATCATATTTATTTTATTTAAAACACAAAAGAAAAAAAGTTCACCAAATTAGATATGCAAGGGATGCACCGATACTGGTATCGGCCCCTATACTGTCTAATGTACATGTATCGTATCGGTTAAACTTAACCGATAACATGAACAGACACTCAAAATGTGGAAAATCTGCAATAAATTCACAATAAAGGTAACTTTTTCACTTGAAATTTTTTTTTGTGGTAATTTTATATTTTACATCTGTTATTTTGTCTTAGTTAGGTTTAGTTAGTAAAGTTTGGTGCCTTTAGTCTCTTCAAGAAAGGTATAAGATGGAAGGTATACAGTTTATTATTTCAACAATAGTATCGGATCAGTATTGGGTATTGACAGATACACAAAATCCAGCCATCGGTATCGAGACTGAAAAAGTTGGATCGGTGCACCCCTAAAATATACCAGCTACGATGCTATCTGTAACATTTATTTTTTAGATGTTGGGTTTTTTCAAGCAAAAACATTAAATAAATGAACTTAAACAAGTGGGGTTTTTAAGACAATTTTTTTCAATTTCTAACATGAAAAATAAAAATTAGAGATGGTTATCATCCAGTCTGCTACTTAGATCAAACAAGATTCTGACATAATGTTTGGTTTATGATATGTTTTCTTGCTATTGAGAAACCCAAGACCAAGGGCATCTGTAGTTATTTACAACACTGTTTCTTCATGGTAGAAAGGCTTGGTAAATTACATTGGACATTACAGAATGATCACACTACACTACTGACCAATCCTAAGCCTAGGGCTGGACGATAATTTGGTAGCAATATATATCGATTAATAGACATGTGATGCGAGAGAAAAAAAAGGGGTCGGTAAAAAAGTTCGATAGAAAAAAAAGTTTCCCCTCATTTTTTGATTATACCCTCTCATTACTTATTCCAAACGAATCATTAACAATGACCCACGCAGCTCTGTCAGCCACCCTCTGTCCTTTCAAACAACAAAAAGGATTAAATAATTTGAGCTGAAACAGAATTTTTTAATAGTCCCTAAGCGAACCATCACCGTAACTTCGCCGCGCTCAGACGTAACAACAAGGCAGCAGCGGAGTACGTTGTTCTGGATAAATGTTTCAGTGGCTCAGGTAAAGGTTACGTCCCGTTTTGAACCAATCCTCGACGCACTAAAACACTAAAAGTAGCAATAATGAACGAAATATCAAACTATCAGCTGTTTTAGACAGGACTCCGTTCTCCAGCTCGCTATGACTCTCTTACAGAGAGACACAGGAAACTTACCCAGGTCGCGTCACACTGCTAACATCTGTGGCTGTTAAAATCTCCCCTCGATTCTGCTCCCGTTCCTCAGAAGCGAAAAAACGCTTTAAAAAACACAGCAGGGGTGTGATAGACCTGCCGGCTTCGGCTCTCAGTGACTGAGCTGCAGTGTTGGAGCCCATCAACACCAGTGAGTAGCTAGTTAGCTTTAGCTTTAGCCTACAGCTGAAGAGCTGAAGTGAATTTGAATAAACTTTATTGACAAACTAAACCAAGGGTTTCAGCCATTAATATTATAAAGTGTCATAAAATGTTTAAAAGATTAAAAAGCATAAAAATAAGCCTTTAATTTAAATTACTAACATGATTTAAAAATACATATAATATAATTGTTAATAATATTACTTTTCTTTGTATTTACTGAGGTTACTCAGGTCTCTTGGTTTGTTTCTGTGTCTTACAAACTTACTTATGATAAAAAGAAGTGTTCGAAAATTTAATTAATTTAATTCTTTGTTAAAATTAGTTCATTGAAGAATAACAAAATGACTGGGTAGGCACCTAAAATATATTATTTACATTATGTGATTTCTTTTTACCGCTAATTATCGATATCGATCAATATGACTATTTTTTTATCGATATGCTTTTTTTCTATATCATCCAGCCCTCCATAAACCTTTCTCAGTTCATTTCACCCACTCACAAACTAAGTTGTCTTTTGTTTAAGATTAATTCATAAGTAAAAAAGAAATCTGCAAGTATAAGAGCTGATCTTGCTTTTGTAACCCACACACACCTGCAGTGCTATCAAGGAACGTGCCAAATATTTGGTCATTTCAACAAGGTAGGATTTTTAAAACGTATAACAAAAACACTGAAAATAAGCTGTAAAATTCTGTGTGATGGCGGCTGGCAAGCAACATTTGGGGCATACTAAATATGACCTACCTATTTTTAAAGTACTAAAACAAAACAAAAACAACATGTATCTTTCAATAAATTTAGTCTTCAAATATATCAGTAAAAAATAAAATTTCAGAAGAAGATTTTTTGTTTAAAAAGGTCTTGGATGTCCAGTTGCAATTTGATATCTTGTAAATTTTGTAACATGCTCCACAGTCTTCTTGAAGACATTTCGTGTTGATGCTAAAACATTTTGTCTGTGCAAAAAAAACAGCAACCTCTGTAGAGCCAGTGCTATGAGCTAAAAAAAAAGTCGATGTATAGCCCTAAAGAGATGACAATGAGTTTTATTTCTTTCACTACTGTTATGATCCGATGTCTTTAGTAAGCCTCTCCCTCTCAGCAGCCTAAAGCTCAGATTTAGCAGTGCTGTGGTTGACAAGATTGTGAAAAACAGGCATACAGCAGCAGTATAGTTGTTTGCTTTAATCATCCATCAAACCAGAAACACTAAATGTTTAACTACAAGCATTCTGGATCCAAACAAAAGTTAGAATATGCAGGTATTTAAATTCAGATATCGGTTCTAAAAGATCTGGTTTGCAAAGTGTAATTGCAGTTTCTTTGCTATTAGATGTGTCTGAGGTTACTGTGAGGGCAGCATTAAGAAACAGACCGACTTTGGTGAGGGTCATAAAACGATAAATCAAGTTTCATCTCACACACAAATGGATTTTGATGATTAAGCCTGATGAATTCACACCGTCCCATGCTAAAAACCACCACAGAGACAACATAGTCCCTTAATATATATACACAAATCTCCAGGCAAACATAGAAGCTCACTGAGCATTGGGGCCTGAATGCCATCATCTATTCTCCCGGGTAACAGTGGGCAAATTCATGATCCTTCCAGACAAAACAATCAACAATATCCCTATACATTACACTGTCTCACACACACACAACGAGCGAGAGAGAGAGAGAGAGAGAGAGAGAGAGAGTCCTTCTGAAGATAAGGGGGGAGTGGCTCATTATATCATCAGGGCAAGAGCACTTCACTTGATTTCACCTTCCATCACTCAGAGGGAACCACTAGAGGGTCAATGTGTAACGAGGGATGAGCACAAGGTTACGGGGGGATCAGGAGGCCGAGCTAGGCGAGCCGGGTTTTAGAGGAGAAGGAGGTGTTGAACCATGTCCAGCGAGGAAGGAAATGAGAGTGAGAACAGAGGAAGGGAGAATGAGATGGCGAGACTAGAAACGATAGGTAGTGGTTTGGAGGAAGAAAGTTGACGCCTCCATTAAAGATAACCTTCACAGAGTTGGCAACGGTCGGGAGACTTACTGGGGAAATAAACAGGACCATAAGTTCTAACAGATTGATTCCTCTAAGTTACTTTTATTGCTCCAACAAGCCAAATGTGCCCATAAATGTGTTGCACTTTTTAGGTTTGAAAAAGTATGCCTTGTGGATGTTATAAAGATCTATCTACTTTCCCCTAACTGGTTTAATAGACGTCACGGACATTGAAGTACCAATGTGTAAATATTTACCAAGTGCTGCTCGCCCAATGGGGAGCCTATTTCTTAATAGTTTAAATATTCCCTCATTTTAATACAATTTACTTTTAAACAGGAATAAGTTAAAGTATGCAACCTCTGGGGAGCCTAAGTCGTATTCTTCTACTTCTGGACCATGGGTCCCCACTGCCAAAAAAAAAATGAATTAGTCAATAGAGCGATAAAAGTTATTTTCTGATCCCATTTGAAATGTGAAATGGATCGAGCATATGATTTCTACAAATTTCAAAGACATATTTTGATGCAGAGAAAATGCTGATTTTTGTTTGGCTGCAAAAGTTACTTTAGGTTTTCTGTAAAAACACTTAGCGGACTACAACTTCAGGAGGAGACAAAGGGCTGTAGCCTCCAGGATGAAGGAAGGAGAATAAAACATGCAATCTTAACATGTGGTAAGTAGCCGCTATGCTGGGGGTTAGGCAGTCAGTGGTGTTGGGTCACACACAGCCAGCAGGTGGCGCTAATCTGCTCTAGCCCCACAGGAAGTGGGGGGGCTGAAATCTATAAATAGAGGTGCTCTGCCAGCTTCTCGCTCTTAGTCAAATAGCCTCCGGCCGGGGCTGACACAGGCAAGACTCACATCAAAGAACCTTCCTTCACGACCGAAGGAGACACGTCTGAGTTCGAGGAGGAACTCGTTTGAGCAACACCGACGGACGAGCAATCAGGTGACTGAAAAACATTGATAAAGAAACCCCTTTGTTCTGCCTGAACTCTGCAGACCGTTCCGAGTGCTGCTGCCCTCCGCGGTGGGCAACAGAAGACAATGTCCAACCTTAGTCCTTGGCTAGCATAGGAAGGCCCGGGTTTCTGCAGGAACTCGCTCCAAGGAACTCAAAGACCACCAGGTGAATCCAAAATATTGATAAAAAAGGACATTGTTTATCCCCAGAGCCCGGTGAAACCCCTCTGTGTTTCAGGCTGCAGACTGCTGAGAAACGGGGGCCGAGCCACGTTTGCCGAGAGCCAAACCAGTCAGAATCCACATTTAGCCGCCGCCACTGAGCTGATGAGGGGTGAGCTCCAAAAAGGTACTGTTAAAAAGGTTGAATGCCGATCGCCAAGCAACTAGCCAGGAGAAGCCGGAGCCAGGAACTTCCCACCGCTGCTAGCCAGATTAGTGATCCTCTGTTAGCATGCTGGCTAACACTCCCTGAAGATCCCCCTTTCCACATCGACATGCAGCAACTCGGAGGACTTTAAACCTTTATAAGGTCTGTTTGGGCAGAGGCAAATTAGTTAGGATAACTAATTTTAAAGTTTTTCCTTCTTTTATTGTTACCTTTTTAAGTTTCATCTGCTATCTTTGGGTAAACCAGGCCTCGGCATAATTCTCTAAAGGTTACTTACTCTTATCCAGATAATTTTTAAACATAACATTTCTTGATCCACGGAATGTTTTGTGTTTTTTTACATTTCTTATTGGTTTAGCGGTAAGCCACTGGTGCTGAATTAGTTAAACTAATTAAAATTAGTGAAACTAATTACGTTTTCATTCCAGCATCTGCAGATCAAGTCTTTGGTTCTTAAAACATCCAAATTCATTCAAAACTGTGACACTAGAATTCACAGTTTCTCATCTTATTACATATTCATCTTTTTGTGTTCTTTTATTTTAACTATTAATTTATTTAAATCAGTAATGTGTTCTTTTTCTAGTTTGGTGATTTAAATGTTTTTATTATTTTTTCTGTAAATAAATTTTGTATCTTTGAAAGTAACTGTTGTCGTTTCTTGTTCAACACATATATGGCAAGTTTTATGGTCAATAGACTGTAAAGAATTCCTTCCTTCAGATTATGAAACGGACATAGACATTTGGCTATTAAAATAGTTTGTGATAAACGTGGTGCCCCGAATAATAATAATTTTACATAAATTATTAATCTTATTGACTGCCATAAGCAGTCCTTTGACTATTAATAGCCAAATAGATACATTGTTGGTAATATTCCCAACAGTTGAGTGAGAGCATCGGTCTCGGTGAGTGTTTTATGTGCTTTAGCTAGTGCTAGCTCACATTAGCTGCCTGACGTCATATATGCGACTTGTACCTTCTGATTTGTAGGCATTTTAATTGCGAATTTTTACAATCAAATAAATCCCAAATCACTAAACAAACAGTAGAAACGTACACCATTAATTATCATTTAAATTGAGGTACAGCATATGTGTGATTCAGGACATAACACAAAGCGGACCAGAAAATAACTTTTATTGCTCCATGGTGTTTATTGTTTTTTTCGGTCAGGGGACCCATGGATCAACCGGAAGGGGAGGAAACTTAGGCTCCCCATGGGGCGAGCAGCACTTGGTAAACCATGTCTGTTTTCTCTAGAGTCTTACAACATAACCTCTACTACATATAGTTATGCTTATAATTGTACATACACTCATCATTAGACAGGAAATCACTGAGTGTCAAAGTCAAGTGAATAAAGATTTTTGAAAAAATCACAGAGATATTGTAGACACAGATTTGAAAATATGAAGAAAATATTAGGCCTACAGCTGAAGTAAAAGTTCTCTGACATTTGTTAAAAAACAAAGATTTAGCTACCTAAAAATATCCCAAGCTATTTCAAGCTTCTTAAATGTAATTTTCTTTTAGACCTCCGCTACTTCTTAGCCATTGTCTTTCAAGTACTTCAGTGTTTTCTGCCTAATCTTTTGTTGGTTTTGTAAAGTACTTAACTCAGACTTATGATTAATTCATATTCAAAACGTTTTTAAATTAAATTAATAAATAAGTGCTGTGTCTAGAAAGACCAGATTCGACACTCACACTAAGCTAGAAACACTAGAATGACTTAAAAAGCATTCTGAACCATTGAACTTTTTTTCCATATTTTATTTCTTAAAAACAACAAAACTTTTATTTATTTAATTAAGATTTTATGCAATAAACCAATACAAATTATTGTCTTAATTTTAAAGTGGAGGGAAAAGGATAGAAATATGGCTGGGCCATATGGAGAAGAAAAAAATATATATTGCAATAACATTTTTCATATTAGTCAATTACAATAAAATAATATAAAACAAATCAGTATTTTTGTCATTTTTTAACATTCCCTGGTATTATTTGAAGATATCAAAAGGTTCTTTTTGATTTAAAGATTCATTTTCTAAAGTTGAACATGTCGATACAAAATAGATTTGAAAAAATTTCAGCAGTTTCTATGGTTTTTCTTTAAAATAAAAAAATTAAATGTCCACATTCATGTGACATTAATAGTACAGAAAAATGTGTTGCTCTTAGGCAGAAGCCGTGTTTTTTTCCCCTTTCTCTAACAAAAAAATTCAATCAGTTAGTTTTTTGTTTAGAAACCTGAAAAACAGTCATAGATTTGTTGTTCTTAAGCCAAACACGATCTTGAATGGTTGGTACGTAAAAGACTAGGGAAAACTAATTTTCACTTTGTGGCATAACACAAGTTTGATTTAATTAGCACTCCAAAAATTTGTCTTTGTAATATAAAGGATGCAGACTAGTTTAGATAAAACCATATATGTGTTAGAACGTCTTTGTCACCTAAAACCAACTGAGTGTCTGACTTGACTGATTGAGGAACAGGAAACACTTTTCTGGATGGATTTCTGGTATATTCATACTCTAACAGATTTGCAGATTCTCAACTGGTGGCTAAAGGTTGTTCCATGATGTACAGATGAATGAAAACCTGGTCGTAATGCGCAGAAAAGTGGTAAAGGTTCAAATACTATCAATACCTATGCAAGACACAGCATCATTCAGCAAAAAAATCTGAATGAATGTTATGTGTTTCAGATCCTATTTCATTCACATTTTTCTATTTCTCAAAAGCAAGACTTTGACAAAACATTTTTGGAAATATATATAAATATGTGTTGTTAAAATTGCAATAACAGGAAAATGCAAAATAAGCAATCAATACATCTTCCTCGAAAAAGCTGCTGAGTTCATTCCCGCCTCTGCATTCACACAGACACTCTTAATCTATTAGTCTGTGTTAACCCAGAAGCAGCCATCTATAATTTAAGCCACATCAAACTAATATATGGGGCTCAAACGAGCTCGGTTTGTTAGCAGATGGGCCGAGAACCAGACAAAACACTTAAGGGGCTGGATGTGGCGCTGTGGGAGGGAGAAAATACTCGTATCTAACAGCCAAACACTGATACACTCTTGCTGTGGTGCTGCAGGCTGAGTGCACAGCGTGTGTCAGCCACCTTGGCAGTGTTAAAAAAAAAAAAAGAAAAAGAAGAAACTCCTCATTACTTTCTCTAATCTGTGTTGATTCTTGAAAGTATTTTAACATAAAACTGACCAAAAAGACAACAAAGAGTCTCCTCTGCTCACTGTAGCCTCAATTATGTAAAAAAGAAGCTGGTAAAGCGGGAACTTTAAGGACAAGACGTGACATGTAGAAAGCCAGCATGTAGAAAGCACAGGGGGGAGACATGTGATAATTAAAAGACATCTGCACAGAGGCTTACAGGGGAACTCTGCCTCCCTCACATCTGTTATAAGACTCCACATATCAAAAAAACAGTGAGACACACACGTCTCTCGGGGACATATACATTTACTTCTTCGTTTCCATAAAAAAGGTCAAACTGGACTTCTCAACTTCTTACAGTATTAAATCGATTCTGTTCTGTTTAAAACTGAGATGATGAAATGATCAACATTCAGACTATTATTGCTTAATCATAACAAGTATGATCAAGCTTGCTGTGATAGAAATCGTCCCATTAGCTTCTATCCAAGAAAATAGTCAACCTCTGCGATTGATTCACCGTATCCCTACTTTGAATTCAACTTTAAGAATTTATCTAAGAATCTATTTTTAAAACCAGCAACCCTTAACCCTTGGTAAAGTTAAATAGCTTAGGTTTTCTTCAGCAGTGGCTCTACATTGAATTACACCACTACTGAATTTTATCCCAAAACAGTCATGTTTTATTAGAACAAATTTTGAAAATAAATTTTCTTCATTGCATATATCCTTAAATGGAAAAAACTTAGGGGAGTCCAGTTATTCCACTATGGCATGTACAAATGGAAACAAGTCTGAAAACGTATAGATGTTTCTGTTTTGATTTTTAATTATTTAATTTCCCAATACAGTTTACCTTATGATTTTAGTGCTAGGGTGGTTAGGTGTGATTAGAGTTTACTTCTACTTAGTGACTAGATGTTTTTTCCCTCCACTATATTTCCTCCTCTTTTCCTGTTTTTTTTTTTCCTCGTGTGTCTAAACTTTGAGTTTCTCATGTTTTCTGGTCATTCCTTATTCTTCTACTTTGGTCTTACTTCAGTCACTACTGGTTTCGTCTTTCTTACCTTTGACAGATTCTGCAGACACTTCTGCTTTTATTCTGTTGTGCACACCAGTGTCAACCAGCAGGAGCGGCAATTTCAAGATGCACTGATAGATATATTACCCCTGTTTCACGAAAAAATGGCAGCGCTAGGCAGCTGCCTGGTCGGCACGTGCCCAAAATCACAACCGGTTACTCAGCCATTAGGGATGTGTACTGGCAAGAATCTGGCGATAAAATATGGAGGACGATACAATATATTGCGATATAATGTGATACTGAGAGGAAGACTATATATTGACCAGATGAGAAAGTGACGGGTGCTGTGAGTGAAATCGGTTATTTTAGCGTGTAGTTGTTTATTTTAGACAGAAAATATTTTTGCATTTACATCGGAGCACAGGTAGGATCAGGCAGTGGTGACGTCAAGCGGTGTATCAACATTCTGGACACAGCAGGGTTAATATCTGCTCCGGCTGAGCATGACCTGGGCTGGCCGAGCTGCAGCATGCTGGGCGAGAAGCGCTCTGATTCAACTACAGCTCATTTGCTAAGTTAGAGCAGTAACAAGAGTACGTTCTCCACGTTAAGAGTCAAACAGTATCCACTAAGACCATAAAAAGTCACTATATTTGTCACTAGTCACTTTTTTAAACAGTCGCTAGATGAGTCTAAACACTACCTAAATATAGCGACACAGTTGCTATGATGGCAGCGCTGCTCCCTTCTGGATGTGATGAAGTCACATGACTGTACGTAGTCTTGTGACTCATGGCTGCGCTCATTTCTTAAAGGGGCAGGAGCTCCGCTGAACTAAAACACATCTTTTATTTAATTTTTTTTATACCGAATTTACCGACACGGGCAAAATTACCTTGGTAACAGTCATAAATTTCAGTATCGGTACATTTTCGGTATACTGCCCAGCCCAAAGTGCAAATGTGTAAATGGCTAAACAATCTATATAACATTTTTGTAAAATAAAGAAGTCAAACTATTTCCTGTAATTCCATGTGGAACTTCAATAAACTTTAACTTAGTTTAATAGATAGATAATATTATCTATAATGACAGATAACCAGATTTTTAAAAACCTGATATTGAATTTCTTACCAGCACTGATTTATGATCCATTTGTGCTTCCAGCACAATTTCCATATAATCAGTATCTAAACAGGTCTTTAAATCACTCTACTCCAATAGGCTACAGCCATGGTTTGTTTCCTGCGCAGATGCTGCAGCATACATAGCAGGGGGTGATGTAACAAGGTAAAGCCTTGATAAAGCCTAACAGTTCACTACAAACACCTTAAGGGCATGATTCAAGCCTTGCGCATAGATTCTGAAGCAGGTACAGTAATGAGCTATCTCTTTAATGCAAGGTGTTTTAGAAATCCCACGTTACTGCTTCATGCATGTATGCACAGGTCTGTCTGCACAGGTCCTGTAAAAAGGAGGTGTGGTGTCATATCTAAAACCTTTGTTGTCCATTGCAAAAAAACACACACAAAAAAAAACAGATGACTTTGTTAAAAGATACAGGGAGCAAAGCCTTTGGTCACGGTTAATGATGTGATGCTGTATAACGATAATTCAAGAAAAATATTGATCAATCTATGGATGTGTGTGGCCATAGAAAAAAAGGGTCGCTAAAATTTTTTACTTTTTCATAATAGCTTATCAGGTTGAAGCTTTTCGCCTAGCTTTTACTGTCCTGAACTACTTGTACCCTACATCGAGTGCTTTAGTGTTTGAATGACACTGATTTTCAGTGTCATTTGAAGAGCGGTTAGTTTTGTGCACTTTTTGTTTCTCTTTGCCTAGGCCAATGCTTCTGTTTTTCTTTCTTTCTGAGTCTCTTCACTGGAAGGAACCACTGATGGAGCAATCGATACAAATAATCTTGTGTCATTTCATCTCATAACCCAGTGCTTCAGGGTTCAGTAGAGACTCTTTCTCTGACAGAATCATCTTTTTTTGTGGTCCTATTTAAAGTACTGCTTGTTAAGAATTTGTTTTGTTTTTGGTCAAACCCACCAATAAAAAGTACTCCTGTGCGTTTTCGGTCTGCGCTCTCACACTCTGGAGCTGTTTACCTCTCCCAATCAGACTGTCTCTCTCTCACTCTATTTTTAAGTATCATTTAAAAACGTACTTTTATTCCTTGGCTTTTGATTCAATTGAAATTTATTTGAGCCTTTTTACTGCTTTTATCTTAACTTTGCGTTATCTTCTAATGTATATTTTATCTGCCTGTTACTTTGGTCTGTCTTTTGTGCAGCACTTTGGTTGGCTTTCATTTCGTTGTTAAATGTGCTCTATAAATAAACTGGTATGGTATTTTTTTTTTGTCTCCTTCATCTCCTCTGAGCCCAGAGTCGGTAAAGGTGATTGTTCTCCTGGTTTCTTTCTGTTTAAGGGGAATTGTTTGTCTCCACTGTCTCCCCGTGCTTACTAAGGATGACACAAGGGCAAAGAAGTTTAGAATCAATGCCAACACTTTACCAACCGGCAGAACAAAATTGTGTTATACCTGTGTTATATTATAATCAGATGGAACTGTGTGGTAATTACATCTGAATTTCAATCTGACTGTACTTGAATGCATGTGAATTTTGTTTTTGAAAAGCCTTGCGGTGATTTTTGTTTTAAGAACTGGTGTTGATTTTTTTTTTTTTTTTACTGTCACTAAGGGAGTAGGGGACCTTAAAACTTGTAAAAACAACAACCGTGTTCCACTGTATTAAAGTTCTTTATTTGACTTCCAACAGTAGTTCTCTTTAGTTTTCAGATCAAATATGATGCTCACAGACAGCTGTGCTGTAGAGACTGTGCTCTACTCTAGAGCCAAACGCAATCAATAAGCCAGCATCAGACCTGGCTCTGGCGTGTGATTTTTAGCTTCTGCCAGCTCAGCTTCCTTCCAGATAAAACAATGTCACCCCCGTTTTAATAATACTCTTCCATTAAAGTAAAAAAAATATTCTGCAAAACATTGGACAAACGCTTATTTTTTCTATTTGTACTGTCTGAAAACAAAAGCTGTCACAAATCTGCCAGCACACATAAATTAGCAAAAAAAAATAACAACACTGTTTTGAGCTTGTACTGTGCACTTAAATGCAACGCTTTACCGAATAAACACCCAATTTAAAGTTATTTCTACAACAATGTGCGTCAAAATGACAGCCCCGGTGTTACAGTTACAGTGTGTGGTGCTTTGTTTAAAACGTCTTGTAGCAGCCCACCTAGCGCCTTGTGGCTAACGCTGTTTGACGTTCTGACGGCTGGACAGATGCACATTAATGTCAGGAAAGGTTCTTAATTTTGCCACGCTAGCTCGTCCGTCCGACATCTTTAACCTTGTGTTGTCAAACGCTTTTTGTGTGTGTGCGCGCTCAATAAATTACCTCCATCTGAGGTTTACAACACCGTTATGTGCCATTGTGCGGGCAGCCACGGCTAAAAACATAACGGACCCTGGAAATCACTCACCTTCCTCGGCGGCGGCTGCATTTTGGAGATCTGACATGAATGGTATTTCCCCTGTGAGATGTACCGTAATTCCAGGAGGAAATCCAAAACCGTCTGGGACTAATAATATTTCCTCTTCTCCGCAACCAGAAATTCTCTCCCTTCTTCTTTTAAAAGTCGAGAGGGAGGAGAAGACGGGGAGTTAAATCTGTATTCCGGCGGCCATGATTGATGATAAATGGCCAGTTTTATTGAGAGCCGAAGCGGCGAGGAGGCACGCTTGTGCTGGCTGCTGCCACTACGAGTGTGTGTACTGTAGTGTTGCAGGCAGGCAGGCAGCAGAGAAAGAAAGAGCAGAGGACAGGAGAGAGAGACACTCAAACTAAGCTCAATGGCTCCACCATGTCGACACGCATGGTATCTGTTTAGAAAGGGGGGGAAACACAGAATCATGTTTATTTATTTTTTTTCTCCACGACTGTCCGCATGGCGTCGATTAGCACGTCCGCCGAGCTGTTTAAAAAAAATATGGGGACAAGATGACTGATGGAGATGCTGACTGCACTTTTTTCCGGGGTTATCCAACGAAAGTATATTCCCCCACTCCCCGAACGGACGTCTACCACATTGATTAAGAAAAAAAGGCAAGAGAGACGAAGCTGCATAGCAACAAGAAACCGCAGTCGATCAAGGAAAAATCGATCGTCTTTAAAAGCAATGAAAAGGGCTCTTACCTCTTCATTATATAATATAATGTAATGTAATAAAATAAAATAGGGTTGATCCTCTAACTTTCCAATTAGGACAAAGCAATATCTGAAATAGGAGAATGAACTAGTCTGCATCTGTATCTCTTCACACAGGTCATTTAGACTTTTTTCCATTTTAAATTAACTTACCTCCTGTTTTAGACAAGGTAAGGTTGTTTTGCTATATATTTGTTATATTTAAATGAAAAATCTAAATGCAGAAGTTTCTTTTCGTGGGGAGGGACATCCTTCACAATTGGAGTATATATATGAGGATACTCCAGTAATAAACAATCTTTTTGTTCATTTATCCTGGGCAATGAGGTCCAATTCTGTGCCATCACCCTAATCTTTGGCTTCCCCCACATATTCTCCATCAAATTCGAGTCACACTCCTAATGGGGAAATGTCAATATTCCTAGAAACAGTTTTTTGTACATCAAATGCTTAATCTCCCACAGTCCAAAAACATGATTTTTGAAGTAAGTTAGTTTTGTTTGTTTTATAAAATTGTAAGAAAATGCAATCAAACAAGGTCAGATGAATATGTATGTGTGGCATCGATGACTGTTAAGTTAATTAGTGTCTAATTTGTCCCTAGGGTTGAGTGTTTGTGTATGGTTACTAGTCCTGTATCCCTTTGTTGCCCCACGATGGTGTGGTGACCTGTCAAGGGTTTACTCTGCCTCTCACTCAGTGACTGGTGGAAACCCCTCGCAAAGATACCCAGCAAGGATAAGCAGTAAATGGAAGATGGATTGATAACACTTTAAAAAGTGGTATTTTACAGATGATCAAAAAGGCAATGTAATTAAATCCAAAGCAACACATTTTTAACAATGTGTATATAAAAAATGTTTCTCACATATAATCCACATAGTTAGAGTTACTCGGATATTCTACCACAGAACAGTTTGAACTACTCCTCCCATCCTACCATGCTATATCCGTCTTAAAAACTGACCTTTGGTAAAGGAAATGGTCCAAACTATTCAAGGTTAACACTTAGTGGTAATGATGGAAGGAACTGCCCTATTAGAAATTTGCTTCTGAGAAACTTCCCACCTCTGCCAAAACATATTGCTTTAATTTAAACTTTTAGACTTTTAGAGTAAAAGTGTTTAAAGACCACTCAGAAGGGCAAATATCATTAAATTAATTGGATAACTCCACCTGGTAATATTCGCTGACAGACTTAAAGGCAACTTATTTGGAAGTGAAGGATATTTATTTTGTGCCCTCTATGATGACGTATGGGTAAAGGGACAGCTAATGATTAATACACAGAGTTTCTGGAGCAGGTAAGTCATTAAGCGCCTCTTCTCACCTTTCTTTTCAATATTAACACACACATGCACCCACACTAGGCTATTCATTGAAGGCAAGCATGTGTACAGTTAGTGGTGGAGGTGAGGAAGAAAATGGATGACATTCATTTCTGGATGATATTGTATTTTGCGAGGATACTGCGAGGATTATTTTGATGCATGGGTTCTTTGCTTTTGGCCAAATTTGGGTAGGAAAACAGATTATTTAAGATAAGTTCTGGACGTGCTATTATTTCTAACTTGTTCATTTCCCATTGAATGTAGCATCAGCAAGAAATGTTTTTATGTCTCGCACCACAACAAGGCAATAAGCAGAGCACCTAGGGGGTGAGTACACTGTGCGACATCAGTCGGAAACAAAAAAATCTACCTTACATTGTTGTGTCCTTCTCCTTGACAGTTTTAAAAAGATGAAATGAAAAATATGGCTGTGTTGCTTGAAATGTTTTGATATTTGACAAGAACCTGACTTTGAGACTATGCATTTAAAATATGGAGATTATTAGCATTATATTATTTCAGAAGCTGAGGATCAGGAATGATCATCGCTTTGCTATCAGGGCTCATGTAAAAAAATATATTTTGGCTCTGATTGTCATTCCTTTGTTTAGCTATGAAAGCCTGCTGTAGTTCAGATTCAAACTTAGAGAGGCATCAATTGTTTTATCAAGTTAACACCAAAAAAAGACGCTATGTTTAACCAACACAATTCCAAGAGTATTAATTATAATGATAAGAATTTATGAACATAGCCCAAAAGCAAATTCTTTTGTGTTTGGTTGATTTTATCTTTAGATATAAATCTTTACCATTCAAAAGCCTTTTTATTTCCTCTTAAATAGTTCCATTTTTGCTAGTACAAGTCATTGAGTACGTGGCTTGTGTCCATTTAAAAATGGGCAAGCTCTCCCTGCCAATGCCAAACAACGTTTGGTGCAGGCAGTGTGATGATGTTAGGTACCATCACCACTATCTATAAAAAAAGTCGATTCATCATTGGAGGCAATGTCAAGGTAGATAGATATCAAAATGAGAATCTGCAGTCAGCGATAGTCCCATCTGTTTACTTTTAGGGACTTATTTCTATCCTCCAAGGTGGTAATGCATCCACCCACAGAGCAGTTTCAATCAGAGACTCCATCTTTGGGAGGAATGGAGGGCCTACCTGCAGTTCTGCCCTCAGCCTCATCAAACACATGTGGAATCAGCTTAGGTGTAGAGTTACAAAAAAAACAAAAAAACACACTTCCTGACTTTGTAACTAATTCTGGTTGAGGAGCCCCATGCCATCCCACAGCAGTGTGTGATCAGCAAAAGAAGAATGTGACAGGCCTTTGCATGGCTCTCTAATGCCCTGTTCCTTTCATGAATAAACTCTTAAATTGCCAATATATCTTTTTTCTTCAGTTTTCAATCATCCGATCCAATAATTTACACACAACAAGATCTTTTAGCAGAATAAGCTCTTGGCAAAGAGGATTTGTCAAGTTTTCCCCGAGCAGAACCCAAATAATCAGATGTTCAACCCACAATTGTTCGTACAAATGTGACACCATATAAAAGGAATCAAACAGTTTTCAATAGTTTAAGATTCATTCCCAAAAACAACAAATAAATAATCGGTACAGCAAAAAACATGGCTACTTTTTGTGCTTTATAGAGTTCAATGCAGAATCAGACCACTTTCTTTGAAATGCGATCAGTTTTATTTTTATTTTTGATCTGAACCAGTCCAAGCAAATCCCTAATGAAGAAGCATTTAGGTCTATAACTACTGTTTCTATTCTTTTCATTCATTTTTATTCATTTACATTTTTTAAGGAGAAATACAAGCAAAAACATTTACCTTGGCATGAAAAAAAATCTAACAAAGAAGCAAAACATAAAAAGTTTCTCATATAAGTTAGCACATTTATGAAAAGAACATTTTCATAAAACATTAATTTGATATATTTTGTGCATGCCACTTATTCTTATTCCTCCTGTAATTCATATCATACTTATCTGTATTTTATGTCATATATTCTATTTGTTTCCTGTGGTCTATGTCTTAATTTCTTCATCATTTTTTATTTTTATTTATTTTATTTTTTATAATGAGAATAAGGAGGGAAAGTGTCAGTTCTTACAAGGCTCTTCTTTAAATAGCAGAATTATCAATAAAATTGACTTTCATGTTTTCAAAACAAGTTTGTAATATGAAACATTTGGATAGTTTAAGGTGGTGGCTGTCCATTTGACAAATAGACAGTACCTGAGTCCTCGGGGTAAAGCATGCAGGCTGCAGCTTGTCTGACTAGCACACACCTAGAGGTTCTATACCAACCCAAAGCTCCCACATGTGCACTCATCCAAAAACAGCATGCTGAGTATACAGTGTTTTTAGGAGAGGCAGCGTTAAGCTCTCATCTAATGTGAGTATTCTCCTAACGCTAATATTTGTAAGGATTTTTGAGAGGAGCCATTTCAACAGAAAATATAGGAAATTGGTGCACAGCCGTGGGTGCTTAGTTTCTCCTGCTCAGCACACTGATGAGAGAACAAAGTAGATGTTTTCAGAAGTATCAGATTTGTGACTGCTGCCCGGTAAAGGTAACTTTCTGGAGTTTCAAACAGGACACTGTATGAGGGCTCAGAGGGAACAGAACCCATTGTTCTTACAAAGAAATAGAAAGAGAACACAGAATGAAGTTTTTAGTTGTCTTGTTTGTTTGTTTTCAGCTCAAAATCCAGTAAGGTTTGCTCTTAAATTTGCATAAACACGTTTTGTTTGTGGTAATGCATGACTGATTTAAGTTTGTTATTGAACAGATATACCAACTGGGGCTGTGTGAGGATATGTTGTTGCTTAGGAGAGAAAGTCTGCAAACAGCTCAAAGACTGCGTCTGGTTTGAGTTAGAAAGTTATTCCTCTGTTTTTCTGTTGCACAGCTGTGAGTTTTCAGAAAACTCAGGCATGCAGAGTGTGAAGCGATTATCTGCACTGGAACAGGGCTGCAAAATAAAATGTTTTCTCACCTATAATCTGTGTTAATCAGTAAATAGGTAGAGAAAGTTCTTATATTTTGTGATATTGTGGAGGAATGAGAAGGACGACACAACTAGATCCGATCAGCTCGTTTATTCCAATCCCACCGAGCATCAGGACAACAGTATCTCAGAGCAGTTGCAACATTCGCGCCACAAACCTCTTGAACATTTTCAAATAAAAACAGAACATTTTTTATATATAAACATCCCGTTGTCTGGGTGTGAGTGGAGCCCCCTGGTGGTCCGCCACACGCGCCCCCCCCCGAACACCCAGTAGGGTCCAAATCTAGTCCAGGATCCTGGGTTTAAGTAAACGGCCGGAACGGCTGAACCTGGAACCACCAGAACCAGTCCGGAATTTTTGCAGGCGAGGCGGAGGACGAGGCGGAGGACGAGGAGGAGGAGCTGAGGATGATGTGGGATCTGACGGTTGATGAGAGTCCCTGGAAGGAGGAGAGCAGTCCATCAACATCTTGGAGGGGGGGCGGCCCCTACGAGGAACCTGGGCTGTAACTACATCATCTGCCAGAACATGAGCAGGTTTAAGCCTATCTATACAGACAGTCTCTTTACGGCCCCCCAAATCTAAAAGAAAGTGCTTTAGGCCGGGCTCGAGGACCCTGAAAGGGCCATCATACAGAGGCTGCAATGGTGTCCTGTGTGCATCATGCTTAACAAAAACAAACTTAGAAGACGCTAAGCTCCGAGGTACAAAAGACTTGGGCAGACAATGATGTACAGGAAAAGGAACGTGGAAAGGGTTACTCTGAGCCGGATGGTTGAACTGGGGCAGGGGGGCCTCAGGAAAAAACACGCCTGGAACCCGTACTGGCTGGCCTAAAACCAATTCAGCTGGGGAGGCACCAAGGTCCTCTTTAGCGGCGGAACGCAACCCCAGCATAACCCACGGGAGACGGTCAATCCAGTTGCCATCGGTCAAAACAGCACGAAGCGCTGCCTTTAATGACCTGTGAAACCGCTCACACAACCCATTAGCCTGCGGATTGTAGGCAGTGGTACGGTGGATCTTGATCCCCAGGCCGTCGGCCATGGAGGACCAAAGCTCTGACACAAACTGGGGACCTCTGTCAGAGGTGACATCTGAGGGGGGGCCAAAACGCGCCACCCAGGTGGACAAAAATGCCAGAGCCACCACTGCAGCTGTTGTGGATGCTAGTGGAACGACTTCCGGCCACCTGGTGGTACGGTCGATGATGGTCAGGAGGTGAGTAAAACCCTGTGATGGAGGCAGGGGGCCCACCAGGTCTACATGAACATGATCAAACCTGCGACTAGGGATGGGGAATGGTTCAAAAGGTGCTTTTGTGTGCGTATGAACCTTTGCCCGCTGACATGGGACACATGCTGCAGCCCATTCCTTCACAGCCTTACGCAATCCAGGCCAAACAAACTTGGAACTGACCAGTTTCACTGACGCACGCACACCTGGATGTGAGAGTGAATGCAAAGCATCGAAAACGCGGCGGCGCCACAAAACAGGAACCAGAGGGCGGGGACAACCTGTAGAAATGTCACAGATCAGAAGGTTGCGTGTTCATATCACGTCGGGGTCACCAATGTGGAGGAATGAGAAGGACGACACAACTAGATCCGATCAGCTCGTTTATTCCAATCCCACCGAGCATCAGGACAACAGTATCTCAGAGCAGTTGCAACATTCGCGCCACAAACCTCTTGAACATTTTCAAATAAAAACAGAACATTTTTTATATATAAACATCCCGTTGTCTGGGTGTGAGTGGAGCCCCCTGGTGGTCCGCCACAATATAACCTATAAAATCCACATCTTGTTATCTATTAATACACTCAATCAGGAACAACGATGGATTATAATTAAATGTAGATTTAACATTCATATTCGATATTTACATAGCTATATATTATTATGTCGTTAATTCTAAACCCAATCTGAGAGAAAAAGGAAGCCACCAGTCAAAAGGCTCAGTTTTTTTTTTTTTTTACATGGGACTGTAATCCATATTCGGGTACAATATTTTCTCAAAATACACTTATTTCATACCATGTGAATAAAATCTGGACCATGCAAGAGTACAGTCCGAGAAACCTTCCTTGGAAGTCGTTTCGGAGTCCAGGTACAAGTGGATACGGATCATGTGAACACAAGCCGTACCCTGGCCGTTCCTGAGACAATAGACATGCTCCAGACGGAAGGGACGAAACCGCTAACGGAAGTTACCGACTCGCCCCGTGACCAAAAGAGACCAAAACGACGCTGTTCAAGCACAGCAACACCTCAAGGAGAAGATGAAGAGGTGGCGATGTTACTGGACCATCGTTGCCAGCAAGTTCGTCCCATGTGTTGTTATTCTAGGCCGTCGCTCGTTTTATTACCTCAGTACTTCTCACTTCCTTGTTTGTTGGATAGTTACAGAATTATTTGTATACCACGACCTGCTGTTGTGGTGTAGTCCATCATGTAAAACACTGGACTCCAGTACGGGCTGAGACCTGCACCACATGAACAGAAAAAAATTCGCATTTTTCCCTTGCCTTTTTCTGACATGTAAAAACGACCTCAATCTCTGCCGAGTAACTTTGACCATCCCTCTGTATGTTCTCAACTGTGCTGCTGGAGCATTAAACTATGAGCTTCCTGAAACACAGTGTATGACCCATTTTCAGTGTACAGACTCCATCTGTATGAATTATTCCTGAATATTAAAGAGAACTCGCTCAAAACCAATCTACATCTTTCCCTCAGGTGCCGTCACCATCAACATGGCCAACTCTGACATCAACATGACTGACCACCCAAACTCCAGCTCTTTCTGTAGATTCAATGAAGACTTTAAATTCATTCTCCTTCCCGTCAGCTACACCCTGGTCTTCGTCATTGGCCTGGCATTGAACGCCATAGCTCTCTATGTGATCGTGTTCCGTACAAAGCGCTGGAAGCCTTCCACCATTTACATGTTCAACCTGACGATGTGTGACACACTCTACATCTTTACCCTACCCTTCCTCATCTTCTACTATGCGGACGAAAACAACTGGCCCTTCAGTGAGCCAGTCTGCAAGCTGATACGTTTTCTGTTTTATGCCAACTTGTACGGTAATGGCCAAGCTACACACACCTATGACACAGCACAACATCTGAATCCAAAATGTAATGCAGTAGTGCAAAAGAAATGCCTATTAAATGGCATTTCAGAGTATACAATCCTCTACATAATGATATTTCATGCCATAGCTTGTAATCCCACAACAAGAAAGCATGGTGAATATGTATGTACACTTTAACTTCGAGAGACAGAATGTTATAAGAAATCCAAGAAATAAAATTGTGTCATTTATAAAGAATTTATTCGTGCAATGATGCAGAAAAAAATATTTAGCATCTACAAACAAGCAAGAATTCTGGCTCCTACAAACCTGTTACTTCCTTAAAAAGCTATTCTATTCTCCATTAGTTAGTTGTATTAATGGCACCTGTTTGAACTTGTTATCTGTATAAAAATCCCATTCAAACAGTCAAACTCCAACCTTCACCATTGCCAAGACCAGAGACCTGTCCAAGAATACCAGAAACAAGATTGTACACCTGCACAAGAATGGGAGGAGCCAATCTAAGATAGGCAATCTTGAGGATGAGAATAGATCTACTGTTGTAGCAACTGTTAGAAAACTAAATAAATACAAGATCACTGACAATCTCCCTCGAACCGTGGCTCCATGAAAGATTTCATCTCTTTGGGTACACATGTTCTTGAAAACAGTGAGGAAACAGCCCAGAACTACATGGAGAGAACTGGTCAACGACCTGAAGAGAGCTGGGATTGTTACTAATAAATGTTACTATTAGTAACACATTACGTCATTATAGATTCAATTCCTGCAGCACTCGAATAGTTTCCCTGCTTAACACAGCAGATATCCAGGGCCGTTTAAAGTTTGCCAGACACTATCTGGATGATCAAGAGGAGTGGGAGAACGTCATTTGGTCAGATGAGACCAAAACAGAACTCCTTAGTATAAACGCCACTTGCCATGTTTGGAGGGGGAAGACTCCTAAGTTGCATCCCATAAACATCATACCCACCGTGAAGTTTAGAGGTAAAAACATTATGCATTGGGGATGCTTTTTCACAATAGACAGGACAATTGATGAGCATTATGAAAAGGATGAGTAGGACATGTATCATGAGATTTTGGACAAAAACTTCCTTCCATCAGTGAGAGCACTGAAGATGAAACATGTCTGGATCTTCCAGTATGACAATGATACAAAACACACCACCTGGGCGACACCTGACGTCAAGGGAGTAGCTACGTAAAAAAGCTTTTCAAGGTTTCAGTTCATGTTGATCAGTGAAATAAAACTTAAATACAATACATTGAAGTTTGCTGTTGAAATGTGCAGACATTTTGAAAATGTTCGCCAAGTTGGTAATAAATTATAGGAGATAAATGTTTTCCATAAAAATATGAAAGAATTAAAGCTGTTTATCTGTTTTGTAGGTTCTATTCTTTTCCTGTGCTGCATCAGTCTCCATCGGTTTGTTGGTATCTGCCATCCCGTCCGCTCACTCAGCTGGGTCAGTGCTCGTAGGGCCAGGCTTGTGTCTGTGGCAGTGTGGGCTTGTGTTTTTTTCTGCCAGGCTCCGATTCTTTACTTTTCAAGAACAAGGTAATTACACTGTATTCTTCTTTTAACAAGTCTTGCCTGCCATCTCATCTTATGGTTTTTGAATTGGTAAAAAATGAACAAACTGTCGACCTGTTCACATTCCGATTTACAGTTCACCGCCTTTCTGCTTCTGCACCTTTGTATTTATTTATGTATGTTTTCTGCCAGGGATTTAAAGACAGAGCGAATCTGCTACGACACTACCAGCCCCGAGCTGTTCGATGACTTCCTGGTGTACAGCTCAGTTGTGTCAGTGCTCATGTTTGCCTTGCCCTTTATGGTGGTGATGGTCTGCTATGGCCTCATGGTTCGGAAGCTTCTGGAGCCCGACTGGGGGTCTGACCAGGGAGCTGAAGGGGAAGGAGGCGGTCTACCGGCCCAACGGTTAAAGCAGAAGTCAGTGAAGATGATCATTATTGTGCTGGCAGTGTTCATGCTGTGCTTCCTTCCTTTTCACCTTACTAGAAGTCTTTACTACTCATTCAGATACCTGAGACAAGTCAATCCATCACAAGTAAGCCTCCAGCCTGTTTTAAAGTTAGACTGGGTTACAGTTTGTCTAAAGCTAATCAGATTATAAATACGTCTTCTTCAGATCAGCTGCAGCTTGGTGGAGGCTGCCAGCGTTGCTTACAAGGTGACACGACCTTTAGCCAGCGCCAACAGCTGCGTGGACCCCATTCTTTACTTCTTGTCAGGACGGGATGCACGCAGCAATCTTACCAAGAAGAAAAAACTGCCTTCACAGAAACCCACAATGAGTCGTTGCTTGACAACACAACTCTGACCTCCCTGTCTAAGACTAGAATGGATTCAACCCCAAATCTTAAAGAGCGCATTAAGCAGCTCTAAGAGCTGGAACATCTTCGTGAAGAATGTGGTATTCTCTCTTCCAACTGGAATAACCATTCAGTCATATGATGTATAGTAAAGCTTTCCATAACCCCTGAACTTTGCTAAACTTTTTTTTATGTATCAGCAACAAACTTGTGTGTGTTTTATTAGAATTTTACAAGGCAGACCCAAATGTAATGGCTAATCTGACAGAAACCGATACTTTTTTTTTTTTTTTTTTACAAAACCAAAGTGTGCCATTTGTATTCTGCTTCCTGGAGATCATACTTGGTAGAATCACCTTTCATTGCAATTACAACATGAAATCTTTTGGGCAAAGTCTCTACCAGTTTTGCACATCTTGACACTAAAATCTTTCAAATTGACTGGAGAGCATGTGAGAACATCATCTTTCAACAGATTATCAATATGACTCTAGTCCTAAAGGCCCATGTTAACTTCTCCAGAGTTACTATGAGTATTTTGACTGCTTGTCTGATCAAAGCTCTCCTTGCTTGTCAGTATAGTTTCCCCTTTCCCATTTTCACATTGAGCACATGATGATTGCATGTAGTTCTGTAAAATGCTTCAAGGTTGAAACTGTTTTCCAACCTAACATAACCCAGCCCTACTTTTAACTTCTCCGAATATTTTTCCCTTACCTGTCTGAAGTGTCCGTTGGTCTTCAAGATGCTGTTTGTGTTCACAAATGTTCTCCTACTAACATCTAAGAACATTTGAATCCATACTGAGAATAAATTACACTGAAGTGAACTTTATTTAATATCAATACACGCTATAATAGATAGATAGATAGATAGATAGATAGATAGATAGATAGATAGATAGATAGATAGATAGATAGATAGATAGATAGATAGATAGATAGATAGACCTTTTACTTGTCTTTAAAGACAAGTAAGATGTCTTTATACAAGTCTGGTCTGTAAGATAACAAAGAAAAAGAATAAGAATAAATACCTGAGGCAGTAGTTTAATTGTCAAAGCTCTGGTTTGCCAGACATTTCAAAAATGACTTTAAATAATAAAACAAAAACAAAAAACAATAACTTTTTTAACCTAAAGACAACACCATCAGCAGATGCTTTTTTTCCACTGTGGATCAATTAACTTCAAACATGTTTTAAATCAGTGTATCAATAATCCTCTATGCTCTGAGCATCTGCAATTGCATCTTTAAGATCTCAATTACCCCTCACAGAATCAATGAAGGATTGATTGAAGGTCACTTTGCTTTTGTGTTGCTGTTAAAAATACCCATAAGATTTCATGTTTATCCAATTCCTTATATAAATGTCATCATTCTCAGTTTATCTGAACTGAGGGAGCAATTTTATTTAGAGTCTTAAGTTTTTGTATCATTTCCTGATTGTTAAAAGGTAACTTTATCTCCTGAGTTAAGATAAAACATGACTCCTTTACACATAAAACCTAGTAAAAGCTCCATGAAAAATATTTGAAAAAATTCAATTGGTACTTTATTGCATCCTCAAAAACTCAGTGTACCACCACTTTTACTGAACATGTTACTACAGTGATGAAAGTGCAGAATGTAGAGTAATGTGTATGGCAACCAGGTATAAGAACAAGGAAATTTGACATATTTTTGATCTTGAAACATAGACTTGGTGAAACTGGGTTTAATGTCAATCCAAGATCAACCTTGAGAGTTAAATGGCGCATTTAAGTTACCGGCACCACATCTTACTGGTTTATTTCTGTCCATCTCAGCAGATACTGGATGTTCTTGATATTTTCTACACTGCATTTCTGTTTGTCTGAATTTCTTGTTAAAATCAGAGGACTTGAATATTGTTTGGCTATTCTTGCCTATTTACTCAAACTCCCAGTTAATCTGCACGTATGTAAATAACGTATATTTCCATTTATCCTTTGAACCTCTAAAGGCAACCTCTAATAACCCAAAGTACACCAGTGGTACCAAAGTCTGAGAAGCATGAGTGGCATGTACTCGCAGTTCTTGCAATGTGTAAAGATCACCAGTAGGGGGTGATAGTTACAAGTTAATTTTTGTTCCTCAAGATTTATGTCAACAAAATCTCTCACACGCATCTAAATGTGTAAACAAAAATAAGCAACAGGTAATCAAAGACAGATTAAAATACAACTCTCCTTTATTTCATGAGTAAAAACAGTTTACAGAAATAGATGTCATATAATAAAATTAAGCATGATATGAATAAATACTAAAAATCTGATGAAATGTTTTTCTTCCCTCCAGCCTAACTTTAAAACATTTAATGGGGACAATGCAATAGCAATAAAAGCAGACAAAACATTTAATAATCACCTTGAGATAATAAATGCCCTGGCCTCTACTTATGTTGTATTATCTTTCCTAAAAGCATAATATGAGCAAAATGAAGTAAATTAATCCCATAATAGTGAACTCTTGGAAACCTATGAAAATGTAAACTAAAGCTTGCATGAGGGTTCGGATTATCTGCTGTTGTTAGTTTCTCAAAGAAAAACTAGAAAGAATAAGAAGCTGGTGAATCTCATGATCAGAGGGAAAACACTGGTATGTTTAACAAAACAGTAAGGGTAGAAAATAAATCATTTCAGACAGCAGTTCAGCTTATATAAGTGACAGAGTTCTGTCACTGGTGCAGTGCAGCTGTTCTCACCCCTGAATCTCCTCATACATACTGTGTGTTAGAGTATAAAATCAAAATAAGAGGGTTTTTTTGTTTTGTTTTTGTCTGTCTGTTCTTACTCTTATTTACATATTTACACCTATATACATGTCTAGTTTTCTTTAATTGTGGTTTTTCTCAATTTTTAGTTTCTCCACATGAGGTCCAAAATGATATTTGTTGCTTGTAATAAGCATTTGAGCTGCAGTATCATTCACATACGATAAAAATATACATGAGGCCCCTTTATGTCCAAAGCAGGATCCACACCGGACTGTAATCTGAAGGCTAAAACGTACCAAAGGGTTTTGGGACTTTGCTGAATTTATATATTTAGACATCGCAAATACACAAAGGATAAAAAGTAAATTTATCTTTTTCAATCATTTATCTTTAATAAATGATCGATGTGACAAAAGCTGTTTCGATGTGATCAAAAAAGCCTTTGTGGGGCTGTAATGTTATCTTGTGAAGAAAGAATGTGTCTCAGACATGTAATAAGTGTTTTAAACTTTCATAGGACATTCACAGGTTACCTTAAGAGCTCTGAAATATGCTGAACCCTTATTTATGATCTGGAAGACTGAAATGATTTTGTTGGTCGGCAAGAGTATATATAATTACATGGCACAGCTCGATAAGAAAATTGCACCCCATTGGATTGTGTCAGATGTCAGACAGCTGAGGCATTTGTTAAAGATTGACCCTAAAAGATAAAAAAATAAATCTGATCTAAGGTTTTAAACCCTCCAACCTGAATAATTTACTTCAGTGAATACAATGAGCTATTGTTAATGCATTCAGCAGATTAAAAGTCTAAACCCCAAAACTCATCTGTAATTTCTGAAAAAGCAAAGAATAAGCCATATTCTTTTTTTTAAAACATTTTTGAAAGCAAACACATTTCTGCTTCTAATGTATTGTGGCACTTAGTTGCAAAGATTATTTATGTTTCTTTGACAGTTACATGCTGTCCTGTTTCCTCCGAAGTTAATGGGGGGAACAGGACACAAATGTAAATAAAGCAGCAGAACCACCATATTTTGATCAGTAACCAGGAGGGATTTTGCATCATTAATTTCAGCGATATTTGTTTTGAAATAATACTCCTCCTGCAATAATCTCATTAGCTTACTAGCACTGTTGCTGACTGCACTTTGAAGTTTAAGCAGTATAGGATCAAGGTGTCGTGTGATCTTATCGTGCACTAAGAAGCAATTCCTTCTTTCGCCAGCAGGTGGAGGTTAAGTTTTCTGAAGAACATCTCCATCTTGGCATTTAAACTGCCGTCAGATGATGAGGTCTTCTTCCACGAGGTAGCACGATCATGCAGCATCTCCGCATCTCTTCATCTGATAAGACAAATGGAATGGTAATGTTAATGAGCCACTAAAATGCCTAATGATGTATCATTCCCAAATTCATCTCATAGCTGTCGTTTCTCAATATTTCAAATTAGGACAGATGCTTAATAAATAATATATTAAATAGTAACTTAAAATATAGCCAGTATGAAACATTTTGATGTTTTCTTTTTATTTCAGATTAGTTTAGGAGACACCTCTTTAGTGCATTGCATTTAGGTGCATAATACCACCTGTTGATGGCCTATTTAGCTGTATAACTTGGGTCAAACATTTAGGATATCTTTCAACAAGCTTCTCAAATACTTTCCCTGTGTTTTTACTTTTGTGTTAATTCTTTTACCTACTGTTATTGCTTTTAATAATTGCTGTTTTTAGTTTTCATAATTTCAATTTCTGTTGTTGCTAAATGTTTTAATGGATTCTTGTGTTTTATCCATTTTTTTATTTTCTGGGTTTTAATTTCAGCACTTCTGTAATCATGTAAAACACCTTGAGTTGAAGGAATGCTATAGAAATAAATCTTTGCCTTGCCATTCCTCCATACCGAACTGTTACACCTGAGCTAGGTTTTTAGGCTTTCTTTTTCACACAAACACTTTCATATTTGCCCACAAATGTTCTATAGGTCTGATGTAAAGGATTTGAGATAGTTACTCTTAAAACATAGACTTTGTTGTTCTTAAGTATCCTTGTTGCTTATTTAACATTATTCTTAGGTTCATAATCCATTCGGAAGAACCATTTGCACCCAGATTTTAACTTCCTGGCTGATGTCTTAAAACTCTGATTCCCAGGAACTTCTTTTTCATGCATGTACTTAGGATTATGCAACGGTCCCTCCTAAAGCAAAAAAAAAAAAAATATTTTTTAAAGAACATCTTAATCTGGGCTGTCTTAAATTGTTTGAAGGCGTAGCAAACTTGGGGCATGTCATCTTCTCAATCTGAAGAAGTACCAAACATATTTCCAACATATTCTCTTTCTCATTACTTTGTCATTTCACAAGACAAAACATTGGTAACTCTAACTAACCTGAGACAACTACAAAAGAAGGTTACTTGTCTTTTTAGCCAGTGTATATTATTAAGATTTAATTTATCTATTTCTGTATTAAATACATGTATTATCTTGATTATATTCAGTCACTGAACCTTTATTGACTTCGCATTTGAAGGTGATTGGAATATGAGAAAATGAAAAAGAAGTAGTAATTTTTTTGAGAGAGATTAAGAAGTAATGTGATAACGTATGTGGTGGGTTTTTTTAAGGTTTTTTTTAAGGACTGTACCTCTTGAAGCCAGACGGTGAGCAGGAGGAAAAATGTTTTCCACCAAACAGGGAGTTCCTTTGCTCCTGGGATGATGCTTTTGTTTCCATGGTAATGGGCTTGTACTCAGGTATGTGAGCGACTTGAAATCTTTGAATCAAAGACATAAAATGATCAATAGTTAGTGTCAAAAAGACTACTGCAAATCTAAAAAAAAATCGAAACATCTCATCTAAAACATATGGCAACAACACAAAGCTTTCAAACAGCATGCTGTGCAGACCATTGAGTCTGAACAGACTTTAATTTAATTGGAATCAGTTATAAAAAACTGTAGTGCAAAACAAAGTAGCAGAGCATCAGATAATTTTAGAAACATTTAGCTGGGCTTACCTCCCCACAGACAACACCTCTCCCTCCTTCGTCTCCTTCCCCTCACTGTTGTCCAATGTGCTCTCAACAGTTTTTGGCACAATAGCAGCATAGGTGCGGTGAGTGTCAACACAAACCCCCCCAAGGAGAGGGTTCTTTTGTTGGTCAACAGCCGTGTCAAAGGACAGCAGATTGAGGCCCTTCTGGGGCTTCAGTGGGTCTTTGAGAGAATCCAGGGGAGGAATGAGAATGGGGGGCCACTTTCTCTGAGCGCAGCGGGAGCAGCGGTAGCCATGTTTGGGGGCCAGACCAGAAAGCCCTGAGATGGTGTGCAGGTGGGACTGATGGGGGCAAGACTTTGGGATGGAGCGGAAGGTGGACAAAGGAGACAGCATCGGGAACCTGTTGGCAGAAAATGGCCAATCAGGGAATATATATGAACTTAGGTCTAACCACAAAATGATTAGAATAATTTAAAAAAACACATGTTACATCTTACAGCTTTGTTTTTAGTGATCCTAAATATATAAACTTTTCCATCATATGACGGGTCAACAGCCTTTTCTCTCTCTTTCAGGGAAAAAAAGGAAACAATAAAACACCTCATTGCCAAAATGAATGGTTAATTTGTCTTTGCACACCCATGGACTGTAATGACATCCAATTCTAAGTAAAAGTACATTTTCTTATATTGCTGTTCTACCTTTCACAGCTTCAAGAGTTATGGAAACCTATTCTATAAAACTCTCTATTCAGTGCTTTGAGCTAATTTGTTGTAAAGTTGACAGTGGAAAAGTTAATAGTGAGGAAATGTTATAACCAGACTTTTTACTTATATAGGTGACTCCCCATTATGGTACTATGCTGGAATTCACTGAGCTCCAGCGAGTGATAAATTACTTTAAATTTGGCAATCTGGGTGGTTCTGGATACCATCACCTGAACAGTTCACCTAAACACATTTGGCAATACAGTTAAATTTAGAGAGCAGATTTATCTTTGGGTCGCCTATATCATATTTGCCTATAGACATTCCTTGTTATTGTACAAACAAACCACGGTTTCCCCTTTTTGCAGATGCTTCATGTAACAACAAAGAAAAAAGACAAAGTTTAATAGTTGCAAATAGTACCCCCGGTAACTAGCTCAGCTTCTATACACAAACTGTGAAGCAATTTAAAAGTTGAAATGAGAACTTAAGGTCCCTTCATTGTTACAGTATATAGTGCCGATGATGGCAAAAAGCCAAAGAGATGAACGCAGCTGTTTTCCCTTTTCTGTTGCGACAAGTTGTTGACCCCCAGGTAACCTCTAATGCGGAGCCATCCATCTGGAAGCTTTCCAGAACTGTGCGTGGACATTGTGCGTGTGAGTGTATCGGAATGTTCCCGAAACTACAACTACTGTGTTTCTGTAGTCCCATTGAGAAACAGCACACTGGTACCAGCCCTTAAGAACTCCTACAATTGGTTTACACATAAATTACAAACTAAAAGGAAATGGATAAAAAAAAATCTGTGTAGAACAAATGGGGGTAAAGTCAAATGCAGAAAGGCTTTTATTTGATTAGCTGAGATGCATACTGTTTTTTTATTATCTCTTATTTATTTCATTGTTATCCATCCTCTTTTAATTGACAACTTCAGGTTAATTTACATTTTTGTCTGGACAGCACTGTAGTACATCTCAAATTAATTAAAATGTGCTTCAGACAAACTACAGTTTTTTAAACACTATATATTCTATGCTGAAAAGACAAAGGTCATCCTGTCTGTAGCAGTGTTTCAAAAACCATAAGTCAGCAGAAATTGTTTGAAGGTATTTTAAATCATGATATGAGTAAATATACAGTCTGTGAAGGCATAAGTAATGTGCTGAGATTTATGCAGAATTGGAGCAACATGGACATCTAAGCCAGGAAGGCTTGGGCTCTTTCAAAAGAGCAACATCAAAGGAATGGTTCTCAACTGAAAGAGCAGATATCTCATGTAAGAGAATGGAGAGACACAGCGGTGTAAAATGACTTGTTAAATTCGATTTTGGATACTTTAAAGCCACAAGCTTACAACCCAAGTTCCGACCACAACCACCCTCGGTCGTGTTAATGTTGAGACTTTGATAAGTTATGTGACCACCAGTGAGCTCAGCGACCGAATGACTGTTGAAGTCTAATAATTGGACAGTTTCTATGACCGTGTAAGAAGTTCGCTGCAGAGCTGTGGGAGTGAGTCACCGCCAAGCGTCAAACTGTTCCCTACCTCAGCTCAAAAAAACGCAGCTGAAACAATCTGAATTGTCACGACTGTTAAAACTATATGTTTTTGGTTGAAATAGTTCAAGAAAACTGCAAATTATGAATTGCTTTAATACATATAATTATGGTAGCTCTAAACAATAAATATTCCCAGTCTAAGAGAGGAAGATTAAAGCATAGTATGAGGTTTATGTACCCTCTGCAAAGTACAAATTATCTTTTTACTGCAGAGAGATAATTAAACCATTGACATTGCATTCTTGTAAAATCTGACCTCAAGGAGCATGAATCAGTGAAAGCAGGCAATAATTTACAGGTGTGTGTCAGTGTGTGTGGCACATACTTGATCGATGAGCCTTTGCTCATCTGTTTGCCCTCATATTCCAGCAGCAGTTCCTCCAATGCTGCAGCATTTTCTGAAACACAGACAATATCAGCTTAAGGTAACATCATGTCTGGTAACCACGCGTAAAATGCTTTTCTTATTAGGTTTTTGATCATCTAAAAATTGGTTAAAATAAATAGCACACAGAGTATAACAGTAAGCATTAATATAAAATGAACAGAAGGAGCTGCTGGGTTGATAAAACAAGACATATCTTAAATGTGTCATGTTTTTCTTGAGAAAAATCACCACACGGGCTTAAAGAGATTATAAAACCTCAAAACAAACTACCTGAACTACAGGAATGTGACTTGTACCTTTTTTCTCTGTTATGAGGCGAACCAGAACACTGATTGTGTCTTCATTCAGGTCATCGGATATGTAAGGGAAGTTACCTAAAAAAGAGGGAAAATAATATGAGCTAGACTTACAAATAAAAGAGCAGACACTGTTTCTTTCTATTAAAGTAATCTTCTTTTGAAACCGACACTGAAACTAAAGAGCTATAGAAATTTGGCAAAAGTTGGCACACACCAACAAATTAAAAGGAATGAATAAGAAACACGGTCCTGGTTGTGTGCCCAACTTTGCCAAATTTCTATAGCCATTAGTTTCAGTGTCCGGTATTCAAAAGAAGATTACCTTTAATAGAAAGAAACAGTGTCTGCTCTTTTATTTGATAAGTACTATCTATATCACCCTTTCACACTCATTTTAGGATAACTCCCTACCATATCCGATGACCTTAATGAAGACACAATCAGTGATCTGGTTCGCCTCAAAACAGAGAAAAAGTTACAAGTCACATTCCAGTATTTCAGTAGTTTGTATTTGAGTTTATAATAATCTCTTAAGCCCGTGTGGATGATTTAATCTCAAGAAAAACAGACACATTTAAGATATGTCTTGTTTTATCAAACCCAGCAGCTCCTTCAGTTCATTTTATATTAATGCTTACTGTCAATACCTCTGTGTGCAATTTATTTTAAACCAATATTTTAGATGATCAAAAACCTAATAAGAAAAGCATTTTACGCGTGTTACCAGACTGATGTTACCTAACTGATATTGTCTGTGTTCAGAAAAATGCTGCAGCATTGAGGAACCTGCTGCTGGAATATAGTCAAACGATGAGCCTTTGCTCATCTGTTTGCCCTCATATTCCAGCAGCAGTTCCTCCAATGCTGCAGCATTTTCTGAAACACAGACAATATCAGCTTAAGGTAACATCATGTCTGGTAACCACGCGTAAAATGCTTTTCTTATTAGGTTTTTGATCATCTAAAAATTGGTTAAAATAAATAGCACACAGAGTATAACAGTAAGCATTAATATAAAATGAACAGAAGGAGCTGCTGGGTTGATAAAACAAGACATATCTTAAATGTGTCATGTTTTTCTTGAGAAAAATCACCACACGGGCTTAAAGAGATTATAAAACCTCAAAACAAACTACCTGAACTACAGGAATGTGACTTGTACCTTTTTTCTCTGTTATGAGGCGAACCAGAACACTGATTGTGTCTTCATTCAGGTCATCGGATATGTAAGGGAAGTTACCTAAAAAAGAGGGAAAATAATATGAGCTAGACTTACAAATAAAAGAGCAGACACTGTTTCTTTCTATTAAAGTAATCTTCTTTTGAAACCGACACTGAAACTAAAGAGCTATAGAAATTTGGCAAAAGTTGGCACACAACCAGACCGTGTTTCTTCTTCATTCCTTTTAATTTGGTCTGCCTTTTAAAGGCACAGTGTGAAACAAATTCAGCTTTTTATGAATAAAAATCAAGTACTGCTTTGAAAAATATGTATTTTACCGAGGTCTAATCACAGTCACATTATCATGAAAGCGTTCTCGTGTCTTAAAGTACGTTGTTTAAAGATACAGAGGGTGCACTGCCCCCCATATGAGGCTGCCATGTTGCATCGCCATCTTTGAATACGTTAGCCGAAAAGGGTTAAACTTTTCTGCCTTACGCATTTTAGCCAGAGAGGTTGGGGGTGGGGCGTGGGGGAGGTGGGGTGAAGAGAAGAAACGAGCAACGAGCATAGAGGCCTTGGATCATAGTTTTCAATTTCAATGGAGGACCATCCGTACTCTTTGCCCCGTGAGAGGGAGGAAACCATACCACAGAAAAGAAGAAGAAATAACCGGGAGAAAACAAGAATCTACATCTGTGGAGCGTTTACCAGATGGAAACTATTCAAGGGGGACACGAACTTGAAGACGTACGCTGAGGTTGCAGGCTTTTTGCTGGACAGGTAAGTTAATTACATGAAACAATGAAGTTTATGTTAGCGTTATGTTTGACACAGGACAGGTTCGTCCAGCAAATACTTTATCTTCCGTTTAACTCGGACAATTTACTCCGCGGCTTCCGCGGCTTCTGTAATGAAGTGTTATAATGGCGAGGTGTTTGCATTCACTGAGCACACCACTAGTTGGAGCTAATTCTTACACACAGGGGCTTTAAATACTGCAGTGCCTATGGCCAAACATGAGAGTGGTTAAATAGGCTTATATTGCTATCCTAAAGATGGGAGCTCTCTTTTACGCAACCGTAAGTACAACTGGGAGCATACCGTTCCATTAGCAGAGCATCCTTCATCATGCAGGCCATTGTTATTGGGCATTTATGTGAAATTCATAGTTCCACATAATATGAAAGTGATTAACACAGTTACTACCCATTTTATCTGCATAAATTGTTGCTTTTGAAACTGCTGTTTTTTCTCACTTGTGCTACCCAGCATTTAAACAGAAACAACAGAGAAAATTCAGTTTGCAGTTTGTTCATGGTTGAATAAAGTTGCTATGGCCTTTGCTCACCACCAGAGAGTGCTGCAGCTCTCACACAGATTACAACCAGCCGCTAACACAATAAAATCTCCAGTAAATCCACTTTAAGTAAAGTAATCTGAACTTTTGACACTTTTGCATCATGTAGAAAATATTTTTTTTTCTATATAGAAAGATGAACAAAAAGTAGATCTACACATTTATACAGAAGAAGGCCAAACTACACACTTTTACACATAAAATGTAATGTTAATTTGCTATGACTTTAATTAACACCAGCAACAACTGATAAGGATGAACGAGGATAAGCAAACTGCAAAGAATAGAAATGCCCCCATGGCAACCCCCCCCCCATCCCATAATAGATGAGGACATGAGGCAGCAGAGAGAAGGGAATGAACGCCCGAGGGGGACAGAATAGACTCACTCAGCAGTTATCCTCCATTCAGCACTGCTGGAGCACACAGAGCTCAGTGTGCTGGTGCATTTGGTGCACAGTGATGTAAAATGCCAGGCAAGACTGAGCCTGCTGGTGTGAACTGCAACTATATTGATAGCAAATATTTGTGTGAGTGTGTGTGTATGGAGTTTTATTTCAGTCTCTTGCATAAGCAGCATTAGACTGCTGTCGGATTGTAACAATAGCTCCGTCTCTACAGTGGCTGTTGCTATGGAAAAATAACTGCATCACTATCACAGAGTGGTACTCTTTATCTGCTGTTAACTCCATGACTCCTTTTTGAGGTTTAACTGCAGCAGCTGACGGGGAACTGCTGCAGCTAGAGTTTTTTAGTGCGTCCTTACTGCGTCTGAACACAGAATTAGATATATTCTTCTATTGATGTTGCTACACCTGAAACTTTGCCCTCCCTGTCCAGGTAGGTTTGTCAGAGCTGCCACAGCAGGTCTGTTTAAGCCCTCCAAGGCATCTAGCTTGCTGTAATTTAGCCTATGAGGTGTTCTCTCTGGCAAGTAAATTGAGAAGAACAGGGCGAAGAACTTTAGCCAAATAAGGCCACACTAGATAGCACAGCCGGTCTGAGTAAGTGTAGAGTGGAGCAGTGATGGTAAAGAAACAGCTAGGTACAGTTTTTGTTGATGAGGTATTCTTTTTCAGTTTTTTGGGGGGAGACTGTGGCTCAGGAGGCACGAGCTTGTCTTTTAACCGGAGGATTTTTGGTTCAAACCCCTGCTCTGTCTGTATCGGCCCCTGTGTCCTTGGGCAAAACCCTTCACCCCTCTTGCCTGTTGGTAGTAGTTAGAGGATCTGGTGGTGCCAGTATGTGCAGCCTAGCTTCTGTCAGTGTGCCCTAGGAAAGCTGTGGCTACAAAGTAGCTTACCATCAACATTGGGTGAATGACTTTGGGTTGAAACAAATGGGGTAAGCACTTATTAGTCCTCAGGACTAGATAAAGCTGTGTACAAGTAGGACATCTGCTATTTCATGCCCTTAATTTCTCCAACGGCAGTCGACCACTTTCTCTCATTTCCCACTTTCCCTCATCTTCACCCCGACACCCTGCCTAAACCCCCTCCTTCTCTGCTTTGTCTCACTTAGACGAGCGCATTAATTTAGCGTATCCGTACACAACTGCATCATGAGCACCTAGTGGTGCAGAGAGGAAGAAAGAAGGAGAAATACATGCAATATCAGGTTGTAAAATTATGCAATGCATCATGGTTTCGGTGAGTACAGGCCTGATTTAAATGTATTCAAGGAATTAATACTATAAGTTATTGCTTTCAGTTTCCAATGTCTCCCTCAAGCGTCCACGTATCCAAGTTAGCAGCTTCCCTATCACTGGGAACTAAACAGATTTGTCCTAGAACAGAGAGCAGAAAGCAACTAAAAGAGTGCTAGGAAAGAAGAGTGAAACAGAGGACACTAACAGTGAGGTAAAGGAGCTGATTGAATAATTGATCTGGTTGAGAAAGTAGAGATGGCTGAGTGGTGTTGGGTTCATGTCCAAATGAGGGTGGGCAAAGCTTATGAGAGTCAGGGAAGTAGATAAATGTTGAGGAGATGAAGGGAATAAGGGAATTGCAGAGAAACAGAGGTTTTGGATTTTAGGGGGAGAGACTTTGGAGCAATTGAAGTTTAGAGGCAACAGCAACACAAACATACATTTAGGATTTAACCACATTTAGCTGACATTAAGGTGACTTAGTTAAAAGGTTATAGGGAACTAGAAAGCTCCTCCTCGACAGAACACATAAACGACACAAAATGACATTAAAGATCAAAAAAAAGGAAAGACCAGTGTTAAGTTGAAATTGAAACGTCTTCATTACTATGTTCTGAATATGCTCTTTAATTTCATTTAAATATCTTAAGTGAGAATTTCCACCTGTTACTTCCCAGTTAACTCCAAACTGCTTTTAGATGTGTTATATCGTTTTAAAACTCATAGTTTTCCATTTGTGTTTCAATCACAATTAAGCTTTTAATTGTTTAACACACAAATCACCTGGACTTGAACATGTGTTGCTGTTCTTCACAGGAAAATGGCACCATTTACCTTAAGCTGCAATCACACTATGGATATATTAATCTAAATCAATGCATGTAGGAGTTCCAACCACTTCATTGGCCACAAAGACCCAGCACTCAGATCACTTCTACAAATATTTGTGGGGAAAAAATGTGCCTCTCCCGCAGGAACTCAGTGAATTCCAGAGAGGTATAGGAAGCTAAAACGACAATGCTTGTAAAAACTGCATGCCACATTCAGGCTTCCCTGGTTCCCATGAAAGGAACAGTTGTTGCATTATTTTCAATAATGTGACTTTCCCAGCTTTGTGGAAACAGTTTGGAATGGCCCCTTCCTATACCAAACTGACTGAACGTCAGTGCACAAAGCAACGTACAAGCATGACAGAGTGTCTGACCCTCTAGGGCTGAAAGTTTATAGCTTTACTCAAGCATGTCCCTAAATGGGGCAAATGGGGCAAATAACTATTATTGAATTAATCAAAAATAGATCCTTCCTCATTGTCAGTCACTTCAAGTAAATGCATTAATGTCAACAATTCATATTTCAGATTTTTTTTAGCAAAAAGTCTGAAATGACTTTGCCTTGCAAGAGATTCTATTAAAAATGCTACATTAAAAGATTCAGAAAGTTTTTCTATTTTAGCTATTTGTTAACAGAAGTAAAAGTTCAACAATTTTGCAAAATGGGACAGGAGTATGAAGATATCTACTACCTTACAAACAACCTGGATGGCCACGTACGCAAAACTAATGTGGCTTTAACACAGAGTGTGTTTTAATGCAACATGTAAGAAACCTAAGAGCAACAGATGTTGCGCAGACGTAAACAGCTCTTTAACAGGATCTGTGGAGCTCCCAGCTGACGCTGCAGGTAGAACATAACACTGCCTTGGCTCTGCTTTGCACCATCAGCTGAGAGCAGAAGTGGGCAGCTTTAAATCTGTTGTGGCTTGTATTTTACATTTACTCTCTTTCTTTCTTGGCAGCATATAGAGTTAATAAATATTAAATTTGCCATGTTTTTTTTCTTAAATAAATAAAATAAAACCATCTGTAATTAAATCGTGTCGCCCCTTAATAAAATCTTTGACATATGTCCTATAAATTCAAGTGGACAATGCAATGCCTCCCATGTGTTTAGCAATAAGAGTCCAACAGCCACGGTACACTGAATACAAAAGGAAAATAAGGGAGGAGTTGGTGAACCGGACATTGTGATTGTAACGAGAAAAACTGCCTTATATCAACAACTCTCTATGTGTATTTAGGTGAAAGGCTCAGAATTATAATCAAGTACACAATCTCAAAGTGGTTGATCTTTTAAAAAGTAGACAGTACAAAGTGCAGAGAGTGGGTGTGTTTTTGTGTTTGAGAGCTTACCTCCCAACTCTCTATCATTAAACTTTATTTCAAACCTTCTCACTTTGGACTTTTAATAGCTTTTAATCACTTTTATCTACCTTTTGTTTGATTCCCCCACGCCTCCCCTTTGCTTTTTCTGTTCTGTTGACTCTTGAACTTACTCCTGAATGGGATAAAAAAAATCCCTCCAATTCCACTGACCTGAAGCCTATATACCACTTCACAGCACAAATCATATCCCTACAAGATGATATGACATTAATGTGTGCCCTTTGTCTTTCTCACCTTCTTTCTGAGGTGTGGCAGTCTCTTCATCTCTTCCCTCTTTTTCAGCAGTGCAATTGTATCCCTTTTTCTTCAGGATGTTGCAGATCAGGATGCCCAGCAAACCCATTATGCAGAAGATGGGCACCAAGGCGAAGACGGCATACTCTGCCGTCTTTTCCTCCGTGCTCCGAACCACTGTACCGTTGGCCGGTCCTCCTGCCCCAATGGATGAACCTTTTTCCACTGTGCGAACCTTTCTGACGTGCAATTCTGCTAAAGGACAGAGAGGAGAATAGTAAAATCAATTAGAAGAAGAGATGCATAGAAACATTAGGAGCAAATCAAGGGGTGCCGAATCTCACCTTTCACACAACGACTTTGCGTGGAAATCAGTCCATCATCAGGGGAGAGAAATCTGGTTGAAGAAAAAAAAACTAATTAATAAAAAGTTTTAAAAAAAAGTGAGACAGGTTTAAACTGTGGGTGCAGGGAGAGTAGTGGAGAGACTGAAGAGGCACTTCTCACCCCGGCAGACAGTCGCCACAGACAGCATCTGAGCTCAGAGTGCCAGAGACTGAAACGTTTCTGCCCAGGATCTCGCAGGATGTGTGTGGATGGCAGAGCTCAGGGCCAACTGCATCTGAAAAGCTTCCAGGTGGGCAGAACTGACATTTCACTTCCTCAGTCTCAGTCTGAATCTGCCCACAAGGCTGAGAAGAAAGAAAACACACATTAGCTAAGACATTTTTAACGTTTTCTTTATGGTTTTATTTAGTGAACCTTATAAGATGTAAGGAACTGTGGAAAGAAAGAAAGATCTCCTGTTTCAATGTTGTCAAAAGCCATGTAAGCGGACACAGCAAGTATGTGAAAAATGGTACTCTGGTCAGATAAAACCAAAAGTTTACTTTTATTGGCTACATGAACAAACCACGAATGGACTAACATGGGACCACGGGCTTATCAAAGCTTATGGAAATTGGATGAAGATAAACACAGAAAATCCTAGAAGAAAACCGGGAAGAAGCAAAAGACGTTAGACTGGAGCAGAGATCCAACTTCCAAAAGGACACCAACACCACGTATAGAAGAGGATTTATAATGGGATGGTGTCGATCTAAGTATCTTTCTTAAAGACATACCCTAAAAGACACAGAGCTGTAATTTGAGAGAAAACGTGGTTTGACAAAGAAATAACTCAAGGACTGAAGGTGGGTGACTGGGGTTGGGGTGGCTAGTAAAGTTTGGAAACTCTTTTGGCTCATTTGCTCACCTTGGATGGCTCCTGGCCAGGAGGGCATTGCAAACACACACACCCCTCTCCCCACCGACACTGCACCACTGCAGTCCCACCACAGCCAAACAACTGGAAGATAGAAAAATCAGAGTAAGGCGAGGGACAAACACATCAAATACGCTTTAAAACAGATGCATGTGATGTGATGTACCGCAAGGAGGGTGAGAGCAGAGCAGCAAAGGTGGTTCCTCATCTTCTTCAATGTATTCTTCTATGTGCATATGATCTACAGTAAAGCAAACACAGTACACATAAATGTGCCATTGCTGAAACGCCAAATATGAAAAATAAATACATAAATAAAAATAAAAAACTGACATGACACCAAAAAACATAACTGTCGCTTCGGTGCAAACATGCATACAAGTACAGCACTTATGCATATTCAAAAAAACAAACTGCTGAGTCATCTTTGCTTGTAATCAATAATGCAGCGACACTGGAAGCAGATAGTTAAGAAGCACTTCTTAGTGCTGTAAATAGCAGTTACTATAATTCGGGACCTTTTAGTGTTCTCCTGTGAATGAACCAGGGATTTTCTGCAGCTATATTTGGGATGTAGCTTTACTCACACAAACAGTTCACCCAATGACTCATCCTGCAGCACATTCATTTACCAACACATGCTGACTTTCTCAAAAGGTAACATCAGCTGACCCCGGAAACTGTGTTTTCTGGCATTAAGCTGAAGGTGAGATTCTGATATTTATGACAGATTAACTGAAAAAAATGATACATGTTTGTTTAAAGCACTTACGAGCAAAGTAGTGATTATTAATGCATTATGTGCATATGCCATCATTGGCACAGGTAACTTTTATGATTAATAGGATGACAAGCGATTAGAATGTGATGGTGATGAAACTTCCCAATGGGACCTATGGTCTCATACCATGAACTCAAACCCAATTACAGGGCTGGCTAACAAAGCTATTTACTCCAAAATAAAAATGTCAAGCATATAATCAAACATGTCAAACTTTTATAATGATTATGATGATGCAGCATATCGGTCTGGCTTATTTTTTTGGTATAATCCTCTAAACCTGTGGTGTACAAAGTCGTCCGGCAAGGGCCAATGTCATACATGTTTTAGATGTCACCCAGGGTCAAAACACCTGTGTTAAATTGACTGGTTTATTATCAGGCCTCTGAAGAACTTAAAGAAATGTTTAACAGGTAATTTAGCCATTTAAATCAGCTGTGTTGGATCAAGGACATGCCTAAAACTTGCAGGACACCATCCCATTGAGACTTGGAGCCGGACATCCCTGCTTTAAATCTACCGATTTGCATGACTCAGGTGCACAAATCAAATAAAGTATTACTTATCCAAGGCTAGGTGAGCATAAGCATGTGAAAAAATTTGTACATATATATAGTCCTAATGTTTAATGTCATAGTGATCAATTGCTCAATGGGAAATCTGCTGCATTTCCATTATGTGCACTGAAATGTTATTAATTTGTAAAAAATATCAAAATAAACCACATGGGTTCGCAGCAAGAATTCCTTCTGCACAGCACTCTCATTTAAAGCCACAATTATAGGGCTGTGAAGCTGCACAACCGTAGCATCATCATGGTGGACCTGAATTTGCCACCAAACAGCTAGGTACTTTGTGGTTTGGGATGTTGCTTCAAAAGACATGCAAATGGATTTCTACTCCAGTTATGAGATTTCTTTAGACTTGGAAAAATGAAAAACATTGAGGGGTTCCGGAGAAGAATGGTGCACTAAAATATATAAAACTGTTAGTCAGGCCTATGTGCTGTTCTGTTTGCTCTTTCCCTAAACTAAATAATGTAAATGACAGCATGGTGGGTCCCAGAGTAGGTCTACAGCAGAATTAACGTACACCAAACAAACTGAAGAGATAAGTCAAAGAAAGCAGAGGAGAGGAAATCCGACTGAGCAGTATACTCACCCCAGACTTATAGCTCACACACACGGTTGCTGAGGCAACTCAGCAAGGATGCTTGACTCGCAAAAAAATAAAAAATAAAATCTGAATCAACACTAAACTTTAAGATCCTGTAGCTTTCTCTCTAACCCAGATGTTCTGAGTGACACTGAAAATAAAACCTCAAAAAGACAAACCTAACTCTTTTCTAAACAAATGAAACAAATCAAACTTGAGAAGTTACAGAAAAGAGCCAAAGCCGAGTTCCACACTCTTCAGTGTAGCTGAATGAAAATCTTAGAGTACCTAGCTGTGTCTTATACAGTCAGGCTGACCACAGACACACCCCTATCACCCTCGGGACATGCCCCGGCTGTCACTGCTTCAACAGCCAACCTGCGCGCACATAGTGGCTGTTTGTGGGTGACGCTTGTTTAATGATGCTCTACACCTTTGAGCAAGCAGAAAAACACATTGTTTTTTTCACAGTTACTTAAGAGAATCAACAAATCGACACTCTTTAATGTGTTTATTCTGTTTTTTTTTTTATATATATATATTGGAAAAACACAGAAATCAGACTGTCAGCTCATATACCTATACTTTTTATTTACGGCTATAGTACCGGGCAAAAGTCTTAAGGCATGCTTTCATGGAGTCCTGCTATTTTCTTTAAAAGTGTCTTGATGGATAGTTCTTCAGGCTTTTTAAAGATCTTTAAAAGTTTTCTTTAGACTTGGATGCTGGTCACCTAGTGACCAAAATGGGAAAACTTTTGTAGTTTAGCCGCTTGGAAACAGAAAAATGTAATATTTTACCGATTAGTTAAAGCATAAGTAAGTGCTACTAAACTGGATTAACCACTGAACTTCTGAGCATGAAGGTTATTACTGACTGAATGCTAAAGGTAAAAAGGCTAGAAAGAAATACTAAGAATGTGGGTAATTATTGATATGGGAAAAGGCTTAAATAGATAATGCCATTAAAAAGTAAAAGGAAAAAGAAAGGTAAAGTCATCTTTGTATCTCTATTCAGTAACTGATTATTTCAAGACCGGGATTCTATTGCTTCAATCCATCCATTGCCATCCACTTATCGAGGATTGGGTTCATGGGGATAACAGGACTAAGACATAACTTCAGACATCCCACTCCCCTGGGAAAATCTCCAGGTCACGTTGGGGGCTCCCAAAGGGTTCCTATAACCTCATAACCACAAGTAATGACAGGAATGTAGTTGGACGAGTATATCAAAGCTTTGCTTTTTGGCACAGCTATCACATTTTTCTGTTTCCAAGCTCCTTCTTGACTACAACTAAGTGAACCTATTGAAACTCAATCTATCCTTCGCTTGAGGCAGAGACAGTCCGCCAACCTTGAGGAAACAATAAATCCTTGTTCAGTTCTTTTTTCTATGGAACCACTGCATAAATGTGCTGGAGTGGTTTTAGTAACCCAATTATCCTTGGAATATGTTTCATTTATTTATTATTATTTTATTGGGTAGGGGGAGCTACCTGAAAACTTGGCATACAGGAGATAATGAACTGAAGTGTGATTTCCCTTTTGTTAAAAACTTCACATTTAGATGTGTGTTTTCCATTGAGGATTTCCACTTCTCTGCTTTCCTCATATTTTAAGTATAGACATTAGACATATTGGTTAGGACCAATTTATGAAGATTACTAGAAAGTGACCTCTTGGAAGCTAAAAATTAAGAAATTAGGAGTTTGAATTTTTTTGGACAGTATTTTATAAATGTATCTAGGCCTACACATTAGAATTCCATATGGCTTGTTAATAAAGGAGAAACAAATGCACAACACACTCGAACATTTGAATGCTACCAGTCTTAAATAAAAATTACGAGTTTATGATTTCCATCTGGGAGACGAGATCCTTGTGCCAGCAGAAAGTTTCTGTTACATAATTATTAGTATTTGAGGAACTAAAAAAAAAGAGGGGAAGGGGAAACAAAGAAACCACAAAGCTAAAAACAAAACACATAACCCCAATTCAATTAGATGGAAAGAAAAAGAGGTGGATGGAGTTACTCTGCTAAAACGACAGTCTGATAACATGTGAATATAAATAAATATAGAAGCATTTGTTAAAATGCCATACGGACCAGAGCACGAGGCTAATTACAAGTCAGACATGCGCACATACATCTATTTCCACTTACACACGACTCCATGCTTGCACCTTGACATACGGCCGAAAAATCTGGAAAAACGGATCAATAAAACGACAATGATAGAGAGAGTAAAACAAAAATGGGACCCGCACTTAAATGCCTTTTTTTGGAACGTTTCAAGTAACAAATTGGACATTGCTGCAGAGGTTGAGGAATGCTGGCTTTTTCTGAAGAACCTTGTTTGACCTCGGACAGAGCACCGAGGCAGCTGTACGTAAACTGTAGCAGAGTGAGCGTTACAGTACTTGCTAAAAACTCAGCTAACAGGATGGATGTTGATGCTGCCAAAACGCATGCAGTTAAAGTGAAGTTAAATTTAAAAATACACAGAGATGTCCAACAAACTGTCTTTGAAAGTCAATTATTTGACCACTGCACCACTAGAGGCAACCAAAGCTTCCAGTGTCTGTAAATGTGACGCTTTTACAAACCAGTTTGCCAGAGGTTTTCCCAACAAACCGACTACAAAAGACAGTCACATGTGGACTTCCGCTGGCCTCACAGACACGTGAGTGCTCTCATGTCCTTGAATGCCTCGCTGGCCTTTATACACCCTCTGCTCTTTACCATCCCCTCTCAGAAGTAAAACTGCAGAAAATCCTTAATATGTAAAACATTTTAATAGTTAGGGAATTACACGTCGTCTGGGCTTGATGAGAGCTGGACAATAAATGTGGAACTGCCACCACGTCTTTCAGCAAAATAATTTACATGGAGAAACCACTTCTTGCTTAGTTGAGGCTTTCCATGCTACAACCTTGTAAGCATCATGTTATGTAATATTTGATTAAAATAAATAAGAAGTAAGATTTGACGTCGGAATTTGAAATTTTTTACCAAAGGCAGCATCAATTCTGAGACACAAGGCTTCCTTGTAGGTAGCCACATATAAGGATTTGAAGAATCGTGTTAACCCACTTCTCAAAGACAAGAAATTATGAAAGTTTCCAGTTTGAAAAAGTAGTTCAGGTCCAAAGAAAACTGTATAAAAAATATTCAGTGTGAAAAAGGATTGGCGTTGGTTTGAGTTTATATCACCGTTTGGATTTAAATATGCTTTTTCTCAAGTGTTGAACTGTTGTAGAGGGTGAAAAACATACACACACAGTAAGGCGAGGCAAGGCAATTTTATTTGTATAGCACGCTTTCAACAAAAGGTAATTCAACGTGCTTTACGTGATTCGGTGGTAAAGAAACCAAACATATGATAAAAAAAGTAAAAACAGCGAAACGTAAAAGTATGAACGTTAAAAACAGATAGAATACGAAAATCAATTCAAGAAAACGTTTAGCTTTTGATTAAAAACAACAATTTATAAAAAGCATAAAAATTATTTTTTTGTCAGATATCTATATTAAACATTACTCAAAGGCAGCTCTTAATCTTTGATTTAAAAGAGCTTACCGGTTCAGCAGCTTTGCAGTCGTCTGGTAGTGTGTTCCAAATTTGTCGGGCATAGAAGCTGAAAGCTGCTTATCCATGTTAGGTTCTATCTCTTAGAATCTTTAGTAAACTAGAGTTGGAGGACCTGCATGGTCTGCTGGGTTGGTATAGCGAAAACAGGTCTTCAACATACTTTGGAGCTAAACCATTTAGAGATTTATAAACTAGTAAAAATATTTAGAAGTCTATTCTCTGAGCTACAGGGAGCAAGTGTAAGAACTTAAGAACTGGGGTGATGTGTTCTACTTTCCTGGTTCTGGTGAGGAGACCAGCAGCAGCGTTCTGGATCAGCTGCAGCTGTCTGATTGACTTTTTAGGTAGACTTGTGAGGACGCTGTTGCAGTAATCAAATCCCATTAAAGATGAACGCATGGAGGAGTTTTAAAAATTCCTTTTGTGACATCAGTGCTTTAGTCCTAGAAATGTTCTTCAGGTGATAGAAGGCTGACCTTGTTATTGCCTTTATGTGACCGTGAAGGTTCGGGTCTGAGTCCATTATTGCACCTAGATTACACGCCTGATCAGTAATTTCTAGCCGGATTAACTGAAGCTGTGTACTGATTTATGATCATCCCTCTGTCCAAAAGTAACTACTTCAGTTTTGTTTGCAGTACAATGCAAAAGTATTAATTCTTATTAAACACAAAAAGCAGTGCATATCTGTTGACTTTAAGAGAGAAAAAACTTTCTTTTAACCACTCTTCTCTAAAGGAAAGAAATTTGGAGGGCATAAATAATAGCTGATACATTCAACAACCAGACCTATGAATCTCTGAAGCTCTCTTACAAATGAACCTTTACCCACTTGAAAACATAATTTATTTGAGATAATGTTTTATACCCTAACCAGGCAGTAGAAAATCTTTCCTGGTATTTCGTGATGCTAAATGTTACCTATTGGCTTTTTAACAAAGCTCTCCAAACAAGATGAATTGTTACTGTTGCAGGTAAAACGTGTATAGCAGCATAACTAAAACAGACTCTCTGCCACTTTCTGCATCAACCTTACATAATCTAAGAGGTTTGAGGTCTTTGTCTGCTTCTTATAACATTGTCCGACATCCTTGAACTCGTTTACTCGTCTTCCACGTGCCTTTTCAGTCCCTGCTGGCCTGACTGTGCTGTCAGTCCTGTAATTGCAATATATTGTTCGCATGTTTTCTTTTTCAAAGCCTGCCTTTGAAGACAGTTACACCCGGGTCTGCCATGTGCTTTGGTTTGAAGGGTGCAGTCATATGGGTATGTGGTTGGGGGGTCAGACAGAGGAATGAGAAGAGAGCAGACAAAAGCAATAGAATGAAGCGAGAAGTGGCGGAAAAGTGGGATACAACAAGGGCATTAGCACCTCTCAGAATATCTCAGCAAACACAACAACAGCCTCAGCGCTTACGTCATTTTATGTGATCAGACAAAAACTGAAAAACACATTTTAACGTCCAGAAAACTCATTCAGGGAGGAAGAACGAAGGGTGGTGAATTTTCCAAATGGCTGTTAAAACAGTAATTACCTGACAACTTCTGCTCTGTTGTTTGACGCATCAGGATAACAAGCCACTACAACGTCAGATGACTTGTCAAATTTTCTGTTTTGTTCAGGAGAGCTAAATATAGCACTAATAAAGCAGCAATGGTCAACAGGATGACAAAAACAGGGACATTATTCCGTTCTGTGGTGGCTTTGGAGGCGAGGACAAGTCAAATCTGTTTGGGAGCTTTTTCTGGCTTCTTGATGTCATGTCGCAGCTGAGCTAAGAAATCCTCCTGGATGAAGCTGTGAAGGAGGGAAGGAACCACAGAAGAGGAAACACAAGAATGAGTGGAACTTCCAGGCCTTTGAACCTGAGGTGACAGAGCAGCAGGGGAAGATCATGGGTCAGGCTAAAACCCTGTTGGCTTCCAAACCCCTGAGCTCTTTTTTGTCAAGCAGATGAGATGACTTCTGTTGGGACACCAGTCACTATTTTACTTTTTGGTGACAAGTCTAAGCACAGAAAAAGCTATTTTGAAAAAGAAATTATATCTAACAGCCCCTGTTAGGTGAGCAGTCTAATGAGTACACATTGCAAGCCTATATGATACCTTAGATTGACAGTTTAGCTAACACAAGCAAATACAAACAAAAGTCTCCCCTACTTTCTAATTATATATCATTAGATGTCAGGTTAGGTTCTTGATAGCAAAGAGATTTGATGATGAAAGATGAAATTATTCAGCAGAGCTGCATTTGTCAGTTGTCTTAGTTATGCTCTCAAAGACTTTTTTTTCTGACAGTTACACTAAAATGTGTCTCAGCTCTTAAAATAAGTAAGTCTGACTTGGTAAATTGCGATTTGCTAAAAAAAGGAGGAAGTAAAGTAAAGTAAAGTAAAGCTTTATTCCTAGAGCATTTTTCTGAAGATACAACAGATCTTCAAAGCGTACATGCCGTACCCCAGGTTAAAATACGAGACTTTCTGATTAGAGGCTTGGATTTATAACTGTGCATACCCTCCATGTTGCAGTACCTTTAGATTCAGTTTGAGGTTCCCCATCCAGTCTTCTTGGTAGGAATCTTGATAAATTTTTAGTTGCGGGGGCATTTTGTCACGCGCTATGCTGCAGCAAGGAGGACGAAGGACCCAGGCGCAGAAGCAGAGTTCCAGGTAAGGTGGTATTTTATTAGTGAGTAGCAACACAAGGTGAGACGATACATACAAAGGTACGACAATGATCCAGCAAGGACTGAAGTGCTGGATCTTAAATAAGGGGAGACAAGGAGGAACAGGTGAAGACACTCAGGGAACACAGGTGCAAACAATAGGAAGTGAGCAGGTTCAGACAGGACGACACAGGTGCACATGATGAGGCGTGATTCGGGCGGATGGCCCGAATGGCGGTCCTCTCTTGGGGACCTGGAGGTCCAGCGGGAAGCTGAACGGACATCCCTTGGCGAGTGCGGACGAGGCAGCGGCGGGGAAGCGTGGCTGGTCGTCGGCGGATATCTGTTTGGATTCCCACTGACGGGAACGAAGGAACCCGGCCAGTGAAGCTGGACCTGAGACAGGTTGCTCCGGTGGCGGCAGAGGCCAATCCAGCACAGCTCTGGCGGCAAATCCAACAGCTCTGGCGGCGGCCAATCCAGCAGCTCTGGCGGCGAATCCAACAGCTCTGGTGGAGGCAGCGGCAAATCCAGCAGCTCTGGCGGAGGCTGCGGCAAATCCAGCAGCTCTGCTGGCTCTGGGAGCAGAGAATGGAGGAGGGAGAAGGTTGAACAGGTAGATGCAAACTTTGGGGCCGAACAGGCTGAAGCAGACGCTAACTTCGGGGCCGAACAGGCTGATGTAGACGCCAACTTCGGGGCCGAACAGGCTGAAGCAGACGCCAACTTCGGCGACCCGGAAGCCGCTCCTTCCCGTCGACGCCGCAGTCTGCGGCGAGATGGTGGAGGATCCTCTTGCCTTCGGCTGCGTGGGTGAGATGGCCGCTCATGCCTGCATGGACCGGTTCCGGGAGCGCGGTATACGAGCCTGGAGCCGATGAGCGAGGTCTGCTGCTCCACATACTGCTCCTCATTGTCCTCCCAGTCCGACCAGACCGAAGGAGGATATTCCGGCGCAGATTTGCGGTGTCCGTGTCGCCGCTTGGGGTGAGGAAATGGATCCCCTCTGGAATAGAGGTACTCAAGTCTGTCCCTGTGAAAGAACTCGAACAGCTTGTCTTCGCTGACGTAGAGGGGACCCAATTTTGTGCTGGCAGAAGAAGCCCGCTTGGTAAGCACAGCTGGACGGCTGGCAGTCCTCGCTGGATCTTAAATAAGATCCAGTGAGGAACAGGTAAAGCTACTCAGGGAACACAGGTGCAAACAATAGGAAGTGAGGAGGTTCAGAAAGGACGACAAAGGTGCAGATGATGAGGGAGTGAGAATCCTGACACATCTATTGTCTACATCCCTCATCACAAAAGCAGAGAGCTTTTTTCTTAAATTCATGCCTTGCCCAGATGTAGCGGGGTGTCTCACGAAACGTCAATATTTTTCTACGGTTTGGCCTGTCATCCAAAAATACACATAAACGCAGCACCAAAAACTAATATTTTTAAATAGTCTCGCCAAAGTGAAGATCTGCATTTTCTCCATTTTCAGTGTGTGCGTTAGGACAGATGAAACCACAGCTTTAAGTGCCCAAACAACACTGTCCGCCACAAAAAAATGCTCCAAAATTACGTACAACATGTCTTTGCACTTTGAAATTATTAATTGTCAAAGCGCTTTTTGCTCAGTTGTTTTTACCAGATTTATCACTGCTGTATGTAGAAGTTAGAGAGTCGAAAGTTGCTCTGAGTTGATATGAATTGGGAGAACTACTGGCCCCTACAGATTAAACGACTATATCTGTGTATGGCTTCAGTTGAGAAATGGCTAGGACATTAGGCATGTTTCCACTATCGGAACTTCAGGTTAATTTAACAGACCTTCCCAGTATGCGCATGTCTCCATTTCATCAGCCAGGCATACAGGGCTGTTACAGAAAAATAAGGACGTTCGTGTATGGAGGTATGTGCTCAGAAATGGCCCGATCGAGTCGCTTAGTGGGAGCTGTGATTAAGTCGCCCTAATTGGTTGTAATTCAGAGGGAAATGAGCAGGTCTCACCAAAATAGCCAGCTGTGTTATAGACTGGCAAAGCAGTGTATGACAACAGCAAAACGACAACAAGCAAATTCTTCTTCCGTAATCATCGGCTATTATTTCTGGTCTGGGCGCCTTTTTGCGCTGATCAGTGACGCTACTCACTGCTGAAACTGTCCTGATATGCAGATGTTATTTTCTGATCCGTTAAAAGGTCGATTGTGTATTGAGACACAAGGGCTGTGAAGAATGGACCAAAAGATTATTCCATCAGAAAAAGATCTGGTTAAATAACCCTGAAGTTCCGATACTTGGTTTTTGCCAATGCATGGACTCACTGTAGTGATAAATAAAGTACAATTCCGCTTTATCTTCAGCTTCCTCCAAGACAACAAAAGGTTTGCAGTCAAAACTTACTGCTATTAAGAACTGTTCAAAATGTTGACAACACTGACAAAAAGTCAAGTACGATCTGAGAAAGGTAGCCCCAGAGCATAATGCTGCCACTACCTTGTTTACATTTGATTAAGTTTTTTTGTTTTGTTTTTTGGTGTGTAAGCTTTTGTGACAAACATAGTGAATTAATTTCTGACCCAAAGTTCCAGTTTGGTATCATCAGACCATAAAACATAAAACAAAATTTTGGGAAGAATATTTTTTAACGGCCTGTAATTTTTAAACTCGGCTCCATAGTCTAGACGCTGGATCTGCAACCTGTGGCCCATTGGACCATCCACATTGAGGCTCAAGAACTTTGGCTAAAAATGCTAAACAAGCATCTAATGTTTTTAAATGCAGTTTTTCAGGGGGTTTTTATGAAATAACACAGAACCTCTATAACACAATGACACTGTGTGACAAGTGTACTAGCAACTTTTTTAATCTATTTTTTGTTTTCCACAAACATTGATTTGCTGCAAAAGTTTTGTGTTTTTTCCTTAATTTAAAACCTAAGAAGAAACAAGAAATAACAATTTTATAGTAGATGTCCATCAAAAAATGTTTTTTTCAAAAGGTTATGTAAATTAAATTTTTTTCTTAATTTATTTGGTCTAGACATATTTAGAACACAGCCTGTCCCCTTTTTTAGTATTTCTATATCCCCGAGTGTCATGTCATCATTTTTGGAGAAATATCTAGTTTTTGTAACACAATTGTAGTCCCATTTTTTAATTCATTATTTGACTTCACTATGCCATGGTTCATGTAGCCCAAAAAGCTATGTATTTTATTTGCTCCTATTCTATGCTATTTTATTCTATTTTGTTTATTTATTTTATTATTTTTATCTTGGATATCAGTTAACATGAAAATGTAGCGTTTAACAGGGTAGTGTACACTTTTGGGGGACATGGAAGTGCTTTACTGAAAGTACAAGAGTAATATAGAATATAACAAATGGAGAGTCAAGCAAGAAAGCAGACGACAAGCTATTCTGAATTAAATATAGTTCCAATTAACAGAAAACCTTGGGAGAAAATGTAGGATTAAAGCAATGCTAATGCTAGGAGGAAGAACAGTAGATTTTGACCCATGACAAAGAAATTACAATCCATGTGCGTTTTCAGGTTGCATTTAGTTAAAAATATGCCAACCTTTATCTGAATAATGTATTGTTCAACTAGATTTTCAAGAGTTTATTGTGATTGGGTAAATTCTCCCTTAAAGTAAGATAAGATTTGTTCAAACAGCAGAGGTTTCACATATGGGCTTGAGCAAATGTTCAGACGATTATGCCTAAAGGCTGCAAAGACAAGGCCCTTTTAAGATGCTTTAGCTTTTATAAGTCAAAAACCTGAGCAATAAGCAACAATGATGGTTCCACAATAGTGACCAAAAGTTTACTAAAAGTGACACCTTTTGATATAATAAAGCTCTGCTTGTCCTGTCATTCACCAATTCACACCTGCCTAGCGTTTTAGCTTTGTGGCTACATTTCTTAGTGGCGCAAGTTGGCAGCCCAGATTTATATCCTAATACCACCTGGACCTTCACACAGATTTTCAACAGAAATCACGCAAAAAGAGTAAAAAAAACAGTTAAATAAAGCAAGAAAAAAACACATATGCAGACAGCAGGGTTAGCTAAACTAAGAAAGAGAAACTCGTTTCTGAATTATCTTTTAGTTTTAACTTTAAAGCATAGATATTAACGCTGAACCACCATGTTGGGATTAATTTATTTGACCCTTAATGTCCACGGAAACGTACTCCTTCATTGCGATGAATCTAGTTCAAACCATGCCAGTAAAAGCTACCTAATAAACCGATCAGGTCACATACAATGTCATCATGATCTTATTCTCTAAGGTGCGAACATACAATGGAAAAGAACTGAGGTGGCAAAAGAAAGGTTTAAGGTAATTACACTCCGCCATTCATCAGACATTTGGTGGACGTGAAGATAATATGCACATGTACGACAACGACGTGATTGGGAGAACCATACCCTCTGTTTGACTCCATGGAGGTGCCCATTATTGGCAAAAGAAAGGCTGATTTACGCCAACACTTTGTATGTTAGTGCTTAGACAATGTCTCATTATGGGAAGCATGTCTGATAAATGGGCAGGTGTCATTACTCCTTGTATTTGTCTGTCAGTCTTCATGTTTGTCCCTGGGCCTGTGTGGCATCAGTCACCATTTCCACTGCAACTTTGCACTAGAATAAACTGATGCACGGGCCTTCTCTAGTGTTGCTGGCATAAGTTGCCTTGAATCACCAACTGAAACAAAATATGTTAATTTGATCGGAGTAATGAAGAAGAGAAGATAAGGGTAGAAGATACATTTGAAAAATGATACTGCACAAAAAGGATACGCATGAACTAATATTGGTCCAATTTGAACAGCCACAGTACAAACAAAACAAAAGAACACCAAAATAAATAAATTCCTGACTTTTCATCATTACAATGAGGATTCCATGTGATAAGTTTACAGCTGCTGCATTATTATCATCATCTTAAGGACAGTAATCATCTGTGCTGCTTTGTGTTGTTTCGTATTTGGTCTGCAAATCCAAAAAAGTTAGCATGAAAGATAGGGAAATCAGTTTTATTTCAACATTTTAATTTGAATTACCTTTGTGCTATTACAACCCATGATATGCTGAATTGTGATTATGTCCAGTTTCACATTACATGTTGCAAAAGTGTGAAAATATGTCACTCATTAACTTCAGTAACAAAAACATATCTTTGCTTCTTTAAGTGAACTAAAATAAACAAAAGGTGATATAGAAAGAAGTTGATTTCCAACATCTTTAAATATTTCTGCCTAAATAATGACTGAAGATGCAAAGTGTAAGGAAGATGTTAAACAATATTAAAATTATTTTAGAAAACAAATACATGAGTGACTTATTTTTATTTATGACTAACTTTTCATGGACTAGTATTTTATCTTCTATCACCACTATTGTTATCAATGTTAATGATGATGATGTAAATCAGTTCTCTTTATGTTGACCACAGCAGTCTATAATTGCACTATGTCAGAGCATATTCATGCAAAACACATCTTATTTTCCCTTACCTACATGCACAAGCGTTTGAAAACAGCCCTTTAAGCTAGTTGTCTCAGTTTGTGAAACAAATATGAAGGATTCAGTTAATGACTATTTTAGTCACGGGAGAAATCTTTTTAAGAAGTTGACCTCAGGTGAGGAAAACAGGACTTGTATCCTGTCATCTCCGTTAGTCATCCATCTTTGAATCTTCTGCAGGTTTGAAAAGAGTGAAAACAAATTTGTGGTTGAAACAGAACTGCGAAGGAGAAACAGTCTTAAAAACAAAAAAACAAAGTATTACTTAACTACTAAGCTTTTCTGGGTGTGAAAGGTTACCTACTGTTTCATGTAATGAGGAATAAAATTGGGACAATTTAACAATTTAATGCATATAAATAGTAAGTGGATTTATACAGTGCTATTCTACACATTGTGACCACTCAAAGTGCTTCACACACACATTCAACCACAGATGTAAATGTATACACTTACAGTGGGGCAAAAAAGTATTTAGTCAGCCACCGATTGTGCAAGTTCTCCCACTTAAAATGATGACAGAGGTCAGTAATTTTCATCATAGGTACACTTCAACTGTGAGAGACAGAATTTGAAAAAAAAATCCAGGAATTCACATTGTAGGATTTTTAAAGAATTTATTTGTAAATTATGGTGGAAAATAAGTATTTGGTCAACTTCAAACAAGGAAGATCTCTGGCTCTCACAGACCTGTAACTTCTTCTTTAAGAAGCTCTTCTGTCCTCCACTCGTTACCTGTATTATTGGGACCTGTTTGAACTCGGTATCTGTATAAAAGACACCTGTCCACAGCCTCAAACAGTCAGACTCCAAACTCCACTATGGCCAAGACCAAAGAGCTTTCGAAGGACACCAGGAAAAGAATTGTAGACCTGCACCTGACTGGGAAGAGTGAATCTACAATAGGCAAGCAGCTTGGTGTGAAAAAATCAACTGTGGGAGCAATTATCAGAAAATGGAAGACATACAAGACCACTGATAATCTCCCTCGATCTGGGGCTCAGCGCAAGATCTCATCCCATGGGGTCAAAATGATCATGAGAACGGTGAGCAACAATCCCAGAACCACACGGGGGGACCTGGTGAATGACCTGCAGAGAGCTGGGACCAAAGTAACAAAGGTTACCATCAGTAACACACTACAACGACAGGGAATCAAATCCTGCAGTGCCAGACGTGTCCCCCTGCTTAAGCCAGTGCATGTCCAGGCCCGTCTGAAGTTTGCCAGAGAGCACATGGATGATACAGCAGAGGATTGGGAGAATGTCATGTGGTCAGATGAAACCAAAGTAGAACTTTTTGGTATAAACTCAACTCGTCGTGTTTGGTGGAAGAAGAATACTGAGTTCCATCCCAAGAACACCATACCTACTGTGAAGCATGGGGGTGGAAACATCATGCTTTGGGGCTGTTTTTCTGCTAAGGGGAAAGGACGACTGATCCGTGTTAAGGAAAGAATGAATGGGGGCCATGTATCGTGAGATTTTGAGCCAAAACCTCCTTCCATCAGTGAGAGCTTTGAAGATGAAACGTGGCTGGGTCTTCCAACATGACAATGATCCCAAACACACCGCCCGGGCAACGAAGGAGTGGCTCCGTAAGAAGCATTGGAAAGTCCTGGAGTGGCCTAGCCAGTCTCCAGACCTCAACCCCATAGAAAATCTGTGGAGGGAGTTGAAAGTCCGTGTTGCTCGGCAACAGCCCCAAAACATCACTGCTCTCGAGAAGATCTGCATGGAGGAATGGGCCAAAATACCAGCTACCGTGTGTGCAAACCTGGTAAAGACCTATAGTAATCGTTTGACCTCTGTTATTGCCAACAAAGGTTATATTACAAAGTATTGAGTTGAATTTTTGTTTTTTGACCAAATACTTATTTTCCACTATAATTTACAAATAATTTCTTTAAAAATCCTACAATGTGAATTCCTGGATTTTTTTTCACATTCTGTCTCTCACAGTTGAAGTGTACCTATGATGAAAATTACTGACCTCTGTCATCTTTTTAAGTGGGAGAACTGCACAATCGGTGGCTGACTAAATACTTTTTTGCCCCACTGTATGCGCACATGAGTAGGTAACTTTGGGTTAAGTGCCCTAAAGATCAGCACATTGACATATGGGAGAAGAGAAGCTGGAATCGAACAATAAATTATCAGAATTCAAGATAATCCTTATTTCCACTGAGCCACAGTCATCAAGAAACCATCAATGAATTCATTAAAATGAATTAACTCTGCACGAAAATGCTTTGTAAAGATAAAGATATCCATCATGATGCTACTTTTACAAAAAATGTGTGTACAGTGCAATGCAACATGAAACCCAGTTTTCGCTGGGAATTGCTTTTAATATTGGCTTGGTGAACTGCATTGAATTCAATAAACCCAGCTAACGTACAGCAGCGCTAAGTTCCAAAAAGGCTACAGCTACAATCAGAGCTCTAGCAGTATACTGCTCTTTGAAACCTAAAGCAGCTGATGAGCCAGTCAAACTTTCGGCCAGAAAATGTTTCAGAGAAACACCCTTGAACTTCCAAATGCAACCCCAGCCCTCTGTTGTTCTACACTGGACCATTCTGCTAGGCACAAACTGCTGACAAAAAAAACACAAACTTTACCAGTGTACCTCAATAATTCTCTGTGATAAAGTTGCATGGACTAAAACACAAAAAAACAAATTGAAAAAATGCAAATGAATTTGATTCATATAATATTGACAGAGGCAGCCTAACGGTGAAGATGGGTCAGGCGGAGAGCAGAGGTCATTAGGCCAAGTAAGTTCTTTCTGAATGAACTCACTACTGAAGTTTTAAGAGCTACAAACGCATAAATAAATAAAGTGAAAGGAAGTCTAGAAAAGTAACACCTTTATGAAAAGGAAACTAATGTGTAATTTTAAAAGTAAAGTGGTAATATATAGTATGCAGTGATTTTATTTGGATGTCTAATAAAACATATCTGATTTTATTACATAAAGGAAAATTAGCCATATAAATTTTCTCACTGTGTGTAAAATTAACTGTAATTTACTTTGGGTTTTTGTAATTTTACAGATCTTTAAAATAGTAAACATTTAAAAAAGTCTATAATTCCCTGTTGACAGTTTTTTATATGGGAGGAATCCTTGTTTAACTTTGCAATATTTAATCTGCAAATGACTCCCCTTTGTCTTTTAACTACCAATTGTACATGGCTTCGCTAAATTGTACATGGCTTTTGTGCACACATTGATATTTCTCAGAGAACAGTTTCCATAAAATAAAACAAAGTCCAAATAGATATTTTTGCCATGTTGGTTCTGAGCTTTTAATGGTGGATTTAAACGATCAAATGATAAAAAAAAAAAAAGATTTCTAAGACCAATTTGGTGCACAATTATAAATTTCATGTGGATTTTTTTGATACACACAAGGTCAAATATATACATACACTACCACCAATATATGGAGGAATGTCCCTTAGGAAGTTGGAGAGAAACTTAACACTTACTTTTGCCACCTTTAGGCTGGATATTTGAACATTCTTCTTATCAGGAATGGAACTAAACATTTGAAAATATGTTGGGGTTTTTTACCTGCAAGCAAAGAACCAATCTCTTAAGTATAGTCTGTACAGGAACCTTTCCATAAGCTTGTTCTGTATTTAAAAAAAAAAATAACATTCAACTATCAGTTTTAGAAGAAAGAAATTTCCTGAGGAGGGACTACAAAGCCTCAAGCCTTTTGGAAACTGTAAGATGCTCGTAAATTGTAATAGTATCCATTAAACAGATGCTATGGCAATTTACGTACGCCTGTTTAGTTCCATTTATTCATCATCACTGAGTTGTATTAAGGTTATTTAATTTAACTGATTGAATTTAAGATATATTCATGTTCCAGTTAAACAACCTAGTTTAGTGGAACCTGAACCAGAATAACATTGCTAAGAGTGTGTTATGGTCCACAGTAAAGTAAGTTTGACTGCCCATGGACTGAGAGGTTGGTGACCAAGAAAGAAACCGACATCCGGACTGAAAAAAGGCAAGTGAACGAGCTAAATCTCTATTAAGAGAAAAGTTTCACTATTAAATGAAACCAAGATTGAGCTCTTGGGGCGCGCTGACTAAATGGAGCATTCAAGGCAATGCTTTAAAACCTTACAAGCTTCCAACAACCATGTACAGTGGTGACAGCATCATGCCGAAGGTCTGTTTTCCTGCTGGTGGTACAATTATACGTTGGATTACGTTCAAGTTCTTCAACTACAGTCCTAAACAGTCTGATATTGATATTAATGGGTGGTCCAACAGGACAATAATCCCCAAAACTCATCACATCTGATTTTAGAATGGATTAAGCAACTAAACATGTAACTTCTGTACTGGTCCTGACTTTAGTTATATTAAAAGTGTACAGAATAGGCTAAAAGTTAAAATGTAGTTAACAAAGTTAACTTAAGTTCAGGAGCAAGGCCACGCTTTAAACTCGCTTCGTTCATCCTAATCAGCCTTAAACTTGTCGCAGCTTGCATCACCGGGCTCCCTTGCACTTTTAATCACACTGCGATACACATATAAACCCTGCCTACCTTTCATTTCTCTTCTGTCTCGTTCGTTTTCGCCCCTCCCTTCCCATCCCTATAGGTCGCCTGGTCCTGCCGACCCGCCTCTCCTTCTCAAGGTCCTGCCGACCCGCCTTCTCCTTCTCTCTCTGGGTCCTGCCGACCCGCCTTCTCCTTCTCTCTCTGGGTCCTGCCGACGCGCCTTCTCCTTCTCTCTCTGGGTCCTGCCGATCCGCCTTCTCTTTCTCTCTCTGGGTCCTGCCGACCCGACTTCTCTTTCTCTCTCTGGGTCCTGCCGACCCGCCCCTCTTAACCCCTCCCCCCTTCTTTTGCAGCATCCAGAATTCGCAGCATCCTTGTTCCGCGCTCTCGTTCGCTCCTGTACCACCCTTCTAACATCTCTCTTCTAGGTCCTTTCTGGGAGGGTCCTGAGCAGGCTGTGAAAGACTATTTTCCTGAAGACTGCGCCCCCATACTGAGTCTTCCTCCGGGTCGCCGACAATATCTCTCCCCAGACCTTTTGATCATTCACGCCTTCAATAAACCATTAAAATTCAGAATCTGTAGCATTGTTCTTGCTTGTGAATAGTTAATTCCATCCGCAGCGTGGTCCTAGCTAGTGAAGTGTAGATTTGTGCCAGGAAACCAACCAATTGAAATAAACTTTATCAATTCATGCCAGAAACTGTTGATGCGTATGAAAAGCATAAGTGGCTGTACATTTCTGAATGGGGCGTAGGAAGTTTGATTTCAAATATGGAAGGGATGCTCTGGTATGATTTCTATTATTTTAGAGTTAATGACATGAGGTAACAACCTCCTTTGTTTGCAGCTGCTGTTGTGTTTTTTCCCCCAATAAAACTTGTGATGAAATATGACAAAACACAGCAGACTCAGCATGGGTAAACTTCAGTTTCAAAAGAGTAGAGACATCCTGGAAGTGACTCATTATTCACAGTCTGACTTTCAAAAGAGCAAGAAGGAAACCCTCTGCGTCCCCCCACCTACTGCCAAAGTAAATCACGCCATAAACTAAAGGGCTGCCTCTGGAAGGCACAATGAAGAAGAATGTAATCCTAATGTGAAACAGATAATATTTATCAGAGTTATAATTAAGCCTGTGTCTGTCCTCTATGCATGTTATGATTAAGAATATCAAGAGGTGAGCTTGTCTGCACGCTCATGGCTGTGTCTGCTCAGGTTGCCCCCCTGTAATTATCCAACCATTTGGCATTCATGGATGCTGACTGAGCAAGCTTGGATCATGATCTGTTAACTGGCAGTGTGGCGGGAATTTCTTTTGGCACAGAAGTCCCTGGCTGACACTGGAGAAGCAGGCAGCTGAGGAACGAGCATGGAAGGACGACGGGCAGAATTCCCAGCCACGGCGGTTCAAAGATTGTGGAGACAGATGACAGGACCGAAGGCTTAATTAGAGCTTGACTCAAGTCTTTGACTCCTAAATACCCTCGAACAGACAGAGATGAGGTGGTGCATACATGCCCGCCTGAGTTTATGTTAATCTTCTACCATACAAACGCTTTCTTCATTAAAGGACAGTACAGAAGACAAAAGGGAGTTGAAACAAAGTTTCAACAGTACATAACCCAGATCATTTTGGTTGTGGGTCTCTACTTCTATCCTTAAAGCTCCAATAGAGGAAAGTAATTAGAACATATGAGGTGTTTGAAGGGTGTAATGATTACTATGAATTACTGATAACTTTCTATTATTTTTTTTGTATTACTCATACAATATTTGTCCTCCTCTCTTGGATTTTTCTCTTCCTTACTTAATTCTCACTTTTACAAGAATAAGTCTTGAGCAGCAACAAAACATACAATCTTCTTCCAACTAGAGCTCATCTTGTACATCAACTAAAAGCATTAAAATGCACAGGATACTCCTTTTTGTAGCTTAATCTATGCTTCCAACAATCAACACACCTAAGTCTGAGACTGGAAAAATGGGACTGCTCCCAGAAGCTTGGAGGTCCGTTTTTTTTCTTCAAGTATCTTTGTGTCTTGATAATAACTGATGGTAGGATGATGCAAGAAATGCATGGACAGATTCAGAACTTGCTTACAGCAGTGGGGCCAATACTTTGCACTGTTGTGGTGAAGAAAAAGCTAAGGAAATGGTGAACTTTAAAATTTGCTGGTCCGTCTATATTGCAAACTCACACCTATTGTCATGGTCACTGAAAGAAAGGGACTGAGCTGGTTGTTCGCTGGATGGATGGATGGTTGGCTTTATCAAAATTTTGAAATCCTCAATTATTTTCTCACGAAATTAATTATACCATTGTCCTGTTTTGCTGCTTTCCAACAGATCATGAAAAAAAACTAATTTAAAGCCAGTTTTTAGAACAAATGGCCTGAAACTGAAACTATTTCGGAATTTCTAGCTACAGTAAACCATCTCACACATGGTCAAAATAGAAATGTATAGCTTATTCTTTATACTCAAGCCAAGACAATCCAAAAAGAATCATATGGGTGTATTAGGTTTAAACTTTAATAGAACACTGAAACTACAGTATGTGGCCCTCTGCTGATGGATGTGGGCAGATTGTGTGTGTACCAACAGATTTGTGCAGGTGTGAGGGAACATCAGAGGTGAAAAGCCTTTTATATAAACCAGCATGATGGAATTTGGAATCAGACAATGAATGCCCTCTGCTAAAGATGACAAGTTTATCTGGGGTGGATTTGTGTATGTGCTCATTGGGGTCGGTGGTACATCCTGACAAAACCGCTGTAGTATGAAATGATGAATGATAAGACACAAAGTAAAGTAGAAACTACAGGAGTAAAAACATATTGGGGAAAAAAGCTAACAATATAATTTTAATTATATAAATATAACACTTTCTTGCTTTGTTAGAACTTCACTAAACTGAATAGAGGCAACAAACCCAATGAAACCCGGTAATACAGTCTGAGCCAATGTTTGGACTACAAACCTCATTAAAAAATGAGGAGGAGGAGGAGGATCACATAGCATGTGAGGTCATAACAGACTACTTGTATCGATGCACCATAAGATGCCCTTACTCTCTTAATGGAGATTACATCATGGGGAGGGTAAAAATCTAACAAAGATACAATTATTTCAGCCCCAATACATGTATTTGTTCATCTAATGTCAAAGCAGGGCTGGCCTGGAGTAGAAGCAGACTTTAAGGCAACTTAAGGACCCACTTAACTTAAATTCACACGAGATGTATATAAATGCACCAATTGCACACAAAACATTTGGAGTTTGAATGGCATCTTCATTTATAATTTGAGGTAATATGATGATTTCTGCTTTGTGATGTCAGATGTTATTGTCACAGTGTAAAACAGTCATACATCCCCTTTTACTCTTGAATCTATGAATCTATTTCACAATGAAAAAAATATATATATTTTGACTCCCTGTTAACATGTAGTTGTCATCCTTGAATTTTACAATGAATCATTTTAGCAAATGTAACATTAGTCATACATGCAACAGTAGTGTAAAAAATGTTTCTTAAAATTATGTCAATCTAAGTTAAGTTTTCAATGTCTCTTTGTTTGTTCAACTAAACAGCAGAGGATATCTCCAACCAAAAAAACTATCAACAGCAGATAAAGTTGTTAAGCTGCGCTCGCCATTTTGAAATTTCTCCCAGTAATCACATAAAATTGTTTCCATTACAAAAAAAAAACCCAACCTTTTGAGCAGGAATATTCAAAATAGATGAAACATAGAAACAAAATGGAGTGAACACCTTTGCCCCAAAGATCATCTAAGCACAGAGAGTAGAGGAGCTCTGCGGAAAGGATGGATTTCTCTTCATTCCACCAAAAACTCTCTACAAGGAAACCGTTTCTGCTCCAATTTTATATATATATATATATATATATATATATATATATATATATATATAAACAATTAAACTTATATTTAACGGAGAAAAAAAAGAGCTGAGAAGGAAAGAACAAATTATAGGTCATGGCATGGGTACTGCAGGTGGCTCGAGCAGGAAGATGACAACCAGAATACCAAGACGATAGTGGGCAAAAAAAATACTTTCTTTTACTAATAATTTGCTTTAACAGCACCATTTATTCTGTCTTTACTCTTAATAAAGGATACAACACACATTCCTATCTGCTTTCCTTCTACCATATGTGTAGAATTAGATTGAAATGGTTATTTTAGGGTCAACGTGTCTTCTTGTGGGAAAGTTAACCATAAATAAACGTATGTACAGAGTTTGACTGGCTACACTGAGAATCATGTTCTGTCTACAATGTTACTTTGATGAAGTTAAACTTTAAGAAATAAAACACTGACTGGTTATGCGGGCAAAAATGAGACTTGCTAATCACTGCACGATTCCCTAATATTAAGTTTTTTGATGGCATAGCTGTTTTGGGAAATTATAGGGGATCAGAGTAACAATGCTGGTCAGAACAGGAGCAAAAATACATCTAACCAGAATGTTGACAAACATTTAGGGGTTTTGAATGATCATTTTTGTCACAGACTACTGATGACAGAGAGCTGTTATGTCACTCTACAGCATTTTTGTCAAACTCGTTTCCATTTCGGGCCACTTAAAGATAATGAATGTACTTAAAGGGCTGGTTGTGGCAGAACATATTGATAAAAGTAGATTTAACAAACCACTAAAACATGAATAAATATCTGTCTCAACAAATACTTCTTAAAATTAAATAATACTGAACATATTTTCATAATGATGTGATATGGGACTATTAAAATAAACACTGATTTGAGTGATAAAAGGGTATTTAGGTGCATATAAAGTGAACTTAAAAGTTATATGTATATGGTCCTCTACAGTTTAGAGGGCCGCAACAATGGCCATGGCGGGCCGGATTTGGCTCCCGGGCCTTGACTTTGACACCTGTGCTCTACAGTGTACAGGTTTCCTATGCCCCTTTTCCACTAAGGTCGGCCCAGCCAGGGCCAGAACGGTCTGGTTGTTTTTTCAGCAGTGGGTGATAACATGGGAGGGCTCATCTTAGCAAAAATTCCAAAAAAAATCAGTCATCACTCACAGTCTCCCAACATTACAAATGCTGATGCTGGAGCCAGTATCTAAACCAACTCTCTCTTCTGTTGCTCGCCGGCCTTTCATCCTACATGACATCCATTTCTGCAAAGAACTTCCAGTGCTTGTGGTCTGCCCCACTCCGGCCGTTGTGGTCCTTAACAGCCCAATATTCACACTTACATTTTTTTTGTTTCCCTAAGCAATGTTTTGAACTTGCTGGAAGCCATGCGACCATTCTCTAACATTATTTTACACATGGAACGGCAGGAAAAACAGTGCCTACCGCTACGTACTGTAGGTAGGAGTAAGAGTGATATCACAGATCAATAAGTCCACAGGTGGCGTGCTGGGTTACCCACTTTGGACTGAGCCAGAGGTGGTCCGAAAAAAGGGGTCGGCTAGACCCAGACAAAGTAGTGGAAGCGTGCTAAATACGGGCTGACCACGCCCGGGCCGAGCCGACCCTACCGGAAAAGGGGCAGTAGCTACTGCACTTAGATATTTGTTCTTTCTTCCCCATAAACAGATAAATCTTCACTTTATGAACTTAATGGAAGTTTGCCTTTGTTACTTTTGTTTATAGGGAGATCTTGCTGTTATGCATTGCTGCTGATATCCCGACTGTAGCATAATCACTCTTATCCCATTTTTCATTATATTCTTGGTTGCCTAATCACTTATGTCTTTCAAGTGGTTTTGCAAACTCATCAGTTTCATGCAATAAAATAACTAAATACTGTGTGCCTGAACACAACTGAAAAGGAAATGTTTTAAATAGGGATGCACCGATACATATACTGGTATCGGGTATCGACCCCGATACCATCTAATTTACATGTACCATCTAATTTTGTCTCTTCAAGAAAGGTATAAGGTGGAAGGTATAAAGTTGATTAATTCAGCAATAGTATCCGATGGGTATCTGGTATCGACAGATACACAAAGCCCAGGTATCTGTACCGTATCAGAACTGACAAAGTCGGTTCGGTGTACCCCTAGTTTTAAAAATAATTGGAATGAAGGAAAATCATTATCTCCTGAGCTCATGAAAGCTTAAGACAATTGAAATGTTAATGTATTTAATGTATATAAAACATTTTAAATTTAGCTTTTCGTGTCAAGTTTTGTCAAATATGACAGAACTGATGTAACACAAGCAGAGCACATACTCTTATATATTCAATGTAACTTATAACTGGGTCACTTAAATGTGAAACAAGTTGTCAAATCCACAATGCAGAAATTATCAAGCACCTCACACACACACACACACACAAACATTCAGCCTCTTGTACAAACAAAAATGCAGCTGTTCAAGGCCTCAAACAATGTTTTTGCCGCCTCTGAGTAAATATGCAAGTATCAGCCTTTTACCATCACTGTTATTGTTTCTAGCTGTGTTACAGGCGTGCAATCCAAAGAAAAGCCAGACCACCATCGTGCGTAAAAGCGGTGATGCCGGTTTGCAGCGCAGGCTCTGTGGCGAGTAACAACCCACAGGAGAAAACTTAACTACCTGCTTCAGCAGCCCTTCAGCTGCTTCCTCTTATGTTTAAATGAAAGTTCGAGTAAACTTACCGGTTCGGTGAATGAATGTAGCTGTAATTAACAGTTAAAAACGAGCATAATTATCATCATTGGGTCCACGGGGCTGAGCTGCTGGCAGATGCTGGTAAAACGATTGATAGGGGATGAAACCACAAAGCCGGTATAAGCGAGTCGCTCCCCTCCCTTTTTTTTGTTGTATGTGTGTGTGTGTGTGTGTGTGTGTGTGTGTAAGAGAAAGAGAGGACACAAACGTTGAGCTGGCTCACAGTCAACTGAGCTCACAGTGTGTCACGGTTGGAAGCTGAAACCCCCGTCGCTGTGCGCCTGAGTCTCAGGCAAAGACCTGCGGGTCATTGCTGTGACAGAAAGACAAGTTGTGGTTGGAGAACGGGAGAAAAGAGCTCAATATCTACTAAATATTTTTAAACGCCAATATTTAAGATATAGTAAGCCTCAATGTAAATAAAAATGGATTCATTCCAAAATGTAAGAAAATAAAACAAATAAATTGTATGGACATCTTATATCCTCCACAATCTTGGAGAAGACTTATCAGTTTTCCTGCAGGCAATCACTGATATCCTTTATAGAGAGGGTAAAGCATAAAAAGTAATTGCTGAAGAAACAGGGAATTCACTGAGTGATCTGTCCAAGCATAATAAAGTTAGGTGGAAGGAAAAAGTATGGTAGAAAAAGTTGCAAAAACAACCAAGATAACCACTCAGGTGTCACGAAACATGGACTGAAGCAGTCTGGGATCCAAAAGCTTCCAGCTTCTACAGCTTTCCTTGAGCTAAGTCACTGCTTAAACCAAAAAGCCAAAAATGCCTGACCCACAGAAAAAAAAAGATTTTTGCTTCTTTCTAAATAGAGTAAATCTTTAATGTGATTTAGAAAGCAAAGTCCTTGAGTCTTGAACAAAAGTGAACAAAGAACCTGCATTGAGATCGAGTGGGGAAAAAAAGAAGCTAGTTAATTCCAATAATTAGATTCATCATATACAATCCAGTTTGATTCTAGTTATAAAACAAGCAAAGGGAAGACTTTTGCATGTAATTTGGTAAGGAAAGGAACTAAAATACATATAAAGATATAAAGATTTCATATAAAACAGCTTCCCTCTATGTAAAAATTGTACAGAAGTTGCCTTTTTGAGTAAGTGAAATAAATTTAAATTAGGATGTTCTGATTTTGAAATAAATGTTGGAACTCACTTCAGAATAATTTACATTTTCTTCTTCACTTACCTTGGCACAGATGACCTTTAAGTTCAGTGATTTGGTCTTTTGAAAATAACCTATAAAATATTTGTACTCAGATGAAGCACATAAACAGACAACCCGTGTAGGTTTCAGAGCTGACCAAGATTCCCAAACTTCCTGGATTGAATATTGTTCCGCCCCTTTCTAGCTGATGCTGTTCACATTTTTAACTTTCCCTCGTTTCCTCACAGAATTTCCAAACAAGTAACTGAACCTTTCTAACGATTGATAAATTTCTTAGCTATTGCGACATTTTGTTGAAATGTAAATACTTTGATAATTTTGTAAATACTTTCAGTGATCAGGATCTAATATAGATCTGAATTTTAAATAGTTGAATTAACAATATAAAATACAAAGTGAGGCAATGAAGGAGATTTCTTTTAGTAAACGATTTACAATATGAGTTGGTCATTCCGGTGAGACGCAGATGAAGCTTTGGGTTGGTGTTTTTCTTGCCTCATTTAGTCATCCTACAGATGGTCGCTGTGAGCACGTGTGAGGCGTTATAAAAGATTGACTGTGTTTGTGCTTGGATGTAATTTATTGGGCCGCTTTTCAGCCACACACTGATGGACTGTCATATTACAAAGCAACTCATTGTGGGTCAGTGGGTTTATGTTAAATGTTTTGCTGAATAATGAAGGAATAAGCCACAAAAGTAACTGTGTTGGTTAAAGTTGCTTCCTGATGGTGGATGGATTTCGTTTAACTGGCATCAGTTAGAGAGTGTCAGCAGGGTGAAAGATGTATTATCATGCATTAAAAGACGTTTTGCATGAGACTATGCGAAAACTGTTCAACATCATACTTAAGTATGTCTATTTTTCAAACTACATTATTGAAAAAAAAAAAATTACATCCGCTTTTAATAAGATCCAGATAAAGTTGACGTACAAGGACCTTCCTTTAATAACAAGTCTTATGTATGACAGTATTTTGCTATCCTTTCTTTAATAATTGCAGTATTTGTGTCACCCTTATTTATCAAGGGCCATGCAACTATTCAAATTTTTATTTTATTTTACTATGCTGTAGCATTCAGATGTCTGTTAACATGATACCATCAAACAAATGCGTCATTGTCGTTTAAGAAAGCAGCTGTAAAGCCATAAAGGAGTAAAAGGTCTTTCGCAAGCTATCTGAAGTCCATATTTTTTTACTGTAAATATATATATTTGATGGAAAATACAAAAAAATCCACAAATGTTACAAGATTTCTTTCTTTTTTGTCTGCAAGGCAAACCGAATGCAGAAAATGCAATTCCCAAATCATTTTCTATTTTTTACAAAGTAGCTCTATTTTTAAAATAGAAGATTCTGCATCTGAGATGTATGCAAGTTATTTGGATAGCATTTTGAAGGACTTAAGATCAAGTTATTGTTGCTGAAGAGTGCCTTAGAAACTATTATATTTCAGAAGATTGTTTTACACAAGTAATTTGCAGTTTAAGTCCTCAGAAATCTGAAAAATTACGTGTATGATCTTTGAAGTAACAAGAGCATCTGCAATAAATACCTCATAATTAAATTATAAAACCTTTACAAAAGAGAAAGACTACTTGTTCTCTAATTTCAAGTACTAAGAGAAAGCTGTACAAAGTTAAAACCACCACAAGCTGGCCCCAGTGAAATTATTTATTTTACAAAGAGGAACACACAGTGACGAAACTAGAACACTACATAGATTGCAGCCATGACGAGAAGTCAACCAGAGGCAGAGAAATCCAGAAAGTCAGCAGAGCAAAAGCCGTTTCCTTTTTCTTTTTTTTTACCCCAGTGGAAATAAACAGCAAAACAAACTTTTTGACTGTACTGTAAATGCAGCTCCAAGAATAAAACAGAAATATGTACATTACTCTTATTTTGTCAGGGGCAACATATTTTCTTTTTGACGGTTTAAACTTTCTTTGACTGAAAGCGCATGCAGAAGAATAAAGGGGGGCAGGGTATATAGAGACAAAACTTACACAAACATATAAAAATATGCCATATGATTTATATCAACAATTGAGGACCAGGGGTGCTCTATTTACACAAACGAAGCAGTATATACCAATATTTACATCAGTAAGACTTAGTTCATATGTTGTTACGTACAAGTCGTGTGACTTATGGAGAAGTTGTGATGATACTAATTATTACCACAAGTCTCCCTCTTCTAAAAAAGTTCAAAGTAATGAGCGGAATGATATTCAGATCTTCATATGGGATCTAAAGATTCATAAAAAGTCTGAGCATGTCCAATTCACTTGATTCAATTTGATTCTTTTGGAAATACATCATTAATAGGTGTGCTACTTCTGATTAATTCTTTTAAAAACATTTGAACCTAATCAGACCTTTCAGCTGCAATTATTCATTGCAATTATGCAAAATCGACCAAAACAGTATAGCTTTGGTCTCTTCTCAGAGAACATGGACACAAAATACCAACTTTGAGGGCTTTTCTGCTACAAAGCTCAAGTAGAGAACAGTATAATGTGTACACCCTACAGCCAGCATAAATGTACAGCTTTTACAGCCAGAAAACACAAAGTTTAAATTGATCATGCAATTTAGGAAAATAACACTCTGCATTACCTGTAATACCATTTAGGGATGCTGTATAGATTCTTATGGAAAGCAAATGTTTGTTGCTGGGAATGAGAAGAGTTGTCAGCAATCTAGAAGGTACAGCTATGTGAGTGATTAGCATAGCTTAGCACACATCTTCGAACCAACAAAGTGGGCAGAAAATGGATAAAGGCCTCTCTTTTTATTTATTTGACCTAGATAACAAATGCACTTGAGGAAAATAATCCACAGCTACGCCAACTGATGCTTACTAGCAAGTCAGTGGCTAAAGCAGCTAACTGATCCTCTTAGTTATTTCACGGGGAGAACGAGCTTAATGCAGATGCATTTGGAAGTGGGAAGGTTGAGGTGAAGAGCCCAGATGGCTGATAAAGTGCAATGTGGTTATCATGGCTTTGAGGGATCAAAGACAATCGCCGCTTAACCCTGAAAGCCTGAGGCTGTGTGTGTACAAGGACAAGAAATCAACGACAGGTGACTTTTACTTATGTGTGTGAGAAATGGCTTAACCTTTAGCCTTCTGAAGGCACATGAAGGCACTAAGCATTTGTCCTACTGACAAACTATCTTGTTTGTAAATACCAGGTGTCAATTCCAGCTGACTATGGGGTTTTTGTTAGATAAAAAGCCCCAGCATATGAAATGGAGCTGAAATTAAACTGAAGCAACTTTGGCACACATACAGGCCTCGATGTGACTGTGCTCAAGCAGTCCAACAGCTGCTTTCAGATACTAAATAAGGCAAAATTGTGGGATATATATCCTACAGTGAAGAAAAAAAAATCATTTTTGGTCCAGTTCAAACAACAAGAAACCTGCGTTGTGAACTCTTCTGAGCCATGAGGGAATGGAGCTAAACTAATCCTTTTAATTTTACTCTCATAACCAAGTCAGGGCCCTGTGCTCATCATCTTAAACAGAAAAAGTGAAAGCTACATGTTCTATAAATTAAGTGCTGTAAAAGAAGGCGCTAATATTAAACACATAAATACTGTACAAGACTATCTTTTTTCTGCAACCGCAGCTTAGCGTCATCTATAAAGGAGGCTCCTTACAGAGGTGACAGAACTTCAACTGACTTTTCATGGCAAAAAAAAATATTTTTTAATGTATACAAGACTTTGGCATGACTGTGTTAAGGAGGAATGAAGTTTTCAATTCCCAACCAGTGGTGGGACACAATTTAAACTGACAGCAAAACTAAATCTAAATGTGATTTTCTGCAAAAAATAATGTATCTTTTTTGTTTGTTTAATAAGGCCGTACATTATACATGTGCAATGTAAAAAAAAAAAAAAAAAAAAAAAAAGCTCTTACTCATGCTCCCTCTACTGGAGGAAAAATGACATTGGCAGTTTCACAACTATGATCAGCCATTGTGCAACAACGATCATCACCACCTCCATGAAATCAGAAAAATCAGGCATCACGTCTGACCTTAAGGCTATCATTAAACTTCAGCTGAAAAAATATTAACAAAATAAAAAATAATAGCTAAGATTTTCAAACTACTGTTTCGAGTTATCTTACATTTAATGTACATTGTTACCTCTGATCTTCACTGGAAGGCTTCTTGACTCAAGTGAAGATGAAATACAGATGGACTGAAGTACTTCAAGTTCCAAAAGACTGAATTTCAAAGAACATGCAATGCCTCATTATTCACATCATATTACTCAATCTTCTTTCTTTTTGCGCACCCTGAAGAATTCAGGTCCAGCGGTTTAAGTTCTTTATTCTTCCTCAGGTTGAAAACAAGTCCATCTATGCAAGCTTATTTTTGGAACTTCTATTTTTTCTTTTTCTTTTTGTCACCATCAACAAAAACACTGAAAACACCCATATTCAAAAAAACAGGCAAAGATGTAGACACCATCAGGAACACAACAAAAATTGTGGGTTTGATGTGGTCATGTTCATTCATAAATCCAGGAAAGAGCTCTGTCACTCACATAGAGACTGGTGAACCAAGCAGAAAACCAAAAGCAACACCACCAAAAAGTGCTGGAGGGAGATTGGCCAGACTGGGAATTCGATCATCTCAGACTCTCCAGAGCAATAGATGATTGGTGCTGTCATCTCTACCAATGGTTTCACTGCTGTTGGTGAGTCTAAAGTCCTCATAGCCATCTCCGCCAGAAATTACAAGATGATTGGTCTTCACAGGGATGTGGGTGGAGGCTCTGCGGTGTGTGGAGTCACGCCTCTGGAGGCTCCCATCGTCTATGCTGCTGCTCCGAGACTGATTGCCTAGAGTAAGGAAAAATTTAAGTTATCTTTGTCTGATATTAGAATTTATTTGATGTTCTGAAACATTTAAATGAAACAAAAATCAGAGAAAATGAAAAGGAAGCAAATACGTTTTGACAACACCGTAATGTGAAGAAATTTTTGCTAAGAAAAAAAACTAAAATAAAATTTAAAAAATAAGTCAAATAAAAAACAATAAATAAAAAATAAGTCAAAAACCTGTGGATTCCGTTGTTGTTGGAGGGAAGTTCATGGCAAACCCTTCTGGTAGTTCAATAGAAGTCAGAAACCGAACGTGACCCGTGTGCCCATGAGCAGATCCTATTGGAACCAGGGGGTACTTAAGAGTGCCAGCACAAGTTCCTGCACTCACCATTGGGATCGCCAGTGTAAGGACCACCCCTATGGAATATTAAAAATCTTTGAAAACCTGGTCTAAGAAATGAAAATTTTGAATTTGAAAGCAAGAAGTTAAAACTCAACATGAACTTGTAAAACCCAACAAAATATGAGAAAAAAATACTTTCCGTGTTTTTTCCAGCATTTGGCTTTATCTCATTATTACTCTGTTCTTTAAAAAAATGACTTCAGTTTTGTTGTTTTTCTATAGTTCCAATTACTGTTTTACTTCTGTCTTTATTGTACTATCAGTGCTGTGCTACCATAGGACCATCGTAGTTAAATTAGTCAACTCTGTGTCCTCACCTGCACTGGTGCCGATCCACAGCAGATCCTTACAGGCCAGCAAGGCTGTGATCCTGAGGCAGGCAGCTTTGTGCTGTCTTATGATTGCATCTGCACCTGAACACGGGCAAAAACAAAGCACAGGCTAGAGCACACGTGTCAAACTGAAGGCCCACTACAGCCATTTGCGTGGCCCTCTAAACTCTAGAGAACCCAAAATATATAACGGAACCTTTAAGTTCTATTTAAGGGCATCTCAATAACATTTTATCAGTAAATCAAACAGTGTTTATTTGAATAGTTGTAAATTACATTATTATGAAAAGATGTTCAGTATTGTTTAATTTTATTTTTTTAAATGAAACAATACTGAACATAAAAAAGTTTTTAAATGTAAGAATTTATGATGTGGCCCAAATCAGTTTGACGTCGTTGGACTAGAGGGTCAAATACTCCCAGATACATTTTTTCAGTCTATATTTTGGTCATACATACCAATTAAACTTTTCCAAATTTTGTCAGGTTATACCCGTGAACTTCATTGTATTTCATTTGGATTTTTTTAAATTTTATGTGATAGACCCAGACATAGCAACACATAATGTAAAACGGAACCAAAAATACCTGGTTTTATTTTTTTTTTTTCCAACAAAAATCTGAATATTTTGTTGTACATTTGCCTTCTAAGTCAATAACACACTAGCAAATATAGCAGCAAGTCATTATCAAGTATCTCTTCATATTCCACAATAATTGCCTGAAGTTCAGTTTGATTAGGTATGTAGACAAGGATTTTTAATACTTGACAAATTTTCTCATTAGATTTAGGCCTGAACTTTGAAGGGAAATATTAATAGACATGAATACATTGATCTAACCATAATTTTGTCTTCTCTGTATCAGGGTCCACATCAACTTTAGGTTAACTGGTCACTCTACAGTGCTCCTGGTATGAGTTTGAATGCATGGTTTTCTTTCCTGTCCTGTGATCTAATGCTGACCAGCCCAGGGTGTACCACACATATCACCCACTGATCACTGGAGAGAGCCTCGGTCAATTATGCGACCTAATAGAGTGTTAAAAAATGGATGTTTGGACATCTTCCAATCAATTTTGACTAGCTACCCCGCAGCATGATGCCTCCACCACCACATTTTATCATAGGGATGAGTTTTTAACAATAGGCTTTTGTCTTGTCACTCGCCCACAAAGGCTAGGTTTGTGGAGTGTATAATGACTAATAATTGTACAATCTCAAGCGATTTGTGTACACCTGCAACTTCTCCAGACTTATCATGGGTCTTTTGGTTTTATCTCTGAACATTTTCTCTTTGTCCAAACTGGGATTTTCCATTAATCAGTTCTCTGTGAGATGTTCAAAGAGATTTCAAGCATCTGATGTGGTTTTATAAACCCACCCTGCTTTAAACCTCTCCACAACTTTATCCATGAACTCCCTCCTGTGTTCCATGATGAGAGGCATTCGCTATTCACCATTAAAGCTGTAATCCAGAGGATTTATTTATGTATCAAAGTCTTATATATATCCATAAAATGATAGTGGGGCCCAGTACTATGATAAAAGGCTAGTGTTCCACACCAATTGTTATTCTTCCTAAATCCCACCTTCCTCCCATAGACCCCTATGCATCTCACACTGAACGCCAAATTTTTTTTAGCCAATAGAATTTGAGCTTCCACCATGTTGGTTGTCAAACAACTTGGATGCGAAACGCACAAACCTGTGAGGGTGGGGCTGCACGCACGGGCTGCTCCTATTTACAGTCACCATATTAGAAAAGAGCATCAGTCATGGAGAACTTGCTCACCTCTGAAATGTCCATAACAAAATACAACTAGGCGATACTTCATAGCTCTTGCTGCTTTCCTCTTTGGCCCGCTGTGACAACACAGGTGATGCACATAAAAAGTGCTGACGTAGGGCTAGAGGGAGCGGGAGGGGAGGAGGGAGGGATGTTTTGGGAGGGGCCTTGATGGTGGGATTCAAAAAATCTCTCGCTGAAAACCGGGACAACAGATTTGTTACTTAGATTAAATTGTGCGCATATGAACTAAATCTACTAATTAGGAAACTTCTCAAAATAACTAATTGTTCACCACGCTTCAGATTTTTCTTTGCAAAGATTTTTGAAAACCATGCATCATTTTCTTTCCAAAACGGTAAATGGTAAATAGCCTGTATTTGTATATCGCTTTATGTACTTACTTTATCGACCCCAAAGTGCTTTACACTACCTTCAGTCATTCACACACACATTCCACTTCATGATTATGCTCTTATTTGTGCTAGACGGTTGTGGTGCTAGTGTACTTTCTTTAATATGAGACTCCAATTTATAAGAAAACGGCAAAAAAAAATCAGTTGGGTGAGAGGGTAAAACCATATTGTAGAGAGTAAAACTGTTATCATGTGTGCAAGAATTTTCTAAAACGTTGCATACAAATAAATATTATCCTTTTATTTCTTATGTCTTTTCTCACTTTTAGATAAACTAGCTTTTTTGTCTTTCTACCCTTCTGAGGGCTACGCTCTCTCGCTTACAGATTTCTCAGAGGAGTGATGTTACAGAGTCAAACAAGAATAGATGATGTACGATTTTACTTTCTGTGTTTCTTGTTAGTGTTCATTGTGCAAAGCAAACGTTTGGCTGAGTCCATCCTGCTCATAGCTCGATCATGTGTTTTGGAGTACGACAGGAGCCAATCATAAGTCACATGGACACAAAAAACTATGAAAAGACTACAAGTGAGAGTTCATCGAACACGCTCCACAAACTGTTTTACACTCATTTTGGTATTGCTCCCTTATATTAAAGTAATCTGATGCCATAAACATAAATTCTCAATAAAATGCATTATAGATTATACTGTTACAAAAAGAAATCAAATAGCTCAAGGGGAATGGATACCTTTTGTAAGCCAGTGTGTACAACAGTAACCATCTGTGTATGCTCAGAAACTGTGTGTGCTCACCTGCAAGCATTTTGTGCACAGCTGGTGCCACATCCACTTCCGTCATGCTCTCCCAAGTCTGAGCATGGTACAGCCTGACCTGTGCACTGCCTTGCAGCGCCAGCCACACACCCTGACCGTACACCACCATGCATGTAACGCAGCGATTGTTGTCAGTGCCAACCTGAAACCAATGCTGAAAAGGAAGCAGAAACACCAGTGATCCGTGAGTCCTTCACTCTTGTTTGTCTTCATGTTAACTGTTAAAGACTTCATCTGAAGGTCTGCTAAACTTACCTCCTGTACCAGCGTAGTAGTGTTGATGATTAGAACTCTGTTTTGTGAGCCGCACCACAGTTTTCCTCCAACGGGAACCATTTTAGTAACTGGACTAGTAGGTGTACCAAGAACTAACGTCTGGGAAGACTGAGGATCCCAGAAACTACCTGAAGGATTTAGTTAAAAATGAAAGATGCGTTCTTAAAAACCAAATTCACAATTAAATGACTAATAATACTAATATTTTTAGATGTTAGCTCACCTGCTTCTCTCTGATAGACAATGACCTCTCCATTTGCTAATGATACAAACACTTTGTTGTCTAAATACCTGAAAAAAGGAAAACGTAGAAAATGGTAAGTTATAAGGTATACGCTTCAGAATGACTCAACCTCCTTAAGTTGCATTTCTAAACTGGAGTAAGTCTATTTTGGTGAGGGATGCAATGATACCACTTTTTTTCAAACCAAAACGATCCCCCTGTAACTGAAACACACTCCCTGGTCTGCCAAGCCAACAAAATTGCCCCATATTTCCACAAAACATTGCGGAGCCGCGTTAGCCAACACAACCCTACAACATCCAGAGCCTTGAGGAACTCCAGACAATTCTCATCCACCCCCGGAGCCTTGCAACAGAGGAGCTTTTAACAAACTCGATGACCTCAACACCAGAGATTGGAGAGCTGGACCCAAAGTCCCCAGACTATGCTTCCAAACAGGAAGGCGTGCTGGTGGGATTGAAGAGGTCTTTAAAGTATTTCATCCACCGACCCAAAACATCTCATGTCAAGGTCAGCAGCACCATCCCCAATGCAAACAGTGTTGGTGGCGGACTGCTACCCCCTTGAGGCACCAGATGGTGGACCAGAATCGCCTCGAAGCCATACAGACGTCGTTCTCCATGGTCTCTCCAAACTCCTCCCACGCCCGTGTTTTTGCCTCAGTGACCATTTGAGTCGCACTTCCCTTGGCTAGTTGGTACCAATCAGCTGCCTCTGGAGTCCCACAGGCCAGAAAGGCCTGATAGGACTCCTTCTTCAGCCTGACAAAATCTCTCACTGCCAGTGTCAACCAGGGGGTTCGATGGTTGCCGCCTCAACAGCCACCGACCACCTTGTGGCCACAGATCTGGTCAGCCGACTCGACAATGGAGGCCTGGAATATGGCCCACTTGGACTCAATGTCACCCGCCTCCCTCGGGACGTGGTTGAAGTTCTACTGGAGGTGAGAGCTGAGACTCCTTTTAACAGGACACTCTGCCAGACATTTCCAGAAAACCCACACAACAAGTTTGGGCCTGCCAGGTCTGTCCGGCGTCCTCCCCCACCATCAGAGCCGACTCACCACCAAGTAGTGGTCAGTGGATAGCTCTGCCCCTCTTTTCCACCCAGTGTCTAAAACATGCAGCCGCAGATCGAAGAAACGACAACCAGGTTAATCATCAAGCTGCAGAATAGGTTGCCATGGTGTCAAGTTCACACATGGACACCCTTATGCTTGAAAATGGTGTTCGTTATGGACAATCCATGATGAGCAAAGAAGTCCAACAACAAAACACTGTTCAGGTTCAGATCGGGGGAGGGCATTCTGCCCAACCACAGGTCTCCAGGTCTTATTGTCATTGCCCACATGAGCGTTGAAATCCCCCAGCAGAATGAGGTAGTCCCCAGAAGGAAAACTCTCCAGCACCCCCTCCAAGGACTCTAAGAAGGGAGGGTAATCTGATCTACCGTTTATTGCATAAGCTAAAAAAATTGTCAGGACCCGTCCACACACCCACAGCCGAAGGTAGGCTACCCTCTCATTCACCTGGGTAAACCCCAATGTACAGGTGCCGAGATGAGGGGCAACAATTATGCCCACCCCAGGTCGGCGCCTCCCAGCAAGAGTGACTCCAGTGGAAGAGAGTCCAAACCTACTCAAGGAGTAGGGTTCTAGAGCCAGAGCTGTGCGTCAAGGCAAGTCAGACGATGTCCAGTCGGAACATCTAATCCTTACACACCATCTACGGCTCCTACCCACCAAAGAGGTGATGTTCTATGTCCCAAGAGCCAGCTTCTGCAGCCGAGGATCGGACCACCAAGGTACCCACATTCGGCTACCGCCCATAAGGGAAATTTTAAGAGAAAAGAAATCTGTTGAACTTGAAATGTTTTAAATTCCTATATGTAAAGGATTTTTGTTGCGCTATATCATATTCGTAAATAGGTAAACAGGAAAGCAGAGAATTTTGAACTTTATTTTCTTAACATTTAGCTTTTAGTAAACAGCTTTAAGTAAAAAGGTAAACTTACAGTATGCAGAGGATGGAAGCAGAGTGCTGCATCTTCATGCTGTTTTTACGGTTTCGGATGTTGTCTGAGGACTGATACACATGGATGCTGCAAGACATACAGATAATACAGTTAATCACTGCAAGGATATGCTTATATAGACAAAGTTTGGAGGGATAAGATTAAGCAAGAAAGAAAGTGACCAGAAAACAAATCTTTCATGCTAAATTTCTATACTTTCACAAATTCACAGAGCATCCAGCCATTTGTACTCATCTTAATATACTAAACACAACCATGAACCAGTGTTGGCTTTGAATATGAAACTGCAAAAACCAGAGACAAGAAAGAATGAATGAAAAGAATGTACAATGGAGAGAACAAGTATTTGATACACTGCTGATTTTTGAAGTTTTCTCACTCACAAAGCATGTAGAGGTCTGCAATTTGTATCTAAGGTACTCTTCAACTGTGGGGGACAGAGTCTAAAACAAAAATACAAAATCGCTCACTAGGGCTGTGCGAAAATATATCGTCAGAACGATAGAAAATGTCCATTGTTTTATATGATTCTCTATCGGTTAAGCCACAATAGGGTTTTACAGATTGAAATTACTTCAAGATGCACCTTATGGCATTCCTGTGCATGCTGCAATACATGAAAAAAAAAACAGGGAGGAAGACGGTAACCACCACGTTTCAGAACAGGGATCTAAACAATATTATCAGACAACCCAGAGTTTGTCTCCCTGTGTGTCTCGCCTCTCCTCGCGACGCGCAGTTAGAGCAGAAAAAAAACATCTCTACCAGAACGATACCGGCTCTTAAAGCCATTTCGTTCGCAAGCAACACATCAGTTGTGTGCTACAGCTTCTGTATCTGGAGTTTATCAGAGCTTATGCCACGACTCAACGCTGCTTTTGCTTATTGACCCTCTGTATTCGTTGTCATGGTTCTAATAAAATAAATGTGTACCGTAGTGTTGGAGTCCGTTGGTCGGACCGGGAGCAAGTAAATTTCACAAACAATTGTTGTCTGATCTGCATCGGTCTTCTTATATCCAAACGGCATCGATAATCAACTTGACTATTTTCCTAATCCTACTATTCGGGAACCAGAGCCTAAACCTAACGTGATCCATCTGTTCACCATTTACGAGCAGCAGCCGCCTTGCGTGTGGGTGGAGCCAGAACACATCTTGAGGGGGGAGCACATATCAACATAACACCCCTCTTTTACACCATCTGAGATAGTGAAAAATAGTGAAAAAATAAAAATGAGAAATAGTGAAAAAAAAAAAATGAGAGGGTGCAAGAAGAGAGAAAAAAAACACTACGGCCAAAATGTGCTGTAAAGTTAAACAATTTGTGAAAGCAGATATTGTTGCAACATTTGGATGCTTTTCAAATAATATGTTGAATTCTTAAAAGATCACTGATATCCATAGCTCCAGCAGACGGAAGGAGATCAGTACGTGATGAGTTTGGGTGGTGTTATTGTCATCTATGATTTGAAACTGCATTTTCACATACATTTTTATAAACTATTCATGAAATAAATTTACAGAAAAATTGCTATATCATTAAGTACATCGTTATTGAGATATAAACTGAGCTATATCAGGATATAAAAATGTAGGTTTATCGCCCAGCTCCAAACCTCAGTGGATAATTTTTAAATAATTAATTTCCATTTTATTGCATGACATAACTATTTGATCGCCTATCAACCAGTACGAATTTAGGCTCCCATAGACCTGTTAGTTCTTTCTTTAGCCCTCCTGTTCTCCACTCATTACCTGTATTAACTGCACTTGTTTGAACTCATTACCTGTATAAAAGACACCTGTCCACACACTCTAACTCCAACCGCTCCATAATGGCCAAGACCAGAGAGCTGTGCACGGACATCAGGGATAAAATTGTAGAGCTGCACAAGGCTGGGATGGGCTACAGGACAATAGGCAAGCAGCTTGGTGAGAAGGAAACAACTGTTGGTGCATTTATTAGAAAATGGAAGAAGTTCAAGAAGACGGTCAATTTCCCTCAGTCTGGAGCGCCAGTTCTCTCCTTGTGGGTCATCAATGATCATGAGGACAGTGAGGGATGAGCCCAGAACTACATCGCAGGACCTGGTCAATGACCTAAATAGAACTGGGACCACATTCTCAAAGAAAACCATCAGTAACCACTCTGCTGTCATGCATTAAAATCCTGCAGTGCACGCAAGGTCCCCCTGCTCAAGCAAAGGTCAAGCAAAAAGCAGAGGTGGAAACATCATTCTATGGGGATGTTTTTCTGTACCGGGGACAGGACAACTGCACCGTATTGAGGGGAGGATGGATGGGCCATATATTGTGAGATGTGGGCCAAAAATCTCCTTCCCTCAATTAGAACGTTGAAGATGGGTTGTGGCTGGGTCTTCCTGCATGACAACGACCCAAAACACACAGCCAGGGCAACTACAGAGTGACTCTATAGGAAGCATCTCAAGGTCAAGATAATTGCAAACTATGCTTTCTGTACCAAAAATTGAGTTGTGTTTTTCTGATATATCAAATACTTATGTCATGTAATAAAATGGAAATGTATTATTTAAATATCACCCACTGTTATTCTATGTGTTTTGTTTTAGATTCTGTCCCTCACAGTTGAAGAGTATATTTGATACAAATTAGACCTCTACATGCTTTATAAGTGGCAAATATATGAAATCCAGCAGCATATCAAATACTTGTTTTCCCCACTGTATATAGGGGGAAAATGAAAGAATGGAAAAAAGGACAGAAGGAAGGACCCAAGGAATGTTTAGACAGTGGGATATGGAATTTATTTTACCATCCATCTTCTGTGCCGAGCCACACAGAGCTCTGATACGCCTCCGGGTCGATACTCAGCAGATCCTCCAGACTGGCTCGAGTGAACGAACCCCTGGAGGACCGCCGCATGGCCCGGCCGTCCATAGGACTCTCTGGGTGGGCGCGAGTCCCTCCTCCTACTCCTAGCATCCCTGGCGTACCAAACGAGCTTGGGACAGGAAATTCCTGCTCTTCTTCACTGCTGGTGGTCTCCGTGGTCATGTCCTTGGAGCTCAAACCCTCGTCATCTTCAGAAGATGAATGGAGGACAGTTTGATGAAGTGGTACAGGTGATGGATTACCTGGCTAATCCTGTAACAAGTACTCACTGCCATAGCTGGATGATATGGTGGAGTGACTGGCCTGACTCTGCAAGGTGGAAGAAGGACTAGGTGAATCTTCATCATCAGAGTCATCGCTGTCGAATGGCACAAGCTCCGCCCCTGGTCCTGGAAAAGGTAAACGAATAGTCTGAATGAATGCATTTTTGGAAAACTGAGTTCACATGACTTTTATGACTCTCACAGGTCAAATTTAAGAATGTTCAAGAATTCTTTTTTAGCAGCCTCTTGTGGTGACAGATTACACGTTCTTTCATTTTCTTCTTTTCTTCAATAAACCAAAATCAAATTTTATCACATGATCTTTAGACATACCAGAAAAAAAAGATCTGATCTGACCTCATGTTACATGGTCCACAAGTGACTTCAGTTTCTAAATTTTTGTTTTGTTGTTAAAACTCTCAGATACAAGCTGGTCAATGTTTCAGGAAAAAATTCTCTAAACTTTTAAATCTTGATTTTATTTTATTTTTTTCAAACACAAAATCAGGTCTTGTCACACAGTAAGTGGCACAATGAATCAGCAAAAAAGTTGCATTTTTTTAATACCTAAACAGCAAATTATTTAATCAGATAGCAATCTACTATGAAAGTAATGCATTAACAGTTTCATACATTTATTTGATTTATCATGATAAAATGTTAATGGACTTTTAAACTTTAAAGTATTACCAGCACCAGCATGATTCAGGGATACAATTCAAACGTGCGACTTGCAGGAGGTTTCTGTGGCGGTAGCTGACCTGTAGGCTGCTCCGTTAGCTCCAGAGTCGAAGGAGAGATCGAGATGTTGAGTTGCTGCTGGGGGTGACTGGGAGGTCCGGAGGTCGGAGTGGCTTCTGACACACGATCCCTGAGACACCGACAGGGTTTAAGCTTTACAATCACACCCCTTCAAACATTTCTGCTTCATCCTAGAAATAAATGCTGGGATTCTACAAGTTTAGCTAAATGAAATGCATAAAAGTATTTCACAGCTTGAACTTGGAGCCATCTTTTATTAAATGTAGCCCCAAATATGTATCGTCTTTATGGACACATCACTATGTTTTCTGATCTGACATAATTCTACTCCAAAAAATGTACAAACCTCATCTTTTGTTTAAAACTATTCATGGGACTCTTGGGCCAAAAAAAGTCCCCTAAATGTGTCGGTCATATTGTCCAGCAGACATATTAACAGCCTAAAATAAACATATATATAATTTTTTTAAAATTTGTTTATTAGGTATATTTAATCGCTTCATGGCAGTGGCAGATCTAATCCCCTCATTAAGGGACCACAATTTCTATAACGGGGCCAAGTATTGGTCCAGCATTCTTATACTGACTGCTCTCAGAGATTCTAGCTTTCCATAGCATCACCATCTATTATGTCTCCATGAAATACTTGGTTGATATGAGTTACCATAACGTTTCATTTTCTTTTGGGATAAAGATTTTTAATTTTATTTGGATCAAATTACTCTTATGATACTTTTAATGGATTCTCCTTCAAAATACCATACATCACAAACTTTAGCTGTTTGTTTAAGTGATGGTAGGACACAGCAAGACTGGTATGTAGATGGTGTCCAATGGTTCTCTCTGCTGCAGGTCTGTAACAGCAAGCGTGTTTCTGGCTTCCTAAAAATAATAACTTATAAACATGGAATATTTTCCCAGCTGAATAAACACACTTAAATTTAAGATTGGATGCTTCCAAAAATGTTCAATGTCAGATTCGACTATTGCTCTATAAGATGCTATTAAAGGTTTTTGTTTACTAGTAAATGTAGCTGGAACTATAGGGTAAATAACTATAGGGTAAAATAATAATATGGTCATACTAAAGCCTGTTTTTGTATTGTACAAGATTATAAGGGGAAACAAGTGGTTGAAAATTACTTTACTATTTGTAACATTTAAGCATAGAATGAAGAATTTCAGTTTTAACTAATATTCCAAGACCTTTTTTCTAACCGTTTCAGGGTTCCTTTCAGTATTAGTAGTTACATGAGCGCACCAACCTTCCTTTGAGTCCTGGAACTGCAGCAATACAAATGATCCTGGCTGAGCAGACAGCGATGCAGGCCTCCACTGTGGGTTCATCTTTGATATTTAACAAGCAAACCTGGAGTGAAGACGGCACGTCACTCAAACTGGCTTTGAACTGAAGAAGTATTGCAAAATAATCATATTCCATGTCCTCTCACCTGCCCCACGTATCCATCACTGTTACACACCCAAACTTCACAGCCACTGTCAGGACCGCTGTGGCTAGGCGAGGCACATGAAAACTAGAGACAAACAAATCATAAATATATCATTTCAAGGAAATGTCTAAAGTGTTTTTTTTTCTCCATTATTCGACCTTTCTACACAAACAAACTGTAAAATCAAGACAGATAGCAGTAGTCTGGTTTGGGTGTAAAAAAAAAAGGGAAAAAAAGAAGCTCACCTGCATCCCACTGCGGGTCTTCATAATAGGGATGGCCTTCAGGAATTCTGGGTCCCACTGGTCCTTGTTCATGGCTAAAAGTACAGAGAAGAAAATAATAATCAGGAGCGTTTAAATCATGCTAGTAGATCAAGGCTGCTCTGATTCAAGACATGAACAACAAGAATTATACTGTATACAACAAAACCAATTTCTTTGGTGGCCTTTGAAAACTGAAAGGAAATGCAGGCTCTCAGTTTAGATAGGCACACATGTTACCAGGACAAACCTCACCCTCCTTCAACCGGTTTCTTGTAGGGTAGCATTTATTTTTGTCACATTATACATTTTCCTCACTGACCCAACTTCTTCTTGGCATCCTCAAAGGCCTGTTCGAAGCTTGAGCGAGTGTCAGGCGTGCTGAACTCAAAGACAAAGGTGCTCTCAGCGGAGGCTGTCGTGAACTCCAGTTTTGTGGGCAGGAAAGTCATGCTGAAGGCCAAAGACTGTTTCTCTGAGAGATCTTTGTGCACGGATGCCATCAGATCTTTTATGACCTCGTCTAGGGACTGAGATGAACAAATAAAATAAGAAGAAGTTAAGAAATATACAGCAGTTAAAAAAGACCTCTATAATGAAGATCAAAATTCATAATTAAAAATTCATACATTGTGTGTTTTAGTACAGTACATACTTCAGAACGCAGGTGTGGGCATCGATGGGAGTTAGAAACCATCAAGCTGATGAAAAGCGTTATTGATATGAAGCGGGAGAATGAATGGTACTTCTAAAATCTTACAAAACATTACATCCAAGAAATTGACTGACACTGCAAACACTGATATTGTGATGGTTGTGCAGCCCGTTTTAGAGAAGAAACTAGTAATGTTCAAATATGCATCTTGGATTTGGCCAAATTTCTAAGTTTCAAATCAAAACAGATTTAAATTTAGAGAGTTTTGAGGCACTTTTTACAAGAACGTTTTAATGCTAATAACACAGACTGCTAACAATTTTTATACATATATATGCTCTCTTAAATAATTTATATATATGCTTTTAAATAATTTCTAGTGAATTTGTGGTCTTAAAAAGAAGTCTTCTTCAATACAACATTCAGTTACATTTGTAATTTTACTCAAGACCTTATGAATGGTAAAAATAGAAAAAGTTACCTAATTTTTAAAACAGGGGTGTCAAACTCATTTCCAATTCAGGCCACATTAAAGTAATGAATGTCCTTAAAGGGCCAGTTGTGGCAGACAGTATTGATAGAACTATTTTTAACAAACCTCTAAAATATAAATAAATATCTTCCTCAATGAGTGCATCTTTTGGTTTGACAAGTACCTCTTACAATTAAATTATACTGATGTGATTTAGGATTATTCAAATAAACACTGATTTGAGTGATACAATTATTTTGAGGTGCACATTAATAGAACTTAAAGGTTCAATTTATAGGATTCTCTAGAGTTTAGAGGGCCACATAAATGGCTATGGCGGGCCGGATGTGGCCCCCAGGCCTTGAGATTGACACGTGTGCTTTAGAATAATAGGTTTAAGCTAACAGGTTTTTCCAAATAAATAGTAAATAGTTTATTTGAATGAAGATTTTTGTTTGACTAAGTAAAACAATGACTAAAATGATCACCCAATTGTTTTTTTATCCAGGTAAGGAGAACAGCACTATTTCAGTGAACACTAAAGAAAAAAAATCTGTGCACCCCCATTTGGTTGCTGTACCTGATGTGGGAAGCTGAGGGTTTCTGATAGTTTGCTGATCTGACCCAAAGTGCTGAGATCCTCATCTAATCGGCTAATCATCTTCTGAATGCTCTCTTTGTTGGTTGCCTGAGAAGGACCTTCAGAAGAGACACGAGAAACATGCACACGTTGGGATACGTTTAGCTCATACGTTTCTTTACGAAACATGCGGTGATTTGATGTACTGGTCAGAAAATAAAAACAAAAAGCCTTACTTTTCACTACCTCCACGTCTTCTAGAGGAAGCTTCCACAGAAACTTGTATTTACTGGAAGTATCGATCACACTGGCTGCAGAGTATCTGAAAGGCGAATTGAGAGAAACAGAGAAGCTAGATACATTTCTTTTGAATGAGGGCCATGTGTTTTAAAGACAGAGCTGTGATGGTGCGCATGGATGGTACGCACAGGCTCATGGAGCTGCGCCTTAACGAGCCAGACTTCCTCTTGAGAGTGGTGCAGATGATCAGATCGCTGAAGAGGAAGAGGGATCGGTCTTTCTTCCCCCCTACGGTCTTCTACAGAGACACAGAGACAGCTCAGATAACCCGGACCACTAACCTTTTATAATGTTGGTTTGATATTGCTTATTTCTAACTTGAAGCATGCTTTGAAAAGCGTGTTTGCTTTAATTATTTGCATCGCTATGACTGATTTTAAACATTGCTTCTTACCGCCTCCATGACTATTTCCTGTCTCAGGAATTTCCTCTGCGGATTTAGAATCTGTCATAAACATGATACAGCGGTTAATTCATGCAATAGGGATAACTAGTTTAGAAATCCAAACATGAGAACTAGTTTAGGTTGGTAGTTGCAAAAACAGGAACTCCATGGTATTTTACGTCATGTGACCAAAACCTCTTACATGTTCGACTCCCTCTATGTGTGCCTCGATCTCCTGGATAACCCTGGCCTCCCTCTCCGCCTCCTCAGCAGAGCGACGCCCCTTGTTGATTTTCTCTGCCAGTCGCTTGATGTCCCTCTGAGCGTCCAGCAAAAACGAATGATCCGGATGATCCTCCGGTGTGTGTTTCAACAAGTCCTTAAAAAAAGCGACACAAATATGTGAATCCCTCCCTTATTCTAATCTAGATTGGCCAAGCGTTCACTTCTAGCTGTGCAACAAAGAGAAAAACAGACATGAACTGAAAGCCAAAGAAGTCACCTTAACCAGCAGCTCGTATCGAGGAATCCTCTGCACCGGCTTAATCATCAGATCACCCAGAGCCTGCTTCTCCTTGTTCTCACGCATGTTTTGCTTTTGGATAAGAGGTAGAGGGATGAATGACACACAGACACAAAAAAAACCCAGCATCTTAAAAATAGGAGCGGTTTGCTTCAAACGATTTTATTAGGATTTACTTATAGGAATTTCACTAAAATTCACAGCCATCAGAGTGATCTCAGTTTGATAGTCCATTTCTTCATCCTTATACATTTTTTTTTTATTTCTTCATAATTTTTCTGTGTTTCTTTACTTACTTTAACAAGTAAACATAAGTTAGTTATACTGTTTGTTGTTTTAGCCTCCTCTATAAAGCACTGTGTTTAAGATGGAGAAGTGCAGAGATTGATTCGACTGGCTGATTGATTGAGTCTTAGAAGTTGCGTTAAAAATTTTTGAATGGCAGATCAACAAAATCCTCTTTTAAGTATTTTTACACGCCATTTCCGGAGCCCTTTATGTTACTAAAATAACTTCACATTGTTAAATCTACATTGCGAGTTTTAGGTCTGCTAGTCTAATTCCTTGAACACATACTGTAGCTCGAATTGAGTAGGTGTACATAAATGAGAATAAATGGGAATGAATGAATGAATGAATGAATGAACAAACCCTGTCATGCTTAACACATCCAGTTTTTCAGGGTCAGTCCATAATGTAAAATGAACCAGATTTGAAAACTGTTAGGTAAAAATACTATATATTCTCCTCTTCTGTTACTGGTAGTAAATAAGGCATGTGACTAGATTACACACATTTAAAATCTGCTGTAAGGAAGAGCCCTGGGTCAGGTAGTTGTTAGATTAACTCGTATTTGAGAACTTCTCCCTGACTCTCAAAACTAAGATCAATGGTGGTCTATTGTGGATAAAGTATAAGTATTTTAAAACGAAAAACAAAAAAAGATCCCATTAACAGTCTAGTCTGTGTTGAACCTCCCAACATCACCACAAGGTGGCGAAGAAGTTCTATTATCAAAGTAACTTCAGTGCTGAACTGAACAGGTGCAAAAAAACACATGAAACAAACAAACAAAACACTTTATCAATAAATATGCATAAAATAATTATTATAAAAAAATGTTTCAGATGAGAGGTTGACTAATAAAGCCCAAGCAGAGAATCCAAAGTTTGTGGTAATTTACCAAACAAACAGAGAAACAAAGGAAGCTGTTGAACTACCAGGAACTTGGTAATAAACTCACCTCCAGAAACTTATGAAACGCTGGTTTGGCCTCCTTGGCGATCCTTACGGCGTCTTTAGCATTGAGAAAGTTGTCGATATACGCCGAATACATATCAGCGAGAGAATCTTTGGAGAACTACAGGAAGAGAAAGATCACTGATTGCATGATGATAACAGCTTTAAGAAACAGCAGCCTGTAAATGATGTTCAAACTTTTAAAGAATCGTCCAGTGTTTTAAGCTGAATTCACAGAAAGATTATATGAATTCTAATCTGTGGATCAAAACACATGTAAAAAAAATAAATAAATAAACACGGATACTGACAATTTACTAATGATTTGAAATATTTGAAGTTAGAAAATGACTTGATTCAATAAACAAAATAATTACTTGTGTTAGGCTCACTGTTTTTTCTTTTCCAGAAAAACAAATTAGACTCCAAGTTCTCAGGCTCAAAGCTACCTAAGTTAAATCATTTTTAAACCAAAGGAAAATCAAAACGTACCACGCCCAAAAAGGTACCTTCTAGGGCTTATCTTTGCATCATTAGGCATAAAGGTAGAAGCAACATTAAAGCTGTTTTTTTTACCAGTCTTCATTTTTAATAGATCATTTAAATATATATATATTTATATATATCCAGTGTTGGGGAGTAACGGAATACATGTATCACCGGTACATATTTAGAATGCTATTTATGAGTAACTGTATTCTGTTACAGTTACTACCTTGAAATATGGTATTCAGAATACAGTTACTTTCATAATACCATTGGAATACTTGTGTGTTTTCCACCTGAAAGATATAAATATTGGCAAATGTGTGTCTCTGCTTTGTGTTGACTATCCCATAATACTCCTCAACATCATTCTGCCAAACCATTGAGATCCTATGGCCGAAAAACTCCCCGACCTGCAAGCACCAACATTAAAGTGAGTTGCCAGGTATGGATTCAGACCCGGAGCTGGGGTGGTTGGAGCCAAAACCGCAGCTAAATAAACCTAGCAGTGAAGGAAATGATGCATTCAATGGCCCTCTCTCGCAGTTCATTTTTTTAAAGTGATGCTCGATTTCATTCGAGCATTCCTGACAAAGCCAGACTAAAGCCATGGTGGTTAAAATGGGGGAAATAATCAAATCTGGCAACATTAGTCATAGAGTCAAACCGCTTATGCATCTGGCGTCAAACTGTGAAGTATGCAGGGAAACTGCAGTGATTGCTGGAGCAGCTGTAATTCAGTATCAATGAATGAAACAGCATATTCATATTACCACTTAAAATATTTTTGCAAAGGTTAGTGATGATCCAGGTGGGAAAATTCTGACATTTTTGTGTAAACTTTGCTGGCGGGTCTCAAGAAACCACACCGCACATCAACAATGTCAACAGCAAACTACAAAGTATCCGGCTGGCCTTTTAAGGAATGAGAAGGTCACACAAAAAACTTAAAAGACACTGCAACAACGTACAAAAACAAAACAAAATCCTCTACCACTGTTTTTTTTTGTGTGTCCATTATTTAACAGGGCCTACATCGTGTTAGTTAGGCAACTTCTCACAGTTACTGTGATTGCATCTGACATAACGTCTGATTATATGTTGTTGTGATGGGTTTCCCAAAAATTATGGCAACAAGGATAAAAGTTTTCCATTTGGAGTGCAATGAATATCAGTTTGCAATACTTTGCATATTTATAACAGAAAGTTGCAAATAACCTAATTGGCTGTGGCTGATAAACAGCTAAACTTCATTTCAAATTACTAAATATAAAATCTAATAAAATGCAAGGAGATATTACTGCTAAAAAAACTGTTTGTTTGGCTGCTTGGTTTTTATTGACTGAGAGGTAGCAGTGTTGTGCCAAAAATAATTAAATTAAAAAAGTCAGTACCTAATGTTTAGCATGAATATTCCCTCTGTTTTCTTGCGGGGGTAACTACCAGCACATTTTGTGACATTTAATAGACTTAAATGCTGTTTTTAAGGGGAAGTATTCCAATTATTAGAATACAGTACCAGGATTCAGCAAAGTAACGGAATACGTTACAAAATACATTTTAAAGCAGGTATTCAGTATTCTTTAACTAAATTTACATTTACATTTACAAAGTATTCTCCCCAACACTGTATACATTGCTGTTAGAAAGAGTTCCAACCTGTTACAGGAACACAAATTAAAGCAAACACATAAAATTCTTATGATGTATCACATTCCCCCAAGGCTACTTTTGCCAGGTTTATGAGAAAAATAAAATAAAATCCTTCAGTCAATCCATTATCTTGTATGTTTCTGCCTCCTTCAATCTCAGAAATGAACCCAGATGACTCACCTAACCTGATTTTTCCCCATATGGTAGAAGACCAACAGGGAGACAGAGAGAGAAAGCTGAAAATGGAGCACAGATCCAAACAGAAAGGGAGGGTCGGGGGGAGCTGTTATTTAACCTGATTACAGCGTAAACAGATTTTTGTCACTCGATCAAATATGAGTTGACCTTTTCCTAATTATCTCAGATTTGCTGTTTTCCCTGTTCCCAGCCTTCATGCCCAATGCCCTTCCCTCTTTAACTTGTTCATTCTCAGACTTTGGGAACTCACAAGCAATGTCAAAACAGAAGCCTGGTTGCTGAGGACACATGAGGTAAAAAGGTGAAGTTCTTTCCAGCAGATTTTTTCCTCTAAATATAGTTCCCTCTGATCTTTACTCAGGCTTAATTAAGACTGTCAACTCGTCTAAAAGTTTACAGGAAGATTAAAATGTTCACTGCCAGAGAGTTGATAACACAATGGCTTGTGTTTAACTTTTTGATCCCCTAATGTTTGCACACTAAATACAGTAGAGAAAAAAAGATCTTTAAGCACGGATTTTAAGCACAGATTCAAAAGATGTTTGGTCTATGGGCTTTCATCATGTCAAATGCTTTCAACATTTCAAATGCTGTTTATGCTCCTGAAAATATTCAATTTAAAATGTCAAGCAGAAGAAAATAATGGGGCTTTATGGTTTCATTTAAGAGTAACTTCAGCTAAGAATTTGATTGTTAAAAGTTATTTGATTCATTCATCAAATAATTCATTTTGAAGTTGAAGTTATTACTGTAACTTCAACTTCCTTACCTGGCTCATCTGTACTCAGCCTAATGTTGGTTTTTACTGTTGCTTTTAGGTGTGTGTGTGTGTGCATAGGAAATGGGTTGGGAGGAGTAAGGGTATAGCTGTGATCATGTTTTTATTCTAGGTTGGGGGAGGGGGTTGGTTATGTGGGGTCATTTTAATCTGTAAAGCACTTTAAAATGCTATTTTTGTGTGAAAAGTTAGATTCGATAATTTGATTTGATAACACTCCCTGAACAATTCATCACATTACAACCACAATAGATTTTAAGCAAAAGGCCAGCATAAACTACTGCTTTAGAAAACGGTGAGGTGGGTTATTAGTAAAGCACTTTAGAAATCTGGGGTCTAATTCATAAAAGCTTGTGTAGAATCCTAAAGTTCTACTTCAGCTAGGCTAAAAATACACCAAGTAAGGTTCAGGTCTATCAACATTTGAGTACACGCAATTTCCGCTTTATACATCAGACTCTCACTAGAAATGAGCTATGACAGTGAATCCAGCTTTGATATGAATCTAGCAATGTTACTAAGGATTTTCAATGTAAAGAATAATCAGAATCAGTTAAAAGATTATTGTCATACTACATAATGACATTCCTTAGCAGTCTTTTTGATTAGACAAATTTGCTAAAAGAAGGACAAACAACAGGAGCACCAGCAGAATAAAACTGGCTGTCATATTAAAGAAAATAACTGACGAATAAACAACAGCATAAAAAAGCTTGCCCCGTGTGAGGCTCGAACTCACGACCTTCAGATTATGAGACTGACGCGCTGCCTACTGCGCCAACGAGGCCTGCAGCATGAGGCAGCAGCTGCTGTTTACATAGTCAGGTGGAGGAGGTGCAACAGAGCAAGCTGATGGAGAATAAACATCAGCCCCCTACTATAGAAACAATATGTAGCTCAATGTTTTTTTAATATATAAAAAATATTCAAGAAATAATAAATAACTAAAGTGCTTGAATTGCACATATAAATGGTACAACAGTGGCTAAACTGCTTTTAACTGAATATATCAAGCCTGTTGGTTATCAATTTAAAGTCTAAAAAGCTGAAAATCTACTGCAAAACGTGAGATTAATCTAGAACATTGATTTATTCCTAGCTTGCTTGTTCAGTTTTTCTCTTTGCTGCCTTTCTCAAAGACCAAACCTAAAACTAGACTGACGTCAATCTTTCGGAGAAGTGTTTGTTTAACATTTAGGTCTAGAGCCATCCTTGGGTCATGGGAAATTTTAAAAGGGGCACAGAGCAGCCACTGGAAAAATAAGTCCTGAAATGTTGCCACATGGCGTCCAGCCGCTCTCTATTCCAGCTTCTCATCGTTGATAAACAGTCGTCTCCTCAGGGGTACATCCAATTAAAATATATCACAGTTCTTCTATCAACTAAAATGAAAAGAATAATTAAATCAAACACTCGTGAATTTAGACAGTGAAGTCTAGATTAACAAAGCTAAAAAACATTTTACGTACTTTTAATAGATGCTCTGCATAAACAAATCTACAGTCATCCAAATTCATCATCCATTAAAAACCAGCCTACACTTAAACTATACAGTTTATTTTTTTATCTTCATAGCACTGAAAGCAAGTTCAATAGTGTTTGTTTTTCTGTATTTTATATGAACTAATAATTATGACCACAAATATGTGTAAGTCTGTGGTTGAAACAATCAACAAATTTGTACATGAATGGAAAATAAACCTACGTTTGAATCTTCTACCAGAAAATTGATTATCCTCTAAACTTGCCCATTTCTACAGTAAGAGCAAAAATGACAAAGCTTCAAGCAACTGATGGATCACAGTTCGTCCTGGCACCTTACACAAGGAGAATAGTGACAAAGGTGAATCATCCCAAAAGCCTACAGCAATAGAGCTGGAGCAGAGAGTGGGATTTTAGGCGTAACAAGCTGGCCAGAGTAATATTAATCATGGGGTCACCAACATGAAATTTACAGCAGATGAGGGCAACAATCCAAGTAATCCACAAATACAAAGAAGGGAGGGCTAATAAGTGCACTATAGTAGGAAGCGTAAAAGTGACCCCGACATGTAGGGACAAATTATGCTCTGTAGAAGACACTACAGGAAGTTTTAGGAAGAGGTTAACTGTCTCACATTGCCAGTCCAGATTCTACATACATCAACTAACCAAGCTAACACTGGATAATGAAATCAATCAACAGAAACTGACAGATGATTCAGGCAGAAGTGGCTCTGGGCTTAGAAAGGCAAATCAAGCCGTGGATGACCATTTTTAAATAAAATAAAAACGTGTTTATGATAATAATGGATTGCATTTATATAGCGCTATTCTAAACCCCCAAAGTGCTTTACAATTCCATCCATTACCTCTCACATTCAAAAGATGAATTATTCAAGCTTTAATGAGGAACAATAAACATTTTTACGGTAACTTAGTGGACACTATTTAATCTGCTTGTTTTACATAATGACAAAATATTTTAGAAATGAAAAAAATGGGGACAGAAACAAAACAGAAGTAATGGAAACCCCCTTATAACAGCACTCTCAAAAAGGTTACTAATCAGTATTGAAATTCATTTTTATAATGGCCTCTTTTAGTGGAGGCACTTCATAAAGCGGCACGGGACACACATCTCCTCCCTTATTAACAGATTAAATGAAGGCATACAGATTTAAACAACATTCCCATTATTATTAGGACTCCAGTAACCGTAACAATCCAACTTTTAGTTCCACTTACAGAATGGATGAGGAGGTGTCCAACCGTCTGCCTGTCGTGCCATTGGCTGACGCAGCCTGCAACCTGCTCCAAAAACTGTTCGTGGTGCTCCAGGATCTCTGGGATCTGATAAAACATCTCGTCCACCAGCAGAGGGTCCACAATGGAGCTGCCGTCTGGTTGTTTTAGAGGTCGCATGTAGCCCTGAAGGGAGAAGAGGAAGACACAACTGAAGGTTTTAGACAATTTGAAGTGCAACTCATCCCTAAAGTCACCTTCTATTGCTGATAAACTCCATAAAAGAGTGTCTAATAGTGCTGTGTACATATCTGGTCATTACTTTTGGTATTTTAGTACATTTTTGTAAAAATATTAATTTTGAACTAAGTGCCCTCTTCTTAATAAAACGTTACACTGCACTGTACTTGAATCAGGTTTTGCTACAGGCTCAGCCTGGTTTTCTTACATCATCTTGGATTTCTGACGACAGCGTCCTGCCGCTGTGAAATATAAAAGAAGCCGCACCTCTGTAGAGAGTTGGCAACTCATGAGCCATCAGCTCGAACTGATACAGCTCAGGGCTGCTCACCTCCTCCACAGAATCTTCCTCCCTTTAGTCTCTTCCCTCTGAAGGAGGTGGAGAGAAATATTCAACCTCATATGCCCCTTCTGGGGCAATGGAGTTTACATCGTTATTGCTTTGCATCTTCATGGCTATCTGTGTGTGTTTGTGTCCTGCTGCGGAACCTGCAGGCAGTCATGTCAGTTCACAGCACACACCATGTCCAGCCCTCCCTCTCAGTTTTCCGCAAGGCAATGACTCATTTTCAGGCATTTTTCAAACTGAAAATATGGGCATATTTTTATTCTGGTTGGGTTTGAGTTATACTTTAAGGAGGATTGGAAATGTTTGCAAATTTGCCTAAGTTGTTAAGATATTATTTATAATTCAACCAATCGCAATGTCTACCGTAATGGCTTTTGCTCTGTGCTTAAATAGAGCTATTCTTACACATTAACATGCCTGTCAGCATACAAGTCTGTGTGTGTTTTAAGTTTCTGAAGGTGTTGTGGATTTGAAGCTAACAAAAATATCACTATCAATTTCCATCAGCAGTGTCTGCCATGCTTGTTTCATTCTGTTTTTTATTTTTATTTACAGTTTCTTCCAAAGAATTCTCAAAGAATAATGAATCTGTTCTTCTTCCCCAATATGCATCTGATTTTCAGTTCATATGAAAGTGGCCTTGGTTTGATTTGAATAGAAAAGAACAAATAAATTTGTATTTGTTGCGTTAACGCAGTCAAATTTTTTAAAGTACGACTAACACACGTGCAAAAATATTGGATTTGGGCAGTTTCTGCATAAAGTGTGAAATAAGACTGAATTTTTTTTTTTCCTCTGCAGGCATAGTGTGTTTAGGGTTATGCTTTGCACCACATTTTATTTCAACAGCTTTTTTTCCCTACCTATCTACACAGAAACCAGAGAACCACACTTTTATAAATTGATTAAAGTGGACATATAATGCTTTAAAATTCTTCCTCTTTACATCTAAAATCATTCTGTTGTAGCCTATATAGAGCGGAACTGCAATTATTAGCTCTGAATTCCTCATTATTGTAGCTCTACAGGCTCCTCTTCCACCCCTGCTCTGAGGAGTCAAGATAACTTGTTTAGGTGCTCTGTCCTAAGATGCAGTTGGGGGCGCTGCATACCCCTACCCCATCCAGGTCGCAGAACCTTCTACTCCCCCAGTCAGCCATTTTTGAAGTTTAATAGATATAAGGCAATGTCACGATACAGAAACTTTATATTCGCAACATGCCAGAAGCTTTTCATCCATCCGCAACTTTTGCCAAACATACCCACCTAAAAAAAAGACAACTGTTTAATGGCCCTTTAAAGCTAATTAAAAATACAATAATGTGCAATGTTCAGCAAAACATCTGAAACACCACCATAAACACAACAATACAGCCAAACTTAAAGGTATAAATAAAGAGGCTTTTCTTAAAATATACAGAAAAAGATTATGCTAAATAATGACAATCATGTAGAATACAGTACATTGATTTTGATGGATCATTTATTTATTTCAGGCAATTTTTCAATATATACACAGTTAAAATGCCACCTATAGCCTTACATCCTTCAATAGAAAGAAAAGGAAAAAAAGTAGAAAACAGAATTTACATGCTTTACAGAATAATAAATAAAATTTGACTGAAAGGGAGTGAGAAGAAGAAACTCAAATAAAATTTAATCTGCTTCACCGCTACGTGAGAAAAGACAAAGAAAAATGTTAGCAATTCTTCAGTATATGCTGTAGGCCTATTCCTTTTGATATTACGGAAAACACTTTGACACACTTGCTAGATATCATGTAATCATATAAACACCAGTATAATGAGATGAATATGTCTTCAATTCTGTTCAGTTTATTTATATAGCAACGATTAACAACAGATGTTCCACACAACACCCTGAGGTTGTTAGTGTGCTACTGTTAGCATCAAGCTAAAATCATTGAATATGTTAGGATAATGCGTTCTTCAAGACTAACAACTGAAAAATTATCCAATATTGTTTATATAATTATACCTGGTGTGTGATTTGTGAAAAAAAGCAGAATTCTTTTTTATTTTTTACTTTTTAGTCAAGAAAACAACAGGTTTGTTTATGCTGGCTACAGGGCATCTTGCACATATATGTACCCTTTCAAAACTTACAGAAAAATGTGTAAAGCTAATTCATTGTTGACCAAAAATTAATACAAGATAAAATAAATTAGGATGATTAAAATTAAAGATAAGAATTCACTTGACTTATCCACTCCAAGCAACTGAAGTTATCCCCCCCATCAGCAGCACCTTGTCCCCCCTCTCAGACCCACAACTCTGCATATTCTTCTGTGGGAAAAAAGTTTGCCTCTGGACCAGACGAACCCAGACGGGGTCGTGTGCAGAAATACTTTTCAGGTGTAAGAATCCTTACCCTCGGTTTATTAAACCATGCACCCGGATCGGAGTCCTGCAGGAAAGTATAGACATTTGAGTCACTATAGCCGGGGACAGTTCCCTGGTAATAAATTACAGTTTTGTTCCCACCACTTAAAAAACTGATGTTTTTGTTTTTTTTAAACAGTGCATCTACCCGCACAATTTTCATTCAATCACTATCAGTACTGCCTGGTATTCCACAGTCTTATATAGTTTCTCTATGTGCGAATCCTATAGTCTTCTTTGTAGGTATTGATGCTACATTGAATAAAGACTTGCATTCAAAACTGACTAGTTTCAACAGGTAACTGATTAACTTGTATCTCTTTAATGCAACATGTTCTAATTATGCTGCGCCACCAGCTCAATGCATCCCAGAGGCAAGAAGGACATACGCTGCGCGGTTTTTGGACAATTTCCACACATTTTGCGATCCGTTTGTCTTCAAAGCCATATAAAAATAAATATTGCATTTGTTGTACATGGAGTTGAAACAAACCTGGTCATTAGTGATTCTAAGTATAGCTTAGTCGTCTTATTCAGATGCCCTTTTTTCAGTTTAAAGGTCTGAAAAGGTACAGTACTATGCCCAAATCTGCGCGCTCATAAAACCTGTGCATGGATTCAAAATATTTTTAGGCCGATCTGAAGAGATAAAAATCATCGTCCATCGCAATGTTTAACTGTAAATATCTTCAACTCCTAATTTGGGGGACATCGCCCTACATTAGTTGCGGCTGTAAATATCGAAAAGTTCAAGGGTCTGATTTATAATGCATGGACCGGTACCTCGAAGCATGGGACTTTCATGTGATAACAGGTGTATTAGTATCACGAAATAAAAGTAAAGATTCATAATCCCTCCCCTCTCCCCCACAAACAAAAAAATACCTGGTGAGAGGTAGCAATAAACACCAAATCAGAGTTAGAAAATCACCTCTGCAGCATATGCAATATCACTAATAGACTTTTTTGAAACTCTGTGATGACCTCCATTACTTATATTATGCTGCATTTCTCCAAAAGCTTTGACAATGAAGTAGGTTCAAGACATGTTTTGCTTTGCTGAAATGATTTTCTATTTCCCATCACTGTTCTTTCAGCACAGCAGTGCTATGCATAAGCCACAGGGTGTTTTCACTCTCTTAACAGATCAATGGGCAAAAACTGTTGTTTGTTAAGATAAGGGATTGTTAAGGGGAGCAAACTTGCACATGTAAACTGTTGTCTTTTGTTTTCTGCAACAGTATGAGCTTAACCGAATAAGGAGAATGACTCAGTTTGCACAAAATGCAGAACCAGGGTTAAAAAACCATAGTAAAATTATTTCCGTTTTTACAGGATCAAATTATTGCAGTTGGAGCTACATTCTGGGCTTCATTTTTGTCGACTGAATCAGCGATGAAAGCTTATAGTCAAGTTATCAGTAGTTCTGATTTTTTAATAATTTGAGTCTGAGCTGTAGACTTAGAGACCCCTCCACAATTAAACCAACCTGAATTGTTTCTGAGCATCTTTTGATAACATTTCCTTTTTTCTCTCCCACTTTTATCGATTGCAGGGTCATAATAAGCTTGAGTCAGTCAGTTGAACTCAGGAAGTGAGACAGGTGTTGTGAACCATTAAACATGAGGTGAATTAGGAAGTTCAGTTCAAGCTGAAATTGACTCAGCTGGAAATGACCCAGAGGCCCCAGAAACAGAAGCTGGGCCTTATGATAGCTTATGACTGAGACAATCTGCAGTTTACTCCATTTCAAATCAAGACAGGCCTGAGCCTTTATTTCAATGCATCAGTGATTCAGCTACCGTTCTTCAGCTGGTACCTCTCTGGATTACGCAAACTAAGAATTATATATATATATATATATATATATATATATATATATATATGCACATATCAGTTCTGTTGCTCTTTCTGTGTCTCTGTTGTGTGTTCTCCAAGCCACAGACGGTCGCGGCAGATAACCGCTTGTGCTGAGCCTGGTTATGCCGGAGGTTTCTTCCTGTTAAAAGGGAGTTTTTCCTTCCCACTGTCGCTGCATGCTTGCTCAGTATGAGGGATTGCTGAGAATTCCACGACGCAATCTTCTGTGGTTCTCTAATTTCTACACTAAACATTGTATTGTAATAACTCTTTTTGTAAAGTGCCTTGAGATGACATCTGTTGTGAAATGGCGCTATATAAATAAACTGAATTGAATTGAATTGAATATATATATACACTACCGTTCAAAAGTTTGGGGTCACCCAAACAATTTTGTGTTTTCCATGAAAAGTCACACTTATTCACCACCATACGTTGTGAAATGAATAGAAAATAGAGTCAAGACATTGACAAGGTTAGAAATAATGATTTTTATTTGAAATAAGATTGTTTTTACATCAAACTTTGCTTTCATCAAAGAATCCTCCATTTGCAGCAATTACAGCATTGCAGACCTTTGGCATTCTAGCTGTTAATTTGTTGAGGTAATCTGGAGAAATTGCACCCCACGCTTCTAGAAGCAGCTCCCACAATTTGGATTGGTTGGATGGGCACTTCTTGCGTACCATACGGTCAAGCTGCTCCCACAACAGCTCAACGGGGTTCAAATCTGGTGACTGCGCTGGCCACTCCATTACCGATAGAATACCAGCTGCCTGCTTCTTCTCTAAATAGTTCTTGCACAATTTCGAGGTGTGTTTTGGGTCATTGTCCTGTTGTAGGATGAAATTGGCTCCAATCAAGCGCTGTCCACTGGGTATGGCATGGCGTTGCAAAATGGAGTGATAGCCTTCCTTATTCAGAATCCCTTTTACCCTGTACAAATCTCCCACCTTACCAGCACCAAAGCAACCCCAGACCATCACATTACCTCCACCATGCTTAACAGATGGCGTCAGGCATTCTTCCAGCATCTTTTCAGTTGTTCTGCGTCTCACAAACGTTCTTCTTTGTGATCCAAACACCTCAAACTTGGATTCATCCGTCCACAGCACTTTTTTCCAGTCTTCCTCTGTCCAATGTCTGTGTTCTTTTGCCCATCTTAATCTTTTTCTTTTATTGGCCAGTCTCAGATATGGCTTTTTCTTTGCCACTCTGCCCTGAAGCCCAGAATCCCGCAGCCGCCTCTTCACTGTAGATGTTGACACTGGTGTTTTGCGGGTACTATTTAATGAAGATGCCAGTTGGGGACCTGTGAGGCGTCTGTTTCTCAAACTAGAGACTCTAATGTACTTATCTTCTTGCTCAGTTGTGCAACGCGGCCTCCCACTTCTTTTTCTACTCTGGTTAGAGCCTGTTTGTGCTGTCCTCTGAAGGGAGTAGTACACACCGTTGTAGGAAATCTTCAATTTCTTAGCAATTTCTCGCATGGAATAGCCTTCATTTCTAAGAACAAGAATAGACTGTCGAGTTTCAGATGAAAGTTCTCTTTTTCTGGCCATTTTGAGCGTTTAATTGACCCCACAAATGTGATGCTCCAGAAACTCAATCTGCTCAAAGGAAGGTCAGTTTTGTAGCTTCTGTACCGAGCTAAACTGTTTTCAGATGTGTGAACATGATTGCACAAGGGTTTTCTAATCATCAATTAGCCTTCTGAGCCAATGAGCAAACACATTGTACCATTAGAACACTGGAGTGATAGTTGCTGGAAATGGGCCTCTATACACCTATGTAGATATTGCACCAAAAACCAGACATTTGCAGCTAGAATAGTCATTTACCACAATAGCAATGTATAGCGTGTGTTTCTTTAATGTGACCCCAAACTTTTGAACAGTAGTGTATATATATATTTACACACACACACACATAGTGGGGCAAAAAAGCATTTACTCAGCCCTCAACTGTGCAAGTTCTCCCACATAAAAAGATAAGAGGCCTGTAGTTTTTAGGTATACTTTACCTATGCAAGACAAAATTAGAAAAAAAAGAAAAAAAAGAAAAGAAATTTAGATGGTGTGACTTTTGAAGTGATCATTAATTCTCTGGAAGTCTGGCAAACTTTAGAGGAGCCTGGCTTAACCTCGAGCACTACAGGATTTTAATCCATATTGACAGTGCTTTAGTAATAGTAACCTTTGTTACTGTGGTTACCAGCTCTCTTCAGTTACCAGTTCTCTTCAGTTCATTGACCAGTTCCCCCGGTGTTGATCTGGACTGTTTCCTCACCGTTCAAGATCTTGTGTACACCACAAGGTGAGTTCTTGAATGGAACCACAGGTCGTAGGAGATTGTCAGTGATCCTTTTTCTATTAATATGTTTAACACCAAGCAGCTTGCCAAGAATGACTAGCAAAATGAGTAGAATGGCTCCTTCTAGCATGTGCAGGTGTACAATCTTGCCCTTGGTGTCCTTGGACAGCTCTCTGATCTTGTCAGTGGTGGAGGTTAGAGTCTTACTGTGGACAGGTGTTCTTTATACAGATAACAAGTTCACACTGTTGCCATTGATAAAGGTCACAAGTGGAGAATAGAAAGGCTTCTTACAGAAGTAATTGGTCTGTGAAGGCCAGAATTATTGCTTGATACCAGGTGATAAATACTTTATTTCTGCACAATTATAAAAATAATTTTTATCATACAATCTGACTTCTTGTATTTTTTTTACATTCCATCTCTCATAATTGAAGAGTACCTATGATGAAAACAACACACCTCTCCATTTTATAATGGGACAACTTGCACAATCAGTGGCTGCCAAATAAAGTTTTGCCCCAAAGAAAGTAAGTATGTGTATGTCAAGAGTAAGTAAAGAGTTTAGTCAATTGCATCTATTAAAACTTCTACCTAATTTTAACAAGAAACAGCAAAACATTAAAATCAAAGTATATACATTTTAAGAGGAACAGCTGTAATAGGAGCGCCTGGTTATAAGTTTTGTCAGAAGAGACATCTGATCCAATCACAGCCAACTACAATAATCAACCTGAACACATTATTCACTAAAAGTTTTCCTAAAAGTTCCCAATAAAGAAAGTCCATGGGGTCCTTTTTCAGCCCCGACTAGTGCTGCTGCAGAGCGAACTGAGCTGAAGAGCATCAGAAACCCTCAGTCAAGGATCTGCACCATCTCTGCAGTCTCCGTGGTAACGCTTCTTTTTCCCCAGTGTCGTCATGGGAACACAGCTGAGGATTATTCACTTTGTGGCCACACTCAAACTCATAAATATATGAGCAAGAAGAGCGCAGTCAGCATGCATGAGGGTTGTAAAGAGGCACCTAAAAAAATTATTCTCACACACATGACAAGATGCTTAACCAGGTGATCACCGTTAAAATTTTAATCTGCGTGTGTGACTTTGCAGGGATCCTACAGCTGGATATTTGGGCCAAAGGTTAGCTAGTTGTTAGACCACAGACAGGTGTGGGATATACAGGAGAGGGTGTTTATGCTTGTGTGTGTGTGTGTGTGTGTGTGTGTGGGTGGGTGTGTGTGTGTGTGTGTGTGTGTGTGTGAAGAGACTGCTGATGACAGTGAGTTGTGATAAGGTTAGCAGATAATCCTGGCCCGGTGAATGACAGTAAGTGGATTACATAACACCTTTGCTACCTAGTTTGTTATTCATTGCCTCAGCGCTCTGAGTTTACAGGCCAGTTGTTAGTTTTGGCCTTTTTGTGAACATTTAATGTGCTTCTGAGAACAATGTTTGTTTTTGAAACAAGGAATATAAGCAAATGAGTGCTTGAGTGTGTCACCTGAATAAGAGTGCGTAGAGACTCAACGTATGACTGCTCTGTGTCCAGGAGGGTCATCATTACATGTTTTCTCATGTCCTACAAAGGAATGGAACAGTATAGATAAGGGAAGATTAGACATTTCATTCCTTTCTCACAAGCACAATACTGATTTATGTAACGTGAACGTTCCACAATATACATATATATATATATAAAACAGTCGCATGAAGACACATATTTGCAGTTCGGGGAACAGTTGAGCTATCCTTGTATGTGGGATCTATGATCACTTTCCTCATATACAGAACCAGAAAATATAAATAAACATAAGTAAAAAAAAAACAAAAAACAAAGAATGCAGAAAACAAAGACTGGCATAACATGGAAACTTGGTAGTAGAATAGCTGAGTCACAGATCACTCTTTTCCGATACTGCAACTTAAGTTGGGAAGCTTTGTAAGACAGCCGACTGCAAGTGAGCTACCTGAGAAGACAGCTGAACTTGACAATTTTTATTACTCTTCAAAGTGCAGAACCGTAAATATTAAAGGTATAATGTTCTAAGCACAGTGTATTCAAAAATGAGTCCATCCATCCATCCAGCTTATTCATGGAGGGTCGTGGGGGAGCTGGTATCTGTCTCCAGCGGTCATCGGTGAGAGGTCGCCGGTCCATCACAGGGCAACACAGAGACAAACAACCATGCACACACACACTCATCCCTAACGGCAATGTAGAGAGATCAATTAGCCATCATCAACAATCATGTTGTTGAACTGTGGCAGGAAGCCAGAGTTCCTGGAGGGAACCCATGCATGAACAGGGAAAACATGCAAAGTCCATGCAGAAAGACCCCGGGCCGGGATTCAAACGCAGCGCCTCTTGCTGCAAGGCAGCAGTACTACAGGGCGCCTGTGGCTCTGTGGTAGAGTAGTTGGCTTGCAATCGGAGGGTCGTCTGTTCGATTCCAGCTTCCTCCAGTCACATGTCGATGTGCCACTGGGCAAGGCACTTAACCAAGAACAAATTCGACATCGATGAATGTTAGCCATGTTGGCTATCGGTGTATGAATGGGTGAATGTGGCTTCAATGTAAAGCGCTTTGAGTGGTCAGTATGACTAGAAAAGTGCTATACAAGTTCAGTCCATTTACTCCCAACTCTGCCACCCACATTAGCCCAATGAGTCCATGTATCAAAATGCAAATACGTGTACTAACATTAACATCTCAAATTAGAGAATAATTCATTTTAGCAGTTGCTTTTCTGATTCCTATTCAAATAAAAGCCTATGCCTGACTGTAAAAACATTACATGAGATGTAAACTGTCAAGAAAAAAAAAAAAAAAACAAATAAAAAAAAAACAGACCTTCTGGTTTTAAAAAGATTTTATTTAACATTTTAGCTTAAATTAGGACATATTTGTTGATAAAAATCAAGAAACTAGCACTCTGTACAATGAAAGAAGACAGCAGAATATAAAAAACTGCAACATGAATCTAACAGAAAAATTAAAGCTCTCATTTGAGCCATCACTCATCTTGGATGAGTGATAATATATCAGTGAACTCTATATTCTCTATTTTTTATTACTTGATTGCTTTTGTTGTGAGCAGACAATGCAGAAATCAATAACACCAAATAAAATTAGGGTTTCTTATCTTTTTTTAAACTAATACCTTCTACATTTCTGTCAGCTGGGGTTATAAAAAGCACATATGAGTTATGACATTTCTAACATTCTTATAAAGTATGATAAAAGAAAATATAGAATCCCAAAGACTTCTGAAAGGTGCTTGATACAGAAAGTAAGACATCAATGGTTGTTAGGTGTTAATATTTTGATATATGTAACTGATTTAGACATTTAAAAATCAATATAACACCTGATAAGACCATAAGAACATTATTAAATAAATGTTAAGGTTACATGGTAGTTCATCTTGCATTGAACACTCCTCCTTTCGACTTCTGCATGTCCCCTTCTAAATATTAGCATCAAAAGAAAAAAAATAATAAGTCACAGCTGACTAAGTAACAGAAAAAGCAAATCATTTTTATGCACAATTTGAGTTCAATATGAGAAACAAAGTAGGCAAATTTCCCTCCTTTCTGCCAAATATCTATTGATTTTTTATATAGTTTGCTGTGTTTTGCAGACATCCAAAGGAAAATATACAGCGGGAATACAGATGCAAAGCTAAATCAAAAACACACCAGACTGGAAGTGATGAAGCTGATGTAATCCTCACAAGAAAAAAACTGAGTCAGCTAAACGCCCTCGCAGTGACTCAAGATGATATGTGGATGTGAGTTAACAACCTTCTTCAACATAACGACATCGGGAAGGAAAGGAGAACAAAAAGAAAGGATAGTGCAAAGGTGAAGGCAGGAATGCAGGAAGTTAAGCCCCAGAACAAGAAAATTAGGCGGATAGTGATAGCTTCTCCAAATTTATTTAGCTTATTGTATTTAAAATAGCTTTCCTTCTATATGCTCTAAAATATCCGTTGTCGTTTTATTTTAAATTGACCGACCATACATTGCTGTGAGATTCCAATCCCAGCAATTTCCCTACAGTAAGCATGCTCCACTGTTTATTGTATATTCAAATTGAATATGAGTCCTATTAAGAGGCTAAGAAAACACACAATTAAAACTCCAATACTTGGCAGCAAATAACTTGCTAAAGACAATTTCCTATAAGATTTGCTATAATTTCAAAGAAGTTCCCAAATAATTTAGATGTTTATGCGTTGCGGCTAAAAAAATGCTAAATTGTTACAACAAATTAGATTCTATGAACAAAAAACCAACCAGAATTACTCCATAATAATGTAAGATAAGAATATGATTAACAATATAAGAAATTCTACTACCAAAACTGCCCAAACTTAAAAAAAATTGTACTTGTGCTTCACAACTACACAGATAACTTAAGACTAATTTGAGTAAGAGGAAGATTTGTTGAATATTAGGGAACCAATGATGCCAAAAGTACTGTTTTCATTTTCCCCATCTCTCTTTCTGGAATAAAATGCAGCTTTAAGCAGGGAGGGATATAGGACGATGCAAGCCCCTTGACTTGAAAAAATGTGCAATGAATATATATATATATATATATATATATATATATATATATATATATATATTCATCAGTCCTTGACAAGGAAATAATGGTAACCATACTCAGTGCTTGGTTCAAAACAACTTGGTAAGATGAGAAGGACACGTGTATCAAAAAGTACTTATCTGCCTGTCAGGTAAAACATACATATAAACAAAAAAAATGTTTCTAGAAAGGTTACATCAGACAACACAACAATTTACAAGAAATACCCTAACAAATAATATGAAACCTTTCGGTGATGAGTGGAATAATTGTCATATAGATAACTCTGACACGCATTAGTCGGAAAGAGACTTTGAAAAGATGGCTGCTTGTCTACATTTTTTTGCATCATAGTCTTTCACAAGATCACTAAAGTCCAGCTTTCTCACTAGATCACTATCAAGAGACATGAGAGTCAAATGTTTCAGCTTGAATAACTTTGTTTGAAAAGCGCTTTATAAATAAAGTTTGAAGCTTTTTTTGCCCAATTGTGGATCTGAGTGTATTTATTATTATTTCAAGTTTATAAAATGATTTCTAACCAGCTGCATTTTTGACAGGCAATGTCAGGTGAAGTCTGAGCACACTGTCCACATTTGGGAAAATGTCCTGTGGTTTCTAAAGCTTAGTTTATAATAAGCATTTTGACGAAGACAGATTAACGCAGCGCTATTATCCGTCACCTATGATCACAATTTATCTAATCTGGTCTTTTGGCGATTTTGAGCACAAAGAGGTGCAGAGAAACAACCAAAAAAGCTGCAGTGTTTGTTTACATGCATTTTTAAAGTATTCTATGAATATTCTTCTATTTAAAAGTTTTACAGCTTAATAAAAACCTATTTTCTGCTGTCCATTGCTCCTTGAGGCGGGAGTACGTTCACAAACTGAAGAAAATAAGCTCTTTTAACCAGTAACTACGCTCCAATAGTGAGCAGACCTCCCCCTGCTGTCCAGGTCGGTTATTGCTTTGCAACAAAGAAAAATCAACAGAGAAAGGAGAGAAAAGAACGATAGAGCACGATCAACGAAAAACATCTCCATCAATACGTCTGCGTCTGGGTGCAAAGTTGCTGTTGAAGAAGTATAAACTAGTCTCAACTATAAAAGCAGTGGCGCATAGCATAAGAGATGCCTTTCCCACCTGTATAGAAAGCTGGTTGCCACACTAGATTCGATCCCTATTTTAAGTATGACTCCTGGTATTGTCTGTAAATGCAGCTTCCTTTTACTTTAAGTCGTAGGCTCTTCTGTCTTTTCACTGACCCTTTCCTCTTTGCAAAGAATCTTTACAAAGACTTCTCTTTTTAATAATTCTCCTAGAGATTGGGTTTGTTTTTAGCGGTGATGTATCACATGACCACGGCAAGCATCAGTTATAGCTGGAAGTAACACAGAGAATTCTGTCAGTTTTCAAAACAAAACAATGTTGAGAATCTGAATATAAATAAGACATTAATACTGCCCCTGGGTCGGAGCCCCTGTAAGCCCCTCCTAAAGCTTGGCTGTAAGCATCAAGGGTAAATTCATTCCTTTTTTTGCTTTGAAGAAAGTGATTGGTTTACTTATACCGTAAATTTTGTGGATGTTTAACAGGAGTAGCCAAAAGCAGATCAACAACTTGGGTGGGTGGGGGGTCTGAGGAACATGGACCATGTCAGATGTATTATCTCGGGGGATCTCAAGGGAGGCTCCCAAAATACTCTGGTACCAACGGGACATAAATATCAGAGGGAGCCGCAGGCAGAACCCTGTGGTGCTTCTACAACCACAACAGCTCTTTCTCCCTCTCACCATGATAGAGAGAGAGGTCGCATAAAAATACACAGAGGAGGACTTTTTTCCTCCTTTTTGCCTGCTCTGCTCTGCCAGCAGCACTGTGCCCTATAAATAACCTTAACAATAACTTCCCAGAAAGGGTATGTTTAGTGTTTGGCATCTGAAGAGGTCCCAGGGGCACGGTGGGGTTCCAAAGGAGGCCGAAAGGTGGTGTTTGGATGGGAGGAATGTGTATCGTTGTGGGTGAGGGGCCTTTCAGTGAGAAAAGTACTTTTTACTGTACAGCAGAAAGTTTTTTTGCTGTTTTTTTTTTTTTTTTTTGGGGGGGGGGGGTTGCACCATCTTAACTATTTGGTCAAAGCTGTCTTTAACTTAGTGTTGCTCTTCCATTCTTCCAGTCATGTCTGTCGTGAACAGAAACTTATAGTGAAGTAAATAACAGGAATAAAAAAGGCTGCAGAGCGAAGAAAAACACAGTAATAATCATTCCTTTATTTTCCATTATTACCCTGCAAGTGTAGCCTGGGTGCCAGCTGAACTTAGTCCCTCCCACAACATGGTCTGGAAGTTCGGTCTGGTATTCCTACGTTGAGGAGTAATTATGCCCGAACAAAATCTGTTCGGACCAATCAAATCGGGCTGATGATGATTGACAGGTGAACAACAGTAACATAATCAACCACGTCACCAAAGAGCGCCTGGGTTGAATTTGTTTACAACAACGATGGCTGCCGCTGGAGAACTGAGATGTGTAGATTCTGCCATCCAGTCTGTTCTAAAAGATATCAACTGCGCATTAATTTTAAAAGAGGAATTTTAATAGAACAGATAACGTGCATTTTTTTCCTTGTTCGGTTAAAACACGCCCCATAATCACAGTCCAATGGAGCAGTATCAGACTCACATTCTGATTACAATTGAGTACGGCTACGTCAGGCTACTGCAAGTGGGGAATTAGTCAGAATACTTTGTGCTTGAGTACTCCATTATATCATGACCAGAACTAGAGTCAGGTGTCTTGCTAAATCATCTGTGACATTTCCTTCAGGTTTTACTCAACTGGTAAACAATCTCTTACAGTGTCACGAAAAAGTATTTTCCCCATTTATCTTAAAAGTCTCAAGCAGGATATCCTGGAGAGTGTCCACCCATCAGTTCATGACCTTAGGTACTCAGGTCATGCAGCAGAACAGTGATCCAAAAGCAAAAATGTCTGGTTCTGAATGGCTCAAAATGGTCAAAATGAAGGTTACGGACAGTCAAAGTCCAAACTCTGGTTGCAGAGATGATGTGACATTAACTTAAGACTGTTCACTGCTCATGCTTAAAAACCCTCCAGTGTGACTGAGTTTAAACATCCTGCAAACAAGAGTGGGTCCAAATCCCCCCTCAGTAATTCAAAACAATGATTGGCATTTATCGCAAGATTTAGCTCTGCAGCATTAATGACATGGCTCCTAAAGTTTAAACTCATTATCTAAAGTTACAACAGTCTTCCTAAAGCTTCTCATTTAACAATGGGCTAAATGTAGATGTGACACATGCAAACACAAAATGCAAATGCACTGAATACACTTTTCATAGGACCACAGCTGCCTCTCTGTGTGAATTTCTAATTTAATTTAAGCCTCATTTATGATTACGTTAACAAATTGACAGCTCTTTTTTTCTCTTGGAAGCTAAACTGAAATCTACGCTCAGATTGGTTGCTGTTTATTCAGAGTCGGCGTATATTAAGAGTAATTTACAAATCCAGCCGTAGGATTTGCTGATGAGATACTTGTCGTCCCTATGTTTAACTATGAAAAAGAAGAAAAAGAGGGGAACTTCCCTCAAGACAAGAATGCTCTTCTATTTTCCCTTGGTTGTCTTTATTAGATTACATACACACTCACACACATCAGAACATGGTGAAATTATGCTTGGAATGCCACTTTCATTTCATGAGCCGGGTTACCATAGTAGCCCAGGCTGAGAGGCTGAACAATCACAAGACGGCAAGTTTTGCTGCAAAGTTGACAGCAGTGTGGGACAAAAGTCAGCCTATATTAAATGGACATTCTGTCAAACTTCAGGAAAAACAGTGGTGGCACTACAGTAGGAGAGTCAATGTTCACTCTTCATAAGCTCCAGAAGCAAAGGAGACGGAGACAAATGCGAACAGAGGAGTGAGAAAATTTGTGATAACCAATGTTAGTGGTTGAACAACATCTTTAACTTTGCGTAATATTTTGACATTACTATTCAATATTGATTCATTAGAGCTTCACTCTGTTTATTTTGAAAGATCAGTAAACAAGACAGGACAACTGCAAAGCTGGCAGAAAGGGAAACATATAGACCTGATCATCCTAGGTACCAACTGCAGAGCATGTTTGCTTATCGTGTACAAAACTAAACCAATTATGACAAGGAAGACAAAAGCATAACTGAGCTCATGAAATAATTTGTTTTCTTTGTTTTGTTTTTTTAGTGTGAGCTGAATCTAAGCATCAGAGAGCCATTATCCATGAAAACTTAAACACAGATCAAACAAAAACCATCTCTGGCACTGCAGTTAACAAATATATTTTTCTCTTCCAGTAATGCTGAGCACTGAAACAGTTGCACATAAATTTTATAACATTAAGAGTATAATGAAAAAGTTTCTGAAGCAGAAACTGCACACAATATTCGTCGGAGCCGCAAGAAAATGTTACAAGTCAGATTATCAATAAGTCGTATGATAACAGAAAACAAATATGCTAAAATGATCCTACCTTTCCAGCAAATTGCTACAGCACCTGAGTAATTATAGGCAAATTAATTTAAGCATAATCATGGTAGGCCTACTAAGTAGATATAGAGTATTTGATGACATTTGACTGCATTATAATTCTACTTCAAACATATATATGTATTGATTTTAATGATGTTAAAGAGTTTTAGTCAAAAAGACAGTTTAATGTAACACAATGCTGTTTCAGTGTTTGAGTCTTTTTAAGACATTCATTTACGGGGCCCAGATCTTTAGGATCTGAAAAAGCTTTGAATTCAATACAATTTTTTTAAAGCAACAAAAGTCCAAGATAACATTAAAATATATTCAGAAAGTCTGGAGTATATTTGTTTAAGACTGCTTTAACAAATTCCAGCAGCCAGCTTAATTTTAAAGAACAGTCTTTAACAAAAATAAGTCTAGAATTCATATTTATATCTGCTTAAATAGTAAAACCAACTTGGAATTAGTGGGATTGTGGGGTGACCTCGGGTGCCCAGTCCATGGAGAGCATGGAGAAATTGGAGACAATATTTCGAGAACTACGTGATTTCTGTTATGAGAACTTGGATACTCTAAAGGAAATCAAGGATGAAGTCATAACGGCGAACAACAGGATAGACGTCTCAGGGGAGCAGGTAATGGAAGTGGGAGACGTTTGCAGTGCATGGAGGATGCGGTACTGGAGCTCCTGGAGCAACAAAAGCAGTTGGAAAGTAGGTTGGTAGATCAAGAGGGATGTTCGAGGAGGGAAAATGTTCGGATTTACGGAGTGAAGGAGGGAGGGGAGGACAGTGGCAAGTCATTTATAGATTATGTAGAGGCTCTTGTGAGAGAAAAGCTACAATCGTCCACGTCCCTTCATATTCAGATTGAGAGAGCACACCGGGCCCTGACATCATGCCGATTAAATGGTAAGATCCATTGTGGTGAGAATCGCGAGTTTTAAAATGAAAGAATATGTAATGAAGATAGCATGGCAGAAAAGAGGCTTCATGTACGAGGGGAAAAAAGTGTTTGAGTATTATAATGCTCCACATATATTGAGAAACGCAAGGAATATACAGAGGCAAAAAAGCTTTCAGCCTTGAGAAAAATATGTTTTCAAACATTGTTTCCAGCCAGACTTAGGGTGTTTAACGAGGGAGAAACCTGTGTTTCCAACATGGCTGAAGAGGCGACCAAAGACATGGTGAGGAGGGGGATTCAGGTGACCACAGTGAAACCTACAGAGAGCAGTCTGGAGATGATCAAGCGCCTAACCTGGCAGGCCAATAAACCAAAGCAGGGACAAAAAACCAAAGAGATAGAACCTGGCTTTAAACAAAAACTGCACCTCTTTAAGAGAAGCTAGGGAAGGATCTGACGGACATGGGCTTTGGGGCTGTGGACCAAATAGCTTTTAATGTCTGGGATGTACTTTCTGTAGGACTAAGATGAGAACTGGACTTCTACAAGCTTTAGTTGCTTGACTTAGTTAACACAGGTTATTTTTTATTTCCTTTTTGTCTTTCTTATAACGGTTGTTCACATATGGACATAGCCAACTGCATCACCAAAGAGGGCCCACTTCCCCTGGAGGGACGAAATTTTCCTTCAGAGCAAACTCAACACCAGGGCTAACATAGGGTCAACATGAAAGCATCTTAGGGAGGACCGGAATAGATGGCTTGGTTAATTGCTCAACATTTGGTCTGAGATTATTATCAAAGAACAGTTTGACAGAACAAAGTAGGATATTGCGATGGATTGCACGATTCAGATTTTACACCTAATACAGCAGATAAGACATTTAGTAGATGGGGGTGTCGGTGGGGTGGTGGTGGGGATGGGGGGGTGGGGGGTGGGGGGGGTCCAGGCAAGAAATTAGTCTCAAAATTTTCTAAAGAATTGAAAAAATTTAAAAGGTCATAATATCAGATATATAAAAGAAAAATGGTAGAAAAGTCAGGAAGGATAATAACAGTGGAGGAATGGGCAGAGATTAATTAGCAACAATGGAAAACAACAAACTCCTCCGTCCGTAAAAAGGGAATATGGTCGAGAAAACTTTGCTAGATGTTTTAACACCAGGATATGTATGAGATTCTGTGGAGAAAATAAAGCCAACCATTACCATTTTTTTGGGAATACCCCTCTATTATACGTTACTGGCAGGATTTAAGTAAAAGCATGGAGAAAATATTGAAAATGTTGAAAAACATTCATTTGCATTTGAATGTCTGTATTTGGCAATATAAAACAATTTGATTAAGTCGGGGGACAAGAATCTATTCTAAATAATTTTAGTGGCAGGTAAAAAAAGCCATAACCAGGCAGTGGTTGAAAACAAACGTACCTAGAATGGAGGATTGGATCATTGTAATGCATGACTTTTTTATGATGGTAAAGTTAACCTTCTCCAGTAAGATTACAATTACATACATTAAGGAATTTATGGAAGAACTTGGTCGTTTTTGTTTTATTGCAAAGAGACGACTTAATCCTGTGATAAATTATGTAATTTAGGAACTCCTTTGATTCTTGCTACAAGACATGTTGGGAAAACAGACATAAATGGGTTCTTTGTCTACAGCGAGGGTGTATGCTTGGAAATTCATTTTATATATATATATATATATATATATATATACACCCACATATATGTAGAGAAGTATACCTTGTATTGTTTTTGGTTTTCTATTCAATACACTTTTTGTCTTTCTTCCCTCCCCCAAAGAGATAATTGTAAAGTTTTGTGTGTTTATTCTTTATGAACGTGAAAGAAAAAGAAAATAAAAAAAAGAAACATGCAATTGTTCACTTAATTCTTTATATTCTCAGCCTCTGAAAAAACTAAGAGTAAATCAAAAATAATTTTTTTGTGAATCAGCATAATCAGGATAATAATAAACTTCCATATGTTTATTGAAGCTATAAATACATAGGTGTGTCACAATCAGCAATATCTAAATGAAACACACCCAACAGAAATAATGAGTCATCTTCATTTTAAACGGGAAATCGGAGAACCTTCATCATGTCAGCACTGCAAATCTCAGGAATGATGTGGCTTTAAAAACAGAGTCTGTTTGTGTAATTCAATCACCCCACAAACAGGGGAGTGGTGATCATTCAGGGAAGACAAGTCCGTACATCACAGTTTGTCCATCTGAGAGGGGATTCACTTGCATGAGTAGAGCAGTCAAACATTACATGTTAGATTTTTCTTTTCTTCAACACGTTCATAGTGTCTGACATTAAGCTCATTCAGCTCTCTGTGTGTGTGTTAGAACAGCATGTACTCCTAAAGTTACCAAAGTCCCCCTATGAGCTTTAGCGATGATGTGGACACAGAGGATAGAGAATACCCCAAATATTCTGGTAAAATAAAACAACACACATAGGAGAACAAATATGTAGCTTTTATGCTGTTTGACATTAAATTCAGACTAAACCTTTCCTTGTTTTAGACTATTAAGGATTATAACAATATTATTTATATTTCCTACATCACATTTTTATTACTACACAATCAGATACTGTACCTAGATAAAGTTGTTTAGTAGTTGGTAGAAGTGCCAAATAAACTATGAATTGAGTCAAACATTTTGGGAATCCTTCAACAAGTTTCTCACTACATGTTACTGGAACTTTGGCCCATTCCTCCAAGCAAAACAGCGCCATGTTTTTAAGCTATTTTATACAAACAAATTTGCAACTCTGCTCACCCGTTTTCTGTAAGATCCTGGATTTGTGACGGTCACTCCAAAACACTGACTTCGCTGTCCTTAAGCCACTAATTTGTTGGTACTACTCATCTGGAAGACCCATTTGCTAACAACCATCGTGTTGAAGTAATTCATTTTTAACAGCTGTTTTGAGAAATGCACTAGTTCCTCCAGCAACAAAACACCCACACAACATGATACCACAACCTGCATACTTGGGAGTGGTATTTTCAGGTTTACATGCCTCTTTCTTCAGCAATTGCTAAAACTGTCATTGTAGCCAGGCCTGGAGTTTATCTGGACCATAAACTGGACTGGTCGGTGCATAGACAGGCGGCATACAAGAAAGGACAGAGCAGACCTTACTTTCTAAGGAAGCTTAAATCTTTTGAGGTCAGCAGCGAAATGCTTCATAAGTTTTATCAGTCTGTTATGGCGAGAGTTGTATTCTTTGCTGTTGTATGCTGGGGAAACTGCATGATGGCCAGAGAAGAGAACCGGCTGGATAAACTGGTCAGGAAGTGCATGTCAGTGATGGGGAGACGGGTGAACACTACTGTTGGTGTGCTGGTGGAGAAGAGAATGAGGAGCGTATTGCAGGCCATCCTCAACAACAGCAGTCACCCCCTGCATGATGCTGTGGCCGCTCAGAAAAGCCAACACAGTAACAGTCTCCTCTCCATGCAATGCAGAACCCAGAGGTTCTGGAGATCGTTTATTCCAGCTGACATAAGGCAGTATAATGGACCCTCTTAATGTGTTCCTTTATTACTACTGATAGTAGTTTTTTAATATTATTTTTTTTTACTTTAATTTATACGTTTTGATGTTACATTGTTAGAGTGCTTGATTGTGATGGCAGACACCGTACACTGGTGGACCCTTGAATTTCCCCCAGTCAGGGATTAATAAAGGATCTATCCATCTATCTATCTATGTATTTATCTATATCTAGGTACTTCAATTTTAGTTTCATCAACTCAAAAGATATGTCTCTAAGATGCATATTGTTGTCTCTGAGTGTATTTATTATCTGAAATCCAACCTTGCGTCTTGCTTTTAAAGTAATGGCTTCCTCCTACCCAAATGGTCTTTCAGCCCATGTTGAACAGGACTTGTTTCACAATGCATAATGGCACTCTCTGACTAGCACCTAGCAATATCTTACCAAGATCTTTGTCTTTTGTTCTAGGGCGGATACATCCATTTGAAATCAGAACTTGCTCATCTCTGGGACAAAGAATCTTTGTATTTCCACAAGTGCACATTATATGAACAGATGGAAGTGGCAACATAAAAAAAATATTCATGTAACCCTGTAGGACTTCCTGAAGAGACTTAATTATTACCCCGCCAAAAATATTTTTTCAATCCCACTAGATTGCCACCAGATTGCCCTTTTAGATGAAAACAGCTGCAGTACAGGGCAAAGGTCGCTGAAGCTCATTGTCAGTCTTTCTGAGTGCCACCTCTGCAACTCGTTGTGTTCTATCAAACCTCAGACTTTTCTCTTTTCCCCAGTGACCTCCTTTATCCCCCCAAAATATTCATGCCTTTATAGGATCCGGCTGTGAGCCGCAGCTGCCTGTAATCTCTCAAAAAAACTCCATCGACATCCAGGGTTATGATTAAATTTGTTCCATTTTGTCCGTCTATTAGTTACGAAAGTCACAATATATTTTTATTTTTTACAGAGGAACAAGTGCTCAAGCATCTAACCAATTCTGAGTGATCGAGTTGAAGGCGGTGACAGAAAATCAGCATAGCAGTCAACAAACTACATGTAATGGTATGCTAGGAGAGAGTGAGGGATAGGCCTTCTGTGCCAGAGGGGGAAGCCCATACACCAGTGATATACAACTAAGCTGTTGCTGGATCGAACAAATTATGCTTTCACACAATTGATATAACCTGCTCAACCCTAAAGAATCATCCTGATTTTTTTTTTTTTTTAAATGTTGGTCAATGATTTGAATATTTTTTTTCTTGTGACAAAATTTGCAATTCAATGTTGGTTTGTAATAAATCAAGAGAGCACTTTAAAAAAACTAAAGCATTATTATAAATCACTATATATAACAAAGATTTTTGTATTAGTGGATATTTTTGTCCTAAATGTCTTAAAGGGGTAGTAGTACTACATTCAGGACAAAATATCCACTTACAAAAACATGTAATAAATAGCTAAAGATATATGGTTTTCTGCTGTTTTCCTGGAAAACAATCAGAAATGTTGCTACAACTATACTACTCTTATGTAACCTATTTATTCTACAAATCAAACCGCTCCCAGATCCACACTGCCTGCAGTCTACAGTGTCTTTATTGCCCAGATCCAAATAAATCATATCTGTGGTTTCAGCTATAGCCATAGGATGCAAAAATTGGAAGAGCAAGCCAGATTCTGTCAGACACTCATGTAATGAAACAACACAAAACGTTAAATATTTGGCTTAGGTCTGCTGTCTATCTCGTCCCAGGACTATAAACACCATCCTAGCAGAATGCCATGCCACAAACACTCTGCATAATCCGCAAACATCGCATAAAGGTGTGAGTGAAGCAGGTAGCCCTGACAGAGGCATCCTTTTAGGGATAAAGTTAGTTTACCAACAGCATCAGTGACTAAAACCCCAGCTCCATCTTCCTGTCGATGCTCTCGTCACACCTCTCCCACCTCCGCCATCGCCCGCTCCTCTATCCTCTCCTTCTTGGCGACTGTATCCCCTGGCAACAGCTTTGCAAAAGCAGCGATAAGCCGTCTCTTAGACCAAAGAGAAACACACCAACCACGGCTTTCTCTGTTCACCCTTCCACCTCTGGAAAACTTAGACCTGGACTGTTGAAGGCGGCAGTGCCAGAAAGTTAGAATACTAAACTCAAATCTTTAGGTTCTGGCTTGCTGATGTAAGCTGAGGAGGGAGAAAAAATGTCCATCTATATGCATGTACTTCCGAGTACCACTTGTACTGGTCAACAGTCATGCAAACACAAGCTGCTCATCAGTTGAATTTTACATCATAAACGCAGCAACAGATTTTTCCAGCACTCTCCAAATAATTTAATCAATATTTCATTATAATATATTGGATTGTCGCATAACTTACAGCAGATAATGATTTCATCTCTTTGACTTTACACAAAAAACACCAACATTTTTCATCTTAAGTCACTCAAGAGCCGCACAACGTATTGAATCCCTATTGTTACGATCAGTATCAGAGCATCTGGTTGCAGAATTTGAATGGCATGTAAAGCAGCAACAGGCAGTCGCACTCAAACCATACCAAGAATTTCAAATGGTGGAAGGGAAATACAGTTTTACCTAAAATTATTTCGACCCTTGAAAGATTAAGGTTTAAAGTAATCATTTAATTTTACAATTGTTTCTTCTGACTGACAGTAAAATTATCATTTGGAGCAGCCCAGAGCACGGACATGAATCTGATAAAATGTCTGATGGAGGAAACTAAAGATTTGGATAATGGTAAGGAGGCAAAACAACCTAAAAAAATAAATAAAGATTGGATTGTTAACTGTATTGCCAATAAAGATGACTAAGGGTGAATTTTAGAATTCATGAGGCATGCCACTTTTAAAAAAAGGCAGAATTAAAAAACTGTTTTCATCTAAATTGATGTGTCTTTTGAATTATTTATGTTTCTTTTAAGCAGAATCAAACTTAAAGGTTGGATGAAAATTATTTCAAATTGAAATATCGCAGGGGTATCAATAAGCTCTAGCTGAGAGAAAAAAGAGTGAGAACATTTTTTGATTCATCACAGGCAGTACCAGTCTGTGCAATATTCAAAAAAGCTGCCAATCCCCTAAATAACACACTGTAATTTGGATACTTTGCGCAAACAAGCAAACCAATAACAACACAACTGAATATTCTCCAAGTACTCCGCAACCCAAACAAACCCGCAATCTAACACACTTCAACCCTGATTGTAGCACAATAAGCTACACTTAAGACAGGACCAACTTGTAGTTTGTTCCCTTTCCCACACAATCTGATCCAAAAATAAATTACACTTTATGACGAACTTTGTGAGCGTTAAAAGACTCCAGGCACAGGTTTATGAAGGAGCATGGAGGGAACAACAGTAAGACTACAGAGTGAGGGCTCTGTCTATAGGTGCTGGAGATTATCATCTGGTTTACTCAGCTCTAATTATATAAAGGACAGACATAAAGAACTCCTGAGGAGAGAGACATCAGCCAGTCGAACGGAAAAGGAAAACTTGACAGAGGAGAAGAGGGACCTAATGGGAGGATGTGTCTGGATGGAGTAAAATCTAAACTGAACTGGACATGCAGGTGATGGTGTTCAACAATAACATCATCTTAATCGACAAGCTAATTTACCTCTCCACCAGGGCTCCAGGAGCAAAGTCCGTTTCCATTCAAAGTGCCAGAAGAGCTCCCAGTGCTGCTGCTGCCGTTTCGGAACAGATCCGCTGCATCTCTGTCTACCATTTCTTCTCCTCCACCACCTTCTCCACCGCCACCACCTCCTTCGTCACCTGTGTTCTCCCCTCTCTCGTTCATTTCTTCCAGAGCGATGCTGAACTGCGCTAGGGTCCGAACCATCTGCAGCATACGGACCGCTCAGTGTGCCTGAACGCACCCTGGGGTTGGCACATACACTTCAAAACAAACTCGAGGCAAGGAGGATGTAATCTAACTGTTTATGCACACTTATCCAGCCATTATGTGTTGAAAAGAAGGCAGAAAAAAAAAAAAAAATCGGACACCTGAGGGTTGAAGGAGCTAATGCCTCTCCTTGTACTTACACCATACCACGCACCTTCCCTGTTTCTGTTTTCTCCTCTCAAAACAATTACTGTCTCACAATTCAGTTCTTCACGAAAGCAATGTTGGTCCACTCTTCCATAAATGAAGTCTCAAGTCTTCAGTTAGCCTCAAACTATGGTTTCGTTGTGCAGCACAAATGGTCAGCCGCAAAGCTCGTCAAAGCATGTATCCTGCGCCTCACACACATCCCAAATGCCAGGTGGAGGAGCCCACTTCAGCATGTCTGATCTGTTTCTACTGCATGGGTGATGTAAGCAGAGTCGGAGCGCACGTCGAGGTGTCTGTCTGTGTGTGTGAGAGCTACGGGTGAGACGCCCAGCATGTGAGTCTGTGTGTGGGTGTGTGAGAGTGTGTCACAGCCCTCCCTCAGTGTGTGTGTGTGTATATAATAGGAGGCAGCAAGCAGTGCAGACGCTCACAGCGCTTTGCGCCGCTTCACACCAGCCAGACTCGACCAATCATCAGAAAAGCAACGGATCTACTGAGTCTGGAAATGAACTGGAAGGTGAGGGTGAGCTTGAAAAATCACTGTAATGCCCTTATATCTCAAAAACAAAGAATATCATTAATTGTAACACTGTCTGAGATTGTCTTCAACCTCAGGGGAATTTTCAACTTAAAAAAAACATTCAGTATAACGTATTTGTCTGGTGATTTTTTGTGTTGGTTTTTTTCCATGCAGTTTTAGTGGATTTAGTGGAAGAAACCAGCAAACTCTGAAGAGAAAAGAAGAATTATCCATGCCTTATCATAAAGCTGTCATCCAGAATCGCAGCGAGAAGTCATAAAAAAATGCATAAAAAGTAACATTTTTGGGAAATACAATCATAACCATCACCTTTTGACTTCATAAAACAAAGATTGCAATTAAATAGACAAACGAGGAGAATATTAACATGACATTGTTGTAAATAATCATCTCAGATATTTTAAATATGAAGTATTTGATGTTTATGACTAACCTACAGTCCAATAAAGTTGCTACAACATTTGTTTTGCATCTTCTCTGTTTTGCTATATTCTGAACCAACCAAGACCTTGAAACAAAACAAAAACCAGGAGTGAACAATATAATCCACATATAACATTAAATATGTTGGACTATTTGGGATGCAGTAATCGTTGCTATTATGCTAAAACTCTACCTGCTAGAATAATAAAAACCCATCACTTTAGATGCCCACATATAGAGCAGATGAAGGTGACTGAGATGCTAAAGGTTACACAATGTTGAAACCACAGATTAGCAAGGCAGATAATAATAAAAAAAAATAAACCAATAAAATTGTCATTTCATGATTTTCTAATATTGGACAGCTCTGTGAAAAACTACTGTATAAACAAGTTGAACTGCATTTGGAACGTAAAAAAGGGATTGCCCTCTTAGAAGCTTTTTTTTGTTTTTGCTTTTTTGTCACATAAATGTTTTAAATGTTTAAATATTTAACAGCAGACAAAAATACTGTAAACAGAGTGAAAATTAAATCAGATTTAAAACAAAGACTTAATTTATTAAGAGAAATAAGATCTGAACAACCAACTACTCCCTAACTTTCGTAAATGGTTTTACAACCTTTAACGGCAACATGTGCAATCAAGCTTTGCAATTAATCCAGCTTTTTTGTTGTGTTTGTTTATTGAATTAGATATTTTTGAATTACAAACTACCTGTTAAAGGTCATGCAAATACATTGCAATCAGCTAACTTTGACTAGTCTGCTCTAAAATCCTCATTTCTACCTTTTTTTTTGAGAGGTGGTGTGCTTTTCAACATTTTATTGCTGTGGAACCCAAGTGTACTTGAGATTTAAATCTGATTGCCTGTCATTTTGCAGCAAAAGCGATGCAACTTCACCCACTTCCTAGGTGCACAGAGGTGGAGAAAATCAATGGATGTAGGGAAACTCCGGCAACACTTGGAAATGAATAGAACCACTTTATTAAAACTTGTTAAGTCTTAATAACGTGCCTTTCAATTTACGTCAGTTTTCTGTTAGACAGCAGAATTTATGCTCGCATCAATTACAGCAAGTTGTCCCAGGCCTGAAGAAACATTGATGGGGGGAAAAAAAGAGCTATATGACAATATGGCTCGATTTTTTACATTGGTGGAGAAAGATAGTGGTTAACTGATGTTTCAAGAACTTCGAAACCTCTTTGTAACACTTTCTCCTACTAAACATCAGTGGCATTGTGTTTCATCTGTCTATAAATTTCCTTAGATCGATGTAATATGTGGAGTTGTTTTAGATGGTTCTGCCAACTTCATGTTGTCAGATACTCTTTTCCCTTATAATCAATAGAGCTATTATATGAAAAGTTATTTGATTTTGTTAGATTATTTATAACATATTAACATTTGCTGAATGATCTGGACCCTTTAAAGGTGATTAAAAAAAAACAGCAAATCAAGAAACGGGACAACACTGCAAACAAGAACTGAGTTAGAGATATAATTGCATTGGTAAAAAATAAAGGGAAAAAATGTAGCCAATAACACCATGAAAAATAAAGTTTGAACAATTAAGAACCAATTTAAAAAAGAGCTGGCGCTCAGTTTTCTGTTAGTTTAATCCAAGTGGGTTTTTTTTAAAGCTAGGAGGAAATGGGTCCACATATGAGTTACATGAGTTCTGGTGGCTCACAGCTCAGTGTTTGACACTTCTACATAATCACTCTACTAAAGGCAGTGTCACACAAATAATGATAGAAAATTCTGACCAACAATATTAAATGGTAACTTTTCTGTTTTGCATCAATATGGTTTAACATGAAAAATGACTCTTTCCTCCAGCCGAGATCAGATGGTGACTTAAGGTCACAGGGGGACATTTAAAGGTCAAGTTCATGACAGGAAAAACTGCCTTTAATCCCTGTAGCTATAGGAACCATTAGAGCAGCTTTTAAGGTCTGGTGACAATCTTTTTGTACTAATAATCTGGTTTAATGCAAAGATTTAGCTCATAGTTTAGACTAAACTAAAAAACGAACCACAACATAAACACTCCAACCGGTTTCATCCATAACAAATCCAGTTTTAACAGTCACAAACTACCAGTCATACTTTTAATGTTATAACAGAAATTGCTGTCTTTATTAATGGTTAAATTCAAATTCTTAAAAAAACAAAAATAGATACTTTGATTTTGAATACTGATGCAATACTGTGACATAAAATATCACAATACATTGGTGTATTGATATTTTCTTACATTCCTAATGTCTACTGTACAGCAGTGGTGCAAACGTTTTGAAGCAACACAAATCCTGTGTTGTGGCTTTAGATTTTTTTAATCATTTAATGCAGTATCAAATTGGTGTAGAGGGTCAAACTTCAAAATCATAACTATGAATCTCTTTCCATGGATCCTCTTTACAATTCAGATCATACAGACTGATCGGCTTAGCTCAACCAGTGGTACTGTTCTGCTTGTGACCTGGACTCATCAAAAGACCACCTGTTTATCTCGAGCCTTAATAGCTCTATGACAACCTCCCAAGGTGAATCAAGACCTAATAGCGCCGGTCAACTTCAACCCCCATTGCTTTGCCAGTGTTAATAAGCCTGGTTTATACTTATCCGTCAGCAAGCTTGAACCCAGATGCAGTGATATTGATAGAGACCTTTTTCGTTTATACTTCTCCATTGGTGTGTCACCGTTGCAAAGCAATTCCCCACCAGGACAGCAGGGAGTGCTGACTTTTTCTGCCGGACATGCCTACCATTGCTGTGTGAACTAAACTTTATTTTCTTCACCTTTTGAACACATTCCCCCACAAGGAGCAATGGACGACAGAAAGTACGTTTTGATTGAGCTGGAAAGCTTTTAACTAGAAGTGCGGCTCATTCATTACTCTAAAGACGTATGTTAACGAGCACAGCAATCTGTTTTGTTGTTCTCCATATTTCCATCACGGGCATACGCTCTCCATTGACGGAGACAGATAGTTAGAAAATTGGGCTCTACTCCACCCGTCGGGCAGGTGACGGAGAGCCCTTGCATCAAGGGAAAATGGCACTGTGTTTAGAGGTTGAAAATGGAACACTTTTCTTAAAAGCTATCTCTTTAAAAAAGTAATACTTCATCGGTGAGTATAGAGATATGCAGAATGAAAGTACACCCTTTCCGTTAAACGTTACATTTAACCTAACATCATACAAAAACATAACTTTTTCCGACAACCGCACTGTATTTATATTTATGTGTTCCAGCCAACAGCGGCGCGTTATTTTAGGTTGCCAAAAACTATTGTAAAACAACTGTATGGAGGAACAAGGCATTGACTGTGGAAAATTGAAAAAGTTTAGCTGCTGTGCCCCATATATTTCATTATCTTGCTCAGAAGAGGAGCAACCTTACAATATCTAAAACCAGAGTTAGTTTAGGTGAAGCCTACAACAAATGGGCACAAACAGAAAAACTTTCACGGCATCAAAACATGTGCGGAAATGGCAACGTTTATTATGGAGAAAGGTAAGAAAGCTTGCAAACGGCTAAAGTTTGCTGTCAGTAAAACAGCTTCGCAATACTTGTGTGTGGGACGTTGTTTCTAGATACGAGAGCATCAACCTCCACACCGAGTAAGCGAGAGAAAAGGAAGCGGTTTTATCCTCCTGCCCGGACCAGTATAGGAGGCTCGCTTTCACCGCTGTGGTGAGTGGCTATTATAAAGAATATTCTAGCTAGCTTTCTGTATTGACATAGGTCTCCGACCATACAACTTAGTCAAATATGCACACTGTGAAATCTGTTGGAATTTTTATGTAAATTCTAAAATATAAATTATGACAGTATAGAGGACATCGCCTAGGGTAGAGTGGAGGATACAACTCAGCTACCAAAAGAAGATGCAGAGAGGACAGGTACAAAAACGTTCTGTTGCCTTTGACCCATATATTGTTATAATAATTTTTTGTTTATTATTTTGAACTTATTGGCACAAAACAGTACTTACCCAGTAAGATTCGTCGCTGGACATGATGCTGGCTGGTTGTGGTGTTAGAACTGGTATCCAGACAGCTTTTTACTTATTGCAACTACAACCTCAACACAATAGATGTCGCTTTGGTTCCCATGTTACATATTCAACCTTTAACATTTTAGACGTAGAAGGAGAAGTATAAACTAGGCTTAAGCTGACCACCAACACATTTTGAACACATTTAGATACCAGATTGAAAATATGATCTTAATGTTCTTAAAATGTACAGTCTGTCCTAGTTAGGATAGACTGTACATTGTTCCTTCTTGGACTAAAGTGGGTTTTTTTTGTGGCTTACAGTGCATACATCTGCTGCCAGTATTAAGCAAGATCTGCACTGGTGGCAACACAATTCTGTTCCATCATGGTCACAAAAAGAATTTTTTATATATATATATATATATATATTTTATGGTTTCTGACTTTTTCAGAATCAGACAGAACCAAATTGTTTTTATTAAAGTTCTGGATTAATACCCGTCTTGGCTCAGGTTTATGTGGATTCTGGCAATTTTTAGTTGAGATGAAGAAGTTATACAACCATCCTCATACATGTTTTCTAAGTCACATAAGAGCAGTCATGGTCACCTCCGAAACCTGTTTCCATCAGCATCAGTGTTATCTCGTTTCCATAGCAACTCATCAGCATTTCCTGTTTAGTTTGAGACTAATGCAGTTAGTGGGTCATGAAGGATGGACAGAAAAAGGGGGAAACATGTGAGTGGGTGCATGTTAGAGAGTGTGAATACACTCAGATGAAGAAGGAGAACACTGCCGGCGTTACTGGCTCGTAGCGAGCTGACCCAGATTTCCCAGTGGTGTGTAATCACCATCTTTCTCTTTCTCACACACACATCCTCCACGCAGGCTGTAACTACATGGCTGACTGAAGATTACTGCATCCTTTTTAACAAGCGAACAGGATGTTCTGATTATTTTCAGGTGCATGGTAGAGAGCAGGAAGGGGATAGACATAGGTGCTGGGATTGTTTTCAGTTAACACATTCACAAGGAAAATATTCATTAAGGAAATAGTGCTGACGGTTTGGTAAAAACTGAGAGCAAATTCAACAGCAGTAACAAAAAGTTAACCACCAGAGATACGTGTGGTTTAGTCTGATATTTTGTCACCCCATTTGTAAATCTTTGTTTGGTTTAATTCCTGCCTGGCTGCCACAACTCATCAAGTCAATCAGTGTTACCCAGAGCTGCTAAGTGACAGCCCCTGGCCCATCTTTCTTTCCCCAACACAAAATCTAAGTCGTTCTGAGGGCAGTCATTGATCAATATGTAACAGAAATCCTTACATCTGCCAGTAGACATGCGGGTCCAAATGTGCGGGCATGCGAGATACTGAGCATTACCTCAGGAGAGGTCAACCGAGGGTTGTCCAAAACGATCAAAGCAGATTTTTTTTTTTTATCCCACACCTGTGCAAGCTTACAGTTTGTACCATGTGAGTGTGTTGGCCTGTTGATGGCACCGTTCCTCTGAATATTGGTGCTAGGAAAGAGAAATATACTCAGGGAATAATTTCTTTGTTCCATATTAAAGAAAATTGTTTCCTCTCATCTGTGTCTCCCCATATATACCCAGCTTTTTCGTAACCCCGATATCGAACTCAGATCAGCTACACTCTCAGAAATAGTGATACGGAAGGGGTACGTGACTGTGCCCCAAGGTACAAAAAAAAAAGACAACACAGTCTAAGAGCAAATACCTCAGAGTAACTATCCGTACCTTTTTCATTGAAAGGTACATGCATGTTCCTCAGTACTAAAAAGTAAATTTTAGTACCATTTCTGGGTTGGTAAATATTTCTTGTAAATATTTTTTCACTAAAAGAAAAAAAAAACATCCATCAGCAAAGCTAGATGGTACTTCATAGTTTTATTGTAAACACATGTTTAGATTCTATTTTTTGCATTTTTTTTAAATCAAACAAATTATTTTACAAGGATCTTTCGGTGCTTTAGAAATGGTCAACTGATATGACAGCATAAATACTTGGATAAATTGCAAAAATTCAGCAGGATGAATTTATTAACTTTATAAAAAAGTTGTTATTGGGCGCAACTATTGGCTACACTGTGGTCAGGTGATGTGTCAATCATATCAAGTCACTAATGATTGGCTGTCAAGGTAGTGCTGATACAAAGTACAGACTATAAAGGTATAAATAGGTCACTGAGGGTACCACCCCAGGGACAAAACATTGTAAGCCTAAAAGGACGATTTGTACTTTTAGGCTTACATGTGTATGTCTATTCATCTGCCATGGACTCTAGACCTGTCCAGGCTGTGCCCCGCCTCTCACCTGATGACCGATGGATATAGGCACAAGCACAAGCAGTGTCAAGATTACATGTTAAGTCAATGTTGAAGCTGTCAGAGGATCGTCACAGTCTCTGCGGCGCTTTGTGAGCTTTGGCTCCGTCAACTTTTCAAGCTTTTCCTGCGTTTCAAGCTTTAAAGCTCATAACACTAGCAACGCAGAAGTTCAGCTAGTTGAATTTTTGACAGTCTTAACGCTTTTGACGCAGCATGGCAACCAATCAGAGTGTCTCACTGTGATGACGTTCCCCGACATCGCCGTTGCCTTGCCAACCATGATCCGCTAGTGTTTAAAACATTCAGCAGAGAAAGACCCGCCCACGAGCTTTGCAGGCTTCAGCTTAAAAATGTATCTTCTGTGTATATGCGTCGAACTAGTCACTTTATGAGCGTTGCTTGACGCTGACAAAGCTTGCGGTCTGAAGACACCATTAGACTCAGGGTTTCGAATTACACCGAAGCTTTTGGGGGAGCCATATTTTTCATTATGCATTGTATTTTCCAAAGTGACGTGCACATACCTATATATTTATTGCACAATTGTGAAAAAACATAAAACAATTATTTTGTTAGTTTAACAGGTTCTGAAAAAAACAAAAAGCCACAGGGGATCCACATGCAGTCCAGTGTTTTCTGCCTTACAGCCATTTAAGAACAACAAACCACGCATCAACTTTGATCAGAAACACCATCATTATTGTGCTGATCATCATCACCACTGTCAAAACAAAGAACTCATATCAACCCAGTAGGCTATTTCATCTTTAATGTAGATCTGGCTGAAAAATACACACATGCACAAGGGGGCAGCATTCATAAAAGGAGGTAATTATTACTTATTGACTAAGTCTTATTTTCATTAGTATTGTACAGTTGAAATAACATTTATGGTAGACTGAAAAACAGAAAGTAAGTTACAATTAGAAAAAAGTGCTGATACATTAAAAACTTTAAACGTTTCTTTATGGTTCATTAAATAATAAGGTTAATTTAAATACAAAGTCAGCAAATCAATGATTAGAAGACAAATACACTAAAATTAACTAGGCCTAAAATAAAAATGCATATTCTACAGCTATAAAAAACATAGTTTATATCTATGCATTAGAGAGAATTCACAGGTAACAAGATCTTCCTGCGCTCCAAATACGCCCTTATGGGATGGCATGCATCAGTGTATGCATGTGTGTGTGTGTGTGTGTGTGTGTGTGTGGCAAAGAGAGGTGGTGAAAAGAGCCTTTTGTCCCTGAGAGGTGAAGCTTAAACAAGGACAGCACTAGCTAGCCACAGGACTGAGATACACACACACACACACACACACACACACACACACACAGAGCAATGACTCTCCCTTACTCCCGTCCAAACATGCGAAATCATCTGATATCATGTTTTCATAAAGGAGCAAGCTAGGATGAAACTAAAGCAAAGACTTGTTTTCTACGTTGTTCCAATAAGTTTTGGTTATGACCGTAATTTTCCGAAAGATCTTCCCAGTACATAATTGGTTCTGTACATATAGGGGCAACTCAAAAAACTCTCTCACTTTTATTGCATGTTAAAGACCTGAAAATGATTTTAAAGTTACGTTAAAAAAATTAAGCAGCTCCGTGTATTAATTTAAGGGAATTCTCATCTCACCTCTCGTCTTTCCTTCTTAATCTTTTCTCCCTTTCGTGAATCCTCATTTTTGTGCAAGGGGAAGAAGACAAAATGGATAATGTCTTCAAAGTAAATTTGCCATTTACCATAAATTTGCAAGAGCAAAAAGATTAAAAGCAGTTCCTTATTGAAATAATTTAATTTAATAAAAAACAAATGTGATACCGTGTTTGGTACATTGAATAAATTAAGCTTGGTTTTTACATCAAAGTTGTTGCATACCAATGAGTTACATTCGGTATCATTGCCAGTTGTCCGTAACCTGCTGTATGTATGTTGGTGTATCTAAAAACTGTTATGTGGGTCTAAAACAAGGGGCGAACACAGAAGTAGATATCCAAGACTGGATTTAAAGAAAACAAAGAATTGTGCAAGCAGTGATTTTCAGTTTTTTAATAATCCTCATAGTATTGTCAAAAAAAGTTATATTTTCTGTCTGTAACTACAATATATCGAACAGAACTTTTATTTTTAATAGTATCACATAAATAAAACTTTGTACATTTGGCATGTTTTATCTCTTTAAAGTATAGGAATATAATATGCTGATGTGTCTTGCAGAATTCACGTTATAACTGGTTATATAATTTATGGTACGTGAGGATATTAAGCCATGTTTATCCAGAAGAAATTGCTGAAAACTGATCTTGCTCCCTGAAGGAGTCTCTCATTTCTCAGGGAAATATTTTAACCATGCCCTTTAATTAGGGTGGGGGGAGGAGTGCTAGGAGAACAGTTAATACTAGGAAATGATATTCAGCCTAAGAGTTTTATCTACTCCAGATATTGACTGCTCATAACTTCTACAAAAGAATGTTCCTATACTGTTAACAATAAATGTGTATTTTATTACTTCTATGTGAACAAAACCCAGGTTTCAGAGGAAGGAAAATTAAACCTGGAACACATAAATAGTTGGTAAGGGGTAGACTTAAATCTATCTATAAAAAAAAGAAGAAGGTCAAAGTGTTTACAAGCCAAGCTGCACCGTTTTCAAAAACAATTTATCAAGTTGGTTTTAAACCAAAATGAATTACAAAAACCCTGTGCTTGCAAGTTCACTGTTTTTGTCCCAGTTGAATGTGGTCGGAGGGATTCTGATAAAGTTCATCTGAAGAGGTCAGCATATCTGTGATACACCAGGAGGAGCCTTTGATCCACTCTGCAGCATCTTCGTCTTCACTTTCTAGGTTTACAGCAAGCTGTAATCTGACATCCCTTCCACTTCCTGTCCAGCACGCTGTCCCACAGTGCAACAGGCTCCAGCGATAGCCACACAAAGCAGTTTTAACCCCAACACCTCTCCGGAAATACCTTCTCTTCATCCGTCTTTCCCACCCAGTTTGTCCTTTCTGATGCCCTCCGCCATCTCTGCAACTTTCTAGAACTCCCCTCCTGTCTCCTCCCACACAACTAAATCTCTGTTGAGTTATTTTTGAAAATCCAAGTGGTCCAAAACATTTTAAAGGCGCCACTGGCTGGATTTCTCATAGACACAGTGATACTCAAACGTGTCCTCAAAAAGGCACAGCAATATCTGTAGGAAACTAAAACAAAGATAAGAACGCGTTAAGATGGAAAAGGAGGGAAAAAGGTGATGAAGGAGTTATCACTTCAATTAATAAAACCAAAATCAAGATTCCGATTGAAGTGATTTTTACAATACTGTACTGTAATCACAGTCACCCTCTCTTTCCTCTCCCCTTTTTTGCCCCTTCCTCCCCCATTTCCTCTTGTTACCTCCATTTCTCCATCATTATCCTACTTTGCACAACATTCCTGACCCATTGCTTCGCATAATCACCGTGTATCTTGTAAAGAGCCTAATTCTCCTGTCAGATCTTTGAACATGCAAACTTTGTGGCTTTAAAAGGGCCAGGACAGAGCTATGATGCACCTCAAGCAATAAAACAGAGTGGGAGTTAGCATGTGACAAATCAAAGTAAGATTAAATGAGATTTCTCAGGGTTGACGGGAGGAATCAGAAGAGTGAGCAATGAGGGATTTTTCTTTGTTTAATCATGAGGAAAATATTTAAAAGCAGTGTAAACGGAGGCACCTCACCGTCCGAACAAACCAGGGGAGCTAGACACGAAACGCCACTCTAGAATGACGTCATTGAGCCTGTCCATCCTAATCTTATACTACTTAAGTATTTTGAATCTTGTGAGGTACAGTGCTAAGAAAAGTACGTGCCTGACACACAGAAATATTCCAGCTAATCAAATACTTTTTACGTTCATAAAACTCGCCTGAAAAAACACAAAGAGCTGTTTTCAAATGATTATAACGTGAGTCTAACTTTTTTTTAAAACAGCGAGCCAAAAAGTTTGTTTTCATGCCACATTGTGTGCACCTACATACTCCTGCCTACCGTCATACTGCCGTGATATCATTGGCAGTACGGTTGCCTCCACCGGCGTTGCCAACTTTGCGACTTTGTTGCTATATTTGGTGACTTTTTAGACCACTGTACCGACTCTTTTTCCATTAACCTACAAGTGACAAATCGAGCCCCTTTATTAGTGTTATTGGAGGCTCTTATGTCCAGCTCTTATCCTTACTCTTCTCACAAAGAGAGAGGCAACAGATAGAGGAGATGTTTATAATAGATGATGCCTGTTAGGGACCTCAGATTTGCTGTGGACCAACAAATTTATTGGAGGACATTAATTGGACAGTTGTGGATGTGAAAAGGCCATTTTTGTTCGAGATTGCTCGGTTTGGTTACCGATATCTGGCTATGAATGAGAGGCACATTATATTTATTTCTCATCTGGTTTACCAAAAGTGCTCGCTGTGTCGACAGTTATGATTGTATCATTGATTGGCATACATCATTGTAATAACAAGACTCTTAGCTTTCCGAAGATCTATAATATGTCTATGTACTTAGAAGCTGACGAGAAGATATGCAGATGTAAACCCGGAAGTAGGGAAAGTTCCCCCCACGGGATTTAGGATATAGTATAGTATGTCATTATTCTCAAATTAGATGGAATGACTGATTCAGATTAGACATCATCTAAATATAATGTAGCTCTAGTTGATGTTTAATCTACTGTATACAGTAGGTCTATGTTTTTTCTTTTTATTGCATTTATTATTGTTATTATTAGAGATGTCCCGATTGGGCTTTTTTGCCTTCGAGTCCGAGTCTGAGTTTCACCGTTTTTTTTTACAACAGTGAAGGAAAAATCTGAAGGCTTTCGGTCATTTTTCAAATGAGCAGATACTTTACGCACGGATTCCAGGTAAATAAATCAATAAAAGAAAGGATTCCTAGGCACTTTGATCAAGGCATGTTGCTGACCAGGAGCAGTCTTCCCTTTGTTGACCTATATTCCTACTTATACCATGGTCTGGGTGAATACTAGATTCTGATTGGCTGGAGGGTGTACATTAAACAGTGATAATGTACACCTAGGAAAGGCGTCCCGTCAAATTGCCTGATCTAAAGTTCTAAATTATTGCACTTGCTCAAATGGCAACAGAGTCTCAAGGTTATTTGCATCATCCTCTGGACACACAGAAGCAGTAAGTAGTGTACTGGCCTTCTGAAATGATATTTTGTATCACGTAATGTAAGGTAAAGCCATCATCTCACTTCCCAACACTGATAAATCGCTGCGGTCAGCTTGCTCTGGCCACGTTGCTTGGCAACGCCTGTATACGGGAAATTTTAAATAGTGCACTCGACTTACATAAAAAAACCTCGCGATTTTAACTCTAAAACACATGAAAGTATTACTACTTGATTAAATATGTCTTTCTTTCGTAAGTGACCATGGTATAAACGGGATAATGCCCTTCGAGGTGTCCATTATCAGAAAATAATGGAGGCATACACACATGCACATACCTATATATTCGCGTCGGACGGTTGTTTCCGCGAAGTCCATTATTTTCTGATAATGGACACCTCGTCGGGCATTATCCCTTACATATTCCAGCAAATAAAAAAAAATATTTGTGTGTTTTTATTCCTTCATTCAAATACACTCAAAAAAATGTGCTCCCATGTTTTACGAGCTGAACTCAAAGATTGGAAACATTTTCTATATAGACAAAAGACCCATTACTCTCAAATATAAACAAATTTGTTAAAATGTGTAAGTGAAAACTTGTCATAACTGGTCATGAGCTCTAAGTTTGGGCAAATTTGTGTAATGAAATAAAGTCCCAGATAAAGTTCCTTGAAATTAAGTTTTGTGAACATTGTAAATACTTGATGACAAATGTGAAGCAGAAGTAAATTAGTCAAACTAATTTCTCTGTGCTTTAAAAGCACCACTTGAGTTGAAAGTGCAAATTGTGGACAGCCTTAGGAATTAGAAAGTATTAGGATTACCATGGAATAATAGAAAAATATGGTTAGTGTAAGCTTTTAAAAACAAACGTAATAATAAAACCACATTGGGCACAACACTATTAGAAATAAAGCATGGTTGTCCCAAAAATCCTGTCCTGAAACATGACGTTGTAGTGGAAAAGTCTTTTCAATGAAGGGATGAGAAATATTCCTTCATATTTATGGAGGTTTAATTACAGACTTCTTTGATCAAACAAGGAGGTGCAGAATCATACAGAGTAGATGCAAACATGAGACTAGACTGCCTCCCAACATGAGACTAGATTTTTATAAATTCAGTAATCCTAAGCACTTATCAATATCATATCAGACACATTTCTTCAGAATGAGAGCATTAGACTTGTAGGCGTTGTGGATTCGATAGTGAAGACATACTCTATGTATGCCCCCCGCCCGCCCCCCCCCCCCCACAGTATAGTAGGCTATATTATTTCAAAGTTTGAGCCTCTCATGTCTTTTTTAAAATAGGATATTACCACAACTAGATTTCTTCTGAAAACAAGATCTGAGATAGTGTTTCTAGCAGCGATGATGAGAAACACAAAACAACAACATGAAGGAAAAAGGCAAACACCTTTCAATGTTCATCTGCTATGTAGACTAGATATCCACTGATAACATCACATTTCTTCTTGCTGAAGTTACAACAGGAACCAGTCATTTAGAAATGATCCGATTGCTTTATTAAAGATAAACAATTTTATTATAAAGATAACGGTTTCTGTAATGGTTTCATCTCTCTTTCTCAACCATAAAGCATGAAGCACACATTTACTTTTTTAATGTAAAGGTACAATGCACATTCTGTACATATTCCTACCTATTTTTAATTATTTAAACATATTTCAGTATCTTGCCCTGCTCTAATTACAACCTGGGTATGCCTCTAATCTGTACTGTAATCTTAATAATTGAATAGTACAATGTTTTTGTTAATCTGTCCATGATGTAATTTTTTTTTCTGTAAAGATTGTGTGCATTTCTGTTCTGTTCTTTGTTACAACCAAAGTTCCCCAGTGGGACGATTGAAGAATTATTCTATTCTACACTATGAAATCAAGAGCATCAGCGAGTCACTGATTTCTTCTGCTTTGGTCTCATCCAGTCACCCATTTAGAAACTGGGGTGCACAGCAGCAGAAGCTTCCCTCCGTGTGGCAGTGAATGAAAAGCTGAGAGTTCATACACATATTCTCAGAAAGCTTGTAAACTCCTTTCATAAACCTAATCCTCGAAAGCACCAGAATCGGAAGTGCTGCCAGATGAATGGTCTCAATTCAGCCACATAAGAGAGAGAGAGAGAGAGAGAGAGAGAGAGAGAGAGAGAGAGAGCGAGAGAGAGCGCGAGAGAGAGAGAGAGAGAGAGAGAGAGTGCGAGAGAGAGAGCGCGAGAGAGAGAGCGCGAAAGAGCGCGAGAGAGAGAGAGAGCGCGAGAGAGCGAGAGAGAGAGAGCGAAAGAGTCGAGAGAGAGAGAGAGAGAGAGCGAGAGAGAGAGAGAGAGAGAGAGAGAGAGAGAGCGAGAGAGGAGAGAGAGCGAGAGAGAGATAAGAGAGTGAGGAGAGAGAGGAGAAAGAGAGAGCGAGAGAGAGAGAGATGAGCGCGCGAGAGAGAGAGAGAGAGAGAGAGAGAGCGCGAGAGAGAGAGCGCGAAAGAGCGAGAGAGAGAGAGAGAGCGCGAGAGAGCGAGAGAGAGAGAGGAAAGAGCGCGAGAGAGAGCGAGAGAGAGAGAGCGCGAGAGAGAGAGAGAGTGAGAGAGAGAGAGAGAGAGAGCGCGAGAGAGAGTGCGAGAGAGAGAGCGCGCGAGAGAGAGAGAGCGAGAGAGAGAGCGCGCGAGAGAGAGAGAGCGAGAGAGAGAGCGCGCGAGAGAGAGAGAGCGAGAGAGAGAGCGCGCGAGAGAGAGAGAGCGAGAGAGAGAGTGCGAGAGAGAGAGAGAGCGAGAGAGCGCGAGAGAGAGAGAGAGAGAGAGAGCGCGAGAGAGAGAGAGTGAGAGAGAGAGAGTGAGAGAGAGAGAGAGAGAGAGAGAGAGAGTGAGAGAGACAGACTTCTACACAGTAAAGAGCTGTTAGTTGGCATGTTTCTCTTTCACAAGAAATGGTTTATGGCAACTGAATGGAGATATTTATGCATGTTAGCTATGAACACAAGATTAAAAAAAAACAAACAAAAAAAACCCCAGAGTGATTAAGATCCGGGTCCGGTAGGTCAGTAACTAAGTAACTCAAATTACAACCGAAACAGCTGAATGGTACAAAACGCACAAATGAAAAAGAAAATAGCTAAACAACCCCGTTATTACTATATAGACCTAAACAATATAACACTGAAGCGTCACACTAGAGAGGGAGTGCAGCCGCATACGAATCACCAAGGAACAACTTGTGCCCCATTGTGAAGTTCAAAAACCTTAGTCCACGAGAATGATACAGTGCATTGAAGGAACTGGATATGTGAGGGAAGCCTTTGTCAAGGATGTAGGTCACTGAATGATGCAGATACAATGTGTGACAAATAAGGTCCGAATAATATGAAGCCCAATATGACTCAGCGTGGCTCTGAAAACAAGAGTATATCATATAACATGAGAAATGAAAAAGTAGATTAATCCAAACTGATATGTTGGTTTGAACAACCATAAAAAAATCAATAAGGAAGATAGCGTGGAAGATGCGATTTCTCAAATGAAAACTACTCAAAAAAATCAACACCACCATAAAGAAGTAAATCATTTTTAACACTCTTTGTATTTAAATATCTGTCTCATTTATTATTTTAAGTAGCAATTTGAAGAAGAAAACAAAGTCATCAAATAAAAGGCCAACATGAGTTCATCTGAAATTGTTGTAAATTGGCTCCAACCAACGTATAGTTCCCCATATAAAAAAAACCCCAAAACTAATCCCAGGTTTTCCCACAGAATAATGACTGGGCTGGTTACAAAATGCTTTTTCCTCACATACCTAGCTCTGGGGAAGGTGGCAACAGACAACATTTTACTCAAGGGTGGAATATCCCTTTTAAAAAGGAGACACGATGGGAAAGATTGGCCTTTGACTGGGGAAAGGAAAGGATGAATACTGTTTCATATCTTCAACTTTTTAAAGAAAAACAACGATTTGGCAAGCTACAGGGGAAACGAGCCCTAATAAAGATCTTTGTCAAAGTAATAACCTGTCCTTTTGTTGACTTAACAGCAGTGATTGCATCACTTGCTAAACAAGCACTTTGATTTTACATAGGCTTCTGGAAGAGTGCTGTAAAAGTTCAGACCTCATCATCTATGTGAAGAGAGGAGGAGGATTTTACCAAAGACCAATGCACCCCCCCTCTTCATAAGTCATTTTCCCAGTGGAACAAAACTAAAAAAGGGAAACATCTTCTGTTTCCCAACTAAAAACGCATGCAAACACACACCGGATACTCCCAGGGAAAAAGGAGCTGACTATAACCGAGCATGAAACACTTGCATTCCAAACAGAAACACACACCGAGACTGGACATAATCCACAGGGGGTGATCTGAGTCACCTTAACTGTACACATTAACTACCGTCTTGTTAAAATATTCACCGAATGTGCCACACTCCGCTTTATGACTCCTCCTCAACACACCATGGGGTCCAGAAAGAAAACATTACACATTATGTTGCATTACATCACAGTCATTTAGAAGAAACCATTTCATAACTGTTAACAAGCCTTGGCACTTAGTCATCTTCTTCATTTCAGTTATGGAGATAAATGGTCAGAAAAGGTTTAAATCTCATATTTAACTTGCATTTTACAGTTTATATGGCTCATAATGCATGTAATTATTGGGGAAATTTGTATTGCACTCAATTCCCATTTACAAAACTAGATAAAGCTAACTGTGTTAATAATGCATTTTCTATTTTTCGCCAACTTTAAAGACATTTTCCACCATTTTCCTGTTTTGCTCAGTTACACATTATTTTAGTCTGCTAAATTATTTCTCTAATAACTTTCTTCTAAGTCAGAAGTTTAAATAAATGGCCTTAATATTTGATAGTATGTTATCATATATATAATATTTTTTTGCTCTTAACTTGTTTTAAATGTTTTGGGTGTCCTTCCACCTGCTACTCTCAGTAGTTTCCGGGGATAAGTAGGATAAGGAGTAACCAAAATTACAAAGGTAGAAAAAAGTAAAGACAGGAAATGACACGTTTTAATTTTTAAAGTGGGAAAAACTGTCTGTAAATAACAAACCAGTGGAATATTTAGGTATTTATTGAAAAGGCTAAAAAAACATAAAGTGATTAAAAAAAATTAAGTAAACCCAAACCAGTTATACCATGAAATGTCAAGTTCACGTCAGGCTTCCTGCATAGTTCAGTTTCGTTGCGCAGTGTCAATCTAAAAAAAATTCCAGGAATTTATTTTTAGGCAAACCTTGTGTTTGAATGCAGCTTGTATCACTGAGGGACATTTAGTTAATGTGTAAGGTCGAGCAAAGGCTGAGGAGGAAAGAAAACATTTCAATGGCAGCTCAAGCACTTTAAAAAAAACAAAAAAAACTATGAGTGCAGCCGGCATCTGATAAGCAAAAGAGACAGACTGATTCAGACTGGAAAGTATGAAAATGAAAGAAAACAGCACATAAGAGAAGTAAAAGTGCATGAATGAGTGAAAATGAAAGCTTTAGACCAAAATTAACTTTAGGAGAGCATTAGATAAAGTAAAAGGTTGTAGGGAGTGAAGAGAGCAAGGGAAGATCCTCCCTTTTTCAACCTTGTCCCATTTCCTCTTGCTCTCTCCTTATATGGCTGTGTTACGTGTGTCTCAGCATTAATGTGTGTTATACGGGCTCAGTCCCAGCATCGCTCTCAAACTGAGCGATTAGATCAGCAAACACATGCTGACCAAATCCAAACTGTAGCTGCTCTTCTCATCACTGCTGCATTTAAGATAAAAGAAACGGTTAAAATCCAATACTTTTTGAACAAGATAACTTAATCCAGATTATTATGTTATTTTGTTGATAACATAACCTGACAAAATTCAACAAAGGATGCATATGGCTGAGGTCAAAGACTAGACAGCAAAAATAGAAAAAAAACTATGGGAAGTTTTATCACAGTCGTCCTGCTTAAGGAGCAGAAATGTCCCCTGGGATCTCTGCCTCAGAATTGAGGGAACTCAACTCAAGACTTCTCTCACTCCTTCTCCTCCCTTATATTTTCATTTCAACTCCTCCCTCCGCCATGCTTCCCAGAATGTTGTAGCTTGAGCCCAAGTGCAGGACTGGAATGCAGGAATCCAGGTAGCATGTGTGCATAAACACATTCACAAACAATGCATCCATCCACACACACTGCACAAAAAAGGAATGTGTTGCATACGTAGCCCAGGCGCAGACGTAAAAATCTGAGCGAAGAAGGCGATCAATGAATGAACTTTTATGATACGGTATGCTTCTATTTCTCTCCAAGTATCTCTTACAAAGCCTTGTTTCTTCCCCATTAATCAGAACAACTTTCCTCTACTCCAAAAGTTTCAGGTGGAGGACTAGAGGCGCTCTGGACCAAGGATGAATGTCTTGTGAAAAGGTTTTCACACGGAAATCAGTCCAATGGCTGTTTATAGACAATACGAGCTTAGAAACATTTCACTGGAGTTATTTTATAAATATATCTACAATTTTTTTTATTTAAGGTCTAAAACTGCTATTAACATAATAAACTTAGCCTAATAGGAAGTCTAGCCTGCTCATCTTTATTCAAATTCAAAAATACTTCACTGATCCCAGAGGGAAATTAAGTGTTGTTGCTCATTGCTAATTAATTTTTCAAGGAGTTGTTGTAGATCATTATGGCTGTGGGGAAAAGGGATTTTCTGTAGCGGTCTGTGTTGCAGCGAAACTGAAGAATCCCCCAACTGAAGATACTCTGTTGCTGTAGGATATTCACATGAAGAGATGTTCAGGGTTGTCCATAATCTTTTTTATTTTAAGAAGAATCTTTCTTTGCATCATTATCTACAGCTGTCCCCAGAACAGAACCAGCCTTCTTTATCAGTCCCTGGCTCTGATGCTGCAACACCAACGGATGATGGACGAAGAGATGCAAATCTTGAAAGACCTCAGCTTCCTCAGAAAGTACAGTCTGCTCTGTCCCTTTTTGTACACAGCGTCATTTCTCCATTCCAGTCTGTTGTCCAGGTGAACTCCGAGGTTTCTGTACTCCTCAACCACTTCCACTTCTTCTCCCTTCCATCCATTATTTTAAATCGTACACCATTCATTTGTGCTCTTAATTTTAGGTTGCTTAACAGAAAACTCATCTAGGTTGAGAGAATCACCCAACAGGAACATTAACAGAAAAACATGGCAAGAAGAATGCACTTCTCATCCCCCTTCTATACTATCCCTTTTATGAAATAAAAAAGCTGTTTGGGGGGTAAAAAGCCATAAGTAGCAGCATTCTTTTTCTAAAACCAGTTGTTTTAAATGGGACCATTTCCATATTTTTTTTCATAAACACAGAGAATGATCCAAATGTTTTTCTTACTCCCCCAGAACTGTAATTGGTTCCAAACTTGGGAGTATGGGACAGGACATGAGCCTCCACACGAGGTTAGTTGTAAACAGAAAGAAAGAAAGAAAGAAAGAAAGAAAGAAAGAAAGAAAGAAAGAAAGAAAGAAAGAAAGAAAGAAAGAAAGAAAGAAAGAAAGAAAGAAAGAAAGAAAGAAAGAAAGAAAGAAAGAAAAAGAAAGAAAGAAAGAAGAAAGAAAGAAAGAAAGAAAGAAAGAAAGAAAGAAAGAAAGAAAGAAAGAAAGAAAGAAAGAAAGAAAGAAAGAAAGAAAGAAAGAAAGAAAGAAAGAATTTTTTTCTTATAACTTTTTGCAGCAGATGCAGCACAATCACGAACATTTAGTGATGAATAAATTTGAATAGAGTTGAATTAATCTGCGATTGCTGTTGTGATGTACTCTAAGATGTATTTGGGGTTGTAGGTCAGGTTAAAGGTTTGGTTAATTGATCAGCATTTTACAAAAATGAAGCGTTTTTCGCTGTAAACATGAATATGCGAGGGTTAAACTTTCATTGAAGGGACTATTTCCAAAAAATAAAAAATATAATAAAAAGTTTGGGTAACACCTGTGTTATGTGGAAGGGGGATTAACACTTTCCCATTTTAGAAAAAGAAAACCTTTTTATGCCTTAACCGTGTATCTCACAAAACTGAGATATTTTTTAATTTTTTACTCAAAAACTCCGGCCAAAGTGGAGATCTGCGTTTTCTCCGATTTCAGTATCTGCGTGTGGACAGATAAAAACAGAGTTTTAACTGCCGTAACGACACTATCCACGACAAAAAAATGCTCCAACATCACTTGTGCGACCTGTGTTCACACTCAGAAACAGCATGCAACCACATCATGTCTATTCTTATTAATCTCATGCAATCTTTCTCCATCTTATCATCCTTTTTCCTTCCATCCCCATCATGCCATTTACATCTCACAAGGAGAGCAACACACAGAAAGGGGGACAAAAAGGGAGGAATTAAAAGTTTGTTTTTCCAGAGGGGACAACATTCCCAGGCTTGCACCATTCCTCTATCTATTATTAGAGCACACACACACACGAACACACACCAAACGCAAACAACAGCTCGTCACCAAGTCACTGGAATTACTACAGAATCTGAAAGCCCAATCTCATATTCTTGTCTTTACAGATCAGACGGACAATTATAGGTACATTTACTTCCCACTAGAGAGAGAAATCCACTGATGACCCAGAATCAGATGTTTTTATGGTTGCCCGGCTCGGGTTGATGATTGACCAGTTGCAAACGAAGAAGGGCGGGAGACCCATTTTGATTGGAGACTCAAATTTAATTGGGGTTTGCAGGTTCTGCCAATCCAAATTAGTTTTTACAATACAGTTTTTCAAGTCAAACCTCTTGCATCATGTCGTGCCCCGCTTGCCTTTGGTGGTTCTTTTAATACTAAGAATGACATTTAGTCCTTCATATACAGGGAAACTGTAGATTCTATCTACTGAATTGCAATTTCGAATGTAATCTGAAAAAACTAATTCTATATATGAGTATTTACCAGCCAAATATTTCGACTTAGTCATATTTCTATCAGCATAATTACTTTATTCTCACTCCCCATCTCACTAAAATTATTTCCATTCAGCCATTTTACTGCATGATTGTTTGTTTTGGGTGTGGTTACCCACAATGCCTTGGATTGTAGTTTGATTCATGTATTTGGTTCAGCTGAAGCCAATCGACAATAATTTTTTTTGCTTCTTAGAGCTGCCAAACAGTTCGATTAACTATTTCCACCTCCTGAAATGAACCAGACTTTCCAGGCAAATGAGCTTGAGTTCAATGTAACATAGCGGGGGGGAATAGACCCTAAAACTCTTGTTATTTTTAAATCAGTAAGCATATTATACAACGTGTCATCATGTCAAGATGATGACAGTCTTTGGTGCAGAAGTTTTTGCTGTGGGAAGAATACTTAGCTATTTTCAACATCAGAGAGATATTAAAAAGTATAGTCAGAGGAAGCATAACCAGAAGCCTATACTTTCAAACTAGATAAAGATTTTGGCTGTACCTGGAAGTTGGACATATTACAGCAAAGATGTTCTGCTTTATCTCATTGAAAATACCAATTCTATCTGTCTATGGAACATTAGGAAGTGTTGGAAAGTAAACTCTATAGAGTACTATCACAGATATAAAAAAAAAATCCAAGACATTTAAAAACATCTTATGGAAAGCACACATTGGCTGATTTTTGCCGAAATGAGGACAGTCCACCGACTAGGTAAGACACACTTTGTAATGCTGATCTCCTTAAGTAAGCTAATAATTCTAATCATTAATAAAAGATATCTTTAACAGCATAAAATGTCAACAATTAAAAAAAAAATTTTTTAAATTTGAGTTAAATTCTTTTCACAGAGCTGTGTAATGCCTACTGCTCGCTCTCTTTCTAAAACACTATGGATTAATTTTATTTATTTTACTAAAAATATTTTCATTGCTAAAACAGTTTGTTTTCTAAGATTACACACAAAGGAGAACAAAAGTAATGAAGTATTATCTAATCTGAATTGGCAGGTCAGATTTCTAGTAAATTACTGGAAAAAAATCTCAAATATTGAGCTGTGGGAAAGCGCAAGGAGGCTAAAATTTGTTAAAATTGTATTTGATGTTATGTCAAAACATCCTATTATGGTCACTGTTGAATACTTACAACTAGCATCAATCCGATGTATTATTTTTTTCATGAATGGAGCATATCCACAGTGTAACACCAACAGCCAACTCAAGTTTTCTGCAAAACAGAACGAACACGACTACAGAAAAACCTGTCAGTAGGTCAGGGCGTTCAGTCTGGAAGTACCAGGCATATTTTTCTCTTGTCAGAAACACAGCCTACCATTAGGAAGATTAGAGATCATCATGTCAATGGTTCTTAAATCATAGTTTGGGTAAAAACAGTGCTTTTTATACCTCAGAGTTAAGAGTTTTAAGGATCTGGTGGAGCCTACACTCTGAAAGCAATGAGGGGAGGTTTTCAGAGCTCAGGGCCTGAGGAAGATGACAGATTGATGATGTTCTATGGACCACCAATTTGAAAGCCTACAGCGTATATTTTTCATAAGCTAACAAAAATGGTTTTAAAAGAGAAAAATCTGATTATTACTTGCTACCCAAAAACATTTATAGTCAACTTTCTGGCAGAGGGAGAACCCGCTGGAGTATGGGTGTTTTTAATGAAGCTGCTAAATAAGCTGTCAGTCTTGGTAAAAGTGGATTTTTCTGAGCACTCTTGTTCTGCAAAAAACACTTTTTAGGAAGAAAACAGACTTCTAAAAATGTGTGATAAAACTGGTCAACTTTGAGGAGGTCAAGACTACTGCTGCATTGTTGCCTTAAAAAAAAGCTAAATGAGAGTGATCCCTGCGTATGTTTAAAATTATGGAAATGAAAGAAACCAATTCTTACTAAAATTACAAAAGAGAGTTCAATCTCTCAAATGCCACCATCTTCTCTGAGATGGAAGACATTTATAAATGTACTGAGGTGAGGTAGATATATTATTTTTACAGCATACGGGTCAAGGCCAGGTGCATAGGCCACTGCAGTTACATGAGAGCTTAGAGTAACCAGTTAACATATCAAGGTTTATGAAAAATGTGGGAGGAAACTGGAGTAAACAGGGGGAGAAAAACAGAGTCATGCTGATAACCTGCACACTCCACAAAGAAAGCCTCCAGCCAACATTAAAGCCAGCAACGTTGAAGCTATGAGACAGTAGTTTATTATTTATTCAGGTCTGATGGATCAAAATTGCGACTTGTGCTGGAATTAATTTACTCTCAAACTATAAAACTAAACTGTGGAGAAAGCAAGAACAGCTGACTTTCTATCAGCGCACAGCTCAATGCTGAGGTATGTAGACTTCATTAAAGCTCATTTATAAAAACACCAGAAAGCACAAATTTAAAAACTAATTAAAAGAGGTCAACAGCACAAAATCATCATATAAAAGCTGACATGACAAAAAAGTGTTTTAATGGTTTGTAAAAGTATCCAGAGTCAGCAACATTAAAGTACTCTCCAACTTTGTAGCCACATAATTAAAAGGCAGTTTTTAGCCTTGAATATGAAGCAAAAAACAAAACTTAATTCTGGGACCAAAGGCTGCGAGCGGCTGTCTGTCTGGTTGAAGCTGTTGTAGATTTTCAGGATCTTGGTTGATATAACCAATTCTGAAATCTGCTAGAAGACGTTTCAAAGAGACAAAAGATACCTTCACGTATTGATACATCGGTCACACATAAGCATCATGGGTTACAGGAATAACGATCGATACAACTTGGTGTCATTCTTTTAGGTGTGGCAAAGAAAATTAGAGAAAGTGAAAGATCGCAGCTAACAGAAAGATGTAACAAGAAAGTGACCCCAGAAGTGAACCTTGTGGAACCCCATAGGTTGGAGAGGCAAGGTGGTACAAAACAATGTCTGTCAGATAAAACGTATCAAAAACAACACAGAAGAACAGATACCAGGCAGAAGATTTAGCTTATCCAATGTTATGTGTAGCGTGTCCACAACATTCATTTTAAAATGTAAACACTACTTTATCCAATTTTTAGTATTCTATATTTTCAAGTTTTTACCCTGTTTAAGTATCAGCATTAACATTTATTATAAATGTATGTTATATTGTATTACACATGACAAATTGATAGAAAATTGATGGGAAAGAACCTAAAATGTACAAATATGGTTCAGCTAACCTATTCATTTGTGGAGTCACAGTAAATACTAGGCTTTATCATTGGTAGGAAATCCACATGTCCAAAATGTTTATTGAGGGGAAACACTTTTTAACAACCAGAAAATAAAAATCACTATTAAATGTATTGTAAAACCATCGACCTAGACTGGTCTAACATTAAAAACAGTGAAATACCAATAAATATGACTAAAAAAAGGCACTGCATATCGTACAGCAACAAGAAAGAAGATCTCAAACATGACCTGTGTGAAGGCACCATCTGTAATTTATCTGGTAGCAAAACATCAAAATAAGATACAAATGAAGCTTTAGCCGGAAGGTATAGAGATTGTTTAAATTTTTCTTGATGCAGAAAATAAGGTTCAACTTCTGCTTCAATACGGTTGTCCGTGTTGTGGTGCATAACTTATGTTAGGAGCACTACGTGTATTGTAAGACACACACCAGCACATGAACACACAGTCTTTTATGGCTGAAAGCCTGTTCCCTCTGCATATAAGATCCAGATGTGAACTTTGTGGGAGAGTAGTTAAAAATAGAGGAAGAGAGGTGAAAGAGAGGGAGAAAGAGAAAGACCAAAACAAGGTTTAAAGGAAGCCAGTCGAACAAACAGTAACAATAATATTAGTGGTTGGATGTGGGAGGATAGTATGGGTAAACAAGTTAAAATAAATGCATTTCGTTTCCCTTAAACTTCTTTCACTAGAGGTGAAACATTAGCCTCTCTGATGTCACCACATTCCTGAGGAGAAAACACTTGTTGATGCAATGGATGATGAAAAATACACAAAAGGGTGACCATCAACTTTCACAAGCCAACAGAAAAACCCCAAAGCTTTCCTACGGATCCTTTTCTGAAGTATTAGCTGCTTTAGATTTTTCCCAAATCCTGTTGTTCTCTCCTTTTCCTCTCAACAGATACATGAACTTTGCATTTTTTGTGAGTGTGCATGAGTGTGTCCATGATGCTCTGAAAATCCCTCCCCCAAACCCACTTCCTGCCCTGCCCTCTCAATGATGACAATTATGGTTTTTGTAAGAAGGATAACAGAAGAAATAGCTCCATAAAAGGAAGGATTCGTGTTGTTTTCACCTCAGCACACATTTTTCAAATTAAAAGCCAGTACGGCAGGATTTTAAAACTAAAATTCTGTTTTTGCAGATGCAAGAGAGGAACGCAAAACAGCATTTATAGCGTGGTGCTAATGTGGTTCTCATGTAGATCTTTCACTGTATTTAAAAAGAATAAAGCGCAGCCTTCAGTTTGGACAGATATATGTGTTTTCACTGCCATAAATCTAAATGCAGTTTCAGCTGAAAGTGAAATAAATGAGTGCAAACTCAACTACAGTTTAAACTAATCAAAATGTGAAACCAGATTAGAAAGAGTAAACACAGCTTGATTTATAGATACCGATTTAAACCATTTGTGAGAAGCTGCCAGCTGCAAACCGCCAAACCAACAGAAAGCCTGTTTACATGAAATTACATGTTATTAGCAAGCTGGATCTTGTTTTACATGTGCTTTTCTGCTGTCTTTTCATGTCATGCATGTCTCTATTATCAACGCTCTGGCACAAAAGGACTGAAATTACTTTATAGACTGCAAAAATATTAGAACACTGCCTGACAATTGAGGTTTATCTTTAAGAACTTTAATGCCAATTTTTACAACCGTGTTTCAATTAATAAAAACGTAAATTTTTAACATTTTCTGTTAATTTTTTTAAATAATGCAATTCCTGGCAAGATGTAAATTACCATAATTCCACATCAATTACCATTCTAAATGATTAAAAATTACATCATTACAACGTCATTTGCATTTTGAGGGAGGATTGCCCTGTTTGAATCTCACACATATAGTTTGCCGTGCTCCTGACTACTGAAAACAAGTACAGCTTCATTGAGATGAAAGAGGATGTCTGATAACTTCAGAAGAAGAAGCGTAGCATCTCCTAAACAAGTCTGAAAAATGGAATCAGCCGTCCCACTGTATCCAAACCAGTCTACAAGAAAAGGACATTCAAAACAACCACGATCGTGTCCAGATCTGGCCATTCAAGCAAATTAATCCTGAACATGGATCTCAAGGTATCTTGAAAATACATTTAACAAGCTTTGGGCCGCATGTCTGTTGAGCAGTAGAATCCAGTGATTAGACCATCAGTCTAATTAATAAGCTAAAATTAGCTTGGTAGATCCCCAGCATTGCTCAGTAAAGAACAGAGTGGCCGAAACTCAACATGTTCTGCATGATTCTAAATCATGAGATGCTTAATTAAATCTATGCATCAGAAATAAAATACCCACAAACACTGTCATAGGTAGAAAAGTTAGAACTGTAGTCATCACTGTATGTTAATCATACAGGTTTTGCTGCATCTCTTGATTTTAAATAAAATTAAGTAGAACATATTATATTAGAAAATATTTTTAAGCTTTGTGAGATACTCTGATCCTTTTTGTTTGAAAGTTATCCACAAAAAAAGTATTTTATACTAGCCGATGCCTTGTATTCTCTGCTAGAACCGATTCACAGTTTATATTTAGATTCTACCCACCCATGAATACCAGCACCTAAAATCGTGATGTGCATCTGAAGTCACTTTATATATAAGGATATACTTTACTTTAAAAGTGTTGATGACTTTCCCATAATTCTTTCTAACATGAATGAAGAGTAAATTAATTCATAAAGTTAAAAAAAAACTGTACTTCTTGTGAAACAAACATTTGTGAAATAAAATAATTATTATGTTTAACTCGCAGTGGAGCCAGGCAAAGAAAGAACAAACAAGAGACAGAAAGAAAGAGAAAAAAGTAGAGAAATTTTGTTTTTGTTCACTTTTTCGCTCGCTCATCATTAATCTATAACCTTGTAACAATTCAGCTAAAGATGCGGCTGCACAAGTATTATGAATAAGATAACAGCGATACAACAAATGGAAGCAAAAGCATCACAGTGAAAGGAGTCAGAAAACAGAAACGAAATGAGTGAAGGTCATTTTTGTTTCAGGTGTGTCTTTTGAAGAATTTCTGTCTCCATCCCTACATGATAAAAATCCTCAATTTGCTTTACACTAGAGATAAGACACCATGTTTAAGTGCTTGCATGACATTTACTGGAAACTTTGCTTTCCGGTGGAGTTTAATTGTGATCGACAGCCACTGCCCTAGATCAGAACTTCAAAGTTAATGTTCTAAATAAGATACTTTAAAGAGGAAAAAATGTTGAGGCCTTCTTGAACATAAGAAGGCCATTGAGCAGTGAAGAAGGACTACATTGTTTCAGGAAAAAACGGTTAGCGACAACCCTCTGAATGCTGTCACTGGGTGATGGGAGCCTCGTGTGAACCCTTCTAACAGACGCAAACATTCCTCCAGTCAGATAAATGGCAGTCATCCTCATTAACCATCATCATCATTGCCATAGCGATTACTGATGTTATTTCTGGCAAGATATAAACTTCGCTGGATGGGTGTGTGAGACAGCCAAGGGACAGAGGAGCAAAATAGATACTCTAGACTAAAACTAATAAAAATAAATCAAACTGATATGACAGATATATACAGTGAAAAATGAAACATGTTTTTTTGTGTGGGTTTTTTTTGTGTCAGACTGTGGAAAAAAAGGTTTCAGGTCATTAAAAATCTTTAATATTAAACAATACAGTTAACCTATAGCCAGCCATCCAAAATTACTCCAAGAGGACATTGAGAGCTCATCCAGGAGGACACACAAACACCTCAAAAAACTTTTAAAGCACTGCAGGCATGATTGGTTTAGGTTAAAGGGAAAGTAACGCATTTTATAACCTAGACCTTATTTATGGCATGCATTATGTTCATTTACTCACCCAGACAAGTTTGGAGCCACTTGGAGTCCTTCGGGAGAAGTTTATATCCATTCACAATCAGCGTATAGCTGTGGGAGTTAATGGAGCAACCAGTGTGCAGCCTCTTAATTAGACATTATCTGCCAAAAAACTCATTTCACCAATGTTTTTTTATGAATCACTAGCACTATTTCCTTGAGAGTTCAGAACGTTTCTGAGGTATTCTTTTGTTGTCTGCAGAGGTCTTACAGGCTTTTAATCACCGGATTCCATCTTACACTAACCAGCAATTTAAATGACGTCACAGCCGTTCGCCTTTACGCCTGTGGTCTGTGTATAGGTTGCTGAAGTTAGTCCACTGAGTCATTTTGTTTGTGCAACTTGAAAACGTGCAAAACTGAAAAATCCAGATTATGGCAGCGGCAAGTTTTGTTCAACCAAACTAATGAGTGTGTCATAGTGATTCACCCCTTACTCACACAGTAAAATGTCACATCGGCTACCAGTATAAAAACCGATCGCTCAAATCAGGGAGACAAAAATATTATTAAATAAGAATACGTCATTTAAAAGACTGAAAGATAACTCAAAATTGGCTGGGCTGGTACTGGTAGCAACTATTATTCTTCCTACTACTATTATATGATTTTTAAAAGCGCTTCAAATACATGAACTGTGAAACATACATATAGGAAGCAAAGATAATTAAATGAATATAACTACCAAACATATTTGAGTTGGGCTGCACAATATTGGCAAAACATTGTGATATTGTTAAAAAAAAGACTACTTTAGTGATGGAAATTTTAGCTGAGATCATTCCAGATTTTCCTTAGCATTATTTCTTTTCCATCCTCACAATGTCCCCACCACTCTAAGATTTCTAATCTTAGTCAATAAGAAGATCAAAACATTAAGGACAGTGCAAGTCCATTCAAGAAGCCCAATATATCGATGGAAAGCTGAGTTTTAATGAATGACACCTGAGATATTCCAACCACACACTGTATCCAAGTAGTCAAGGTTTTATTCTGGGGGAGCAAATGTTTTCTTGGTGCAAAATTCATATAAAAAGGTATTTATAAGGTTTTTTTCTCATTGTGCAGCTATAAACTTTTATATCAAGTGCCAGAAGTAGGTCTCGAGATGATGTTTAGATTTTTTGAGATTTTTCTTAGCATCTTGCGGCTTGCTCTCAGGGTGAACTTGCCCAGACGACCCCATGTTAGCTACTGCTTTAAAGATCCTCCATTTCTAGAATATTTTCTGGATGGTGGAATGGCTCATTTTAAACTTTTTAAAGACTTATTTAACTTCCTTTAACTTCTAAGCCCTTCCGATTTAAAGACGGGCTTCACTGTCTCTTCAACAGTCAGAATCAAATCAGACAGATTCCTGTTTCAAACAGAACAAACCTCCTTCAAAATGCTCATTACTAATGTTCTCATATATACTGATGTGAGAAATATGAGTCCTATTTTTTCCTCACCAAAAAATGTTTCTTCCTATATTACCTTTCCTGAAAATGTAGAAATATTTTCTTCTGTTTTTTTGTTTATTCAAATGATTTAAATGTCAGTATTGCTAAAATTGATACACAATATCCATATGTCCCAGTAGATAATAAAGGAAAAACAGAGGCAAATGGCTCTTATGTTCTTCCACATGACTATCGACACCCAGAATCCCAGTGAAAGTGTAAAACATAAATATTAAGCAGAGTTGTGTCTTGTATATTGGTAAAGTATATAATCAAACAAATAATGCAGTCTAAATAATAATAATGAGGTTCTTCAGCCTAAAATAAAAACTACGACTTTCAGTGACGTATATATGTTTAGATCCAACCTAAGAATTGTATATATATGAGCTCAGAAAAAGATTAAACAGAACTTAAACTTTTAGGAAACCGACTGAGAACACGGCTGATGTATTTAGAGACAATAAGCGCATAGCGAATGTAAACTGGCTTGCATAAGCCAAAGCTGAGTGCATGTTAAAAGCAATGTCATTCAAATGAAGTGATTAATGTCACTAGTTCATTTCACTTTGATCACGACGTGATCAAAAGAAACACAAGAACATTACGACCAACACTAGAGTGATGCAAACCACATGCTGTGAGTGTTATGACAGCACAGATGTTTAATCCATGAAATGACAGTGTTGTTGAAGTAATATGATGACAGCAGCATAGGGCAAAGTATTACAAGCCATTTGCTTAATAAAACACCAAAGTCCACTTTTCAGGCTGCTCTAAAAGGTTTAAACAAAACCACACAGTTTTTGATGAAGTCTTAAGCAACCAAATTAGCTAAATTTATCCTCAGTAAAAATATAAAGAAAACAAAAAGTGAGACTGAAGCTGATGTTTAAATCCGAAACAGAATCTATTCTGGACACAAAGAACAAATATCACCTGCCTGCTGGGTATCTTTGGTTTTAAGCCGTCCCTTTTTTCCATCTTCATCTTCCTCTCCCTGAGCTTTGATCCGTGAGCCCAGCAGACATTCAGGAACAGCACTACGACACGTTCGACGACTTTCATTCCCGTTTTCATGTACGTTTCTTAACTTGCAGCTAGAGCACGACCCAAATCGGCGAAGAGATGCCATGAGACAGACGAAGGACAAGGTGAGCGTAAGATAAAGAGGCAAAGAAAAGAGAAGGAGCGCTTCATAGTTCATGTTTCTCTGGATGACAAAACTATGAGGGAATGCTCAATGGTTAAATCAACCCACAGTTAGATCGGGGCCCAAAGTCTATGTATGAGTTTTTTTGTGCTGTGCCTGGGTCCTACCACGCTCTGAAACACGCTATGTAATATGCAGCCTGATGCAAGGAGGGCACAGTTGTGGCACTGTGTGAGACACTCTGGGAGCAAGTCTTTAACAATGAGTTCCTGTAAAAATAAGCTCACATGCATTCCCATCTTACATTCATAAATGCATGATGATGTAACTGTGTCTACCCACATTCTGACTGCTTATGTCAAACACTTTTTGGTTGTTATCATTTGTCAAATAAACCAAGAAAATTTCACTTCATACTGTTCCAACAATTCATTTTTGGTTGATTTTTAGATGCTAAAGTAAGTGCTAGTGCAACATGCTAGTGGAGCATTAAAAACCAGAGATGTCCCTCCCCAACCTGTTGCTGCACACTGCGAGTTAGTTGGTTGGAAGAAGGTCCCTACACTTTTCACTCATGAGTAAGACAAACTGACACTTTAAAATATTTTATATGTATAAATATTGTAGAAAGGCTGAACTAGTCCCCCTCCCATCGCTTTTATTATGGTAAAATTGTTTTTAATCAACTGTTTCCACAATATGACAAGTAACTAAGCACAGGCTAGCTTCCTAAACAGGTAGCCCCACCAATTAATCTGCTTATATCAGTCTTTTATTGGGCTTAGAGTGGCAAATATAGCTAATTCTGCATAATGTTTTTAAAAGTAATGAAATTGTAGTATACATTTGAGTTTTTTGTATATTTATTTCCTGTAAATGCTACGAAATTATGAAACATGGTATTTTTTACAGAAATGCCAAATCCTTACATATCAGTTTTGAAGCCTTGTTGTTTATTCTTGTAATTGATTTAATACTGGTCTTTGACTGGACCATTCTAACACATGAATATGCTTTCTTCCAAACCATTATACCTCTGGATGCATAACTAGGGTTCCATTTCTCCAATTACTGCTTCTCTTCCTCAGCTTGTCCTGATAGGCTTGCAGCGGGTTTTAACCAAACGCTGCATTAAACTTTGTAACACCAACTTTATCCACGACTGATTTTACATGGGTTTTTTTTTTAACTAATGTTGTCTAACAAACCTCTGAGGTCTTCATGCTAAATTATACACAACTGGACCCTTAACATTGGGGGGACTGGATTTTATTTAGGGGTATCAGAGGGAAACCGGAAGTAAATGATATGGCCTGCTTCGCCAAAAGCAAAAGTTGATTGTGCATAACTTGCATTAAAATACTAGAATAGGAAGAATGAAATCTAAATTAGCACCTCGCCTCAAACAAAAATTAAAGATTAAACATTTGAGACATCACCAGTGGATTCTTTAACATTTTTCAAAGACTTGGAAATATTATTACAGAGTTAAGGAGATATTTTGAAAGCTACAGTTATAGTTATTCAAGTCCACCAAAATGAAGGGTCTGCATTTTTTTGTTCAAGAAATTAACACTAGTAGATTAACCTTTATTTGTAATTTTGTGTATAAAAAATTTTTCATTTTCAGTTCCATTTACATAACATGATGCTTGTAGTGTGTGTATGTTTGTGCAGTTTTACGTGGTTCATTTATCATTGATCAAAAACAGATTATATGCACCACAGAAGAATTAGTTGCAGCAAATAGCTGTTGAGTTGTTGTGCCTCACCTAGCGTATCATGCCTAAGACAACACTGGTATTACATAGAACAATATTAACTTTATTAATCTCAGCTGCATACAGGGTTTTGCTGCAGTAAAAGAAGATAACTAATGATTTTGTGTTTTGTAATGCTTAATCTAACTGAGCTATTTTGCAATATTTCGTATGGGTACATACCGGGCATTGACTACCTGGTGATTTATCCATGTACAAAATTGTATGAAAAACACACACAAAAAACATTCTTGCGTTTTTTATCTTTTTCTAGGGTTTTTTATGAAAATGTTGGAAAAATTAACCTACACCAGCTGGCACAAGTTAGTCATCATTACGTCACGCATCCAGCGACGGACTATAATGTTTCTCACGTTAACATATTTGTAGCCACACTGGGAGCAGATGTCTGACTCAGAGAGAAACCAAAAAGGAAGGCTAAAATTTCACTAGGCACACCACAGATATGCCATTATGTCCTGCACACTTGGACCAAAGAAAAAGTAGTCTTCGAAAGGTTAACTTGTTTAGTAGAATCAGGTGAAAGCACCTTCTTTTTTTTCTCCTTTTTCTTTGCGTCGCACATACAAACCGTGCCAAATCTTTCTGTGCACACAAAACAGCTGAAATGGCAAGTCTGTTAGAAAGTGCTGTTTCAGGAGAGGCTTTCCTTACACAAGCAAACTGCTCTGTAATTACACTGGGTGGATCCACATCAACCGGGAGAGGAGCGATAGAAAGGGACAAGAGTCAGAAACAAGGAGGAAAACGAAGACAAAGACCAGCTACCATGCTGAAACAAGTTTATTTTTCACATGGGCAACGGTAAATGTGAAAATACATTTTTAAAAATCGATATTGACTACAGAAAAAACAAAAACCAAGGGAGGCTTCCCTTATAAGGGAATCCTAAAAAAAATTAAAGCATAGTACAACTGTCAGTAACCCAGCGAGAACATTCAGCACCGTTTTCCCACACAAATTTTTTTTTTTTTTATATACACATATACAGTGTGAGAAACCACATGGAACCCCACTACAGATGTGTAGACACATCTATTTTATTGAGCTTTAAAGACAAGCTTTTATCATTCCCTTCTTGCAGCTGGAACTCTATAAGGGAGCTGAAAATGTCTGAAAACAATTCCAAATTACCATTAGAAATAAATGGAAAAACATATTCAAAGTAAAAAGAATAGCTACTAAGCTTTTATCTAAACAGTTAACAGCTTAAGCGGAAAGTTACTTCTACAGCCAAAAGCCTAAAATAAACTGCTTGTAAATGTACTCCAACCCCTGCTTTCTGATGTTCAGCATACCAATGATAGACTATTATTGCCACTATTTTAAACCACGCCAGATTGGTTCACAAAAAAGTCAACAGAATTACAACATCCTGTACTTCTGGACAGTTTTCTGTTAAAAATGCCAAATTTGCAGAAGGAAATACTGGGCCCTGATGCATAAAACAAATTACAATTTTATTTTATTTTTTTCTTAATAGGATGTGAATTTGTGCACAAGCACTGTTGCACACCTGTTCAGTATGAAAAAAACTGAATGAGAATAAAAGACAGACCAGGAGAGCCAAGAGGAAGTGGTACAGGAGATTTGCGAGGATGCGTGGACAGGAGCAGATTCAAGGATAAAATTAAAAAATGTCAAGTCAAGCTGGAAAAATTCCAGGCCAAAGTGTTTAAATTTGCAGACACAGGAGATGCACCCCAAGTAAAGCTGTGCATAAAACAACTAAGTCTACCCTTGATGTTTTCATGGAATTTAGAGGGTAGGCAGCAGCTGGGTGCTATTACTTAAACATTCTTAAATAAATGATCCACTGGTGTGACCACCTTTGTATCAGCAGATAATTTGGCAGTTAGCCTGACTGTGTGCTGCCAAGAAAAAAGGGAAAAAAACATCAACATCCACCTTGCAAAAACTACCCATCAATTTAAGGAGATTGCAAGGCAAAAATTATTTAAGACAGCTGCCCATCATCTCAAGTGTGGACCCAAGAGACAAAAAAGAAACCCAAGCTCCCTCATCTCAGACTTGAAGAACATGGCGCTTTTTGCAAAGTTGAATCGAAAAGAACCTCCATAAACCTTTGGAACCTCTGCTTTAAATTAATAGACCAAAGTAGAGCTGTTCAGTGATGTAACTTAGCACAAACAGCTTGTTCTAATTGACAAGTATGGAGAAAGAAAACTGATGACCCTGGCTTGCGTTGCACCCACCGAACCTTGGCATATTGCAGTTTTTTAGTCCACCATTAACTCCTGTTTTGTCACACGTCTGACAGCTAAAGCTTGGTCCAAACTGTGACAACTGGAGGATCATTCCAAATACAGCAGCAAATCTACTCACAAAGTTGTGGAGTAGTTTTGGCCTGCTGATTTTCTTTACACAGTCTATTGACTTAGTTAAGGTTTGTGGGTATTAATTTTTGCACAGCTCTTGAAACTACTTCCACATCGTATCAACTGAGTCGAGCTCTGGATTTTGCCACTGGGACATACGATGCGGGAGAACTTTCAAAAGCTGTGCAAAAATGAAAACCCACAAACCTCAACTAAGGCAATAGATTTTCCAAAGTAAATGAGCAGGCTAAAACTACTCCACAACAATGCGAGGCAGAGAGAGGTCTAAAGAACGCTCCAGTGGAACCCCCGCCTATTCACAGTTCAGCGTTGGCAGATTCACCCACGTGCTGATTTTTCTGTGGAACAAAACTCCAAATTATTTGTAGGAAATTTGCTTATTTATTTTGTAGAGTATGCCTAAAATTTTCTGAAGAGAATGCAGTTTGGGAAGGTCCAATACCGAGCCGTAATGCTGTTTGACACACTATTGGATGGCGTCTTCAAAGCGGTCAATCCAGGAGTGTCATTCATTTTCCTTTGTGTTGATTGGTTGTAAACCACCAAGTGCAGAGATAAGGAAGACTGTAGATATGAGCTTCCGCAGCCATACAGTTATAACTGATTTTAGAGAGGATCACAAGTGTTCATGTATTTTAGCTATTTGTGGGCCGCTCTGGTCCTGAACCCTCGCGAATACGGCGGATCTGCTGTATTACTTTATGCTATTAAGCTGAAGCAGTCATTTCACAACAATGATTTATGGGATTCACAGATTGTTCCATTTTGAAATCTGTTGTCTTGCTTGGTTTCTAAACTTATACTCCAAAGCAAAGATTAATGTAGGTTTCTTTAAGTAAAGAAGAGGTTTATTCTTTAAAGGCAAAACTAAAGCTCTGAATTATAAAAAACTATGGTCATACAGATACGTGTTAAATTTAATCAGAGTCTGAGACACAACTAACACAAGACTGTTGTAATCAAACCCCAGAGGACTTAAGGTGGTTGTGTTGTCAAAATGTCTTGGGTGAATGCACATACCAGTCAAAATCGTTTCTGGTGAGGAACTTTCTGAAACAATTTTCACAGTAAAGCATCCCCCACCAGACACCAGCTCTGCGTCACAGATAGCACAGATATCCACAGCATAACCTTTTATCTTCCGATTCATCCCACCTCCTCCCACTCATCTGCAGAGCCAGATCAAACCACATCCTAAACCTTTCATCGCTGCAGCACATTTGAACCTATCTCACCGTGCAACTTTTTTAGACCACCACAAACCTCCGCTGACCTTTGCTTGTAAAAGACAGAACTCCCTGCACCAGGTCAATATTCACTGTGTGATGTGGCCTTTCATTCAACTTTCAAGCTGGCCTTTAAAGAGAGTTGATAAATGGCTTAGCGTTTGTTTCCTTTTAATTATTTTTTTGGGGGAGGGTTTATATGAAACAAGTTTTTTTAAGGACTAACACAGCAATGAACAATCTATTTTCTATTAAATAGCCAGTGTAATAGCTTGCATTTGTAAATCACATGGACTTAAACTTTTATCACGATAACTTGTTGGGATTTACTGCAATAACAATAAAAACTGTTTTAAATAAATGAATGAATAAATAAACAAAATAGTATCAGTATCATCCTTTGACCAAATATCTGTTGGTGTTTACGGTCAGGGCCTCATAAACACAAATAATGCGATAAAATAAAACTCGCCAGATCAGCTAAGAACTATGACAACAAAATTAAATTAGTTTACTGCCTGGCTCTAACCTTTCATTAGTTTTAAATCTGTTTTTTATAAGAAGGGATTATGAGAGTACCTGTAAAAAAAAGGGAAAAAAAAGATGGAAGGTATTTGACTCTTTGTGGGTGTTCAGATAAAACAAAGTCACCTATAAATCTATAGGTATAAACACTTTGCTTTTAAACCTAATCCATGAGGAGTTGATCTAAACCAGCTTTTCTCTGCCTCTCTATTTATATCCTTTCCTTCATTTGTCTTCCTTAGACACCACAACTCATACCTTCAGTTGGCATGTCCTGGCCTCATTTATCATATGATAATGAACAACGTCGTGCACAGTTATTCCTGGTCAATGGAAAACGTTTTCGAAAAGTATGCAAGAAATCATGGCACCTAAAACGAAGATATGATTATAAGAAGAAAATTGTACAAAAATGTAAAACATCTTGTTCTAGAATTAGAACATAAATTCCAATACTAGAACATGAAATATCCCAAAAAAGGGTCATTATGACATGACACACACGCAGAGTTAATCTTGAGCTGTTATGCAACAAAAGGAGAGCCTGAGAATGGACCACATTCCTAGTGCCTCATAAGATGAAGACTGCTTAAATGAGCAGAAGACATGCACACATACAAGTTCAAGAGAAACCCCTATCTATCATAATAAAGTGCACAAACAGTGTGTGCACTGATACCGTTTGAGCAAATGATAGACATCTTTGGTTACAGCAACACCTCACAGCACTATTCGTTCCATTCTGCTCGTTTGGTCCCTGAGAAGTACTCCTCATGAACACATTGGTCCAAATCCTCGAGACAGACGTTTAATAAACTTGTTGGATATGTGAGAAAAATTGTGCTTTTGAAATGAACCATAAAAAAGAATTAAACAGTTTTCTTTCACTTTTTTTACAAAATGCCAGTCTCATTTTCCATGCTCTCCCCTCCCTTTATTTCTGCTTCATTCTTTAACTCAGTCTCAGTTCTATTTTAATCCTGTTACTTTTTTAAGCCAGTACACTTCCTTCCCACTGCCTTTTTTTTTTTTTTTTTTACTTTCTCTGTCTACCTGACATTTGGCTTGTCGGCATGGTCTACGCGAAAAGTTATGACCTCACTTCAATACAATGTTCTAAAGACACAGCAGAGAGAATAAGATAACATTAGGTGGAATTTGGGGGATCAGACTGAATAAGACGAATGGAGATGTAAAAAGGCAACACGCTGGCACGGCATTGCAGGCATGCAAACAATAACGGCGATGACTGGCAAAAACATCTAGAAGAGGGAGGGAGATTGGATCTAGATTAAAAAGATAACATGAGTGCAAAGACAATAAACAATTATAGGTAAAACTAAGTAAAACAAAGGTGAAATAGAAGGAAAAATATTCCTCCCTTACCCATCTAACATTTTATTTCGTCTTTTCTTTTCTCTCTATGCTCCTCAAACCTCTATGGGATCATTTTTAGCCTGGCACCGTCATTATTACATTCAGTCCAAATCGCACAGGCCATCAGAGTTCACCAGAGCTGCAGGGCACCGTTCTAAAGCTAATGTGCTGGCTCAAAAACGTTTGAACAAGACATTGACATTTTCCAGGCAAACAACACACACACACAAAGCAGAATAGAAGAGAAACTAGTTTATGACACACACACACACAAACACAGAGCACTGAGCAGCAGTAGTGCTGGACATCATCAAACACTCCAGTTACCACAACAACTTCCCATTTGCCTTAACCCATTTCCTGCTCAGAAGGGTTGCTTGCCAGCTACCGCTTCCGTGACTGGAGAATCTATGAAGGAAACTAATGACCGACAAAGTAATGAAGGGGAGTGTTTTTCCTAAAGTTGAAAAATGACAGGCAGGAAAACTTAATATGATTGTTTAGGAAAAAAATAAACAAACACAAAAAAAGGGCTGGGATTAGTCAATGTTCCACATCACTTTACATTCTTGCACCAAAATTATTGGGAATAAGTTTATTTCTCTAAATCTAGTTCTATACACTTGAGTATTTTTCTGTGTTATAGAGACAAGTCACGGAAATTTCCCAATTTTTCACAAAATAAATTCCTAAATATTTTCTGGGGCCTTTTTATTATTATTTTTTTCCAGTTCTGATGCCTGTATCAACATGTTGATTCCTTTAAAATCACGTTTTCTAACCCCTGATTAAACTAAACTAGTTCTAAGAAACATTCGTCTGGTAGATATTATTCACTGGAGTCCTATAACTTCATCACACAATGAGTTAGATTCTCAAAAACTACTTTAAACCCATCAGCCATCCCCATTTTGAAAAAAAACAAATTGAGAAACGGTGGGTCACAAAATAAATTGTCTAGTGGTATATGGCTCCATTTCCAGGAGAGCGGGCTGCACAACTGCAAATGCATTACATAGCAAAGGGATGACAAAGCAAGAACAAATTCCCAGACACACATCTATTTTCTAGATCAGCCTATTCCTTACATGGATGTGGGGGTAGCTGGGCCATATATTGTACTTAATGTAGGGCTGGGCGATAAGGCCTATCGTGATATATTGATCAGTTGAACAGCTTCTCCTCTTCCTCCTCAACCAGTTTTACCACCCCTTCAATATTCAATTTCCTGTCATCGCCTAGTTTGCATAATTTGCATGAAACTGTAATGGATGCTGTAAGAGAGCAGAATATTTTTTTTCAATAGCAGTTTTTAAGGAAATCTTTTATTAACTATTAATGGTTGCGGTGGCACGTGTATAAAGTTTTGCTTTTTGAATATGTTTTTGAATTGTCCTGTTTTTTATATCACTAATTTTGGCATAAAAATCAACCCTACCATAAAGGCAGTAAGCCGATGTAACAGCTCTAATAAACAACTTCAACCAGCTGTTTATTCCGGGGTTCGATTTCCTCTTCTTTCTGTAGTTCTGAGAGTCGAGTTCAAACTATGATGAGTGTTTAACATCCGTCACAGAGAGGTGCAAATCTCTAATTTATTTACTGTGCATTTGTTTATCTTTGACAAAGACTTTTACACGGGTCTAAAAACTCGCTAAACAACAAAGTCGCTAATTCACCACTCACCAACAATGTTCCCTTCTTGTTACCTACTGGATGGGGTGTAGTCCTATGATTGTACGTAGTCATGAGACTCTACCCCATCCAATCTGTAAGGTAGTACAGTCAGCATCTTAAAAGGGATATGAAGATACCCACACTAAAGCAATTTATTTTTAAACAGAGAAAGTACCAAAATTGGCAAACTAACAGTAACAATTACAGATGCAACAATACCACTTTTTTCAAACCAATAAGATACCTATACATGGATCAGAGTACTTGCCGATACTTAGTACAAAAGGAGATACTTCTACCACACACAAAAATGCATTGAAAACCGGTTTTATTTTCTTCTTTGCTTGTTACAACAAAAGATGGAGAATTTGATTTTAAAAAAAATACATATAAATAAAAATGACAAAACCAAAATTTCGAGTAAAGAATAAACATTTTCTGTTAAAGTATTGCAGAGTGTCCACATTTTAAGCACTGGTTAATGGTATTGGTTAACTAACCAATAGGAGTACATAAGAATGACATCGGACCGAAACCCACTACCTATATCGATGCATCCCTGGTTACAGTCATAAATTTCAGTATTGGTAAATTATCTATTTATCGCTCAGCCCTAACTTATTTTAAAAAAAAAAGCAGGGTAAACCCTGGACAGGTTGCTAGTATGCAAAAGGGCAACAGAGAGACAATAATAACAAAAGGGAGTTTTGAGAGAAAAATGAGCCAAGCCTTATAACCCAGATAGTCTGTTAAAAATCTCCTGCATACCAACAGCAAGCCTCATCACCAAAAAACAGTGAGCACAGGGTTACAGAGTGATGATGCAAATATCCCCAAAGGCCCGGGTGTTTGTCCCGGCCTTCCTGCATGACATCCATGAGTCATTTTTACTTTTTTAATACTCCATAGTCACGTCTATGACTACAAATAATAACTGTGACCTGGGTCAGGGATCCATAAGAGAGACGGTGTCTATGTCTCTATAGAGGTGTGTTAAAAATACACACAGAGACATTTAATTCCATTTTCCCTGCACTATTAATCAAGCCACTACTCAATATAAGCTATCGTTTAAAAAACATGACAAAACAGAGCACCTCTTTATTTATATTATTATAAAACTATAAACATTGGATCACACCTCACGCCACCTTGATATCTGCTTCTAAAAATAAGACAAAATAAATCCCTCAACCTTTAAACATAGCATCACATAATACACTCTGATTGGATCAACTGTTTATTGTATCCTTTTCTCTATGGCTTCAACCCTGGCACAGTTACAATCAATACTGGGCAAAACAAATGAAAACAAACAGCAGGCCCTGGACTATCCCATCATGCCTTTTGTGTGAGTTTTGTTTAATCAAACTAATAGCATCCGCTAATGTTTGTAGAACACTGCTCAAGCTTTCAATAGCTTCTGTCCTGTTGTCTTGAAACCCAAATAGCCTCTGAAAATAACCACGTAAGAGTTTGATGGGAGGAAATAAACAGAACCACTGAATGATGCCATGAAACCGTAGCAGTTAGGTTAGCTCTGTTTTTTTTATTTCATACATTAACACGATATCAGAATATTTTATGGTTTCTTCTTCTATCAGCAAAGACTAAATAAATAAAAAACAATAAGCAAGTCAATTACTGTATGTGTGTTGTACTGGGTGTGCATATTTCAAGTTAAACCATCTGAACTTAAACACAGACCACACAGCAGTAGACATAATAACATATGGACTATAGGAGAAGAGAAAAATCAGAACTCACCACTTTGGGTTTGGTCTTCTGTGGAGCAGAAGCAGATACGCTGTCCTCAGTACCAATCTTCTGAGGTCTAGCTTCAGTAGGTCCAATGTTAATGTTCCCACCAGAGACCTCTGCACTAGAAACAAAACCCTGAGTTCCATTACTTGCTATAGGAACAGGCCTGGCCGCAGTGTCCTCAAGATTACATCTCTGGGTGACATCCTCCAAAGATGGGGCCTCCTCTCCTGGAGGCACTGCTTGGAAGTCCACTTCCTTCAGGGGCTGAAGCTGTGCAGGTGGGGATATGGGAAAAAAGGCAGCAGGCTCGCTGATGTTGCGAATGTGCTTGGGTTTGGTTTTGGATTTCAGTGGGGAAGCTGGAGGAGATGAGATAAGCTTACTTTGGTTTTTGTGCTCCTCCTGCGCCTCTGTACCTAGTTCAATGGGCTGAAATTGGCCATTGTCAGGAAAAGACTGTAACCTGTTAGGACGTTTTTTAGCCAGTCGACGTGTTATTCTAGGAGACAGAACTTCATTAAGTTTGGGATCTAGGTTAAACTTCTCCTTTTCATGGTCTATTGAATCATCTTCATCCTCAGGGTTATTAGAGAGAGCATTGCACTCTGGCTGGGAAGCTGCAGTTCCAGCCTGAAGCAATTGTGTGGGGTTAGCCTCTGATTCCCAACGTTCTTCTCTCTGCTCACTGAGGATTGGCTCACTGCTAGAGGGTGGAATCTGTCCAGATTGATCCAACTCACTGACTTGATGCATACTGCCAATTTGAGGGTCAGTTTGGGACAATGGAGGGGCCTCACTACGGCGACTAGGATCACTGAAAGACTTCTTCTTGGGGGGCTTGCCATTGCCATGATCATCTGTGATCAATCTGTCCATTGCACCTGGCTCAGCTACAATGTTCCTGATGACCCTGCTATAATCCTGAATGGCATCATCACGTAAACCGCTATCACTGTAAACAGACAAGTCACTTGCAACACTGCCTTTGTATTCTGACAGTGTAGATGCTACAGAGATCTCTGGAGGACTTCCCCCTTTGACAGACAATGAACCCAAAAGATTGCTGTCGACTGAAGAAAAATTGTTGCTCCCTTTTTCGACTAAAGAACAGCACCGCTGAGGCATGGGGTCGCTAAGAGAACGGTAGACGGTGGACTCACCATTTCCTACAGCTGTTGTTGTTGACTCTGTGTGACTGCCATTACTGGAATCGGACCCTGTGTTGTTATTACCAGTGGGAGAGAACTTGCGCCTTCGGCGGACTACACTTGGGGTTGCAGGAGATTCAAATCTTTCACCTTCTCTGCCTGATGCTGCAGTTGAAGTGCATCCCATTGTTACGACACCGCTGGTGTTGATTCCCTCAGAGTTGGGTTTGTTTAAAGAAGTAGTAGCACTCATTTCCATGATATGGTTATCAGTCAGATTTGTACAGATCAAGCTGTTCATAGGCATTGTCTTTTCCTCCTGTTTGAAGCCTTCCCCCTCATGGAGAGCTGACTGCTTCCATCCAGTCACTGGCTGCCCTAGAATATCTTTTGCTACTTTTACCCTTAAATTAATCCCAGCTGATCCCAGGAAGGACCTCTCTGAGAGCTCACTGGGACCCATATCAGGCTCTGTCACAATCCCCTCATCTGTTAAACTGGAGTCATGGCCTGAAAGCTCATCCATGGAGCGGTCATAGAGCATGCTTTCGTCCGAGTCGCCTTTCAGTAATGCTGTCTCAAACTCTCTGCTCTGTCTATTGGACTTCTCCCAGCAGTCTGTACCCTTACTGTTTAGTTTCTTCAGCTGCATACTTGGTTCACTCCTCTCCCTCTCCTTGCTCTCCCTCTCTTGCTCATGTTTATCTTTGTCTTTTGTGTTCTCAGACTCTTGAGCTGTTCTCGTCTCATCTTTAACGTCTTCTGCTTCTTCCTGCCCTTTCTTTGTTTGCTTTACCTGTAATCCTTCATTTCCCAAAATATAATCAGATGACATTAAAGCTACATCATCATCATTGTCGTTGTCCCTAGTGCACATCTGGCAGATATCTTGAATGACCTGCCTGGCTTCCTGCATGCATCTCTCCTCTAGGGGAGTTGGCATCACTTCCTCATCATCATCATAATCATCATGCCTCTGTCCATAAGTCCTCAAATTCTGTTGTCCAAACCTAAAATCCCCACTATCACTTTCTACTTCTCTGTCTGACACCACCAGTCTATCTTCAGTCTTTTCATCATCTAAGTCAAGCTGCTGCTCAGAGGAACTCCTCTTTGTGGAGCCACCCGTCAAATAAGATCTTGCACCTGCTGTAGGTTTGTCCGAATAACTGAAGGATTTTGTGCGCCTTAGAGTGGCCGTAAGGTCTTTAAGTGAAGGACGGCGACCCTCATGTAAAATGTGAGATGCACAGTACTCTGACAACCCCTCACCAGACCCACTCCGGTCTCCTCCACTTGGTCTTCGCATTTTTAGCTTTGGCACATCATTTTTCAATGAGTTTAAGAGAGTCATCGTCTCTGATGTGATATCAGGGTTGGACATTGAAATTTTATTATCTTTATTTGCAGCTTCCCTCCCAGTTGTTTTCTTTAACACAACACTGTCAGGACCTCTTACTCCAGAGGAGCCTCTATATTCTCTAGGCATTAAATTTGGTATGAAGGTTGCTGTCGGTAAGATCTTGGGGCGCACTCGGACAGGGGCCCGAGAGAAGTTATCTCCATGTCCAAAGCTTGGGGAACGGTACATGGTGAAATTCCCGTGGTACGTTTTACTCAACACAGAAGATGAAGAAGCTCTGCTTGTACTGCTTTCTGATCCACCCGTGTTAAAAAGCATATTGGCTCCACGGCTGCCATCATTCTTCTGGTCCTCCTCTTTTAGTGTCTCAGTACTGGAGTATCTGCTGCTGCAGCATGAATCACCAGGACTAGAAACAAAAGGGGGTATCTTCACTTTTGACACTCGTGATAATGCAGGGAGTGTGGTGGACACTGCAGGGGAGGAGAGGCGCTCCCAGTGCTGCAGCCTGGCTCTGTTGCTATGAGCTCCAGGTTCTCGTGTTGAGTGGCTCCGATGTATCATTGTTGTAACTTCTCCAATGTTTTGCTGCTGCTGCTTTTCTGTGCGATCCATGATCAAGGCTGGATCACTATCACTGTCTTCTGATTCATACTGATTATTGTAATCATCACTGCCTGCTGCTGGAGCAGTCCCGCTGACCTTCTTTTTTTTTCTTAGAGAGCGACGACGCACTGCTTCTCGACAGTGGGTGCCTAAAGAAGCAGGGCTGTCCTCCTCGCTGCCTGAGGACCTGCCAATGACCTTTGCACCCCAACGGCCATTTTTATTGCGGGCTAAATAGCCGCCCCCTCGCTCATTTGCACTCCCTTCCCCTGCCCTGCAAGTGACAGAGGAAGCAGAACAGGAAGGATAACCCCAAGCCCCTCCTCTCCTTCTGCTGATGTGCACCTCTTCTTCGTCTCCAGAACTTAACTTCCCATGAAAGCTGAGAGGAGAACTAACTTTTGTAGAGGCTCCTGGCTCAGACAGTGAAGATATAGCAGAGGAACAGGAGGTAATGGCTTTATCTGGAGATAGAGTAGACAAGTTGGAGGAGGTGGTGGGGGCTGGTGCTCTAGAGGAGCTATGTGCGGAATGTAAACTATCCCTGGGCAGCCCGACCCCCTGTCTATCCCTTCTCTCCCTCTCTGTCGGCTGCTGTAGAGAGGAGTAGCAAGAGGAGGTGTCCAAGCCTACTGATCGCCTTGAAGACAGAGCAGCACAGGGTTGAAGGTCAGGTTTAGGGTCAGGTGTCAATCCAGTCGTTCTAGGGGACTTACAGGTAGCTTCTGCCTCAGCACTTACACTGTGAGATCTGCATACAGATGAATTATTCCTCTGGTGATTACACCTCGAGTGAAAGCGACATCTTGAGGATAATTCAGCTTTTTCTATATCTCCTTCCTCGTCATTTGAGAGCTGAGGATGATCAGTTTTGAAATAAAAGTCCACAACATAACACGAAGTTTCTTTAGCTGAGCAAGTTTCCCTACTTTGTGCTCCAGATATGCATTTATCAAAAACAGAAATGCACACTGAGTGATTGTCACTGTCACTGCAGCTGGGCTCATGTAAATAACCTCTGCCAGCTGCCTTTAAGCCCCCACATGTGTCAGTCTTGAGTGGCTGCGAAGCTTTCTCATCAAAAAGTTGCCTGATTTTGGTAACACTTGGCCACCTTTCAGAGTGTGTGGGGATGTGGCGATAGCTTCTGTGAGATTTACAAGGTGGGGGAACCTCTTTACCAACATCCTCTTCCTCATCTGTAGTCAAACTTCTTCTAAGATCAGCGGCATTGATGCGAGAATAATCTCTCTTACCAGATTTGGTGCTCTCAGCTGATAAACGGGTAAAATTCCAATTCTCCGAATCCGAGCACGATACAGAATCACTGCCAGAGTGGAACTTCAGCGCTTTATTGTCCCAGAGAGACTCTGCATTGGTCTGATCGCTCTCCAGGAAACACCCCTCTCCGCTGTCTCCTTGGAAAGATTTACGAGAGGGAGATCCGTCTCCCCTGTCGCCTCGGGCCCGGGTTAGAGTGCTGCTCCCCCGCGTCAGCGCTGCACCATCTCCCGGTGAGTCTTGTTGCGTCCTGGTGGATCCGCCGCTCCTCTTGCTGCTGCTGCTGCTGAACTTCTCCGTGAGCTGGCGAATGGATGGAGAAATAGAGGAGGGAAGAGTGGAGGAGCCTCTCTTTGGCTCTGCGGTTGTGGTGGCGGAGATTTTGGAAACTTTTCTTGACACACTGACATTACGCGTCGCCCAGGACTGTTCTGCTCGGCTGGGCTCCGGGGGGAGGGCGACGCCGACAGCCTCCGAGCCCTCTGATTTGTGTTGCTGCTCCTCACTCCTACTGGAGCTCAACTTTTTGAAAGAGACGTTGCGATAAACGGCCGCATTCTTCTCTTTTCTTTCTGCCATTGTTCATGTCTTTCTTTGTTGCAGTTCAAAGCACCTTTCTCTAGTTATGGCTCCATTCTTCTTCTCTCCCCCCTTCTTGCAGTCCAACCGCAACCAACCCAGAACAGCAACCACTTTTTCATTTAAACGCTTTGTAAAACATCAAGCTGCTCTGTGAGCTAGCCAACAAAACAATCAGGCAGTAGGGGGGTAAAAAAAAACGGTGAGGGCAGACCTCTTGATCAAAAACTTACATATTTGATCAAATGCCGAAACCGCATCCGTGCAAGAAAGAAAAGTGGGGGTTTTTTTGGGTTAAAAGTTTCCCAAGCCAGCCTCCTTACAAACACAACTTTTCCATTGTTATTCCTGCTGTTTTTAGCTCTGCGCACATCCTCCTGCACGGGCCCAGCGGATCGACCACTCTGAACTCCCCCAAACTGTTTGTGGATTCCTTAATTTGACATCATTTGCTTTTCCGTGACTTATGTTGTGTGTGTTGTTTTTTGTGTGTGTGCATTTTTAATGCTTGAGATAGGGTAGAGTGGGTGGGCGGGACTAAGGGGGTATAGGGGCTGTCATAAGCCCCCTGGGGAACTGAGAGGAAAAGCTTTTTTTTCTTGTTGATAGAGAGGAGATACAGTGGACTAACTGGATGTAATTATAGCCTCTTCCCTTGTGAAAAACACAACCGCACTGTCAGAGCAGGAAAAAAATGTTCCCAAAGATGCAGCCATTATAAAACAGAAATAATTTCTAGAATTATAAAGAATACAGAAATAAAGTAAGCCAGATCCTTGCATACTTTACAACAGATACGACCCAGTGAGGAGCTCAATGAGGAGCTCAGGCGTGTCAGCATTTGTGGGGGGCGTGGAGGGGGGCAAAGATAAAAGTTTTCATTCCTGCACAATAACCTCTCTGTGGTGTTTCCCATGTGGCTGTCTGCTTAACAGGTCCTTTTGTTCCAGAGGGGAATTCTCTGTGCTCCAGTCCTTCACAAAGGAAAGAGATGGAGGGGAGGTTGTCACCGCAGCGCCCCCCACCGGCAGGCTCCTCACACCTTCAGGTCTGAGTTGGAGGACAGAACATTTTGAAAATCCCATTGCATGTTGGTTTAACAGGACTCCCGCTGAATTTGGGTTGTTGTTGTTGTTTGCTCAACTGCTAAATGTATTTGTTTTAATGAAAAAGCTAAAATACCAACGTTTTAACAGGACTGAGGCTGCATATCTGATCCAACAAGATATAAAAAGTAGTTTAAGAGCTGTTTTTAGAAGACAGAAAAAACAGTTTTTTGAAATACCAGAAACAACTTAATCGATTCTTAAAAACAACAACAGGAACACGAGAGTTTGAACTGGTTGCGAGAAGGTCCTGGATCTGAATCCCACCCTTGTTTTGGCATGGGGTTTGAAGGATTTTCCCATACTTGTTCAGGTACTCTGGCTTCTCCCCAGAGTCCAAAAAAATATGACTGTATGGCTATTTGGTAACTATAAATTGCCTTTATGATTAAGTGTGTTCCTGTGGTTTTCTATGATGGACCGGTAGATCTGTCCTCCACTGACTGCCGGAGACAGGAACCAGCCTCCCTCACACTCTTTAAGGATAAGTATAGATAATGCATGGGTGTCCTCTAATCCACAAAGGCTCAACATTTTACATATAGGCTTGAATAAATACATTGGACCCCAGTTATTATTTTAATAAATGTTCCTTAACAAGTTGCCCCTGCGTCTGACAAAAAATGTCCCCCTTCACAGAAAAACAAAAGTAAATTGTTAACTAAATCATACTGCATAGCACAAAACAAGGAAAAAGTGGACACTTTTGGCTCAAAATTTTTTTTTGCTTCCTACAAAGAGTTATGATTAGATGAGACGAAAGGTGGAACAGTTTCGACTGCAGTTAAGATGCATCTGGATGAGTTTTGGTGAGGCTGTCAAACTACTGACTGTCTAGCATAGTGGTGGTAACATCATGATGTGAGATGTCCTTTCCCGATAAGGATACTGGAACATTGAAGGTGGAAACTGTTAGTTTCCTCCTAACTTTTTTTACTTCCCCTCAAATCAACAAGACACCGGACCTCAACCCAATCGAAAATATATCAGCCATGCTTCAAAGCCACAAGCAACTCAAATTAACGCTGCCACTTCTTTTACGAAGAGAAAGCCCGGCTAAAAAGACTGTGGCTTGGTCTGGAACTCCCTTAGTGAGTTTCACTCAAATACTAGTGGAATTATCTGATCTTATATGTTTAATTTTGACCCTGTAAGGATTACTTACATTTAATCTATCTTGCCTGCACGTAATTCTTTATAAAATTTAATTAGGTTGTTTGTTGTACGACCATTCAAGTCTTTTTTTTCAAGTTAAATACGGATTTGTGCCTGTAATTAGAGCATTTTATACCATATCAAATACAATTTATGTTGTTTGCATCTGTTTTTTATTCATTTTTTCAGTTACAATTTATATCATGACACTCCCATAAAAATAAAAATCACAGGAAACTACAAAAGGGGTCTAAGAAAATAAAATAACATTTATGATAAAAAGAATACATTCCTTTACATATGTTTGTTACAGTATTTCTAAGGACAACATCTTCAAAACTTTTCAAAACACTTTAAACAAGTGATAATATTGGTACAGTACAGATTTACTACAAGTTTCCACACATCAGACACATGATAAAGCCTCACATTTAGTGCTTGGAAGGGGCCACTTATATATGATTACATAACTAAAAAAATTAAAAGATTCAACCACAGTACTTCATCTGTACTTTAAATATTCATGCGTATTCAGCATAAATTTCACATTCAGTGTAACATATTTAATAGAATCTGCTGGAGATTTATCATAAACTCCAGTAAACCCATACAAAGCACAAGACGGAGCTAAAATCTCACCACAAGCTGCCTTATTGATGTGATTCTTAAAATCGGGGCTTTGTTAGCAAAAATAATACCTAAAAAAACCTCTTGGGAAAACGTAAGTGCATGCATTTATGTTATACTGTTCATTGTGACACAGATTCACAGCTTCTGCAATTAAAAAGGCATTTTCTAACAAAATACGAAAAACACTTTTAGTTTGATGAAAGAAAAACAAAGCAGCTCACATTCGCACAGTACAAACAAAAGCAAACTGTAATCTGCTGTATGAAAGCAGTTTATCTCAAAAATATAAAGATTTTATACTTAAAAATAGATCAGAATTCAGTATCTATTCAGTTAGAGCTTTTAAAACAGTGCGATGCTAAGCAGCTTATTCCTTCTCTAGACTACCTTTAGTAGAATAAAGAACTCTTAGTAGTATAGGACCTTCCCCATTAAAAAAAAAAATCCCTGGTAAAAATATGAGAAAAACCTTCAACTGATTTCAGGTTTAATTGCAACAGGATAATCGAACAAAAGGACATTTTTTGTTTCATTTCATCATTAATTTGAGAAAGTTATTTAGAAAGGAAACAAATATCTTGTTAATTTTTGTGACCATTTAGATATATACCTTATTAGACAAGAAAACATGCCATTTCACAATGTAGATAGATGGTGTGCTGATCTTTATAAGTCAGAAAAAAAGATAGCTATTGGCTTAAAACTGAACTTAGCCAGAGTAAGACCAGTACTGAAAGGGTTGAAAATAATTGGAACTGTGACAAACAAGGCTGAGGGGAGGCTAAATAAATCCTCGAGGGTCACAGTTGGAGAACTGCAGTGAGTTTTTGAAATGATGTTTGTTTAGAAGTTTTGTGCACATCTCTACCAGGTGATTATTAAAAACCAAACCCTTATTTCTTTAGTCTCCAATCTTTAACAAGCCTCCTCCAGGTCTGAGAACTGAAGCCCCATTTTAACAGGAAATGATCTCACTTCCATAGCAAGAGGACAAGAAAGGCATTTCATTTAGACCCATAAAAGGCCCTTTTTTTAACATCTGAACACGTTATTTGCCACAGTAACAGTATACGTGATGCATTAATGTTACCCAAAACATTAAAATGTAATTTCAATAATAGACTGACCAAACTTTAGTGTGAGCTGGACTTTGGTTGTAGTCAGTTCATAATAATTCAGATAATGTGGTCCACACAGAATAAATCATACTGACTACATTCACTGCAGACCCAGTGTTTACGTGCAGTGGAGTACACACCCTCCAGTGGTGAAACTCATAGTTACACTTTCTGTGCTGAACCAGTGCGCAGATCTTCACATGACAAAAAAAAAACAATTAATTTGCAGAAAACAATTCTTAGATTTAAAATCAGTATTACTTCTGCAAATACAAAGACAAAATAACCACTCAAATGTTGAGACGTCATAAGTAATCTGTGCTCACACTGTGGTTCCCTTGTCCCTGAGGGTGGTCACTCTGAGCACAAACTTCCTGGTGCTGTTGCGGTAACGTGGCTGGGTGAAGTAAAACAGTATAGGGTCCAGTAAACTGTTCATGCTGGCAAACGGCCTGGTGCACTTATAGATGATCGCAAACATGTTCCTCATCTCACAGGGGGCGCTGGGCAAAGTGCGCACAACCAGGTACATGGTTTTAGTTAGGTGGAAAGGCACGAAGCTTACGCAGAACACAGCCGCCACCACGAGGATCATCCTCACGGCTCGGTCTCGTTTGTCCCTTGTGGCTAAGGAGACCCCATGGTAGGACACAGGACGGCAGAGGATGTGGGCCATCCGGCAGTAGCAGACCATCACGCCCAGGAAGGGCAGCAGGAAGCCGAGGAAGGTCAGAGCCATGCCGTAAGGGTAGTAATCCAAGGAGCGTTTCGGCGTACTGAGATCGTAGCACACTGTGCGGTTGCGCTGGATTCCAGTCGCGGCAAAGTTAAAAGTCGGTGCGCAGAGGAGGAGGACAACCAACCACACCCCTGCGCAGATGCCCCACGCCATCCTGCGGCCGCCTTCTTTGTGCCACACAGCGAAGGGGTGGCAAATCCCAATGTAGCGGTTCACACTGATGCAGGTGAGGAAGAGGATGCTGCCATGCAGATTACTGAAATAGGAAAACAAACGGGTCAGTAACGTTGGAGAGTCGGATTTGACCAACTTTATAAACATTCAGAATGGCACAAAAGTGTATTACTACAGATGCCTTTCTACTGGTTTTAACACATTTCTGGACTTTGGCTACATTTTCATAAACCGTTTATCAAATCTTTGTGTTTGATCATGACAGAATGTTGTTAAAACCAATCAAAAAATGAAGGATAAAACCAGACAACCCCAAAAAACAATCTTCAATTCTAAACATAATGGGGAAACTTTTATGTTTTATTGTTTTTATTCAGCTATGATGGACTGGCAACCTGTCCAGGGTGCACCCCGCCTCTCGCCCGTTGACAGCTGGAGATAGGTTTAAATAACTGATAAAAGCAATTGTTTATAGGATTGTTTTAAAAAAGCTGATGGATAAAAACAAACACATTTTGGGCCTTAGTCCCCTCATAAAAGAAAAAAGTTTTTTACGAGCTTAGCAAAAAAAAGTGTATATTTTTTGGTTGATGTTAACAAAACCAACAAAGGAGCCAGTTTTCTGTAGAAAAGGGATCAGTAAATTATTTTGAAAGTGAAACATGCAAAGTATGTAAAACATTTGCCTTTTTTAAACAAAAGTCTGATGTTTCAAAAAAAAATTGGGGGAGAGCATGTTTTGGTCAAAAAAGGATTATTCTATCTACAAAAATGTAATGTAAGCTGTAACCTGCTATTGGAAAAGCTTTATGTATTTTGGCATTTGATGAATAGATGTGCCCGAGTCAGTTCCTTAGTAAAAGTTGTTGGATGTTTGCTATTGATGTATGGTCTTTTACAGGTTAGAGTTCTATAACCTTGTACGGAGTGAAAATCGTCCAAAATGCAGCATATAACCTACCTGTAAAACTGAAACCTGACCATTTTACAGGCAAACTCCCCAAAAGGCCAATAGTCATGACTGGCATAGTTGTAGATGAGTAAAGGAAGTGACGTCACATACAGGAAGTCAGCCAGTGCCAGGTTGAGCATATAAATGTTGTTCCGGGAAACGTGGGGCCTCGTCCTCCATATCTTCAGTATGACGACGGCGTTGAGAGGAATGCCGAGCACAAACACCACGATGTACACCGCAGGGAGTAAGATCCGTTTAAAGTCCTCCTTATAGGTGCAGCGTAAGCTAGCGTTGCTAAAGTTACTGACAGAGATGTCTGTGGTGTTTAGTTCGGCAGGTTCAAAACTGGTGGAGAGCAAGTCCAACGGGAATGCACTTGGGATCAGTGTCTCAGTAGGCGGGGAGTTGAGAAAATGTTGCATCTTCACATCCTGCAAGACAGACATAAGAGTTAAAACATTAAAATCAGACTTGATTTTTACCATTATACAACAGATCTATGCTCTGTGGATTTCTCTTTGAGTGCAAACAAACAAACAACAAACTATGTATGATCAGAAGAGGTCATTAGATGACGCCATGTTAAAGATATAACAACTCTCCACCAGAGGGCAGGCAATATCTGCATTGATGGCAGCATGGACTGCAAACATACAGTGAGCTCTAACAGTACATTAAAGGATTGTACAACGAGTTTTACCAACAAAATCAGTTGAATAATTGAGCTTAATGTGGTAGATTAATTTGTGTAAAATATAGTTCTTTAAGGGCTTTAAAAACTAGTATTGATAGTTGTAATTTATCACACAACTTCATAAATGTACTTCTGGTGTTACTTCTGGGATTTTCTCTATTTTTGTGGGGTTAGGTTTTTTTATTAAATTTTTTTTTATTCATAGATGTGTAACACTAGTAAAAACATCCTGGGGCCTCTTCTACTGTAAATGCTTCCACTAACCCAAATTATAACAGACAATAAGATTAGTTACCGTAGCTATCCAGATGACACTCAGCCTTACATTACTACATCGCCAGGTGACTTTGAACCCATCCAAACCCTAAATACATGCATTGAGGAAATCAATGTCCCATAACTTTCTCCACCTGAACAGAAACAAAACTGAAGTAATTATTTTTGGACATAAAGAGGACCGATCAAGAGTCAGCACACAGCTTCAGCTAATACAACTAGAATCTACTGATCAGGCCTTAAAATCTAGGCGTAATAATGGATTCAGAACTGGACCTCCAAGGCCACATAAAAGCAATACCAAGGTCAGTCTTCTACCACCTGAAGGACATTTCTAGGACTGAAGGACTAATGTCCCAACAGAACCTGGAAAAAGTCATCCATGCGTTTATCTTTAGTTGGTTTGATTACTGCAACAGCGTCCTCACAGGTCTATCTAAAAAGTCAGACAGCTGCAGCTGATCCAGAATGCTGCTGCTCGCTTGACCTAACCCCAGTTATAAAGACCTTACACTGGCTCCCTAAAGCTCAGAGAAGAAACTTCCAAATACTCCTGCTAGTTTATAAATAATAAAGTGGATTAGCTTCAAAATATGTTGAAGGTCTAATTTTTATTTATTTAACAGTAACAATACATATTGATGAACAAATAAATATAAATATGCCAAAATTAGCTCGAAGACTACTTTACATCTATGGTCTTTGGTAGGTAAAAGCCAAAAAAATAGAAACAACATAAGGAAAATACAGTTTCACACAGTAGACATGAGAACAATGACAATTCATCAGACAAAAATAATAAGAACACATCATGACATACAACACTGACATTTTTTATAACAGTATAACATTAATAATCACAGATCTGTTTCCTCTTCAATTCAATTCAATTCAGTTTATTTATATAGCGCCATTTCACAACAGATGTCATCTCAAGGCACTTTACAAAAAGAGTTATTACAATACAATCTTAAGCCATTGTTTTAGAATAGTTTTGAATATGTTGAATTTTGTGGTATCACTTTTTGCAGCTGCGATCTTGTTCCATATTTCTGTACCTTTGACTGATTACACCTGCTGACTTAATGTGTGCGACTGTAAGGTATTGATTGTACAGTTGCCTCTATTAGAGGCTCTTGTTACCCTACCACTAGTACTGGATTTGAGCACAATGAACTCACTAGGATGATGGGGTGAGTCCATTTAACACCTTATATACTAAGCAGGCTAGTTAAAATTTTCCGAAATATTAAAAACGTAAAATATATTTCTGAAGTATGAAATAACAGTGGAACGATAAAGATTTTCTATCAAGTATTTTTAAGGCTTTAAAAAAAGTGCTTCTATTGCTTTTAAAATTGTGATGGTTGTCAATGACCAGTCTTTGATGTAATATTTAATGTGGGGGAAAAATCATGCTATGGAGAAAGATTTTTCGCATATGCTGTATTTTATTTTTTTTACATGTTTTTTATAGGTTAAGACAGAGTCCAAGGTAACACTAAGACATCTGGATTAACGTACAAACTGGAGTTCCTATCCTTTTAATAATTTTAACATTTAAACATGACTTTATGGTAGACATTTGGAAAGTACAATTTCTTTAGAGTTCAGACACGACTTGGACAGCCACTAAACTACACATATCTTATGTTATATATCTTATGCTAATTTCTCTGATGGTTTTATGAGAGATTTCACTTGTGTAAAGGTGACAGCATCATCTGCATATAATATGGTATCGATTTCTTTGAAAACATTTGGCAGATCATGTATAATGTATAATGAAAATAAAATGGGTCCAAGTACAGAGCGTTGTCTTACTCCCACCTGATAAGTGAGTTATTTGATACCATTGACAGACACACAATGGCTTCACCCATTTCATAAGTTTGATAAATACGATTTTATCCAAGGGATCACCCATTGAGAGAAATTAAATTTCATCAATCTAGTTAGTAATGTTTTGTGGTCAACTGTATCAAAAGTCCTTTTTAAATCAAGAAAAACTGCATCAACAAAAGTATCTAAAGAAAATTTTACTTTTTCAAGAATAACATTAATGGCTGTTTTAGTTGAGTAATTGACATGAAATCTAAACTTCATAGTATGCATGAGGTAACATAAATGATTTATTAGTTGTTCAACAATCCATTTTTCAATTGTTTTAGATATAATAGGCAGTATGCAGATTGGTCTTTGATTCATAATGTTTATTAACACATTTGAACATCGGAGTAATTGTAGCAACTTTCCATGCTGCCACGATCAGCTGAATTTCTAACTGAAAGATTCATCAAATGGGTAATTGGACATATCAAGGATTCTTTGTATAACTTTATAAAATTTGTGTCCAGGCCATCCAAGTTGCGTTCTTAGCTTTTGAAGTTTTTAGTTCACTTATAACAGAAGCTCCATCTGAATCCTTAATTTCGGCTACTATGAAGCCAGGTAAAGACTCAACTAAGTAGGGTACATTTTCACATGAGGTAAACGGCAGAGAAATTTCTTGAACTGAATCTTTTTTTAAAGAATTATATTCAGTTGCCACGGTAACAGGATATTTAACAAGTTGTCACTGTACCAACCATCCAGACCGTCCAGCTCTAGTCTACTAATAAAAAGACCCAGAAACAGCTTTCAGTTTATCTGGACCAACCTTCCTGACGACTGCAAAGCGGCTGAAACACTGAGCTGCTTTAAAACTAATCTGTTTAGAGCTGCCTTGGAGTAAACAATGACGCTTAATTGCTGTTTTACTTTTTTTCTAACTTTCGCTAATGTTTTTTTTCCTCGTGTTTTACGCTTTTCATGTTTTATTCTTAATTACTGTTTTTACTTTCCATTCTTTTATTATATGTTTGTTTGTTTCTTTACCACCGAATCATGTAAAGCACTTTGAATTACCTTGTTCAAAGTTTGCTATACAAATAAAATTGCTTTGCTTTTAACTGCAGCAAAATGTGGTTCTACAAAAATCTGGTTCAGAGGGGCTTTTTCCAAATGTACAATGAACACTAAATTTTTATTTTCAAGAGATGTTGAAAACTATATATAATTGTCCTTCTGTTTCACAATTATGCTCTCCTTTATGTGTAGGTCTATAAACTAAAATCCCAGTAATATGTACTGAACTGTGGTTGTGATGTGAAAAACAAGAGAAAGTTTGAGGGGTATGAAAACCTTTGCAGGCAACGTGTCTATTGTCACTTGAAAAAAAAACACACCAAAAAGAATCAAGAATAAAGGCAGTTAACTGAGAGCCTGGGTGTATAAAATATGACGCTTAAATCAGTTTCAACCATAGGTGTCAACACTATTAAAATAAATACTGTCTGCAGACTGTCTGGACTCCTCCTCAGACCTCACAGCATCTGGAACAGATAGGGATTAATGTAACAATTGTAAATAATGAAACCTCTCCGACATCAGTCACATCCAAGTCCTTCAGGCTATCAAGGAGTTGAGCAAGTTATTTACATAAGCTGCTACCTCCAAAAAACCATGACTCACATATTTCACAACAAGGCATTTGTAAGAGCAAGTGAAAAGTCTGTAAAACTGTCAGAGTTTGTGCATTTCCACGTTTTTTTATTGTTATTTTTTTAGTTTGTGAATTCCTCATGCCCATCCCTCTGAGTGGGTGCGTTAATAATGACGTCTGATATTTCCTGAAAATGGAAGAAGGCGCAAGAAAAGTGGCAGGAGTTCATAAACTTTCACATTAATGAATCGGTATGCAAAAAAAATATATTTTTTATGAAAAAAGGGAGGGCAAGTTATTTTTTGTTAAATAATCCTAAAATGAATTTGGACTAAAAAATGAATTGCCTACATTCCTATTAAAATGATAAAGAAAGTTTTCAGTTTTCACAGGAGTGTAGATATCTCCTTTTACTGTAACTTTCACATTTCCTCATGACTGAAATGCATGTAAAAACCCTTCTGTTCAGGAAGTTTTTAAGCAGCCATAATGGTTGCATGCATACTGTATGCTTTGAAAACAACAGTGACAAGGCAAAAACAATGACCTAATGCGATAATCTCATTTCTTAGGAAAAGGTCACCTCTAGGTCAGAAATGCTGAATACAAAACCAGGAAATGATTTCTAATGACTTACCAGCATAAAGGGGTTTCTGAGCTCAACAGGATTTCCAACAATTATTCTAACAAATGACTACCGTATCATTACAGTTAATTTTAAACAGCAGAAGCGTGAGCTCACAAAACCCACATTAAGAAAAATATGTCGCTGTTTTTTCATATATATTTTCTGTATCTTTTATTACGGATCCAACAATTAATGAGGTCAGCAATTTTTATAATCCAAAACAATTTTTCTCCAGTTGTTATAATTTTTTTTCAGACATGCAAAACTTGCTCATGCTGAAAAAAAAACAAAGTTTTATACATATGTACTCTCTCTCTCTCTCTGTATATATATATATATATATATATATATATATATATATATATATAACATTTATTTTGATACAAAAGACCTACTGTTCTACTTTTTCAAGTTTTAAAATTGGTTAAAAAAATTAAGCTGAAGATAAAATATGACGAAGTGAATAATATGTAGTCTAGTAATACTAAAAAACTGTTATTAAAATTATTCAGTGGATGCTACATGCAGCTCTGTATGCACAAGTTGGCAATTTATAAAAGCCAGTTTTCAAAACGGAACAGACGAGGGAACATGTCGCTGGGTGAGAAACTGCAACACATATGTAACACTCACCTAAACCTGTCCATATGTACATCTAGAGCAACAAACAATTTACAATAACCGAAGTGTGACGAGGCTGGAACAACATCTCACTGTTGGAGGACTGCAGCGAAGGGAGGCCTATTAAGGTAACAAAGTCTCCATAACAACAGTTTATTTTATCACTTTTTCTTTCAATGTTTAGAGAGCTTCAGATGTGTTCAAATAGAAACGCTTACTGGAGGAAAACAGATCCTGGACACACTCGTATTACGCTGCCCATGACGGCACCGTGTTATTTCAGTGTAATGACCTGGTGTACGCTGAGCAGTATGTTTGATGTATCAAGCCACAGGGCGCTTCTACAGTCTGCAGCAGCTTTATTTGATATATGTTGTCATGTTTCAGTTTTTAAACACTTTGGAAGATCAGGTTCAATGGACTTTGAACATACCAGAGCACACACTAATTTATATCTGTAACTACTAATAGATGCATATTTGTCTTTATGACCTCTAATGTGAGAGGTTAGGTTTAAGGTTTGGTAGAAACTCTATGTTTATGACACATTCATCTTTTATAATTAATGTGTTTTATCTGCTTAATGACAGATGTTTTTAGGGTCTGTCCACATGTTTTCTTTTTTATGATATGGAACAATTTTGCCTGAAATAAATATGAATTAATTAATTATACAGATGTATGTAATTGTACTTTTACTTCTATCCAAATGTATTTCAAGTAAATTTTGTCATGGAACTGACCCCGATATAGGCCACAAAAGCTTGAGATGTTTTAAAGATAGATTCTCTTAAAATATTTTATCGATTTATTTACTTTTCTACAAACTCATAGTGCTGAAGCATTTTATTTACAACAGAAACCATAATTCTTTTGAAATATTTATATCATATCCTTTTATAAAACATGGCAGCTGTGGTTATGAAAGATAAATTAAATACATTCGGACAGGATCACTGCAAACAACAAGTTATTTCTATGTACATAACATGTGGCAGAGAACAAAACTGTTCATCCTTCTAGAAATCTTCAACAATGCTGTCCCTAATCCAATTATCACTGCTGAGGAGAAAGAAAATGTATAGTCCCTTCTATTTAATGGTCATGATGTGCTATTACTGGAAATTACCAAATATAAGCTCACTCTGTGAAAATAATGTATAAGTACATTTTTATTTAGAAACTGTTCCTAATATATTTCTCTAAATTATGATTTAAGGGGGTCTCTAATCTGCAACCTGCACTTTAAACTTCATCTTGTCAGTTAAATAAAGCATGTCCGGCACATGCAACTGATGCTCTTTCACATGAAATTGATTTTGGTTTTCTCCAACGTAATGAGACATTTTCCTTTCATTGTGAGAAAGTGCATGGAAAATAATTGTAGCAGGAACGGCTGTTCTTGGTTTCCACAAAAGCAAAAAACTAATTGGATCAAGAATGTAGAAACGTTTTCTTGCCGAGCTTCTGCGCTGTTTTAAATACTTCTTTTAAACCTCAAATCTAAAGATCGGATAAGGAATACTAATTGAGTCTTCTGCTTTTAGATTTGAGCTAGCCACACGGAGCACAGAGGACGCTGAAGTTGTGACTAAAATTAACTTGAACTCAGAATGTCTTTCATACCTCAATAAAGATGTCCATAACTCTAATAATGTATTCTAATAATTTGAGACTTCGAACTGGAGATGGACTGATGAAGTTATTGCGTATCAGACAACTAAAAATTAATGGGAAAAGCCGACTGAGAATGAAAGACAGAAACTCATATTGGATTTAGAAGTTCGTGTATGATTCTACGATTTTGAGATGCTTCATTTTCTGATCTTAATTTAATTCCCTACGACTTTTTTTGTTTAAATTGTTAAAGGATTGACTCTTCTGTTCCTATATTTACGTTTATGGAGAGGGGTCTCTGGGGACCCACAGGAGGCATGTCTGGAGAGGTAATATTACAAATCAATGCCAGAGTAGCTTCCTCTCCCAGCACTCTGTTAACCTCTACCATGCACACATGCATGCTCCTCCAGGAGTCTTTACACTGTTCGCTTTTAAGAGCTGCCAGCCAAGAGTGACACAAGTTTATTTTTAAACTGGAGTCACAAGACTGAGAGAGCAACTTAGTACAAATATGGCAGGAAGAAGACTAAACAAAACTGGGTTGAAAATATAGTGCTTGATACTGTTTTGATCGCTAAGCAAGTGGTTGTGTTAACATCATGACTTTCAAAACTCTGATTACTGGAAAGTGAGATAATAAAAAATCTTGGCTTCGCAGTGCATGTAAAAAATATTCAGTTTATAAAACTTTTTAGGCAGTATAAACTAACATATCAGAGTTATTAGACTTCAGCAGCCACTCCTCCCTCTAACCAGCTGCATCAAGCATTATCAAAAAGACAACAGTCCACACGAATCATGACCCTGAGCTCAGAGACTGTTTCTCTGTAATTTCGCAGAGCAGGAAATGTAAGTGACCAGAGGGAGAAGACGAAGAGGTCATGAGACACGAGGTGGGAAATATTTGCCTCTCCTCCTGTTTCTATTGACCTTGGCCACACTAAAGAAAACTATGCTATGCACTCCCTGGCACACGTTTTGTCTTTTCTTAATCTAGAACAAAGCTGACATTCAAAAAAGGGAGAAAAAAAAACACTTCAGTAAATGAATAAATGATTCACTTATATCTGCAGGGTCCTACATGAATCTGCAGTAAATAAGCAAATGAAACCAGACACACGGCTGCATGCTGCAGATGCCTCCGCTTCGTGTTTCAATCAGAAAAACAGACTCCGATTATTCGAGCGAACATTGTGTTGAGTGGTGAGGACAGCCAATGTGGCCTTTAAGCAGGACGTTTTAAACTAATCAGCAGCTCTATAAATAGATAAATGGGTGATGAGGAGGGCTAGGTTGCTGACAGGAGCACACCGCTTGCCATATGGTATCAAAGTAATAAAACCACCCTTAGGTTTATGGAAAAAAAAACTGCAATCATCCATCCAGGCAACGTGCACACCTGCTCTTCCTGTTCTTGTCAAACTGACGGTCTATATGAATTGCTTAGCTGTTAAAGAGAAATGCAAAAGCATGAGGAGTAAATATTAGCATCTATTAAATACTGATATTGTGCAATAAATCCCGTCTTTATCCATTTCTTAAATCCATTATATGAATAAAGGTGAATAAGGCACATTCCTTTAGATCTCTCTAAAAACCGTCTTCAACGACCCGCTGTGTTAACTTGCAGACAACAACAAAAAACATGTCGACGCTTGTCGCTTTTGGAATCTGGAGAGATTTAATTACCCAAAGAACGACCAAAGGGTAAAATCTCATGCTTCTAAAAATGCCTTCATGGGTTTATAAGTATACGTAACGAACAGAGAAGAAGAAACTACGAAAGATCAAAGCATGTGGACAGGTCACAATTATGCCTCTAGGACAGTAATGAAACGTCTGCACCTCTGGTTCATTTTCAGCAGGATACTGAACTCATTTCAGCTCATTTCCTGCAGAGCTTTGGAGAAATGGGATTGATTCGTTATAATGCACCCTAATTGCCTAATAACATGCTTCTTGCCGCAAATCTGTTTTAACTGACAGGAGGCAGCAGCACTGATACCAGCAATTCAGGAACTAGCCATTTTTTTCAAATAATAAATTTTTTTATTTTAATTTAAGGGTCAATAAAATAGCATACAAGGGAAACAGTGCATCCTGTCTCATTTAAAGCCAGGAGTCTGAAGAAAGGTTTAGATAAGGAAAAGGTTTGGGTTTGTACTTAGGTGGATGATAGACATTTAAAATCTGCACCGAAGATTAAAAATTCCATCTTTGCCAAGGCTCAAAATGAAACTTTTATTCAGATTCAATATCATTCTGGAACACTTAAGTGTAAAAACCTTCTAATATTAGTTTTGTTTTTTCTGTTTGCTGCAGAAATCATGAAAGAGCACTACTCTAAAGTTGGCTTATGACTCAGCAGTACATAAAAGACTAATTTAGATCAATTTTATTTCAAAGTGTTCCTTTTTAAAAAGCTAAAAAAATAAGACACTGAAACAAAATTTTAAATGCTTTCCATGCAAATATATACACTTGGAAAATGATTAAACACCATGATTGTCCAGACTACTTTGGGAACCTCTTAGAACACCTTGGAATTTTTTTAGGTGAGACTCGATCAGTCAGTTTGCTTTGGACTTTTACAGCTTTTCTACATTTTCTGCATACATTCCACATACATACAATAGTTTGGATCCCAACGTCGGAATTGCAACACACATTGAAAATGTGTTCAGCCATGCTGTGTTGAGTAGGTGTGGCCCAGATGTGATGACACAAGTTCAAGGGAAAACATCAATCAGCTAAGAACACATTCTTATTCTTTTGAATCTGATGACTCACATTTGTTGTATAGTCAGTACATGGCACACAGAAATAACCCCGAGGCACTACTTTTACCAACTAAGAACTATCCACAAGGAAACTGCCTTTTTATGGAAGAACCAGAAACTCAAACAACAAAGTTATCAGATAATGGCTACTAGAGCTGCACAATATATTGTTTTAGAATCGTCATTATAGTTTACCTGTGTAAAATAGATTCCAGGTTCCGCACCGTAGGAGGCAAATTAACTCAATCTCATTTCAAGGGTCATATACCTGATACACACAGTGTGCAGCAATCCACCCATCACAATTATTCTTAATCAGTTTACCGAAGCAAACCACAACCCTGCACTTAAAGTGAATTACAGGCGACGTTAAAAAATGAGCAACGAACAAAGGTAAATCACCAAAACTCATGAGTTGGTGCTACAAAGAAAAGCAACATAAATTATCTGAAAGGATAATATTGACCTGACACGTGTCCTGTGTCAACAGTGCTTTGCACCTGTTGCCACCACGAGAGCCACGACTCATTTATTTGACAATTTACGTCGGCACCACACAGCTCAGTACAACTGCAAAGTTTTCAAATCCGGAGTATTATGTAGGAACAACTGTCTTGGGGTCCAGTTGGACAGCCGACCCCTACATCAGTCAGACTTCACTAATAATGAAGTCAGTAATAATTAATAACCAATAAGTTATTAATGTCGACTTAATTAAAGGTTGAATATGGAACATGGGCACCAAAGCGACATCTAGTGTGTCCAGGTTGTTGCAACAACAAAACGTAATTTTAAGCCGTGCAGATGCCAGGTTCGTAGCCGTGACCAGCCACCATCATGTCCAGCGACGAATCTTACAGGATAATAACTTTTTTGTAGTAATAAGTTTATTTTATATAAAAATATTTTAAATCAAAATATATAAATATGGGCTGCACGGTGGCACAGTGGTTAGCACTGTTGCCTTGCAGCAAGAAGGTTGTAGGTTCGTATCCCAGCACAGGGCCTTTCTGCATGGAGTTTGCATGTTCTCCCCGTGCATGCGTGGGTACCCTCTGGGTACTCTGGCTTCCTCCCACAGTCCAAAACATGACAGGTTAATTTATCACTCTAAATTGTCTGTCTCTATGTGGCCCTGTGATGGACTGGCAACCTGTCAAGGGTGTACCCCGCCTCTCGCCCGTTGACAGCTGGAGATAGGCACCAGCCCCCCACGACCCGAGGAATAAGCGGTTCAGAAAATCGATGGATGGATGTATAAATATAGTATATAATATATACATATTTCACAGAGTGTGTATTTGACTGAGTAGTCAATACAGAAAGCCACTCATGGCAGCGGTAAAAGTCATAGACTGTAAAAAAGAATAGACAGCGCCTCCTCACTCCACCCCGTTTACCAGAATGAAACACTTTCATGGGGGAATTCATGGCGGACTCACAGACTCCTCCTCCCCAGCTCTGACGAAGCATGTTCCTAAAAAGGGCATAGGGGCGTGATCTTCACTGTAGACTGTGTATGGGCGTGTAGTAGCCCCATGCCTGACTGCTGCCGTATCTGTTCTTTTATTTCTCAAACCACAAAAGGTAAGAATTAGTAAGTTGAAATAATTATCAAAATGTAGTGTTACTATAATTAAATTCAAATGAAACAGTCAAAGCCCCTCATTAATTATGCAAGATTTCAAAAAATTATCTTACGAAAACCAGCCTGGTGCCTATTTTTTTGACGAGCCCAGCGTTATCTCGGGAAGAATATGTGCCAATGAAAGTTTAAAAAAAATTGGCATCAGGCATTAAAGTTGTTTTTAACGTGTCTAAAGTCCATTGCTTTTCAATGGGGGCCTAGCACAATGGAGGTACTACAGCAATGGAGGAGCAATGGCGGCCTCCATGGTATGCGGTGACAAAGCAGAGCAGCCAGCAGCCATTGGTAAAAGTGAGCCTCCTATACTGGACAGAGCAGGATGATTTTACTGTGTGTGGAAGTTGATGGGTCATGATCAGTGTTCTCATATCTAGGCTCAGCGTCATATAATGAACATTGGTATTGCAAAGCTGTTTAACCAACAGCTAACGTTAGCATCTTAGTCGTAAGTATCTTACCTATCCATGAGAAACTTTGCCATTTCCGCATGCGTTTTGATACTGTGAAAGTTTTTCATTTGTGTCCATCTGTTGTAGGATTCACCGAAACTAACTCTGGTTTTAGATCTTGTAAGGTCACTCCTCTTCTGAGAAGGATAACGAAATCTATCGGGTTCAGACACGGCAGCTTGACTTCTCCGGACGTTTGTTTGCAAAAGTATTTGGCAACCAACAATGGCACCCGACATTGGCTGGAATATGTAAATATAAACAGAGTATCGGTCCCATAAAAAGAAACCTTTTATATGTATTTGGTTCAAATATAACTTTTAAAAGAAATGGTGTACTTTCATTCTGCAAACCTCTAAACGCCCCGTTGATGTATTACTTTTCTAAATAGACAGCTTTTTAAAAAATGTTCCATATTCAACCTTTAGTACAGACAGAAGCCATACTTGTAGCATTCAGAAAAAGAGGTAAGATCAGAGCACGTTAATTTTCAACAAAATACCAATCAATCGTACTTGCTCGAAGATCTGTGCATGCGTACGAACAATTTTACGTATAGTGTAGTTTTTACCATGTGTGTTTTCTTACCGTGTGTAGAAATTTTCCTGAATACAAGGCAAACATGAAATATTTGAATTGAGAGTTTGTTTCTTTCAGTAATGAAACTTAAAAAGTGAAAACTAATATAGGACATAGACTCATTATATGCAAAGCAATATATTTCAAGCTTTTATTTATCATAATTGGATGATTATGGCTTACATCTTATCAAAACTGATCTTTCAAATGTCTGCAGCAAAATATAACTACATATAACTGCTACATGCTGGAGGGGGAAGACATGAAGCTGAGGAACCACTGTAAACGGAGAGCAAAAACTAGCGGTGTTAAAACAAATTTGCGTTAACTATGACAATTTTGAGATAATCTGTTCATCCTGACTCTTTCTTTGCCCCACTAATGTTTTCTTTCAGTCTCGGTGTCGCTTAAATCCCATGTTGTTGCTCTCTTGGCCATTATTTGCGGGAAGAATAAAATGCATGTGTCAGAGGATGTGTTGTGATCAAATATGGTTAACATTCTAGACTTCATTCTTAGGATAAAAATATGGGACAGTTTCTACAAACGTTTGTTAGATTAATGTCCAGGAGTGTAGCATAACCTAAAGTGCTATAAAAGTAATCTAAAAAATTCCTGTATTTTTTTCATATAAACATATATTGCAAGGAAAAAATGAAACACATCAGTGTTTCCCAGTATCGTGCAGCCCTACTGACACCTGGATCTGGACCCTATAGAGACCCTGCTAGGTCCTTATAGTTGACTATTTGGTATGTAAAAAGCAGATCACCTTGATAACTATAAATGAGGCGTTTCCATTAAGCTACAGATTTTGACCTCCACCTCCAGTTTTTTTGCCCCTCTAAGGACTACTACGGGTTGCTTAGAGGTGGAATTCTACATAAAATTAGGGATATATATTTATTATAGCATATCTCTTCGTAAGAACTCTGAGAAAGTGCATCTTGCTAGTAGTGGGCAATATAAAAGCTATTAGGTAGAAATGATATAGATTTAGCCAAAAAAAAATATTTGACAATATTTGAAATTTTTGCACAATAAAATTTTATTCCAAGGCATTCTAAACCTTTTTGAAGTTGTTCTGCTGCAATGTATCTGGAAATTGAGCTTGCTTTTGACATATATAAAGGAAAAAAAGAATATATCGCAATACATATCGTTACTGCATGTGCTTTAGATTATAAAACAATATAGATGTCAGACCCTGCAGGGCTCTGCCCTGCCTCTAATTAATTATTAGATGTCTGACTGCACCTGTGTGATTAGACTCTCCTGGTCTTGCTGATACCCCCCGATACCCCCTCGGGAAGTTATGAGAGCCGGAAATGCAACCCAGCAACAACACGGTAGTATTATAAGAAGAATATGGCATCTAAGACAAACTTAAGCGGCCAATCAGTGCATGTTTGGACTTAAGAAGAGGAGATGCATTGCATGCCTCAGTTTACTGCCTTAATGCAGCTGGAAGCTAACCGCTATTAGGCTAACACATAGAGGCAAATGTCGCCATCTATCGTTGGGGAGTGGAACGTGCTTCATATAATAATTCGATTTTCTGATAGACATGTAAACTGGGACTCGGCTCGCTGCAAGTCCCTTAGTCCGATTACTCCAAACAGCTCGATTTAGATGTACATGTAAAGGTACTGAGTATTTAAGATTGGGCGTGTTCTATAGTTCTGGCCGGATCATTGACATCTTTAGTTCCGCTGTTGCATTGTCTCCATGTATGTCCCTCACCTCATTAAATGACCACTTTGACTTCGAATTCCACGTCTGTGTCTGGATCCTTTCCTTACTGAGCAGCAGATTTGAGGCCATATCACCCAGCCTTAGTTCATGCTATTGGTTGGTAAATTTAAAGAGTGAAAATACCCTTGATGCATTTGATAAATAGATTTGTTTTTCAGTCATATTTGGGTGATCTGACCTGTGGCTGACAAGGCTGGTGCATCTCTAGAAATAACAGGATACGTTATAGCAGATTTAGTGATAGCTCACAAACATTTCTGTCCATCATCCTCTGAGAACTTGTTTCTTTCTGTCGTAATTATTGTTGTTCGGAATGGAATCTAGTCTTAAAAACATGTTTTGCCTAACTTGTGCAGCTGTGGGTTGCTGTAACTTTCTTGCGAACACATTTGGCCAGACACATAGCTTATCAGAGGCTTAACAGGCTTCCAGATAGATGCTGTGTGGTGATGTTGTCATGAGACTGCTGCAGAGACAGCAAAAAAAAAAAGGCCTGTCTGGTGAGAACAGAGTGTGTAAGGTGAAAAAAGAAAAGGAACTTTCTTTAGTTTTTCACATTGAGTGCTTCCTCTTCCGTCTCTGACAGTGTCGGAGAATTACAGTAGACCTGCTTTTGTTCTTAGTTTTCATTGAAGATTTCTAACTCTGCCTATTTGGCACGTGTTTAGACATGGAACTTAGGACTATTTACTCGCCAAGTTTAGACTCGATTCATATTCTCACCCTTGCAGTAATTTAGCAACTCCAAACGGCATTATACTGACCTGAATCAGACAAAGCGCCCACAGAAGGCACACTTCAATAAAATTAGAGTTGCCGCGCCACGTTTCCCCGGTCAGCTTGCCAAGTCTTTTCTATCGACAGCCTATGTAAATTACTCACACTTACAAAGTTTGTGTTGTGAAAGCTTCTTATCTTTACAAAACCTGATCTTATCGCTGCAATAAAACACCTAAACAGTTAAAGACAAGCATGGGAAAATCTTCAGTTTGTTTGTGTTGAAAGCATTTAACATGTAGGTAATACCTAAATAATCAAGTTATATCACATGAAAAAAAATAATCAAACGTTTTTCATAACCTTAAATTATTTTAGGTTAACTATTTGAAACGCCATAACAATCTCTTGGATCCCTTCAAATGTTATTATTCACTTTTGTCACCAGAGGCCTATTGAAAATCCTCAAAGTGGTAGAATTTATCTGTAGCTCTATACCCAGCACTTTGTCCTGGTTTGCTTAAAAATGGTTTTGTGAACACTTATCATACAAAAGATAAGTCACTTGTCAAGGCTGAGGAGATTCTTAATCTCCATGATGCTGTTATTTCTATTTTTGAGGACTGTGTCTTAATGGGAAGGCTAAACTTCTTGCAGTTGGAAGGGTGAAAGTTTAATTCCAGCTTCCCCTCCGTTATATCCCGCCTGGATGAGGCAATCAAACCCAGTGTGCCCACCGATCTGTACCGAGCTTTGAGAGGTCAGATTGGCTACAAAAGGGGTATTCAAGTTTATTTAGTAATCGCATATTTTTGATTGCATTTAAGAAAGTGGTTAAATATTTAAAAGTCAACTTTCAAGCAGGCAAGTCACATAAAAATAAAAAAATATTGAGAAATACCTTTGAGGATTACACGGCTACATTCCTGCTTAAATCTTTGGCTTAGTCTGACTGAATGACCTTTAAAACTTCATAGCATTCTCCAGCAGGTCATCACTACTTACTGTGTACGTCCAGTACTACCTTGCAGCGCTCACCGAGAGTACAGGGACTTGGGTTCTCATTAAGAGACTTTTCTATTTAAAATGAGATGAATAAACCTCAATCAGTTACAGACACCTTTCTAAACTTACAGACAGGGTAATAATAATAACCAGTAATCAGAAAACCATCAAAGGGCCATGTTAACTTTTGGAGGAGCTGCAGAGATCCACACTGTAAAAAAAACAAAAAAACTTTGAGTTTACTTTAAAAAAAACAATTAAACACATTTCACAGGCTTTTTTGAGTAATTTCAACTTGACGGTGAATGGTTGAGTCAAGTTGAAATTATTCAAAAAAGCTAATGAAATGTGTTGACTTGTTTTTTTAAAGTAAACTCAATGTTGTTTTTTTACAGTGTATAGCTTAGGCAGGAAAATCTGTTAATAACAAAGATGGAAATAAATAAAGGACAAAAAAATATTGTAGAGTAGGGCTGGGTATCAATTCAAATTTCAAGAATCGATTCGATTCCGATTCACAAAAGTTTGAATCGATTATCACGATCTGATCCAGTTCGATCCGATTCAATCTGATCCAGCTCATTGTTGATTGTGCTAATAAATGTTTTTTTAAGCTGTTATTTTAATTATATGCCTAATATTCAATGACTTAACACTGGATAAGTAGCAGTTCACCATGGAAAACTGTATTAATCCCTTTCAGACAAAAAACTTAAAATGGCCGTCTGGACTTTTCCTTCCTATTTCAGTTTGAAAAAGGGCAAACTATTTAAAAAAATAGAATCGATTTTTGAACTTGTGAATCGATTCGTTTCGATTTCTACAAGAATCGATTCAGAATCGGTTTTTTTTATTATTTCAACACAGCTCTATTGTAGAGGATAAAAAAGACAGGATGTCGACATTATAGAACAGTAGTACCCAAAGTTGTGGTGGGACTCCACTTAGGGTCACACAAGTGTGGAGTCTGGAGATCCTCTTGAGAGAATAATGCTGCGTTCACCCCACCCCCAAATGCCAACGCAAACAACGCAGCGCAGAGACTCTGACGGTCCTCTGACGTACTAGACTTTACATGTAATTTTGCCGCAACTAACACTGGTGTTTGGGGCGGTGTGAATGCAGCATTACTTGCGTTGCAAGAAGCAACGTAGCAAACGCAAGCAACACAGAAGTTCAGCTAGCTGAACTTTTGACGGACTTTACACACTTGATGCAGTGTGTCAACCAATCAGACCGTCTCACTGTAGTGATGTTACTATACACGTATCTTGAATGAAGCGCGGGTCAAGTGGAAACATTTTCAACAAACTCAGATTACAAAAATCAGAAATAACACTTACTGAAGACAAATGGACAGACGCTCGTACAGAGTAACAGAGCACCTGTAGTTTGTGTCCTTGTAGGAGATTCGAGCTCCGATGCGGCCCAGGAGGACGTAATATTGGGCGCGAGACAGACGGAGGTAACGCTGAAAGGTAACCTCATCAATAAGCAGCTCCTGGAGCAATAGCTTAAAGTACCCAAATTCAGAACGCATCTGAAGAATGGGCGCTGATGCACCCAGTCTCTCGATACGATCAGCCATAGTTCAGAACGTATGGCCACAGAGGAAGCCCCGCCCATGCGCTCTTTTTTGCTCAGAAGCAAAAGTTGGAAGCCAAAAGTACATGCATCAAATTACATGCGTTGGGGGCGTTGGTTGACGCAAACAAAGTGTGCGGTTTGAACGCACCATAAGATAAATACTAACAATGGCAATGAGAAAGCAAATGCATTTTACAAATAGTGTAACAGATAAAAAAAGCAAGACTCGAATAAATAAAAGCCAAATATTGGCAAAAATAGTGCCTGTTGATGCTGACTGTGTTGCCACTGTACCACTTTTAACTGACAAGGTAAAAATGTTTGCCAGCTCGACCAAGAGTCCCGACCCTCCTACATTTTCTTTCTTATTTTTTGGGGTCAGAAGCTGGAAAGTTTCGGAACTGCTGTTGTAGAGGACAAAAACATACAACCCGAGAGAGAGTGCAACCGTTTTGATCAGGTGTCTCAGAAATACAGTCGGGGAGGCTGGTGTCCTTCAGCATTTAGCCTACATCTGCTTCAGCATGACATAAAGCCTTTAGAGAAACTCTGACAACTCGCGAAATTTGAGGTTCACAGATGCTCCCTATGTAACCGTGCTGGGGCGGAGTCAATTTACAAAGATTAATGGGTAAAAAATGCTCTCAAAACTTGTAGAGATGCCAAAACAGACCTACAGTATAGCAACCGAAGCAAAAGGTGGTAGGGTACTACAAATCCCCGAGTCTGCGGTGCTGAATGAAAATGCTTTTTGTTTTTTAGATTTTTTGTTAGAAGAACTTGGCCTATCTATCCATTTCTTTCGAATGTACCCTACAAATGTAGGCTACCTTGTGTTGGTTAAACGGAATCGGTAGAAAATGCATTGAAATATATGCTTGTATTGTGTGTCTGTGCTGTGGATACTTTTGCATATATATATATATATATATATATATATATATATATATATATATAGTGTCTGTCATAACTCAAAAAAAACAACTTCAGTTGACCCAGTTGCGTTTTATTTCTTGAGGTAAACATGTTAATTTAATCTGTTTCTAATGGCATAAAGGAAGACGCGACCTGCCACAAAACACTTAATATTTAACCACCATGTTATGCGATTAACCGCTGGTAAGACTGTTATACTGATTGTTAGTTTCGTTTTTTTTATGATCTGGCAGTTTCCTCTTAAAATTAGTAAGAAATGTGTGAAACTCATAAACAAAAAGAGCTTACCCTGAACAGCATAACCAAGTACTCAAACTGGCCATGAGGGTACGGTTTCTTCGTCCTGAGCTTTCTTCTGTGTCTCAACGTGGAGTAAAGTCGACCTTGAATAGCCTACAAGTCAGTGTGAACACTGTGAGAGTTGGAGTGAGGTGTGAGCAGGTCTCCCGGACCTTCCTACCTGCTGCACGGTAGCTGCAGAGTCACTGCAGGGTGCGCGCTTTGTTGTTCGCGCACCGCGGTGTGAAGCAACGCGCGCTTACGACACAAAGGCAGTGGTTCAAAAAGTTTCTCAACATCGTCCACGCTACGACGACCATTAGAGATCTACTTTTAGGGTCCCTTTACTTTTAGTATTAACCTTTTTTTATTTTCATTTTTTTTGGTAAGCTGGTTGGTGGACTCTCTACAGTAACCTACCTCTAAGTTGTTCCCTCAGAATGTTCATCCAATGGCTAGAGTAACCAGGGACGTACTGAGGGGGTGTTTGTTGGTGCTGGTGCCCATTCCCTTTGACATCCAGTCTACCAGTGTTTTAGTGTAAAAGGTCTATATAATTTAGTGTAACAAAAAAATTACTATAAATAATATGTATCAACAGACACCTAGAGGTGTGAACAGCTGTAGGCTCTTGATCAGGCTTTCCACTGAGGGTCTTAACACATTTTTTTCTTTTTGGGTGTGTGAGTCCACTTTTCTAGTTAAGGTTTGAATATGGAAATTTTTCTTTAAAGCTATCTATTTAAAAAAAAGTAATACCTCCACAGGGTGTGTAGAGTTGTGCGGAATAAAAGTACCACATTTCTTTTAAAAATTATATTTTAACTAAATACACAATAAAAGGTGTCTTTTTACAGGAACGACAATGTTTTAATATTTACATATTCCAGCCAATATTGGGCGCCATTGAGGGTTGCCAAATACTTTGTAAACAACCGCCTGGAGCACGAAGGCATGTATTATGGAAAAAGGCTCTCTCGGTAGGTCAAGCTGCTGTGTCTGAGCCCCGTAGATTTCGTTATCCTTCTCAGAAGAGGAGCGACCTAATAAGATCTAAAACCAGAGTTACTTTAGGTGAAGCCTACAATAAATGGACACAAACGAAAAACGTCCACGGCATCAAAACGCACATGGAAATGGCGGTGTTTCTCATGGATAGGTTGATTGCTAATGGCTAACATTAGCTGTCACTTAAACAGCTTTGCACTTGTGTTGTATTAGTATGAGGCAAACTTGGATGCTAATTGTTATTCTAATGAAATACACACAAGGAAGGGAATTATCAAGGTTTTTTGATTTTGGACATAAGACTCGTTATGGACTAACTGGACCTTAGTAAATGTAAAAAGACTGTTTTTGTTTAACATGGCTCAGTTCTGTGTTCTGATATTTGGCTTTGAATACTAAGTTTCCCATTATTTGCTTCCTGCGTGGTTTGACAACAGTATCTATTTTGTCCAAAGTTCTGATAGTATCTTTGATTGGTATACATCACTGGAGTCACAAGCAGGGGTGTGATTGTATTCAACTTAAACCCTGGAGCCTGGAGGTTTCTTCCGATGAGTTGTTTTTATTATCTCAAACTTTCAGCTGTAGAGGCAACCTATATTTGGAAGCCCTGTGATGTTAGGTTGACTTCCTTTCAAAGTAGTAGCGAGGTACTGACCTCTGATTGCAGCTAGTTGACGTAAAAACATTCCAAGGAGCACTGCCAGCATAGAGATTAAGACAGGGGCCCCATGTTCAGAGGTTTGGGCCTTTGAAGCGCTCAACCCGAGTTTGCCTAACCTGTAGCGCTTACAAAGATCTTCTGTAAAGGAAGATACCTGACTCACTTACGCAAGCAGACATAGAAGGATAATGCCAGTTGCTGCTCAACTGCAGCTGCATCTGGGTCCAAAACTAAAAGTTCTGGCCACCGATGGAGAACAGACAGGACATTCGGGGCAACTCCTGAAATTCACTATGACTAGCCCACACCTACAAGAATATCATCTAACAAATGATGTGTAATACAGTACAGACCAAAAGTTTGGACAAACCTTCTCATTCAGTGTGTTTCCTTTATTTTCGAGATGATTTGGGGTGAGCTGAACCGCAGAGTGAAGACAAAAGGGCCAACAAGTACTAAGCATCTCTGGGAACTCCTTCAAGACTGTTGGAAAACCATTTCGGGTGACTACCTCTTGAAGCTCAAGAGAATGCAAAGCAGTAATCAGAGCAAAGGGTGGCTACTTTGAGGAATCTAAAATATAACACATGAATTCAGTTATTTCACCTTTTTTGTTTAAGTACATACAGTAATTCCATACATTATGTGTTCATTCATGGTTTTGATGCCCTTAATTGAGAATCTACAATGTAGTCATGAAAATAAAGAAAATGCATTGAATGAGAAGGTGTGTCCAAACTTTTGGTCTGTACTGTATGTATGTATACATACAAAAGGTGTCAAAAAAAAGGTAACATAAAAACTCGAAGGGGTAAAATAAAAACGGTCCCCCCAGCTACATTCCCCTGGTGCCGGGTCTGGTGTTGCTCCCCTGCTGATGCAATCTGCCACCTGTTTATTCAATATTCCAGACTGATCAGAGGAATTAGCCCAGAAACATTAACATTACATTAATTTAATGTAGCAGACACAGGATCAGAAGGAGTAATGATGTACAGAAGGTACACAATAAATGTCCGGTGTGAGACACCAATTCTGAGTAGCAAACTGCTAGACAGGACGCATAAAAAAAAAAAAGAAAAAGTCCTGTCTTTTTTTTAATCAATGTGTTGACTGTTTAAAGTGGAGATTCGGCACATAATGCAGCATTACACTCAGGAACAATTGAATGAATCTTTAGGATGGATCACTGTCACGATACCAGAAGTTATGGTATTAGGTCAGAGGTCAGATGTGGCTCTGAGTAACTCTTGGCAAAGATGCTGCCAATTTTAACAGGTGTTTAATCCATTTTAATACAATATCTCACATCAATAGGACAATAAACCCTTTTCTAATATTTGTGAATTCACTACTCTTTTGTTCTTTAACCAAAAAGGTGAAATGTTCCATTAAAAAAATGCTTTTTCTCTGTAAAAGCTTAATATTTTTCATTGTTCTGAATCCCAATTATAGATATAAAATTCTGGCACTATAATATAATTCAAATTGATTTTTAAGGGATTATTTAATCTATTGTCCTTTTTTATCTTCAGTTTTCTTTCATAACATTTGAGTTGTGTTTGGCTTTACTTTTTCTTTTTTAAATATTCCATTATAATGTTTTAAATTCATAATTACACCAAGATTTTGACCAGAACACCTGGGAAGATGATACATTTTCAGTTTGACCTTTTTAGTGAAATTAAAACAATCTTAAGTTAAACTTGTGTTGAGTCCACAAGCCACCGACTAGGCATGAAATGAATGTTCGTTTGGGCCGTTTTACTGCATCTCATGATATTAAACATTTGTCACACTTTATTCCTTTCAGCTCTCATTTATTATGCAGGAACATAATTCAGGTTAGAATAGTATTTGTTAAGGACATAAGCTTTTTTTCCCAATTAGGACACGTTGTGGAAGAAGTAAAGTAAATGTTAATCTGCTGCATTGTACTAGAAGTTATTTTTATCTCACCTCACTAGCCAATTGTATTTACTGGTTTGACCGTGTGTGGCCAAAGACAACTCAAATTTTATGAAAGAAAACTGAAGATAAAAAAGGACGCTTGCTCTCAGGCTCACAGAAATCTGAGCACATAACTCCTGTTCTGGCTTCCTTACACTGGCTCCCAGTTAGCTACAGGATTCATTTTAAGGTTCTTTTGTTGGCTTTTAAATCTTTGAATGGGCTTGCCCCCTCCTACCTTTCAGAGCTTCTCTCTGTTCATGTCCCAAGTAGGACATTGAGGTCGGCTACTCAAATGATTTTAGATGTCCCGAGGTCACGGCTGAAAACCAGAGGTGACCGAGATTTTGCTGTTGCGGCTCCCAGACTCTGGAACCGTCTACCCCTGAGAATTAGGCTGGTTCAGTCTTTGAATATTTTTAAGTCTCTTCTGAAGACCCATCTGTTTAAACTGGCATTCAACACAAGCTGAGATTTTGTTTGCTGATGACTTCTGTCCTGTGACTCTTTTTTGTTTGTGTAAGCAGTTTACTTGTTTTAAATCGATTTGCATTGTGTATTTTTATTCTTTGTTTTAGTATGTTTTATTGTGTTTTAACTCTGTACAGCACTTTGGGCAGCGGCGGTTCTTTTAAATGTGCTCTATAAATAAACCTGACCTTTGTTAAATACAACAAATACCCTCCATATTGTGACCATGTTGAAAACAAGATCCTCCAATCTGTTTATCCATTAAAGGTTGAACGTTCTCTATATACTTGAAAACTGGGGGAAGATTTCATTATATCATCTTATTGAACGAGACAACCATAAGAAATAATTTTATAGAAATAAATCATAAATCACCTTACTGTATAACATCTCTGTGTTCCATGGTGCTTTTAAGCCCTCGAGCAATTGAATCATAACTACATCTACTTCTTTTTTATTGTTTTTCCTTCAGAACACAATCCCCCATCATTGCCATACTTGTCCAAGGTTAAATCTGGAGTCTCCACTTCTAGATTTAATTTCTGACTCAGTGTGAAATTGATTCGTAAGAGGCGTGAGCGTCGACTTTCTACAGCAGTATGATTATGAAGACATACGATTTCCGCTCTTTGTCACTCTTTAAATGTCAGTGTATTGAGCTGCTGTGAAGCTGTTTATTGGTCTCTATTGACTGTAGATTAAATTACAGCTGCCTAACTCACGGAGTTTGTGTCTCTGTATGTGTGTGTGGAGAGAACTTGGTAGGTCGGAAGATTGGATAATTTACATTAACATATCCCAAGAGGCTGCCTGTAGATAGGCATCATTACTCCGAGTGTGCTTGTTACCGTGAGAATCCAGGAAGGAAAAGATGGGACTGTTTTGATGGTAAACACTCCAGCAAACTATGTTTGCAATAACTTTCTTTAATAAGTAAAGATAAACACTCAGTGGATCGTCAGTCACTTTCAAAACTGACCATGTGCAGTCACAACTCTAGTGATTCAACAGAAGTGACGAGTGGCCAAAAACACACGAGATGTGACCTTTCACAAATATCTAACTACTGTTTTTGTGTCTCATTGTTCAATAGAATGATTACGCATTAAAAAACACCATTACATAAGAGGCTGCTTCAGCCAGGGACATATTAATTCACCCTTCTTATGTACCATTCTTTCTTTGAAAATTTAAATAATGCAGCAGAAAACTTGATAGAAAAAAAAAAATTCCATCTCTATTTGGCTGACCACTACTGGTGACATCTACTTTCGCCCAGGCTGCAGCTCCCAGAGGACACCAGGGTTCTGAGACATGGACTCAGAAATTAAAAGAATCAAAACCAAAGGAATCCTACCAAGACTGGCCAGAACCAGGACTAATCACCCCGTCAAGATTTGGTTCCGATTCACCTTTTTTGGCTGTACTAGGTTACGTTTATATAACTCCGTTAATTTCTCTCAATTCAATTGGAAAGACTAGATTTAGCTCCACCAGCAATTCTCATAATTATTCTGTTAATAATTTGGTTTAATTCAAAGAGAGGAACCATCAAGACAGGAAAAATAATAAAAAAATCGCGAGAGAATGGTACAGCCTGCCTATTTCTTAATAACCTGTGAGTGAACGCTGTTACTTCTAGAGCTGCACAATGATCCCTTCAACCAAGTGAGAGGCAGAGGTAGTGAAACCCCAGAGCAGAAATGCAACTTAGTTTCATAGAAGTCCCTGTTCCCAATTCTATCTCTGGTGTTCCGGTGATGGAACTGGATGTTTCCAGGTTCAGTTTCCAAAATCCTAAAATAAGATTAGGAATTAGAAGTCAAAATCCTCCCGCAAAATTTCCTTATTCAAATTCAGGGAGACAGATAACCGTTTTGAGAAGAATTTAAATCAGCTTGCATCATATCTTGAACACTCATTTTTGATTAAGACACCTTTTCCTCTGAAGTAATAGTCTAGAGTTTTTCTTTATGTCGTGACAGATATAACTAGACTGATTGAATTCGGATATGGTAATACAGCAGCTTGATATTGCTACACCAGCTATGTCCACAAAAAAAAGAGCATTTGTAGGTCAAAAAGATTGATGATTAAAGATGAGTCATCTTAGATTTGAGACATGTATGGACATGGAGGTAAAGTTGAGTAAAGAAGTATTTTTCTGATCTTTTAAAACCACCACCTCCTCATCCACGTGTTAGGCCGAACCCATTGCTTGAACTGCTTCACAAAATCACTAAAGCTGAAACTAAATCATCCTGGATTAACATGTTCTTTAGTCTTCAATTAGACCACGTGGAATTGAGTCGAGTCTAAATAAAAAGCAGCCTAGAAAGTGAACCGATTTAATGCAAATGCAGCGCTGCTTACCTCTGAAAGTAAACCTACTCCCATCCCTCCCATAACTGCAGATTAGCAGCTTCTTATCTCACCTCAAACCTTTCACAAACTTATTTATCCTTCCAGCAATTTTTCCAATCAAGTTACTTTTTTACAGAAATCAGCAATTTTAACAAACGGATTTCTCACACACAAAAAAAACATTAAAAAGGTTTCATAAGCACCACTTGAACTACAAGTGCTGGCCAGTAAATTAGAATATCATCAAAAAGTTGAATTATTTCAGTAATTCCATTCAAAACATGAAACTTGTAAACTGTATACTTTCCTTCCACACATAGTGATATATTTCAAGTGTTTATTAATTTTCATTTTTATTATTACAACTGACAGCTAATGAAAACGCCAAATTCAGTATCTCAGAAAATTAGAATATTCTGAAAAGGCTCAATATAGAAGACACCTGGTGCCACTCTAATCAGCTGATTAACTCAAAACACCTGCAAAGGCCTTTAAAAGGTCCCTCAGTCTTGTTCTGAAGGCTCCACAATCATGGGGAAGACTTCTGACTTAACAGCTGTCCAAAAGACGACCATTGACACCTTGTACAAGGAGGGCAAGACACAAAAGGTGATTGCTAAAGAAGCTGGCTGTTCGCAGAGCTCTGTGTCCAAGCACATTAACAGACAGGCGAAGGGACGGAAAAAATGTGGTAGAAAAAAGTGTACAAGCTCTAGGGATAACCGCACCCTGCAGAGAATTGTGACGACAAACCCATTCAAAAATGTGGGGGAGATCCACAAAGAGTGGACTGCAGCTGGAGTCAGCGCTTCAAGAACCACCACGAAGAGACTCATGAAAGACATGGGATTCAGCTGTCGCATTCAGTGTGTCGAGCCACTCTAGAACAAGAAACAGCGTTAGAAGTGTCTCGCCTGGGCCAAGGACAAAAAGGACTGGACTGCTGCTGAGTGGTCCAAAGTTATGTTTTCTGATTAAAGCAATTTTTGCATTTCCTTTGGAAATCAAGGACCCAGAGTCTGGAGGAAGAGCGGAGAAGCACAGAATCCACGTTGCATGAGGTCCAGTGTAAAGTTTCCACCGTCAGTGATGGTGTGGGGTGCCATGTCATCTGCCGGTGTTGGCCCACTCTGTTTCCTGAGGTCCAAGGTCAATGCAGCCGTCTACCAGGAAGTTTTAGAGCACTTCATGCTTCCTGCTGCTGACCAACTTTATGGGGATGCAGACTTCACTTTTCAACAGGACTTGGCACCTGCACACAGTGCCAAAACCACCAGTACCTGGTTCAAGGACCATGGTATCCCTGTCCTTGATTGGCCAGCAAACTCGCCTGACCTTAACCCCATAGAAAATCTATGGGGTATTGTGAAGCGGAAGATGCAATACGCTAGACCCAACAATGCAGAGGAGCTGAAGACGACTATCAGAGCAACCTGGGCTCTCATAACACCTGAGCAGTGCCACAGACTGATCGAGTCCATGCCACGCCGCATTACAGCAGTGATGGAGGTAAAAGGAGCCCCGACTAAGTATTGAGTGCTATACATGCACATTCTTTTCATGTTCATTCTTTTCAGTTGGCCAACATTTAAAAAAAAATTTTTTTCATTGGCCTTTAAAATATTCTAATTTTTTGAGATACCAAATTTGGAGTTTTCATTAGTTGTCACTTATAAATATGAAAATTAAAAGAAATAAACATTGGAAATATACTGGTCTGTGTGCATTGCATGAATATAATGTACAAGTTTCACGTTTTGAATGGAATTATTGAAATAATTCAACTTTTTGATATTCTAATTTACTGGCCAGCACCTGTAGATCTTCGAACGTACTGCAAACACACGACATCGTCTGCTCAAAGCAATAGCAGCTAAATAACTGCTTCATGCTGTAAGACAGTACTTCGAATGGAGTCTCGTTTTTCCACATTGTTCTTTACGGTCACATCAGCGTAAAGCTAATAGAAGAGCTGATTTGTATGTTTGCAGAGCACTAAAGTCAGCTGCAGCAGGATGTTCATCCTTGTCAACTGAATGTGCAAAAAGATAATCTGAAATCCTCCACTTTGAACATAAGAGACTAGTTGGGCCTTGAGATTTCAGTTCACTGCCACTAGTTTTGACTTGTTACTGCATGTTCACCACCCGGTGGCTGTACACACTACATTGGGAGTTCACACAGGGGAATGTGGTAGACGGGACGCAAGAAAGGAAAGACACATGGGAAAGGGTGCAAGGAAAGAAGGAATGATGGGAAGGAAGCAGACAGGGAAAGTAAAAAAGCAAGAGGATACTAGGAAAGGAAAATAGCTAGGAGACGAGGGAAGGATGGATGAAAGCAAGTTATGGTACAATGAGGAAACGCAGCAAGGGCATAAGCAACAGAAGCAAAGAAGAAAAGGATATTAACAGAGGGGGGAAGAAAAGAAAATATTTAAACAAGATGGAGAATAACATTTGGACATTTTTATATTTCTTCCATGATTTTCTTTTTTCCTATTCGGACCGAAAAATATTGACACTTTTCCAGACTGCCTGGGAACCTTAAAACATGTTTATTTTAAAACATACCGCAGGACTAAAGCCATGCTTTGTTGAGATTGTGTGTGGACAAAAGAAATATGAACAGCGTTTTATGTTATGTAGCAATCTGTTTAAGCAATGGTTGACATTGCTTAACCTGATCGGATGTCTGAGGACGGTTACAGGGAGAAGTGAAAGTGAGTGTTCTTCATCTGATTTCCTTTCACCACAAGGGAAAAAACAACCCAGCAGAACATATACACCTAAGGAATATTTCCCTCTATGTCTGATTATATCTGAATACTTGCATTTCACCATTGACAAGCCTATAATATCAAAGATAAAAAATAAATCAAGAGATCATCTTCCTTTTATAGGAAAATTTTAATAGTTATTCAATGTTCTACATTTTACAGTAAATATACAATTACAAACTTGGCTTAGTTATAGTACTAAGATCACTAACTGATCTTTGAAAAAAAAAACCCTCAACAACAAAAATACATAAAAAACTAAAGAAAAAACTAAAAAAAAATAAGAGAAAAAACAGATTTACACTTCATATCACAAGCCTGACGCTGGTCCTTCACTCCGGACCAAATAGCTAACATACAATTCACTTCTCTCAACGCTGAACAGACGTTGGGCTTCAGTTTCAGACACAAACCTTACGGTAACAGAGATACCATAGCATGTGCAAACTGGGTACCAAACTAAAAACTTCCAAAGATGGGGTTGTTCCTATTACTCGATTCGAGTGCGATACAAGCACATACGTTTTTTTCTTTTTTCTTTTGGAAGACAAGGAATTTTCCACTTTTTGCATCACATTTAGTGTCAAATCAAAAACAAGAGAGACCTCAGACAAGTTGAAAAATAAAAAAAAGCTGCAGCAAGAACATCAAGGACAATTAAAATCCTACTATTCATCATGATAGTAGTGTTGTAATTTATACTCATGAAAAACTAAGACTCAAACTGCAAGGCAGGAAAAGAGAGAGAAGAGGTGAAGGGAATTGGATGTAGGAGGTAATGAATGGTTTCGGTAATGTGTTCACTGTCAAAGTGAAAAAAAGGTTTGAGAGTTTTTCACCTTTTCTAGGTTTGGAAATGTTACAGCGGACAGGATGACATACGGAAAGAGGAAAGGTCGATCAAAGATTTACGTTTAAGACAGCTTTGCACATGTTCCCTCTTTCAGAATGCCAAAAAATGTTCGACCCCCTACTATTCACTTAAGTGCAAATTGATAGAAAAAATAAATCAGACGAGGAATGGCGTGAACTAAATAGGCAGGCACATATTTGCTTTTCCTGTAAAACAGGAATACTACGAGGAAAAGTTGGTTTTGTTTCTCTGCTCCAGCTCTGTGGCTCTGCCTCTGATAGTGTTGGTACCATGCATGTCCTGGTAATTGGTCGTTCTCATCAGAAACAAGAAAATAAAAAATAACGAGCATCTTATTAGATTTTCCTTTTAAAATGAAAATTATAGGAAAAATATGGATTTTTGATGACAAAAAAACAATCATCAGAAAGATAAACTTGGTTTGACGATATAGATGCTAAAAATTAATTCACTGGCAAAATGAAAAACTGTCTGCCCTTTTAATATTCCTAGACGGGCACAAACTCATATCTAAAATACTGATGAGCTTGGATGAGGAAAAGCAATTGAGGAAAAAAATGAAATTTTTAAAATGTTACAGCAGCTAAATAGGCAAACATCTTAGTTTGTATTTGCTGCTGATGTCGTGTTGTTTTTATATAAAATCTTTCTAAAAGGAGCACAGTCATTTCCATTTCAATTTCATATGTTAAACTAAATTAAAAAAAACAAAAACTTATTACTATTGTCTGAGGAGAAAAACGATTTACCACAGCATGCACAGACCAGGTTGGTCCACAGCTCAGAAAACACTTATAAATGCAAGAAATACAAGATTTCAACTTTAGTCCAGTTTTGTTACGTTATCAAAAAACTTCTGGAAATGTCATTAAAAGACTATTTGGATCATAACAAGCCAGTGCAAAAAATACGATGCCCAATTTTTTTAATGCGTGTAGGCTCTGAGCCTTCAACCACAAATAAGCCACTTTATGACTTTGTCACTAGTGACATCTAGTGTTAAACAGGGTCACTCAATTTTCAAGAATGGCAGCAACCATGATGAAATTCAATACGACTGCATTTATTGTGAAGGTGGTGAGTGTAGCAAAAGTCAAACAGAAGAAGAAAAAAAAAAGGTTAATCTAAGAGAAATAAGTTTAGTTGAGGTAAGAGTGGAAAGAGAGAGGGGACAGACATCGTTTTGCATCCCCAATGGTGGTGAAATTAAGTGTCTGAAGGGGGATGCAAAATGACACACAGTGAAAACCAGACGGACACAAAGGATACAGTCAGGTTAAAAAGTCAGACAGGCATAAGAGTCAACAATGCGAGGAAAAAAAAAAAACAGACAGCAATAGGAAAACACTGACGCCACGAGAAGCAAGACGTAACAAGGTCTCAGAGCTCACCACTTATTAGGGGAGAAGAAACAAATAGTTACCAAATGATTGGTGAAATATGGCACAGGAAAAATGAAATCAAAAAGAATGGAGGTCAACTGTTTTTAGAGACATCATTCGATGCATCCTTGCAGCTACCGAGCTGAAACAGATGGCAAATTAGACATTTATCCTCCACTTCAGCTCTGTAGCTCATCTACTTCCCTCAGTAAATTCAGGCAACAGGCAAAAAAATAAAATCAAAGTAGGAATCTGATGGCAAATTCCACATCTTTCAATTATCTACAGACACCATGTGGACTTCTGCCCTCAAAGTGAAAGATGTGTAGAGGAAAATAATGCAGAAGTAGTATTAAATAAAAGCACAAACAGTAGCTGCCACATTAATGCAACCATGCTTAGCTAGAAATACATTACTGTACCACTTGCTCTTTAAATATACTGCATGTTATTGTTAGTTTTTTTTTTAAACCTAGAAATCCAATGCTATAGTGAAAGACACCTGAATATTATGCATATCCATTACGCTCAACAGACCAATGGGAGAGAAGGAGGAAAAAAAAAAAAGCAAACGAGGATTTTATTCTGAAAAATACTGACAAAAAGTAGTGGTTGGTTAAATAATCCTAATGTAGAGTAACATTACTGCTGTCGCAAGAAAATCCTGCTTCTTTTTTTCCTTCTTCAGCCTTACAATCACTTCCAAATATAGAGGATCTGGTAATGGTCGGAACTCTTCATCCATACTAACAACCAGATATTCAGCATTTTCCTCCGACAGCGGCATTATGCGGCATCTTCTTAAGAATTAACCTACTAGTGTACAAACATCTTGACTAATAATAAATCAAACACTCCACCTTATTGTTTTATGATATAAATGGATCCTTCTTTTTTGCACTACAACGTCTAAGTACCGGTTACTTAGCATTAACTTATAGTATAGTCAAGTTTTTTTTTTCTTTATCTTATTTTGTGCAATAATTCCTCATAATGTTATTCAATACGTTCTGATATGTTCTTAACGCCTTTGTAGTATTACTTATGAACGCTGGCAACGCGAGCAGCCACCACTCCCTATTTGGGTTTCACAACGATGAGCGATTTTTAAACAAATTCAAAAAAGCCGATAAAATAATGACTTTTCGCCAAACCGGCTGGAGGCGCCCGCTCTTAATTTATTGCAATAATCAAAGCACTACATCCACATACCAGCAGTAAATGCTTCTTGAAATACCAACCTGTACTGTACAGATCTTAAAGTTAGGATGCGAGTAGGCATGGGCCGGCACTAAGCCCGGATTGAATTATATCTAGACAAAAACTTAAAACATGGCGTAATTGTTTTTATCTAATGCAAAAATGAACGTTATTCCTCCTGCTGTTAAACTCACATATTGATTGCTACATTTATGACCATGTTATAAACTTTAATTGTTAGTTTGATGCTGACACTGTAACAAACACATTTAGGAATTATTTTTAAGTGCTAATTACATAAAATATTCAAAATAAGGCTGCACGATATATTGAATTGAAATCATCATTGAGATTTTAATATTAGTAATATCCCAGTTGCATAAGAAAAACTCACTGGATTAATATTTGGTACACGGTAGTGTTTCATAACTTTGCTTACCAATCATGCAAGGGCAGCTGGATAAACTTTCGGTCTTTTATGCTCATACATGATAGTCTAACAAAGCTAAAAAAAATAAAGAGTAGTTATATTGATGATAGAGAACACTGGGGTAAATGTGACTTGCAACCAATAACATTATTGTGATACTCAACAATAACCTTGCAAGTTCATCTTCTTAAATGCAGCCCTGTTTCAATTTTTTTTTCCTAAACGGCCAAATTTGTCTTTTTGCAAGTCAAGACAGCCTATTCTTTCAGCCAGCTGGCCAGCAGTCCGCTGACACAGCTGGGGAAGAGACTCCATTCAGCGAGGGAAAACCGATCACTTTCGCTTGCATCTTGGTAAATATCCACAGGAATACTACGACAGGGAAATGTATTAGATTTGAAACAAACATTGGTTATACCTGGATACTAAGAACCGGCCAATGCCTAGTTGCAAGTCAATGAATTATTTTTTATTTTCTTCCGACTAGTAAATCCTCAAAAATGCCACAGGCCTCTAAATATTAAACCCGACAATCAATCTTTAACCTTCTACACAGATCTTCCCCTAGGCGAGGACAAACAAAGAGGCATAATCGGAGCCTGGTTTTGTTCTTGCACAATCACGACAGCATCAAAGCGAGTGCGTAGTGTTAATGACTTTATTGGCCCTTCATTAAAACTGCCTCATCTGTTTATTGGTCCTCTCCTGGGAAGTGGAAGGAGGTTGCACAATCGCAGCCAAAAGACGTGACAGAAAATCCATGCAGTGGAAGGAGAAGCATCGCACGCTTCAATGTCTTCTACCTTCTACCTAACGCCTGCCTGTGAATGTGCTACATCCCGTCCTTCACAATCCCTTTTAAACTCCTATTCTGCTGGTGGTATCCACCAGGTAACTGTGTGTTTCTTGTGTGTGCTACAGCTGGAGGAACTGTACAATAAGTGCGTTCATGTGTAGTCCCCCTCCCCTAATATTGTTCTAAATGCACCAACCCACTCACAATAAAGCCACTGATGTGACCCAAACTAGCTAGGTTGAGATTACAACAGTGTCCCAACATGCAAGCCTGCATAGTATGTAGCGTGATGTCGGCGAAACCTTTTGGTTAGTGTGTACTAGGTACAACGTTGATGTGGTGTGTAAGTGCTCGGAGCACCGACTGGTGTGACAGAAGGGATGACGGACACACAGCTACTTACGAGCTGGAAGACGAGTGAGATCGGACTGAAATTCCAACACAAACGGAGGAAAGGCGAGGAATGATTTAAGGTGAAGCAATTGAGGTGGGTAGTAAAAAGGACATTTACAAATATTACCCCTTTAAAAGCAGAAGAGAAAAAAAATCTGATGATGTTAAAACCCTGTGCTGATATCTAGTCGTTAGAAAATTTGGCAGCATTAGTCAAGTCTTTGATGATGATGATCATGATGCCTAATATTTTCCAGCGAACCGAGCGGTGGAGGCGGCGGCAGCAGCAGGCGGGGGAGCACACACATCAGCACAACATAGAAACAGGAGCGACCGACCGACCCCGGTGATTGGCCGATAGTCCTTTCTGGAGTTCCAACAAAAAAAAAAAAGGGAGGAATTCTGGCTAAAATATCAAGAGGAAATGAAATCAGAAGGTAATGGCTGGTTGGCAAATAAACAGAAGAGAAGAAAATAAAAAATAAAAGCAGCCTTTGTTTAAGAAAAACTAAACAAAACAGAGAATGTCGCATAATAATAAGATTAAAGTGGCTGTTGCACTTTAGTTTTGTTCTTGCAGACAGGTGCCGAGTTCTCATGGTTACCGCTGGGAGCTCGTGTAACATTTGAGCAGTTGCATACGATGGACTCCAGATCTGCGGGGGAAAATACAAAGAGAGAGAGAGGGAGAGAGAGAGAGAGAGAGAGAGAGAGAGAGAGAGGCTAACGTGAGGGGCTGCACGGTTCGTTCATGTTGACTGAGACGACATGAGGAGGAAAACGGGGTCAAAAAAAAAAAGGAGGAGAAGGAGAAAGGAGGTGGGTGTATGTTCTCTATGGATACTCACATGATGGGTGGGCTCTACCAGTGAGGTGGTACATAGCTGTAACCGGGCGTCCCTTGGGGCCTGTAGGTTGGCACGGTAACTGGGTGTGCTCCGATTGGTGGGTGCTGGGGTGTTGTCAGCAGAGTCCCTACACACATTTAACTCTGTTAAACATTGTCTTGGAAAAAAAAGTATTGAAGCCCTGTCGACTTTTACATCATGCTGCAACTTCAGTATATTTGATGTGAAAGACCAACACAAACAAGCTGATAAAAGGTGGAACGTTAGGATGCACACTTGGTTTTCTATTAATAAAATAATTGTTATATATATATAAACACACTCCTGAATAAAACGCCTGCAGAAGTCATAATATAATCTCAGCTATCTGGTGAAGGCCTCAGAGGTTTGTTGAAAAACAATGAACAAAGAGCGCGGTCAGCATGGTCGTCCATCAAAACCCACAACCAAAAGGCTAATGCTAACTGTGCAGGATTAGCAGTCACCCACAGCTCAGCTGGGAGAATCTTTTAAAGGGCAACTACGGTTGTGAGAGAAAACCACATTCCTCATACCGTGTAGGGTAAACGGGAAGCATAAGAAAGAATGCAACTATAACCTACATGCAAGTCTCTGTGGGGGTCAGGAACCCAACACTAGCATGTCCCTGAACATACTAGTACCACCGTAAAACATGGAGGTGGCAGTATCATTCTGTGGGGAGCCTCTTTGGTTGGGATGTATAAACTGGTCAGAAGTTATGGGTAAGGTAGATGCAGCTAACTGCACGGAAAATCCATGAAAACTTACGCATAATCACGCTTACTTGTTCCTGTGCTAGAATGGTCCATTCAAAGTCCAAATCTTAGTCCATTTGTGGCATGATGTGAAAACTGCTGTTCACAGATACTCAGTGTCCCATCTGTCTGAGTCATTTAACAAATCAGAGCATAAAAATTTCAATCTAGATGTTAAAAACTGATGGAGACGTACCTCAAAAGACTCGCAGCTGCTGTGTCAGTGAAAGCTGGGTCTAAATAGTTTAGAATCAGACAAGCTGAACACAATTTAATACCAAACTTTAGATTTTTATAAGTAAAAAAAAGAAAGAGGAAAACTAGCAACGAAATGTGAAAAAGCTGATAGGAATGAATGGCTTTACAAGGAGCAGCATTTGATCGTTTCAGTGTTTCATTTTCTTCAAAGACTAAAGAGTGAATACTTGTCCCACCTGCGCTCATGGCCATGGTCGTCCCAGCTACCATCCCCATGGTGTGCATGCCGTTGTTCCTAGGGGCAGGAACGGGGACCGGGGCCGGGTAGAGGGCTGTGGAGGGGATGCTGTTGGGCTGCACCACAGTGGTGTGATGGATCACATGTGGCTGAGCTGCGTACACCGGCTGGGTGTAGTATGCTCCCTGCCGACCAAAAACAAATGAAGAGAACGAGTAGTGAGAACAGGGATGGGGGCGTGCCACATAATTACAACTCTCTGAAGCCAGCAGGTTTTATTTGAGAGTTTGAAATAGATCCATACACAAAGAAAATGAATAAAGACATGCTATAAAAGTCCTCTAACAATGTGTTTAAACGTCCACATTTGGAAAATGTCTTATTCCCAAACTATTGCACAGATTGCACACCATTTGGTCGCAAGTTGGGCAAAATCGTTTTAACAAATTTTCTTTTAATAGATGGTGAAATGATGGAGCCGTCATGGAAACAGATATTTGATAAAGTGATCATGTTAAATGGCGGAGACGGCAAAGCCAGCGTTTTTACCTGTGCGTAAATGTTCTGCTGAGGGTAGGCACTGCGGATGGGGTACATAGCTGTGGGGTAGGGGGTGGGAGTGGGGGTGTAGGGAGGAGGAGCTCCATTTGACTGAGTGGGGGGCACTTTGTACGGGGTTCCTGCCGGGGTATATCCTGTAAATATCCAGAACAGGAAAGGGGAACAAATTTAAAACAAAGGTCATTTGAAAAACAAACAAATGCAATACAGTTTCAAATGAATCAAATTAAATGTATTTAAAAAAAACATTTAATTATTGGTTATTCAAATAAGTTAATTATTTTACAAAATATAAAAGATAATTCAAACTAACATTTGAACAAAACCTTTTGACAAAAGCAACCAATACAAGTTTATAGGGATGCAATGATAACACTTTTTTCAAACCAGTACGATACCGATACTTGTATCAATGCCAATACTTCTACCACACACAAAAATGCAATGCAATGGAAGACAAATTTTATTTCCTTCTCTGCTTGTTACCATAAATGATGATGAATTAGATAAAGGAACATTAATTTAAAAAAAGACCACAACACAAAAATGTCAAGAATAAACATTTTGTGTGAAAATTTTGCAGAGTTTCCACATCTTAAGTATCGGTTCATAGTATCTGTTAAAAATAAAATAAATCGATAAGATTATTTGAGTACATTTGAATAGTATCAGCCCCGATACCCAATACCAGTATCAGTGCATCCCTAAAAGTTTGTACAATCAAATCTAACATCCCCCCCCCCCCGTCTTTTCTGAGGAAAACCGGAGAATGTGGAACATCAACATTTTTGGAGTTTTGTTGGGTTAATAACAAATATTGTTCCTACAAGTTCTTTTGAGATAAATATTTCTTTATCTAAATTATTCCTTTTACATGAACTTTGAAGCATTTTTAGCTAAAAAACAAAAAAAAACCCACAAAAAACAGAAACCAACTGCCTCTTCAACCCAAGCTGAAAAAAGCACCAAAACCTAAAGCAGTAACAGCTGATAAGATGCTGAAACCCTCAGAGGGAGCTATAAAAAGGAGCCGAGCCTTTTGCAGACCTCAGACAATTAACTGTTGTTTCTACTCAGACGCTGCTATGAAGCCATCATGCCACCATGACTAAAGAAAATAGAGCATCAGGTGTGAGAAAAATCCAAAAATTAATATTAAACTTTTTTTACCCTCTAAGAAACCTTGACACATGTCTCAAGACGGCAGCACAAAGGGAAATCAATTTTGCACCAGCCTGCACTTTCATGTTTCCATTTTCTATGAACACCACCAGGTGGTGACTGCGGGTATTCTATGATAAGTTCAGCCTCACAATCATCATAGAAAAGCTCATTTAGCCTTAAAAAAAAAATCTGACTTAGCAGACTGGAGCCTCAATGAAAGCATTCTTTTTTACTTTGGGGAGAAAAGGGGAAAGCCGGCATTTATTCAGTGATGGTTGCCTGCATTAAATACTTTATTCTTTTAGTAGAGAAATATAGTGGGCAATAAATAATTTAACAAAGAATCTAGACTTTACCAAGGTTACATCACTATGACAGCTTGATATTTCAGTGATTGTTTTCGTCTCTTCAGTCTGCTCTCAGAGGGTGCAGTACCTCTGAGCCGCCACCTGGAGGAGCTTGAAGGTCAAACATGCTACTAGCTAGCTGCTGCAGAGCTTATGAAAAGCCCTTCTCTGAGACAAGGACGGGGGGGAGAAACAAAGAGATGCTGGAGCTGCTCTCTCTACCGGTGCTCGTATGTTGGAGCATGTGTGTGCATGCTTTCAGGCTCCTTCTCTGCTCAAAAGTGAATACAGGGCATTAGGGGACAATGGTGCCACACAAAAGCCGCAGAAAAAAGAACCCCAGACCGTCAATGGTTTTTAAGAATAATGAGCGAGACATGTTTCTAATCAGACCACAGCTGGCTTATCTGGCATTTCATTTATGTTGAGGGGAAGAGGGAATGAACTGTTTTATTTCTGTCATAAATTAGGCCCAGCAGAAAACCCGGAAAGGAGTCTGCAGTCAGAAGACGCAGACACAACAAAAAGGTTCAGGTTTCTGTGAGAACAAACACAGATCTGATATTTTTTTCGACTTCCAAAGGATGATGCCAAACTCAAGCAGGAGAAGAGAGGAGGCAGCTTCAGACGGAGGGGACTAAAACCTGCTCCTTCTTTGATAAAAACCAAATCCAAGAAGACAGGAACACACAAACAGATTATTGCCCCATGCCAATGAAATTCAGTGTGACACATTTATCACATCTTTCAAGGATATTATTTTCATATGTATATTAATATAAAGCATTTGCCCTCTGCTTAGTTTCATCTTAAAGTAAAGAATCTGATCACCCCCCCCCTTACACTCAAACATTTTTCTCTATTATAGAAAATCAGTTGTAATAATTATTTAAATAATTACTTATGATTACTCATTGGGTCTGGAAACCCGGAGCTATTGTATTTAAATATTTTATTATGTTCTAAGATGCAACACTGAAACCATTTGGTTTTTGCTTTCTTTTAAGAACCTAAGAAAGTCAAAGCATATTGTTTATAGATACAATTTCAAGAGTGTTAAGAACGTTAAAATTATTTCAGAAACGTAAGATTTAAAACTCTTCATCCACATGGAGATTTACTTTAAGCTCTGATTTCTGTTCATTTGGATTACAAAGGCTTACCCTGTATAGATATTTTCTGAAAAATATATGGATATTATAAACATACAAACTTTTAATCAAGAAATGCTGTATTGTGCTGATGTACTTAGACTACATAATCACATGACTGACTGTTGTCCAGCAGAAAGCCTCTAGGGGATCTTACTTCACAGGTTAGAAAACTGGGTGGGAATCTCTGGTACTGCTCTAAACTGGTAAGTCCTATCTCGAGGACAGGACGTACTTCGGCGAAATTGGCAACTGTGTGTCAGACAAAATTCCCATGACCTGTGAAGTCCCCCAGGGGTCAATCTTGGGACCACTTTTATTCAACTTGTACATGCTTCCATTGGGTCAGCTACTTAACAGCAATAATGTGTCTTACCATAACTACACAGATGACACTCAGATCTACGTGTCACTGACGGCAGGTGAACATGGGCCTATAGATACACTCACTCACTGTATTGAACAGATCAGTGTGTGGATGCAAAACAACTTTCTCCAGTTAAACTCAGACAAAACTGAGATCTTTGTTTTTGGCCCACAGACACAAAGAGAAAGTGTTATCAGTCATCTTTAGTCTCTCCGTCTTCAAACAAAAAATCAGGTTAGAAATCTAGGGGTAATCATGGACTCGGACCTGAACTTAAACAGCCACATCAAAGCAATAACAACAGCTTTTTACCATCTGAAAAACATTGCTAAGATCAGAGGAATAGTGTCGAAACCGGACTTAGAGAGACTTATCCATGCATTTGTCTCCAGCAGGTTAGATTACTGTAACGGCCTGATCACTGGCCTTACTAAACGAGCTGTTAGACAGCTGCAGTACATCCAGAACGCTGCTGCTCGAGTCCTGACAAGAACCAGGAAGTACGACCATATTAGTCCAGTGCTACGGTCTCTGCACTGGCTTCCTGTCGCTCGGAGAATAGAATTTAAAACAGCTCTGCTTGTGTACAAGTCTTTTCATGGTTTGGCGCCAAAGTACATCTCTGACACATTAGACACATATGAACCATCTCGGTCCCTGAGAACTTCAGGGAGGAGTCTCCTGGTGGTTCCCAGAGTCAACAATAAACATGGTTAGGCTGCATTTCAGTTTGAGGCAGCTAAAATATGGAACGGTCTTCATGAGGATGTGAGACAAGCCTCAACTCTAACAATCTTTAAATCCAGGCTGAAAACAGTTCTTTTTACCCCTGCATATGACAATTGAAAGTATTTTATCCGCACCCTTGCTTTTTATTGTCATTAATTATTTTTTAATTTGATGTTTTTTTCCGTTTATCTATTTTCTTTATTTTTGCAACTGTGAAGCACTTTGAATTGCCTTGTGTATGATTTTTGCTCTACAAATAAACGTGCCTTGCCTTTAGGTGCACCTTCACACTGTAGGAACCTTTTCAGGAACCAGGGTAGTTCCCCTACCATTGATTCAGGAACCATTGGTTGAATATCATCTAGATCTATTTCAGTCATCTCCCTGTTTTATTTACTCTGTTTTTCATATTTCTTTTAAGTTTAAATTATGGAAAAGAAGATACACTACCGTTCAAAAGTTTGGGGTCACATTGAAATGTCCTTATTTTTGAAGGAAAAGCACTGTACTTTTCAATGAAGATAACTTTAAACTAGTCTTAACTTTAAAGAAACACACGCTATACATTGCTAATGTGTTAAATGACTATTCTAGCTGCAAATGTCTGGTTTTTGGTGCAATATCTACATAGGTGTATAGAGGCCCATTTCCAGCAACTATCACTCCAGTGTTCTAATGGTACAATGTGTTTGCTCATTGGCTCAGAAGGCTAATTGATGATTAGAAAACCCTTGTGCAATCATGTTCACACATCTGAAAACAGTTTAGCTCGGTACAGAAGCTACAAAACTGACCTTCCTTTGAGCAGATTGAGTTTCTGGAGCATCACATTTGTGGGGTCAATTAAACGCTCAAAATGGCCAGAAAAAGAGAACTTTCCTCTGAAACTCGACAGTCTAATCTTGTTCTTAGAAATGAAGGCTATTCCATGCGAGAAATTGCTAAGAAATTGAAGATTTCCTACAACGGTTAGTACTACTCCCTTCAGAGGACAGCACAAACAGGCTCTAACCAGAGTAGAAAATGAAGTGGGAGGCCGCGTTGCACAACTGAGCAAGAAGATAAGTACATTAGAGTCTCTAGTTTGAGAAACAGACGCCTCACAGGTCCCCAACTGGCATCTTCATTAAATAGTACCCGCAAAACACCAGTGTCAACATCTACAGTGAAGAGGCGGCTGCGGGATTCTGGGCTTCAGGGCAGAGTGGCAAAGAAAAAGCCATATCTGAGACTGGCCAATAAAAGAAAAAGATTAAGATGGGCAAAAGAACACAGACATTGGACAGAGGAAGACTGGAAAAAAGTGCTGTGGACGGATGAATCCAAGTTTGAGGTGTTTGGATCACAAAGAAGAACGTTTGTGAGACGCAGAACAACTGAAAAGATGCTGGAAGAATGCCTGACGCCATCTGTTAAGCATGGTGGAGGTAATGTGATGGTCTGGGGTTGCTTTGGTGCTGGTAAGGTGGGAGATTTGTACAGGGTAAAAGGGATTCTGAATAAGGAAGGCTATCACTCCATTTTGCAACGCCATGCCATACCCAGTGGACAGCGCTTGATTGGAGCCAATTTCATCCTACAACAGGACAATGACCCAAAACACACCTCGAAATTGTACAAGAACTATTTAGAGAAGAAGCAGGCAGCTGGTATTCTATCGGTAATGGAGTGGCCAGCGCAGTCACCAGATTTGAACCCCGTTGAGCTGTTGTGGGAGCAGCTTGACCGTATGGTACGCAAGAAGTGCCCATCCAACCAATCCAAATTGTGGGAGCTGCTTCTAGAAGCGTGGGGTGCAATTTCTCCAGATTACCTCAACAAATTAACAGCTAGAATGCCAAAGGTCTGCAATGCTGTAATTGCTGCAAATGGAGGATTCTTTGATGAAAGCAAAGTTTGATGTAAAAACAATTTTATTTCAAATAAAAATCATTATTTCTAACCTTGTCAATGACTTGACTCTATTTTTTATTCATTTCACAACGTATGGTGGTGAATAAGTGTGACTTTTCATGGAAAACACAAAATTGTTTTCCATGAAAATCTACTTTTGAACGGTAGTGTATATACTTTTCAGTGTTTGCATTTACGTACATTGATTTAAAGAGCCGATATGTCGATGTACATAATTAGAAGAGAGCTTTACCATCTGCTTCAGGGCCTCCATGGATATGGAGACAGAGAGTAACGCTCTCAAAGCCTTTAAGTTCATTTTAACTAGCAAAACATCCTCAGCCTGATTAAAACAATTACAACTGTCCAGAGTAGTTGATCATTCAGCCATTTAATATTTCATTGATGCAGACATGTCGGTCCAGCAGAACTGGTTTTGACTCAGTTTCAGAGCTTCACCCCCATGAAATTGTTATGAATTATGTCTGTAGATAACTGACAGCAATTCCAATTGGAGCTCTGTTTATTTCCCCCCCAAACTGGTTAATTTAACAGAAGTTAATATGGAATCCATTTACCCAAACATTTTCACATTTTGTGTGCAGCATTCAAACCAAAGCCACTCCAAGAATAATTTGAGATTAGTCTGATTCCAAATGAATTCTGTACCCTGCTGTTCAGTGGGTTGGGATCGGTGTCCTTAGATCACAGCAGCACTCCAGGAAGACAAGTACCTGTTCAGCAGCATGGGATGTAATTTACATAAGCAGCTCGGTTTTCAGATCCCCAGTCGAAAAGCACAAAATAAACACCCGTGGTAGACAAGTTCCAGAAAGGCAACGCTTGGAGACACCCAACACAAGAAGGGCAAGCAGCAAGAGTCATTAATAAAAATATTAAAATTCTGTCTGTTCAGAGCCCGGTTATATCATATTGATGAAAAGTTAGGTGGAAGGACAAAAATTGTGTTGGAAAAATGTGTACGGGCATCAGGGAAACCTGTGTTTCTGTGAGTTTTCTCACTATGGCTGGCAGGTTTTAATCTGTCTGCATGGAGAGGCAGGCCGACCTCCTGGCAACAGCAAAAAGTCAGCCTTACAGGAGCGGGAGCCGCCAGATCACTAGGGGAACAGCATTTCTTTGTGCAGTCCATTTTTTTGTTTTTACCGCTAGCCCATCTACCTTTCCCACACTGTTTATCAACGCTCTCTCTCCGTGTACAGTCTTCTTCTGTTGGGCTGAACAGGTAGCCTGTTGATAAGTTTGAGCACCAGTACTATATATCAATTTCACCTAAATCTTTTGGATAATTGTATTAAAATCCTAGCGATACACTACTTTAGAGGTCTATAGTTGCAAGTGTAGAGTTATAGTCTTTTTATGACTGTTTAAGGCTTTGCAGAAACCCCTTTATATACAGACAACAAACATCAGCCTACTCATTTATTCTTTTTTTTTTAAATATTGCATTTATTCCCATAAAAAAATGACTCATTTTAATCTGACTTCATTAAAAGTGGTGATAACTGACAGCTATATCATCTTATTGAAAAACAATGAGTGAAAGCTCACCTGGTGGATACCCAGGACTGCCCGTTTGATAGAGGTTGGGAGTGTAGGTGGGAGCTGTGGTGGGATACCCTCCTGGATAGGCTGAAAGAGGAAGTTCACAGGAGGGGAGAAACTGTTACAATAAACTTAACAAGCACAGGGAACACCAAACACATATACAAACGAGGGTACAAGAGGGGATTTAGTTTGAAGCAGGATGTGCACAGATGGCAAGTAATTATAAAAAAAAAAAGAAGAAGAAAACGTCTGCAGCAATAACACAGTCGGCTGAATGTGTCCAACATCAACCGATTAGGCAGACGAGACACACCTGCCAATATGCTGTGGGAGGAGATAAATTCAGAAACATTAGCAGTGCATAAAGACGCACGCGAGGGGGTAGACACACACTGCTGTGCGTCATAAATCACACGACAAGCAAAACGAGGATACAACCTGAGAAAGAGCTTTCTGAGATATAATGCAAAGTTATGGAGAGACGCCAATAAACAAGCTTAAAAAAATGTGTTGAGTTATAATTCATCTTCGCAGATTACTTTTTATGTTGCTTTTAGCAACAACAGAAGAAAATGTGTTTAGAAATATCTTTCTTTAAACAAAGGTCATTAATTCGAGCTGTTTTTTTGGGGGAACTAGAACTGACTGGACTATATCTAAAATGGATGTAGTCAAACTCTCCGTGGGCTGTGATCCTCGACAGAAACTCAAAATACAACAGGGGGAGGATCACGTTTTTGCTGTAAAGTGTTTTTTAGTCAATGTGTGAGGAACAAGCTCTAGTTTAACAATGGAGCCACTTTGCTGGATAAACGTTGAAGGAGTCAGGGGGAGGGAGATCAAATATCCAAGTATAACCTTCACTGATTTTATAAAGACAAAAAGGTTAAAACATTCAGATAAAAACGATCATTTTGTTTCACTCAACCTGCAAAAAAAAGCTCAAAGGAAAACTCAACCTCAAGGATGATTGATCTCAGATTAAACTCACAATACACAGATGACAACTCTTAAGGTGTGTGTCGACCGTTTCATGTTCAACCCAAGTGCGAATAAATAGAGTCCTTTTTACAAAAATTAAACTCCAGTATGAAAACCTACTGAAAAGCTAGAGCTCCTCTGCTTTAAATAAGTAAATAGTTTAGGGGGTTGGCTTAATACGTGCAACGATGCCTAACAAGGCTTAGGGAATGAAAAAATAGTCTGCTTTTGTATCTTGTTCTATTGTCTTCAATTTTCTGCCTGATTGCTCTGAGTGAAGGCTCGGACTAGTCTATGTGTACAAAGGGAATGATGATTTTGAGTGAATAACAGTAGGATTAGGGGTTTTAAAGAAACCTCGGAATGGGAAAATCTAATTCTGCTAGCAGAACTGTTTAAAAGAAATTATTTGATTTGTCCTTTATATTTTGCCATTAAAACTTTCACCAGAAAAATCTTAGACTTATTAAAAGTACTGCCTAAAGTGCTATCTGATTTTATTACATTTAATGGAGAAATAGTTTTAAGTTGCGGTCATAAAAGAAGACTTGGTCTGTATTTTTCTAATCTGACCATTCAATATATAGTTTGTCCACACGACATAATCTTTGCTTAATACAGACTTTAAGACTTAAGTTTCCAGAGTTCTTAACCCATTCTGTTCAACTTAAAATCTAAACTAATGACTCAACATGCTGCAAATAAGCAAGCTGGGGAAAAATTGGATGGATGAAAACTAATAAAAAGAGAAAGGACAGAATTAAGAAAAGAAGACGGCAAAGAAAGGAAGGACAAAGGAAAGAAATTAAGGAAGTACAGAAGGATGAATTCAGTAAATTAAATAAAAATAGGAAGTGAAGACAGTGGGACACAAAAAACAAAGCAACGGGAAGGAAAAAGAACACAAGTATGAAAAGGAAGGATGAAAGGGCAAAAGTAATGTAGTAAAAATACATACAAAGGACATCATGAAGGAAAGAAGGACATGAGTAAGGAAGGAAGAATGCTCAAGAAAAGAAGTGAACAAGGACAGGCAACCGCCACACTAATTAACCAGCTAATATCAGCTTGTTACACTCCCAGGATTACTATATGTACGTTATATGTATATACTGTATGACATACAATAAACATTTAACTTGAAACCACTTCAGAATTCAGCGATTGGAATTGAGGTTTTCACTCTTACTAAGTCTTTAGGTGAAGAAAACTGAAACCGTAACTGATTATGTATTCACTGCCTTGACTATATAAAGTAGTGGACTTTAATTGTGCTGCCTACACTCTATACATTTGCTTATGGATCAAAATCAAATATAATTAAAGCTGTTAAATCATAAGAGTGTTAGACCAAGCATACTTCAGTAAAATAACATTGCGTTAAAATATCTAGAATGGTTACTACACTTTAGACTCTTTAAAACAGTGATTTTTCCCCCCATTTATCCATCTTCTTGTGAAAACCCAAAAAAAATTATTCAGTGTAGAATGACCCATCTAGTTTTCTTATTCATCTTCCTTGCTCGAATTGATCTCACAAATAAAAATCTGAATTAATCTCGTTTCATACTGAGAAACAAAAGGGCACCATAAATCACAATCTCCATTTTTGTAATTGGTAATAAGAATAAGGGTAAAATCAGACCAAACAGAAAAATTAAAATCTAGCAGACCAGGCAAAGGGAAAATGTATTTTTGGACTCCTGGTTTAGTGCCCTGCACGGGTCTATTATCTGGACCTGAGCCCAGCCCTGGCCCGAGGGGCTGGAGCCCCAGCCTGGCCGGAAAGGTTTTCAGAATTCTCAGACCCAAAACCGTATCGAGCCTGGCCTTTTTTAAACCTCCCATAATTTTTCTAGCGTGATAGAACACTATATTAATTGGCTGCGTTCGTAAATTGAATCTGCCGTTCTGAAAATGCTAACACTCTGCACTTAGAAAAAAAAACAGCATTCTAATTTTCTGTGAATAAACGAATGGTTTCGGACGGATCAAAGTGGACATAAAATAGGTTAAAATAGGGACTCTGCTTTCGCTGGGTCCGCCACATTACCGTTCAAAATGCCTCTGGAGATGTGATGAACCTGTTTTTTTTGCAGTCATATGACATCTTTGCCTACAACACACTGAACAAATCCGGTTCGCTCAACTTGAAGGGTTGTAATAAGATTAAACTTACTCTAGAACGGAGCTTTTCCCTTGGTGTTGTTCATGCTCTTCAGTTCGCCATTTTCTATCTTTTTTTTTTATGAAGTTGTATGAATCGGATGTGTAAGTGAGGTAGATGTACAGAAGGGAGGTGCCGGTGTGTAGCAAAGCAGCTGTTGCTGGGTTCAAGTATTTCCATTTAAACACAATGCAGCTCTTTAATTAGCAGGTTTAAAATAAAAATGAATTAAATTGAAAAATAAAAGTGCCCGAGCCCGGCCCGTGTACGAGTTAATGATATGGTCGTCGGACCGAAGCCCGGCCCTCACTCCAGTGCAGGGCTCTATCCTGGTTCAATTGTCATTTTAATTAACTGTGGGGTTTCATCAGGGTGAAACACAGGTATGCAGACTTGAGAAGGTGTGGGGTCATGTGTTGACACAGATTAGTTGACTACAGTCAGCAAACATCCATTTGAGACTTACTCCTTAAAGTGACCCATATACAGAGTAGGGCTGGATGATAACCCATTAATAAAAAATATAGATCAATAGACGCATGATGTTAGCTTGACAAGGCAGTTCTTTAACTGGATTGGTCAGGTGGCATAGCTATTAAAACACACCACGCAATTATCGCGATCAAGCGATTTCATTAAAATTTTGGTTAATTCCCCCATCTCTAGCCAATACTCACATTAACTTTGAACCAATATGAGATGAACATGAATACCAAATGTAACAATTATGAACTAAATAAACTTTGTATGCATTTAGTGATGTCATTCAAGTTTTAATGAGTTTTTATTTCTTTGAAACTTTCGGTTACGGTGAAAAAGGAGTAGGAATAAAGGGCAGAGTTAAATTCAGTTTTTGTGTACACTGTATTAAAAATCTGTCATTAAAGATTAGCTTTAAACGACCGGGGCAGCAGTGAAAATAGATTTTCCATTGCTTTTTTTATCAAAAATGATCAATGTCATAAGTTATTTTTTATTTATATTCTTTTCTATATCATTTAAGCCCAATACAGTTGTCTTCCTACACATAAAAATATCAGACTTCTCCAGTTTTCTCAGTTTATTTCTAGTCAATTATATAATCTAAAACCAAATATCGAACTTATGGTAGATACTTCTACAGCAATCGTTCTTTAGATATGGAACCAGTCAAATATCTCAGATTGGAAAGAAAAAGGGAGGATAAATGACCGATAGAAGGAAGTGGATAAACACAGGGATGACTGAAGTGGAAGACAGATAAAGAAGAAATGGATCATGGATGAAAGTGGCTTGATGGACCCTTTACAATGTCTCTTAGCAACTGGCTAAAAATACCAAAGAACCAACTAATGTTTAAAAATATAGATATGATGGTGAATGCAGGTTTGAAATGTTTCTGATTTCTTACGGAATAATTGCACAGATTTTCTAAAAATGAATGAAAGGAAATACCAGTAATATTTTTAGACCTATTTTTAGAACCACTTGGTTTGAAACTACATTTCTTTTGTTTTACATCACTTTCCATATCCTGAAGAAAACATATCTTTTTCCAAAAGTTTTGTTTTACTTCGACTTTTAAACCTAAAAATAGAAATAATTCTTCTTCAAAAATGACAGCATATTTCCTATAGTATATTTTTGATTCAAATTTTGCCCCTTTTCAAAGTGTCCAAGTAAAGTTTGCCCCTTTAAAATTTTACTGAACTGAACTAAAGTTTAAAATGGCTGTTTGGATGATAAAGGTTGCATGGGTGTTGGATGAACGAATGGTTAGAGGGTTGTAGGTGGATAAATGAATTAATTATGTATAGGCGATGGATTGACTGACACATTAAGGGACAAACAATAGAGACTAGTGTTAAATGGAGTAAATTGATTTTGAACCGATGGACTGATTTATGAAAACAGATAAAAAGAAAAGAGAGAAACGTATCGATGGGATTGTTGATGATATAAAGAATCTTTAGACAACAAGATAGCTCATTTCAAATAGAACATGAAAAAAATATGTTTAATCTAATTCTCTACTATTCGCCCATTCAATTCCAGACTGTAAGAAGCCAGTTCATAAGTGGATGCTTGACTCACCTGTGAAGGCCATGTTCTTGGGGTTTCCATAAGGAGTGCCAGGCTGAACGGGACTGTAGACTGGATTCATGGCTGAAGATAACCTGCTTTTACTAAGAAAAAAGGGAAGGTGGAGGAGAGGGAAGAGGGTTGACATAGAAAAAAGGAAACAGAAACATCAAAAATGTAATCCTTGTCAGTTTGGAGAAGAAAAAAAAAATCCAAACACATATTGTTCACATTAAATTCATCTAGAGGAATCGGCTAGCAGAAAGAAAACCAAGTCGCCAAGCCCTGTGAATCATCGCCCTTAAGTAGGCTCAACGTAAGTATATACTCCGACTATTGAAATAATGTGGAGCGCAACTACTGGCTGGAAAGCACAAGGCGGTGTGGATTCACTGACAACTAAATTTCTTCTGTGTGGTCTTGGATGGGGCCGGCTTCCACTACCGGAAGAAAGAGCGGAGCGACCTATTAATGGATTCAGGAGCTAGAACCGGGTCAGCGTAAAGCTGCTGTTAATGCTGCATGCCCTGCAAAAAAAAAAGTTGGAGGAGGAAAAAAAAAAACCCCAAAAAAAAAACCTCTGCCTCATGCACAGCTTTGATATGTCCAACTTACCTCCTGATCGTGAATATGGGCATTCTGAAAGTGTTTTTGTGAGAGTGTGTGTTCATGCGTTCCCCGTACCTCTTGTGCGTGTCTGGTTGATACATGAAACTGAATTTGTCTGTGGGATGCCCGCTCGCCATTCTCGCTGTATGCAAATGAGGAAGGAGTGGAAGTGGATATGCAAATCTGAAATTAAAACAGCGAGAAGTCATGATTACAATGAACACAGGAAAATATAGTGAAATAAAAATAAGTAAATCAAAGAGAAACAGCAAAGGAAAAAAAGGGGGGAGGGGGGCAACAAACGAGAAGAAAAGCAAGCACCAGTGCAACGGTAAATGATTAGTGATAGCGGAGTGCATTTCTGATTGAGAGTTAAAGGTATCCGCTGAGCCCAATAATAACTGATCCAACAGCCGTCTCCTCAGCTGCATCACATAGAAACCTACGGGATGTGTGTCAGAGTGGTAGCGACCCATGGCCATGTATGAGTGTACACACATGAAACGTGCTGCATTTGAAAAGGAAACACAAACACTGAATCGGCCCATGAACAAGCACAACGAGACCCGGTGAGCAGGCAGGTGGCGGCAAGCAGAACGACTAAACGAAACACAGAACAGAAGGCTGAGAGCTGAATCAAGCATGAACCAGAGCCACAAGAGTGCTGGGGAGAGAGAGAAAAAAAAAAAAAAAAAAAAAAAAAAAAGAACAGAGCGAGGAGATTGGTGGAGCCCAAATAAAACCGAGGATATGTGTGTGTGTGTGCGTGTGTGTGTGTATGTATGTGAAGTGTGTGTCATATATCCAAAATGATGCGATCCTCGGAGAGACGGGTCGTGGTATTTGAAGTGTGTTTGTTTGCGGCGATAGAGAGGGCGCAGAGTATCCTGCAGTTAAAGCCACGAGTCCCAGCCGATCATTACGACAAACAAAATTACTCCGTCCATGTTTTTTCTCACTGTAGAAAAGCTGAATTAAACGCAAATTAACTGTGAGCTGAACCACCCTGTGCTTGTGCTTCACAGTCAGTTAATATGAACAAATCCTTAGCATCATTTTAGCATCATTTTATACGAATGTGGTATATAAAAGCTTTGTTCAAGACCCAGAACACTAGTACAAGAAAAGCACAAAAATGTGTGTACAAAAATTTTTTATAAAGTATTTGTAGGGTGTAAAAAAAAAAAAATCTGAACACATGCCCCGAAATCCAAACCTGCGTTCAAGCGTGGTCCTGAAATGGATGTTAATATACCAGCTCTAGTTCGCCTCTTAAACTCGTGTCTCACACTAAAATAAAGTCTCAGGGGAGATGATTAACCTGCTTCAACACATCTCAAAGTACAATCTTCATTAATCTACTGCATCATTTGTGATTGAATTCCTTCCTCTAGTCTCCCACCTTTCATCCCTCCTGAGCCGTGGTTCCTTATTAAACTCATCGTTTAATTTCTCCACCATCATTACTCTGTGTTTTTATATAAAATGGCCTCTAAATTCAAATTAAAAGCTGTACTTCTGGACTGCTCTGCTTCGGCCTCAACTTTAGGATGCTAAAATGTTCACAATAATTATTTTGTTGTGTAAGGCAATAATTTGCCCATAAACCTCATTTTTAGATTATTTTAAATGTTTGAACCATAATGGACTACAAAAAATAAACAGATATATTTTTTCTTGACCAGTATCCATTGCCACAGATTTAAAATTTTGAGATATTAAAGAATGGTCGTTTTTTGGTTGCTTGTGGAACGCGTCGTTCTAGATGTGCTCCATGGGATAACAGCGATATCAGCTAGGAAGGAAACTGAACAGAAATAACACTAATTAACCCAAACACACCAAGTTTTTAGGCAGAATGGAACAAATGACTCCAGGTTTACAATTCAATGTCTGAAACCACTAGGCCACTATTTCAGCCAGGCTTTAAGTGCTCAATTTTGTATATCTAAACATAAAGGAAGGAAGTAAATGGTGATTCATTTATCGTCTGGATCCCACATTGCTCCAGCAGTGAGCAGAAGGCAGTGAAAGTGTCGCGGGGCATCAGCTGTTTGACGCCACTCTGCTCTGGGCTTTAGAAATGTGCAAGCAAGGCTTTTTGATGGCGTTTCGTCCTACAGGAGGACAAAAACTACCAGAGGAAACCACCAGAGCACGTGTGTCTTCCAGCTATGACTAGTTGAAAAAAGCAATTGCTAAGTCAACTTTAAGCTGGATGTTTGGGCTGGATTTGTCTGCTTCACTATTTTATACATTTTTAATGCCTAGTCAGTAAAATGTAATGGCAGGTTAATGCCAGAAATGTGCATGTCTATACTTACAACAAATATATATTTTTTATTGGTTAAAATTAACCTAAATTTAAATTTGAAACAATTAAAATCCTATATTAGCACATTTGCAATAAATGATGCAAGTTCAAGTTTGATTTTGTAGGCAGTCTTTTTGTACCACATGTGAATAATGCAGCAGTATTTATTTTCTCCTCCAACGTCACAAATAAAACCAGTTTGCGATAAAAACGGTGTGCTCAGACATGTCAAAATAAAAGAACTAGAGCAGAAAGAAAAAAAGAACTGGTTGGTGGCTTTATATCAGGCAAAGGAATGTTGGTATTAGAAAAAAGAACAAAACAGAACGGAGGAAATAACATGCCTGGATTAGGATTTTGTCGTGCAGGGTTAAATAATAGTCTACATTATGTAAGCAGGGTAAACGCACTAAAAGGGAAATGTGACTTTTTTAATAACTCTGGAACAAGTTATATTATTTTGCCTGAAGCGTTCTGTTAAGAGAAGAGAACTGGTAGAAAATTTATAAGATACGAAATTGCAACTGGAAATCTAATTTCTAGTTCTGAAAACAAAATACTGAGACATCTTAAAACAGAATAAATTGAGATATCGGGTTTTTATACTTTCTAAAAATATGTTGGGCATATTTACTAAGCATCAAACATTGCTTACCAACCCCCATCAAACTGTTTTTGGATTATGGCATTAGTCTTAAACAAAAAGTTGTTAAAGGGGATGAAAAGTCGCTAAATTGGAAACACAGCGTGTTGTAGTTAGAAGAGGGGAAACACGATGCAGACGTGTGCATTCCTGCAGGTTCAGCTCTGGATAGGGGCTGTCGCCAATCTTGGCTGGGAACCATAGCAACAAGTACAGTGTTGTAATGTCCACTTCGCTGTAGTGTTTAATTTTAAACACCGAATCTAAACACTTATGTACAGCAAATTGTTTAATTATTTAAAAAATAAGTCAAATTAAAGACTATAGTAAAAGAAAATAATGCCTTTTTTCTGAAATGTAATGCTTTTAAAGCCTTAACTTTAATTCTACTAAATTCAATTATTTTTTTAAATACTTTAATATCCTGTGAATAAAACAGGTTTGAGTGTTTACAATGCTGTGAGTTTTTCTACAGTTAAATTCAGATTGAAAAATCACAATATTTAGTCTTACTCATAGAATCGCAATATAATGTAATATATCACAATGTATCGTATCGTCCCCCTTTATTGTGACGCACATCGTATCCGATTCTTGCCAATACACATCCATAGTATAATCTAATTTCACAATACAAGGTTTTCATATATACATAGCAAAATTGTGATTTACCTATTAAAAACTAAAATAGGTTTTGTTGTCAGGCAAAGTGTTTAGAGACATGGTGTCCTTCAAGTCTTTGCTTTACCATCATATTAAATGTCAGCTGTGCTCGACACGTTTTAGCACCATAATGCAAACTGGTACAATTAGAAAAAGTTTAGAAAAGCTCTTTGGACTTTTTATGTAAGGGAACAATGATAAAAATACATTTAATAAAATACAAATTGTGATACATTTTTGTCAGATCATCTAAAATAGCAGCCTCTACGGCCGTTTTTGGCACTAGTAACCTATGGTGAACAAAAATGTAAAAAGAAAGAAGAGTAGGGGAAGAGTAGAGGTAGGTAGAGTAGCCAGACATTATACTCAAGTAAAAGTAGCACTACGTCAACATAATTTTTCTCACATAAAATTACAACGCAATAATCCCAAAGAATTACTCAACTATAACAAAGCATTTGATAAAAGGGGGTAATCAAGTATTGAGTAATTGTTCGATGCGATCACAGCATTTGATTAAACATTTAAAAAATTATGTAATTGGACAAAAATATAAAGCTATGCACAAATCCTAAATGGTAATGTGACATAATTGTAAAAAAATAAGTAAAAAATCCAATACATTTCTCAAATATTTTTTTTTCTCTCAAAGAAAAACTAATGAAACCGATATTTAAAGTAGGCAATGTATACATGTGAGACCAGCGTAAGGGACACCCACTTGAGCCCCAAATGGCACAACAGCCTGAGCAGAATTGTTTTTTAAAAATGGTGAAGCCTGTGTACAAACCTGATGTCTCCCTTTAACATTGCATATAGTTTACTTGATGTGTGAGTCTAATGCATTTTTTTTAAAGCATTTGGTTTCTTTAAATAGTTACTCACTGTTGGTAGAGTAGCCAGAAACTAGAATAAAGTAAGAGTAGCAATACTTCATAAAAACATTAGAAAGTAAAAGTATCCAGAATGGTCTTATAAAACTACTCCAAAAATACAAATTATTTTCTAAAAAGTTACTCAAGTAAAAGTAACTGCGTAAATGTAACTAGTTCCTACCCACCTCTGGGAAAGATGTGCAGCAAAGGGGCCAGGGAATAGAACCCAGGATAACATGACGAGGTTGAGCCGCCCAGAGCCTCAGCCTCTTAGACATTTATAACACGTCAGGAATTCTGATATATATTCTCAACATACAACATTTAAATTGTCTGATTCCAATCAACATTAGAGCTGTGTTGGAAAAAAGAAAAAGAAACATTGATTGGAGGTCCAAAATGATTTAATTTCTTAGCCCTTTCAAAGCTACAATATGAGGGGAAAGTCCAAAAAAAGTCATAGTTTCCCCGGGTGAACTGTAACCCCACCTAGTGTTGCGTCATTGAATTACCACCACGTAATAGAGGTAACAGCTAAAAAAACAATAAATCATTTTAATAATAGAACTGAAACATAATCGGCATTTAATCAATTCTCGAAATTTCAATCGATACACAGCTCTACTCAAAAGCCAAAAATATAAGTATATCACAACATTACAATTATTATGATTCAGAAACTTCAAAGCCGCATACTACTACCTCATTAGAGGCACTCAAATTTAGGCTTCAAATGTTCTTATTTTGTTCCTGGAATGGCAAACGATAAGATTTCCAACAAATCAGATAAATCAACATCTGTCATCATAAGTGACAGAAGTGATTCATTAATAAAAAGGTACCCCACATAGACAATAGTGAAAAAATTCTGAGGTGAAGCAGCAAAGCCCATTAACACATGGACAGGTGGCTACACACAAACCCTAAGGTCGTCTCCTCCTCACACGTACGCACCATTAGAGCTGTGCATGAATAGAGTGGTGAGAGACGGGTGTGTTCGCCTGTTTCAGGGAGTTGGACTGCAGGAAAAGGGTGGTGGAAGGATGAATGGTGAGAACAAGAGGAACTCCACAATGCTTTTAATCAGAGTGTATGTGTGGAACAGAGGACAACAGAAACGCATGTGTTGAGTGGGAGAGTCCAATTGTAACCCACTGTGTCTCTGTTTTAAGGCGGAGGTGGTGAACAGGTCTCTACCCTTAAAAAAGCGTTTTTTTAAAACCAGTGAACCTTCTGTGCGACAGCGTTAGTGGGGGAATTGAAAAATCAGCATTTTTCTTGTCAGCCTGCGGTTGCTAAAAAGAAAATGCACCATTGGTAAAACACTTAATGTATCATTTGTTGCAAAAACACAATTTAATAAATTTCTGTAATGTCATAAAGCTTTAACCTGACCATCAGTTGAAGTATTTTATATTCATGTATTGCTTCATCATCTGCATAAAAAAAAAAAAAGGTTCAAGTTGAAGAAAAAAAAACAACTTTTCAGCATTAAGATCGTGGAGATAAAAATAAACGTTGATATCTGGTTGACTAGGAACCTAACATGGTTCAAGAAATAAATAGTTTTAATCTTGAAGCGATTGTTAGCTCTGGTTGGTATAGTGATGACATTTAGGTAGAGGAGGAATGCTTTTACATGCATCGTCTTACAAGCACACAGCTAGGATTCATGGCACTGAGGAAAACCTTCCTGCTCCCTGACTTAACCAGAGTTATTTTCAGGACATTGTTCGGGTTCAACTCCATTAGAGAGACTTTATTCAAGCTCAACACACTGGCTACAGCCTCGAGGCCCTCAGTAGAACTACATTTACCCTTAACCCAATACTTCAAGCTGGTGCCGCTATACGTAATCTGTGGACACTAATCTAAATAAATCCACACTTCGACAACAGACATATTAATGATTGTTTCGGTACATAAAAAAAGGAGCCTCTCTAGGGGAACTGGGAAGGTGAAAATGATGAGGAGGGTGAGGAGGGAGGGAACAAACGCAAAAGAACAACACACACAAAGAACCAGTCCTGCAGAAAACACACACAATTCAACACAACCCCCATATCAACTGCATCCACCCACATAATACCTCACCAGGCATCTACTCTTTAAGCAACAAATCAAAACCGGTGGGCGTTGTCACACCCCCACACGGGGAGAGAGAATACAACCAAATGCTTTTTTATATTTTAAAGCCTCCAGAAGAAAAAGCGTTTTATTTGGACCACATGGAGAGAAATCTGAATGTGTTTGTGTGTGAGCTTTTAAAAGCTAATTTACAGTTAAGAATTTAGATTATATCATTTATTTACACATTTAACAGTAAGATAATTGTTTGATTAATATAATGCCTAACTGATTAATAAGGTGCTTAAATATCGAATTATAAATAACAATCATCTGATTAATATGAACAATATTACATTGATTTATCCCCCACCTGAAGCCGATGAAGGTCTGCGGTTGAATGACTGGTGCATGTGTAAACTTTGGGTAAATGTCAGATGAACTGAGACCACACAAACATAACCCAGATTGGAAGCGCAGACTTATGATTACCTATAGCACAGATTGGTTATCCCTGAACGCGTCCAGAACCGAATCCGTTGTATCATAGCACTGTGTGTGTTAACTTCCCTGATGAAATCCCTTCTTCCTTTTCTCACAATCTGATTTGACCTGTAGCAAGGACCGCTGAACAGTTCTGGGCTATTTTCTATCTAGGACACCGCCTCCCGCTTCTCTCGCGAGCCGGCTCCCCCTCATTCTATTCTCTTCTATAAAATCATCTCATCCCTCACACACCTCCTGGGGTCTGCATTCCTGGATTAAACTGACATCTCTGTGCCGTTTCACTGAGGAGAGGAATAATGCACACACAAAGCACTCGCACCGTTAGATACGATGCATAATCTATTTATGTAGCTTTCCATCCCTGCTGTGGTCCTTGATTACCGTTTGACTGATAGATGCTTCAATACTTTTAAAAATATTTTCTGACGCTGTGATATCAAGACCTACACAGAAAAAGCTTTCTTCGTCTTTTGTAACGATGCAATGGTTCTTTTTAAAACAACATGCCATGTTAAATACGACAATTTGATTATGAAAACATGCTGCTACTAACGAAAAAGCGGCAGCAAAAGCCCGAGAGTGCACAACAAAGCTATCCTTGCAGACAGTAGCCGGCAGACAACAAAGAAGACTGGGTGGATGACAACAGCTCAGAGACTTTAAAGATATTCGTTTCATTCACCCACATCTACTAGAAAATGTCCCATTCAATGATTAAACATAAACAGTGTAGAGGAGTTAATGTTAGAAAGCAAATTAAATTCAAGATTTTGCTCATCTTTATGGTATTTAAAGGATGAATATGTAGATATCTCGTTAATTACTTAAACGCACAAAGCCACAAAAAAATCCTTATGTACCATAGTTTTATTGAGGAGCTTGTGATGAATACAATCTCCTTTCAACTCTTATATTAATAAAATAATTATACAAAAACCCTACTCTGTTACTACATTTGGTATTCTGTCCATCAAACGCAGCATCTCAATTCCATCCTGACAGACACAGAAGACCGTGAAAGTCCATAACAATTCATTAGCATGCAACTATCCAGCGCTTTGTAACGGCACAAGGGAAGGTGGTTACTACATGCGTTTGTCCTCACTTGATGTCAAACGAAGCTACATGAGTCAGCCTCTGGCAGCCTCACATCTAAAGCTAAGCAGCCGGCTGTGTGCCACCTTCATAATGGTCTGGGTTATATATATATATATATATATATATATACACACATATACATATATACATATATACACACATACACACACACACACTTTAAATTCTTAGCCGAATTGTGTGTTTGGGCTGAAAATGTTGGCAGCCTTTTGGAAAACTCGGTATAGCTAAGAGTCTGCTCTCTCCAGGGTATAAAAGGAGATACTGATGTCTACAGTTACTAATGTTAAACCATGGTAAAGGTGCTAATCGCTACCATAAAACAGTGGACAAACTGTTGAAAATGTCAACTTTATACAGTTGTCTCTTTGTTGCTGCATCTACTCTCTCACACAATGTAATAACGCCTCTACCCCTCGAATAAGAATTATTATTACCCAATAATGGCAAAGCGAATATAAATAATTATTGCGAGTGCCGTTTTATTATAGTTCTAAATGACACATCAGCCAACTGCAGTACTAGCAAGACAGAACAGTTAAAAAAAAATCTGAATTTGGAACTGGCCATAAATCTCTGATTATCTCTAGTTAATTAGTGAATATGAACCGGCAATATATTGGTATGAAAATCTGTACCAGCCCAGTAAAGAAAAGAAAAAAAGATAATCTAATATTTCACTGCATTAAATCTTGGCGGCTGTTTGCATAAGCAAGGAAAGGGGGGCAGATAACACTGAATTATATCACGTAGGATGCAAACAATGTGCTGTGGTTCTGGTTTTATTAATAATTCAGTAAATATTCACAGAAAACACTGAAACCAGTTCAGCCTGAGCCATATTGCAGTTCAACTGGATTCCAATGCAGAAAAATCTGTCCCCTAGAGTTAGAGGGGGGAAGCAAGTGTGCACACACTCATGCAACACATTCTACCCCATCATCTCGGTCTTGGGAGATAAATCTAAGATAAACAATCAATAACTCTGGGCAATATTAGCAGAAGAGATGCCTTATTGCTTGGAGTGGAGGTGGAACTAAGCACACACAGGAAAGTAAAATACGAGCATTTTATTGCATATAAAATTGTGTTTTTTCCCCTCAAATGCTTAACTAGGGTTGGGCACCGAGAACAGATTCCAAATAGGAACCGGTTCCTAATGCCCAGTTCCGGAACCGTTAAGAACAGGTTAGAATTATGATTCTTTTTTTGCGGTTCCTAAACGCCCGCAGTGTGAGCAAGCAAACTAGTAAATACAAAGAAAAGCAATGTTATTAACTATAATAAATTTCTTCAATTGTCAGAAATTTAAATTAAAGGGTTAGCTTGACACTTTCTCTTTTAAACATTTTATGACACTACCGTATTAATGGCTGAAACCTTTGGTTTAGTGTGCCAATAAAGCTTATTCAAATTCAGTTCAACTGCTAAAGCTAACCAGCTACTCACCTATACCAGAGTGTAGACGGAGCCCAGAACACTGAGAGTCCAGTCGAGTCACTGAGAGCTGAAGCCAGCAGCTCTATCCATCCCCAGTTTTGTTTTTCGCTTCTGGGGACTGGGTGGATGACCGGGGGGGCATTTTAAAAGCTGCAGGTGTTGCTAGCAGCACGACCTGGGTAAGTTTGCTGTGTCTCTCTGCAACAGTGATTCATAGCGAGCCGTGGTAGTGGAGTCCGGTTTAAGACTTCTGACTGTAGTAATTTATTTGGTTTATCAGTACCATATTTATTGTTTTAGTGTGTTGAGGATCGGTTAAAAACGGGACGCAACATTTACCTGAGCTACTGAAATATTTTTCCGGGACAACTTCCTCCTTGCGGTGACATCTGACCGAGGTGAAGTTAGTCTTACTGCGATGGTTTGTTTACGGACCATCAACTAATTCTGTTACAGCAAGTCATTTTTTTTTCCTTTGTGATTTTAAAAGAGAAAAGAATGGCTGACAGTGCTGCCAAAGTCTGTGTTAATTAGGGGTGGGCGGTATGGCAAAATTTTCATATCACGGTATTTTTCAAAACATATTGGTATTACGGTATTTAATGGTATTTTTTTTCCATACAAGACTGTTCATATCCACATGGACTGCATTATGTTTTTTTCCAGACAGGTGAATGATATGAAAATAATTAAAGTGATTATGATTCTAGTAGGCATTCTTGATGTTCTATGGTTAAAAGTATAATTTTTTTAAAACATTGCATTGGCGCAAGCAACAAATTGCATCTTCTAATTGCTTTGCATGTAGTACTGAAGAATCCTGCTGGGGGCAGAGTATAGACTCAGATCGGATATTGCCAAAGAAGAAGTAAAATAAACATGGCTACCATAGGTGGTTATTAGCTGGTTAATATTCAGATAACAACAGAATAAAAGACGGCAGAAGTATCGTAGATGGTATGTTAAACATATTTACTGCTATTAATGATTTCTTTCCTACTGGTTTTGCCGACGTTGACCGCGTGTACCTACAGACGGTCAAATAGCCCTCAACAGTCCCTCCTACTGGTTACTCCAGAAAGCGTTTGTAAAAGGTATGCCGTGCGATTCTTGTCTGACCTTTTAAAGCCGATAAACTTTTTAAAACTATAGACGAGGCTCCTCTTTTTTGGAGTTACTTAATCAGAATTGTGTGCTTTGCTCCAGCCAGCAGGTGTACTTAGTTAAAAACATTTTCTACACTTTGGGGAAGAGGGTGTAGCAGTGAAATCGGTCCTGGCTTAAACACTTCCCCTCATTAAACGTTCCAGAAGTTGTCCGAGCTATTCACTGATATAGGGGTATATTAAAAATCCGTATAACGAAAATAAACACCGGTTTTCGGTATGAACCGGTATACCGTCAAGGCCTACTGTTAGTGATTCATTCAGAGTAGGTAGTGACTATTGTACTGAGCTACTGTACAAAATGAAGGGAAATATTTTTGTTTTTTGGAGTTAAAAAAAAAATCTAACTTTATCCTTTTTTCCCAATCTAAAAATGTTGACAGGCTTTCTGAATTCCTCTACGTACAGAGGAAAACTACAAGAGTTTCCCTCTCCTCCAGCTGCTACTAGCTGAAGTAAGCAAATAAATACAACGCTGGATTCTTGTGCTCCTCAGAACACTCACCAGGTCGCCTGAGTTATTTGACTACCAGTTTTGTAGCTGAGGGTCTGATTAGTCTCCACAGGACGGCCTGAACATCAAAAAAAGGGTTTATGCCTCCATTTGTAGCATCAAGACAACAAAAAAAAACTTATTCAAGTATAAAGTGTATCAATAGCATAAAGCTAATTAAAGCCGCTCACAGTAGGCTTTCTGCTCATAAACAGTCTGAATCCCTTGTACATTGTATGTGTAGCAGCTGCGGACTGTAACTCATTCCTGATAAATATAATTTAGCACAAAAGGCATTCTGAGTGTGTTGGTGAGAGTGTAAGGAAGTGATGGACAACAGTACAACTACTAGAGCAAACAATGTTATCAGGAGGTGCAGGTAGTAGTGAGCAATATAAAAAGGTAGAAATGATACAAATTCAGCCAAAGGTAGAGAGTTCAACTATACCGCTTTTGGGTCACACACAGCCATCGGGGGTGCTATGCTGCTCTCTTCCACCGGAAGTCGACCAAGTGAAGCTATAAATAGGACCGCCCCTTCCTCTTGACCTTCCTTCTGAATCTACCTCTGGCGGGAGCAACAGAAGGGATTAAAATCTCCATCCATCCTCCTTCGCTGGCAAACGAAGTCCCAAATTTCTGGAAGAAACGTGCTCCAAAGGAACCCAAAGACCACTCCAGGTAAATCTTTAACATTGACAAAGACATTTGTACCAGAGCCCGTTGGTACCTCTTTGAGTTTTAGGCCGCAGACAGGCTGCAAGACTGAACAAGTGGAAGCCACATGTGCCAGACCAGAACCAGCAGAAGCCGCATCAAGTCGCCGCCATAGAGCAGACAAGAATTGCCGCGCAAGAAAGCTGCTAAAGAGGTACTGTAAAAATTGGATTGCGGGGACCGATCGCCACAAAGCAAGAGCCAGACGCAGCTGGACAGAGCAGCAAGCCAGGAGCTCACTGCAGCTAACCAGATCGGAGCCATTGTTAGCCGCTAGGCTAACGTGGCCTCATACCCCTAAACCACTCGTCACTGTGCAGCAACTTTTTCCCCTTTTTGTGGTGTTGAATTGTTTCATCTGCTGTCTTTGGGTAATAGAGGCTTTTCGGCCTAAAACTTTAATCAGCGTTTGTTTAAAAGACTTTTCCCCGACAAAGATTCGTTTTTAAATTCTGCTTCTTGAGCTACTCAATTAGGCAGGAGTTTTTCTTGTTGTTTAATAAATGTGTTTGAGTCAATCTAAGCGCCCCACGTGCGTTGCAGAGGGCTGCCTGAAAGCCAACAAGCTCACGTGTTCGTCCAGGCCGACGCTTCGTAACAACGGTTGCTAATAACTGTTCAAACAGAATTCGGTTTAGCTAGATTAAGAACAGAAATTAATCTTATTAACAGTGTTTGAACTTGCCGTTTTAAATCAAATACTTGAATTGAACCGTTTACTTCGGTGACCAATTCATGAATAGAAGTAATCTTCCAAAGATGAAACTACTCTTATCCAGGTAATTTTTAACAAACATATCTTTATCCAAAGAATGTTTTTATTTTCTCCTCTAATTAGTGAAACTAATTCATCTTTCCCCCCCAGCATCTGAAAATCGAATCCCGGGTCTGATCTGCACTCAGAAGCATAAATCAGAATTCAGGGTTTCTCATTTTATTACAGTCATATTCTGTGTTCCATTATTTTAATCATTAGTGTTTCTCTTATTACTAGTTTGAGTGTTTAAATGTTTTTCTTTTGTGTTAATAAATCTTGTGTTTGGAAAGTAACAGTTATCATTTCTTGTTCAACCCACACACATATTGCAAGGTGTATGACCAATAGACGTTAAGAATTCCTTCCTTCAGAATTATGAGACTGATATAGAAATTTGGCTATTTAAAATAATTCCTGAAAAAGGTGGTGCCCCGAATAATTTCCCATAAATTATTATTTTTATTGACTGCCACAAGCAGTCTTTGACTATCAATAGCCAAATATTTCTATTTAATAACCCCAATACTGCTGTAATGCCTTTTGTTGGCGTCAACCTGTACCTACATAATTTGTACCAGGTACGCAAGGATATTGATGTTCAGGGTTTGTCTTCACACAAGATATTGAAAGTTTAAAGTTTGTTGTTTTTCATTTAACGGAAAATAAACCTGTTAAACGTGAAACTTTTTAAATTCAAACATGTAGTTTTCTTTTTGTGTGATATTAAATGTATGAATAAGTAACCAGGATAGCAGAAAATGTACTTTATTTAGCTTTCATCTTATATAATTTACCTTTATCTTTATTTATAATGAGGATTTTTGTGTGACATTATTTTAGGACAAAATTTAATAATTTTAAAAGTATTTTGAACAAATGATCATTAATTGGCATTCTTATATCTTTTTAAGTTCTGCTGCAATGTCTTGAAAGTGACTATGCTCATAAGCGGTCATTTTCCCACACACATATGTGTATGTATATATATATATATATATATATGTATATATATATATACACACATACATACATATATATATACATACATATACACATAAATATACAGTGGGGCAAAAAAGTATTTAGTCAGCCACCGATTGCGCAAGTTCTCCCACTTAAAATGATGACAGAGGTCAGTAATTTTCATCATAGGTACACTTCAACTGTGAGAGACAGAATTTGCAAAAAAAAATCCAGGAATTCACATTGTAGGATTTTTAAAGAATTTATTTGTAAATTATGGTGGAAAATAAGTATTTGGTCACTTCAAACAAGGAAGATCTCTGGCTCTCACAGACCTGTAACTTCTTTAAGAAGCTCTTCTGTCCTCCACTCGTTACCTGTATTATTGGGACCTGTTTGAACTCGTTATCTGTATAAAAGACACCTATCCACAGCCTCAAACAGTCAGACTCCAATATGGCCAAGACCAAAGAGCTTTCGAAGGACACCAGGACAAGAATTGTAGACCTGCACCTGACTGGGAAGAGTGAATCTACAATAGGCAAGCAGCTTGGTGTGAAAAAATCAACTGTGGGAGCAATTATCAGAAAATGGAAGACATACAAGACCACTGATAATCTCCCTCGATCTGGGGCTCAGCGCAAGATCTCATCCCGTGGGGTCAAAATGATCATGAGAACGGTGAGCAACAATCCCAGAACCACACGGGGGGACCTGGTGAATGACCTGCAGAGAGCTGGGACCAAAGTAACAAAGGTTACCATCAGTAACACACTACAACGACAGGAAATCAAATCCTGCAGTGCCAGACGTGTCCCCCTGCTTAAGCCAGTGCATGTCCAGGCCCGTCTGAAGTTTGCCAGAGAGCACATGGATGATACAGCAAAGGATTGGGAGAATGTCATGTGGTCAGATGAAACCAAAGTAGAACTTTTTGGTATAAACTCAACTCGTCGTGTTTGGAGGAAGAAGAAAACTGAGTTGCATCCCAAGAACACCATACCTACTGTGAAGCATGGGGGTGGAAACATCATGCTTTGGGGCTGTTTTTCTGCTAAGGGGACAGGACGACTGATCCGTGTTAAGGAAAGAATGAACGAGGCCATGTATCGTGAGATTTTGAGCCAAAACCTCCTTCCATCAGTGAGGGCTTTGAAGATGAAACGTGGCTGGGTCTTCCAGCATGACAATAATCCCAAACACACCGCCCGGGAAACAAAGGAGTGGCCCTGTAAAAAGCATTTGAAAGTCCTGGAGTGGCCTAGCCAGTCTCCAGACCTCAACCCCATAAAAAATCTGTGGAGGGAGTTGAAAGTCCGTGTTGCTCGGCCAAAACATCACTGCTCTCGAGAAGATCTGCATGGAGGAATGGGCCAAAATACCAGCTACTGTGTGTGCAAACCTGGTAAAGACCTATAGTAATCGTTTGACCTCTGTTATTGCCAACAAAGGTTATATTACAAAGTATTGAGTTGAATTTTTGTTATTGACCAAATACTTATTTCCCACCATAATTTACAGATAAATTCTTTAAAAATCCTACAATGTGAATTCCTGGATTTTTTTTTTCACATTCTGTCTCTCACGGTTGAAGTGTACCTATGATGAAAATTACTGACCTCTGTCATCATTTTAAGTGGGAGAAGTTGAACAATCGGTGGCTGACTAAATACTTTTTTGCCCCACTGTATGTATGTATATATATATATATATATATATACACATACATACATACAACGTAATACATATCGTTACCACACATGCTTTAGATCATATAACATTATAGATTTCATATAATATTTTAATATATATTTATATCGCCCAGCCCTAGATGCAGGATCTATATGGGTATTGGCAGATGTTCATTCCTTTTCTAATATTAGGTTTAGGTCCCATAAGTAAAACTGGACCAACACAATCATCAAAAAAAAAACCTTAGCCATCTTGTTACCTTTTGTGTGTTGGTAGGGGGAGGATATGCGGTAAAATAACATCACTGTCGGGCAACATCACCCACCCCAAGCATGAAGATGTTGCTGAACTGGAGAGCTCCTATTGTGACAGGCTGCTACATCCCAAGAACAGAAAGGAGCGTAACCACAGACCCTTCCTCCTAGCTAGCTGTTAATCTTTAAAACCACCACTAATCACAATGAACTCTATCAATGTTTTCATCCCCCATGTTATTTGCTCAGTCGTCTCATGTCAAATAAACATTTCTGCTGGTTTAACAGCTTTTATTTTTTCAATTCTTGTAAAGAGTATTTTGTCTACAGAGCACAAATAGACATGCACATAATTCAAAGTATTCTGTTTATTGATTTTTTGATATTGATATTTGTATAAGCCATTTTGTTCTGTGTAAAATTGTGTTGCTAACTTTTTATACGATTACTCTAAATCACTCAAAAACATAATTTACCAATACTGTCATGTACAAATTAACGCAAAATGAAAAACAACCACATCTCTATAACTCTTTTGTTCATTTTTATTTATATTCCTCTTCAATTTTGGTACTAAAGCACAACATTAAACTATCCAATAAAATCTAGCTACCAATATGCTAATTTTTTGTTAAGTAGGTGTTATCAACGCAGATTCTTGTGTTTGACTGTTTAAAAAAAAAGGATCTGGTTGAGTGAGTGCGAGTTGGACAAAGTGAACCAGAGGGACGCACAATTTACTTCAGCGCCATCGGTTTTTTTATTTACTTACCAGTAATGAGTGAATGACTTGCTCAAATCACACAGAGAATAAGTGATCAAGTCTGTAAGAGAGGCACTGACTGTCACAACATGAAGTGACTGCGTCTTTCAATAGTCTTGACGTTTTTACGGCTACATTGTGCAGCCCACTGACAATTCAAACCCCAGTCTGTACACACGTACCACCCACTCCCTTTTCTTACGTGACAAACGGGGGTCACCTTAGGGTGATGACTAAATTAAATCGGCCACTACATCACTTTCAAGCATTAAGCACACATTCAGTGTTTTTAATGACAGCGGCTTATTCTCTGCAATAATGGAACAAAGTCGAGGTCCGAAAAGGAAGCAATGTTGTTGCATTTCATTTACTGTGGTCTAATGAAATTTTGAGCAAGAGCTTTTGAATTAGCCCCACACGTTGTTTTTTTTAAATCAAGCCGCATTAATTAACTTCTGGTGCTCATGATGGAGACATTTTATTTTAGGAATAGAAAGCTAGGAAGCAGGCACTTCTGAATATAACCAAATTCAATAGCAAATGGATTCTGAAGTAAATGTAATGACTGTGAATGTAATTTCTACACAAGTACTTCCTTAATAACAAAAAGAAGAGGGAGATACAGACAACAGGGATGTCCCGTATTCGCGTCATTTGCATAGTGGGCATGAAATTGTAATGGATGTTGTAGAAGAGTAATACAATTTGGTTTGTTTTTGAGTTGGGTTTGTTATGTCAATAATTTGGGCATAAAAATCAACTTTATAATACAGGCAGTAGGTCGCTAAACGTCTCATATAAACTGCTTCAATAAGCCTTGTAATTCAGGGCTCAATTTCAACTCTTCTATATTTGACTGGTTAAATGAAGGAGTTTTGGGGCAGATAATGCCTTATTACAGGCGGCTTATCTCTTGAACCCCACGGCTCCCATTTTATTTATATATATATATATATATATATATATATATATATATATATATATATATGCCTATTGTGACTGGATGTACTTCTTCCAAAGGACTAAGTGGCTCCAAACTTGTGTAGGTGCCTACATGAACATAATAAATGCTAAAAATAAGGCCCAGGTAAAAAAAACAAAAAAAAACATTCCCTTTACTGCCAACACCTGATAAAAATCTTAGTAAACTTAGTACCGAACAATAATTTCCCAGGTGTCACATACAATGCAGCTGTAGAATACATTTCAGTTTTAATTTTTACGTGACTAGAGCAATATTGAGGAATATTAACTCAATTTTATTGTACAGTCAGGATCTTATTCTATTAACACTGGTGATATATTGCTATAAATAATTACATCTTCAAAAAAAAAAAGAAAAAGTAATTAAGATGTAATTTCACAATCCGTTTCCCTAATCGGTCCAAATTTTACTTTTTTTTTTTAGCAGGTTAAGAATCACAGGCGAATGCGTGGGTTGTTTCAACACCCAGTTCATATTAAACCGGGAGAACAATTGAGCATTCTAATTTGCTAAAAAAAGAAAGAAACTCCCGAAAAACCACATCACAGAACGTACAAAAATGTTGATAAACGTGTATCTATTAGGCCCAGGTATCAACAGACAAATCCTGTACAAATCCTGCGTTTTGGTGAAAATATCTCAGCATCAGCCTGTAGTCATTTACATTTGCAGCTTACGGTGTAAACTGACGGATCTGAGCGAGCGGAGATATTAGAAAGCCGCAAATTTAACTCCGCTAAGTAACAAAGCCTGCAGCCTGGAGGGGAGGGGGAAGCGTTTGTGTTTACCACCTCATCAGTGGTTTACATGTTTATAAGTAGGAGCGTGGCATGCGCTGGCAGCGCGCTTGCATTCCACAAATAGCAAAGAGAAACCAAAACAGCAATGGTTGGACAAAAATGGGCACACAATCGAGCTTAAGACACCATTTTGAAAAATCAACCGATTTCTGGGAAAACAACCCGGAGATGCCATCTTGCCAATTATCACTAGAGTGGCTACCGCTGGAATGGCGATCCGAAGCAGTTCGCGCAGGAAACCGTGCGAGTCATATAATACTAGCGTTAGCTTAGCATTAAAAGCTAGGCTAGGCTGAAAAGACGGGCGCTAGCCGCGCCGCTGCATCCCCGCATCCATCTGCTCAAACCGCTAATTAGCAGCCTAGCTGAGAGGAATGTTAGAAAATGATAACGGAAACTGATAACAATAGAGCAGCTTAGACTACACGGGCTAGAAAGGTATAAACCAGAAAGAATAACTCAAACCGAAAACCCCAATTGATTCGCCAAATGTTTGATCCAGCTATTTCAGCTAGCCGTTTAGCCTAGCATAGCCCGCTAGTTCCTTACGGAGGACAATTGAAGGGATACGGAGGAGAGGGAAGAAGAAAAAAACAGGAATAAAAACTTAAAAAGTCGACATACGAGACATTCTTCCCGTCTACAATAAGCGCTGGACTTAAACTTACCAAAACCACTCTGTGGAACAGTTAAAGGACTCTCAGTGTGTGTTTCTTTCTCCCGTGTGTCTGCTCAGCTTCGGACGGCTGCGGACTGGCTCTGCTAAAGCAACGTTTTGTCGGGCCAGTAGCTCTGGGAAGACAGCTTTCACCCGGAGAGACGGCCACCGTGTGTGGGGGATGGGGATGCACTGCCGGGAGGGAGAGAGCGAGAGCGAGGGAGGGGGACGGAGGGATGCAAGTGGTGAGGAAGGGGGGCACGACTCACACAGATAACGTGAAAAGTGGATGGTTTCTAATAATAGGTTGATGAAATCAATTGATTTCATACTTGGTGATAAATGAAACGCTTCGGAAAAAAGACTAAGACGTTTCATGTTCATGGTAGTTAAAAAGAAATACAATAAATGAAATTAAAAAAGGAATCCCAAAGGTTTTTAAGCGGATAGGTTTAGAAAGCACAACTTTTACTGCCACAATTATTATTACCTATTATTATTCCAATAAAATAAAGACACAATTTTGTTATAGGAATGGGTATTATAGTATAATATTAGTATTATTTTAATACCAGACGTGTGTTGCTTGCTCATAAAAAGCAATGAGATGAGGTGGTCAAAACTGCTGTATTATCGAAAGTTTAGGTTAGAATAATTCATTTTGGATTTTTCATTCCCCCATGCATAGCATAATTAACAGTGAGGTAGCGCCATCGAGTGGTAGAGGATAAGATAGCAAGTTATTGAAAACGTTGCATTCGAAAACAACGATGAAGTCAGAATTTGCGGTTTCCAAAATGTTCATGCTGCTAAGAAAGTCATTAAACAAATTTCTGTATTTTTTATAACGGCAAAAATAAATAAATTACTTATTCTCCATAAGTTTGGACACCTGAAAATTTGGGATCTCTTCTTAAAAATAAAAGCAACAACATGTAGCTGCTTTTTTATTTTTTTGCTCTCTTTACAGAGACTGTTGAAATAATCTTATCATGTTATAATACATTCCAGTAATATTTCATAAATCCCAGATAAGAAGACAAAAGCGAGAACACAAAGTAAAGTTGATTACTGTAAAAAAAAAAAAATTACACAAGTGTTGTTGGACAGACATACCTTTTCTACGAATCATATTTTTCAGACACCAGATCATCCCTGTTAAATCAACAGACACTGAAGAAGGATTCAAATTCTTTTTACTTTTATTTTGTTTGAAACTTTTTTAAATGCAAGGTACTGGCTGTATTTATGATTACTGTATATTTATTTGTAGTATTATTAAGACACCAGAGTTTATGGCTTAAATATTGGGTTCTATATGAGCACAAACAAATTCAATACACTACTCCTGAAATACTTTTCTAATTTATTCTGTGACAATTACAAAATTTGATTTATTTTCTGATGGACATACACAAAGTGTATCATTGTAAAATAAAAGGAAAAACATGATTTTCAAAATGTTTAAAAAAGCAGAGTGTTTCTAATGCAGTTTATTCTTAGCTGCTCTTTTTGCTGGAAATACAGTTGCAGATCTTTCATGGTTTTTCCATAAGAACTTTGCACATACAATGTAGAGAGCTATATTTTGTACTTTTTTGTTCAAAATTGCTCAAGTATAGTCGAATTTGGTAAGGGGGGTTTGTGAACATTACTTTTCATGTCTTGGAGCAGATTCTTGACTGGATTCATTTCTGCACATTGAGTGACACTGAGCCATTCTAATAAATGGAAATTTGTTCCAACTCACTCCACTGTAATCCTGAATATATGTTTACGGTCTTACTGAAAGGTGAACATTTGCCTTTAGCAGCCTTTAAAAGGTTTTCTTCCAGCCAGGATAACCATGTTCAGCTCCATCAATCTGCAATTAACCGTGTACAGTTTTGCATGACCATCATGTTGATTTTTAGGGTGGTGTCCAGTGCTATTCGGACATCTGTGTTTGGCTTTGTAAGACAGAATTTCAGCTTTTCTACATCTTTGTTCAGTCTCTCACAGCTTTTGGTAAACAAGTGGGACCTATTATGACTTCCTTGGTTTTATTTCTGGGTATCAAAGGGGAAATCAATTGGTTAGTTAAAAGGCAAAGCTAAATAGCTAGACAAGTTTAAGCACTGACACTGTCACGGCCAGTAGACCTGCTGATTCGAGAGAACAACAATTCCCAGACGCCTTAGCGGCTTTCCGATTTAAAAGCTAGCGGTCTCCGGCTGACAAAAGTTGTTCACATGTTTACCGTAACCCTGCTTCTGAAGAGACTGTAGCAACCACACGTCTGATAAAGAAAAAGAAAATAATAATAATGGGCTACTAATAACTAGTCGGTACGAGTCATCGCGTGACTTTGCGTTACCGGAAGTTAGAGCGGCATGAGAAGAGAGCTGTCCGAGGTTCTGACACAAATGCTTTTGCTGTTTTAGATCACTGAGTCTGTGGTATTTTTCACAGGTATTCTGATCTTTTTATTCTGACATATCGTACAAATATGTAACCTGTGTTTTTACGTTATCTTGTGTTTATTTGATTCAGAACGAACAAGGCCCAAAGTTGCAATCTCTTACTTGTTACACTAGATATAGAGGGTCTACATGTTTGAAATCCGCTAAACAAGTATGCAATTTGTACACAAACACACACACATTTAAAATCATGACGCATAGTTTCAAACTTTCTTAATAGTTCCAGAATCTCAATTTGGTATTTGTATGATGTCTTTGTATGATTTCAGATTTTGGTGATATGGATGAACATCGAGGGGTGTGTACATGTTTGACCTCCTCCCAAAACAGGAACAGGCCTGCAGGTAGTAAACCTGGCTGTACCCCACAATGCAACGGGGCCCCGGAACGGCGGACGCAGCTGCGAGTAGCTGAGTCCCAGGGACTGCAGCTCCTTGGTGTGCTCAGATCGTTCAGGGAGCGAGGTCTGCTGTTTGATTTCACCATCGTTGTCCAGGAGCAAGAATTCCCCTGCCACAGATGTGTCCTTGCAGCATGTAGTGATTTCTTCAGGTATCTATCTGAAAAATGAGTAAAACATATGTATTTATTTACCCGAGTAAAAAAAAAAGTATGGTTAACCTTTTATTCATTCATTTGAAATGAACTTAGAAGAAGAACAAAGATAGAATAAGACAAGTCAGATTAGATGCTGTAAGAAGATATTTTCTAATCATGCTGCTTGGACATTGGACTTTAATTGGGTTATACCAACACATGAATATGCTTTACTATCATTTCTTTTTGCTGGACTGTGAATCTCTGCTCCAGTCTTTTGATCAGTCTAACATGACAATGACTATGTTGTGTTTAGGGCCATGTTTGAGGTTGACATGCGAGAGTGTGGAGATGGCTCAGTAACCCTTGCTAGTCAGTGCCCTGATGCTGTGGGTTCTTTCCTGGACTTTGCCTACTCTGGGGAGATTCTCATCACAGATGGGAACGTTGACATACTCTTCCAGCTTGCCTCTTTTCTTCAGGTAACTCTGCAGTCATTGGTTGCTCCGCCACATGTGTTTAGATTAATGGCAATTCATTCCAGTGTCTGCCTGGTGACAGGTTGTGCACCTGTGTTGGATGTACAGTTTGCTCACTTTTGTATTGCATTCTTGTTTAAACTAACCTTTATGTTCTTTGGGATTAATACACCTGGATCTCAGTTGTGGCTATCTCTTCAGGTTCCCGTCCTGTCCAGAGCATGCAGCGACTTCCTTGTTGGAACGATGGATCTTAGTAACTGTCTGACCCTTCTGTCCATGGCAGAGGCATACGGTTCAGCCTCTCTCCTTCACAGTGCCAGCGAGTTTGTGGTCGAGAACTTTTCTGACCTGTCCCAAACACAGGAGTTCTTGGAAATGCAGGTGATCATGGTACTGGGTGCTGCATGCATGCAGAATCAACAATCATTTAAAACATTTTTAAACTTGCAAAACTGTTAAATGTAAAAGCGACCGTCATAGGATGTATAATTACATTATACCTAAAAGGGCTCTTCTTTCCCATTTTACCCTAAGAAAAATTTGACACTAATTATTTGTATTTTACTTACAGTCAGACAAGGTTTTTACCACCTGTTTCGGCTGTGATCAGCCCATTGAATGGCCTTTATTAGCGGTTATCACTCCCATTAAATGCCGTCAGACTGTGCCCTCTCTAACTACTGAAACATAATTTCCGTTTGGTGTTTAAAACCTCTTCAAATTAGGTTTAGGTTTAGGCATTTAAAAGAAAGTATATTTGTCCTTCTGTGAACTTAAGGTTAGGACATAAAACTTGTGGGTTGGTTAAAATTGGTTAGATAACTCCAGTTACGAAATGCTACTGTGACTAAGTATTTTTGACACGTGCAGACAGTTGCCTGTTATCAGCGATAAGAATGTTAGATAACCTACTGGTAGGTAGAGAGGGCACAGAGGGCACAGTCTGATGGCATTTAATGCCAGTGATAACCGCTAATAACGGCCATTTAATGAATTGACAGCATCCGAATCGGACGATTTTTACAGCTTCTGTTGTTGTATTTAGGAAAATGTCCTAAAGGCCTGCCTACGGTCAGATGCTCTGAACGTTCCCAGTGAGGAGGAAGTTGTGAATTCTCTTCTCAGATGGATACATCATGATCTGGCAGCGAGACGAAAGCTGCTTTCAGAGCTGATGTCTCTGACCCGACTGCACCACCTGCCTGCTGCTTCACTGAAGGTACAAGCCATCTCTGTGGGCATAGTTAAAAAGACAGTAGATGTATCTCATATTGTATTTGAGTTTGAGATGTTGTTTGGCAAGGATTTGACTGGATATGTTGTGATCTACATCAATAAGAGACTATTAGGTAGCTTAGACGTGTATTTTTTTTAATATTTACAAGGTTTGCATCAGAGTTTGCCCCAAGGCATGAGGGTCATATTTATGTTATGTGGGACTTTTTAAAATCTATTTGAAAAGGACCCCCAAAGCTTAAGCTTGACAAAACGCTGCAATCCCCCAAATGGGCAAGCAAAATGTTTTCTGGAGAGAAGATTTATCAGGTGGGAAATGGGTAAGAACAATGTTCATAGTCAGCTGAAACACTCGACTGTAAGAATGTTTTACCAAATGTAAAGCACAGTGGTGGCAACATCATGGTACGAGACTGTTTTAACATCAGTGGTACAGGTACATAGCTCGATATTAAAGGAAGAAGACTACCAATTGTTTTCCTTTGAAATCAACACTTTAAAACTAACTGGGATGTGATAATCTGGTCCTCCCAATGCCCAGAGAGCCTGAAAATGTGTGGCCCTTTCTTGAAATCCAGGTGGATCATTGGAAACCAGGCAGTTAAAATTAATTATACCAAAAGAAAGGTAAAGAAGAAAGGTCAAATATCCAGTTAGAATTGCACCAGAAGCTTGTTGGTGGCAACAAACAGTGCCATGACACTTTTAATCAAAGATTATTGGGAGTAGATGTTTGTAAGCATGTGTGTGTTCTGTGAAAGGAATCCATGTGTAACTAATTCTTATTTTTAAAAATATTATTTTAATGAAGGACGCGGAGAAGTTTCCAAGGCTCAATGAGAAATTGAATCTCATTTAATCTCCTTTCCTTATCAGAACCTTTAACAACCAAATTCAGACCTTTAGTAATCCTGCTCAGTTGGTAACTTTCCTGCTATGAAGCTTCTCATCCTAACATTGTGTTATGTTGTCTGTGTCACCTTCACAGAATCTGTGTGATTCAGAACCACTCCTCTGCAGTGACGACTCCTGTCTTGCAATTCTATCGGAGGCGCGAAGCAGGCAGACTCAGTACGATGGCCTGCTCAATGATGCGAGGCCTGCGACCACTCGGAGCTACATCTACATTCACAAGACGGAGGAGAACGGACAGAACTGCCACACCTTCTGCTACTGCCTGGAAACGGACCGATGGAAGGAGCTCCAAACGGAACTGGGAGAAGCTGTCGTGCCAGATCCACCTGGGTCTTACCTGACCAGCTATGCTGAGAAGGTACTCTTTGGAGTAGCACTTTCTGATTCTTTCTAAAATCTTCAGAAATTGTCTATTTTTTTACCACCGCCAAGAAGGTTAAGTTTTTGCCAGGGTTTATTTGTTGGTTTGTTTGTCTGTTGCCAACTTTACTCAAAAAGTTATTGATGGACTTTGATGTAAATTTAGAAAATGTTTAAAGTAGGGCTGGGAACTGGTGATTATTAGATTAGATAGAGCTGCCTTGGTGGAGGTCTGCACTCTCAGAGCGTTTTTTTCTAGTTCTATAAAGGAATATTTCTGCCGTCTGCTGTCTCCAAGATGTTTATCATAGGTGGTTGCCGGGGGAACTGCTGCCGAGCGGTACGCCTCCATGTGGCGGAACCCTACCACAATGCCATTGATGAGGTTTGGTGTTTTTGCCCCTTAACCTTAACCTGCACACCTGCACCAGCCATGACGAAGCCCAGAACCATGCACACAGCTGTGACCTGCCTCGACCGGGTGTATGTCATCGGAGGAAGGACCAAGGGAACCAGAGGGGAGGCCCCAAGTCTGTTGGAGGTATAACAGAGCTTCCATGATTAGCTTAAGCTTTCATTGTAAAGCAGGGACAGTGTCTGTATCTTTTCCATCTTGCATTGAAGGTGGAGTATTTTAATCCCCTGACTCAGAGGTGGTCCTCTGTCAGCCCTCTGCCAACGGCCATCTTCTACCCAGAGGCCAGTGCTTGTGGCAGTGTTATTTACACACTTGGGTCTGAAGTGGAGATCACAGACTCCTTTAATCCCTCGCTTGACTGCTTCTTCCGCTATGAAGCCCAGCAGGACCAGTGGAGCCGCCTAGTGGCGGAGTTTGGGCAGTTCTTCCACGCCACCCTGGTCAAGGCAGTATCAATAAACAATACGCTTCACCTCTGCGATCTGTCAACATACAAGGTGACCAGTGCTGTATAACTCGTTATTAGATTTTTTGTTACACATTTTCCAGATAGTTTACATGTTTTGCTGAAACGACAATTTTTTATTATTTAGGTTTACAGTTTCTGCCCAGAAACCTGTGTGTGGAAGGGTGAAGGCTCGTTTGAATGCGCAGGATTCAACGCAGGAGCTGTAGGCATGAGGGACAGAATCTACATTTTGGGTGGAGACTATTCACCAGACGAGATCACAGACGAAGTTCAGGTAAACTTCAACCCCTAAACTATAGGAGCTGTTACACTTTGAGTGTGTAGCAGCTCTACAATTTAAACTAACAGTGAACAGAGTGAACAGAACGGTGAGTGAACAGAATTATTCTTACTTAAAATCAAAACAGTTTAGACAAACAGGAAAATATGCTCGGGTTCAGATCAGGGGATCCATTTCTACCAACCACAACTCTCCGGGTCTTACTGTCATTGCCGAAGTGAGCCTTGAAGTTCCTCAGAAGAACACGGATGTCCCTGGGGGGAGCACGCTCAAGAAACTCCTCCAAGGACTCCAAGAAGGGTTGGAAATCTGCTCTGTCATTTGCCGCAATACCACAAAGAACATTCAAGACCCATCTCCATACCTGTAGTTGTCCATGAATTGTCTATAATGAACACCATGTTCAAGCACAAGGGTGTCCTTGTGTGCACTAGGCACCGGACACCCTAGGCCACGGCTTGATGATCCACTTGGTTGTCATTTCATCTGATCCGGGGCCACATGTTTTGGAAACTCAGGTGAAGAAAGGGACGGAGCTGTTGGGGGAGAATGCGAGACAAACTTGGCAGACCCAAACATGTTTTAAGAGTCTGCTTGGAACGTCTGACGGAGTCTACTGTCAGAAGAAGCTTCAACTCCCACCGGCAGAATTTTAAACATGTCCCGGCGGAGGCGAGGGACATTGAGTTTTAGTGGGCCATGTTCCGTGCCTCCATTGCCGAGGTGGCTAACCGGAGCTGTGACTGCAAGGTGGTTGGTGCCTTTTGCGGCGGCAACCCTCGAACCCACTGGTAGACCCCGGTGGTCAGGGATGCTGTCAGGCTGAAGAAGGAGTCCTATCGTGCCTTCCTAGCCAGTGGGATGCTGGAAGCAGCTGATAGGTACCAGCAGCCCAAGCGGAGTGCGGCTCCGGGTTCGCTGAAGTAAAATAATTCTGGTGTGGGAAAAGTTTGGAGAGACCATGGAGAACGACTTTTGTGCGCTTCGAGGCGTTTACGCTCCACCATCCAGCACCTCAGGGGGGAAAGCAGTCTGCCACCAAAATTGTTCATAGTGGGTATGGTGGGCTGCTGACCTCAAGATGGGATGTCTTGGGTCGGTGAAAGACCTCTACAATCCCACCGACTTTGGGATATGGCTCTCCAATCTCTGTTGCTGAGGTCACTGAAGTTATTAAAAAAACTCCTCGGTGGCAAGGCTCCTGGCGTGGACGAGATTCACCCTCAAGGTTCTGAATGTTGTTGGGCTTTGCTGGTTAGTGCGGCTCTGCAATATTGTGTAGACGTCAAGAGCAGTTCCCTCGGATTGGCAAACCGGGATGGTTCCCTATTTAAAAGGGGGGACCAAAGAGTGTATTCCAACTACAGGGGAATCACACTTCTGAGCCCCCCTGGTAAGGTCTATTCAGGGTTTCTGGAGAGGAGGGGTCCAACACATAGTTGAACCTCAGATTCAAGGGGAACAATGCGGTTTTCTTCCTGGTCATGGAACACTGGACCAGCCCTACAGCCTCAGCAGGGTCCTTGAGGGTGCTTGGGAGTTTTCCCAACTGGTCTATATGTGTTTTTTTGGACTTTGAGAAGGCATTTGACCGTGAACCCTGTGCAGGGTACTTCGTGGGTATGAGGTATCAGATC